>CM070011.1:22356733-22971636 GCA_036247105.1 Cirrhinus mrigala | reverse complement strand
TGTTTTAAACAAAAATGTATTGAGTAATTTTTTTTTTTTTAATCTATGACTGTTATATGACTAAACTAATACAAGCAATTTAAGACTTCCCCTTTAGGCTCAATAAAGTAATGGTTAAAGAGAACATTTGTGTTTATTTAATCTTATATGATTACATAAGATAATATCTCTCAATCTTCTCTTATTAGAATGTCTGCAAGAGAGCTCAAATTGAATTATTGTATTTTCCTCCTTTCATGTTTGCTATTTAAATTGATAGTTATATAAGCAAGTTCACAGAGGTCACTTCAACCAGACCATAAAGGCCATCAAAACTGACCTTCATTATCAATAGCAAGGCTAATGCACCAAAAAAAAAATCCTAGCTTTGTTTGATCTCCACAACGTTTCATGCAAAAAAACACTCTTTGATGTTTTCAGGTCCAGCTAATGCTTAGTTACACATTACGTGGTAGGACACCACAGTAAACAGCGGGAGGGATGAGCAGTCTGAATTACCTCCTCAGGAAGTTGCGGTATTGCTCGTGTCGAGCCTCGGCAGTCATCCGCATGATGTTGTGAAAGACTTCTCGATCGAGGGCCCATGTCTTCACATTACTGGCAGCTGCGATCATAACAAAACAGCAGGTAAGGGAAACACAAGAAGCTTCCTCGTTCCTCGCTGAGTGGCATCCATTTAAACTTCAGTGGTTTAGTAACCAGGAAACAACAGCTGTTTCTAATAAGGCCATTAGGAAGTGATTAAATTTTACCGTGGTGACTTGGTAGAGGAGGAAAAAGTCTCTAATATATTTTGAGTATCAAACAAGTGCAATTAACATTCTCTCTAACTGTTTAGTTTTTTGTGATGTTAAGACTCTTAATGGTCCCATTAAGAATTAACAACTGAAAGATTTATAATTTAACATATTTTACTGGTAAAAAGTGGGAATAAAATATATTTTAAAAAAACAGGCATTTGACATCTGGCCAAACAAACAAACAAAATTACTGACAAACCAACAAGATTAAGGCTACAAGACAAAACAATGGTTTCTCACTGGTGTTTATTTGATAGCCTATGGCTACAAGAGGCCAATCCATGGTCACAGCATGAGCTAAACACACAAAGAGCTGCTATGCAGGGACAATTTGAATTCGCTGTTAACCAATTATATAACATATTTGTCAGAAACAGCTCATACACATTCATTGAGAGAGACAGAATGAAGCACAAAGCAAATACTTCACCTTTGACCGACGCAGTCCTGGTGCAATTGTACAAGATGGCTAATTCACCAAATGTGGTCCAGACTGCTATCGATGTGAGCAGTTTGTTGTGCTGATAGACATCTAGTTTGCCATCTGTAAGAGAAAACAGTACGTAAACACAAATTCTGTCTTGCATTCTAGATGGATTTGAGAGAGAGAAAACAACTACTATCTCTTTAAATGATGTACAGTGCAGAGATAGAATGACAATGTGAATGGCAGTAACTAATGGCATATGCACAGATTGTGATTAAAACAGTCTTAAAGGGGACATCAGATGCCCATTTTCCACAAGTTATTATGATTCTTTAGGGTCTTCATGAAATGTCTGCAACATACTTTGGTCAAAATTTCTCAATGGTAATGTAAAATAACACCCTTTTTTACCCTGTCAAAAACAGCTCTTTTCACAGTGAACCATTTCATCGGTGCATGTCTGTTTAAATGATAATGAGCTACTGTTCACTCCACCCCCTCTTCAGATTTTTGTGTATTCGTTTGCATGTTACCATCAAAAACAAAACTAATCTACTGCATCCTCAGTGGCTCGGATGTCAGAAGAAAATGACTCTTATGTTCACTTTTACATCCAACTACAAAACACCTGTATTGCTTACGAGACATTGTTATCGCTACAGCTGCTTGAGCGCATAGAAAATGGCGTACAACTGGCTAAGGGCGGAAATACGGGACAGTCCGTCAGCGGTCGTGACATCATACTGCTCAGAAAATCTAAAGGGCTTGATAACTCAGGCTGTTTAGCTTTTTGGGGAATTAAAAAAAAAGGAGTGAATAGATTTTTATCATTGTAGGGTGGGTTGTGTCCACACACTGCTAAGACACATTTATATACAAAGAAAAAAAAAAGTAAATTTTGCATTAGATGCCCCCTTTGAAAAGGGTGTGATTTAAAAGCCAGTGTGATTATAACGGAAGAATATGTGATTTGTACCTGCAAGCACAAACAGGTGGTTTCCCGGCTCTCCTTGTTTAATGACGTATTCTCCCTGCTGGTACGTCCTCTCATACATGCATTCCACCATGTCTTTGACCTGTTGCACTTCCAGTCTTCTCAGATACTGGTTCTTATTCAAAGCATCTGTGAGGAGCTTCTTTACACTGTTAGAAATACATTTGTCAGAAAACACATAGTCAAAGAAAAAAAAAAAAATACACAAAAGAATAATGTTTTGCTTGAAACTGTGATAGTGGCAATGTTGTTCTTCTTATTGACTGTCATATTATTCAAATTATTCAAGATTCATTTTCAGACTTAGAAACAAGATAATGAATCTCAGCATGGTGTTTTGCAGGCAGATTAGACCAATTTAAGCCTCCAAACATAATGAGCATCTACGCACATGGTCTCCCATAAGCTTAGCATATGAAAAACAGACTAATTACCGACATGAAAAAATGGCACATCTATTTTAGCTCTTTGAGGATACAACAATTAATATTCCTGTTAAAAAAATACACACATACAGTAAATACACATAACACATACACATAACATGACCTGCTAAGGCAAACCATGTTCAAGGTAGTAAGGACTTCAATAAAATTGTCCATGTCACATCAGTGGTTCAACCTTAGATTTATGAAGCTACAAGAATACTTTTTGTGCGCAAAAAAAACAAAGTATTCTCGTAGGTTCATAAAATTAAGGTTGAATCACTGATGTCACGTGGACTATTTTAATGATGTCCTTACTACCTTTCTGGGCCTTGAACATATCAGTTGCACAGCAGTCTATGCAGGGTCAGAAAGCTCTCGGATTTCATCTAAAATATCTTAATTTGTGTTTCGAAGATGAGCGAAGGTCTTATGTTTGGAATGGCATGAGGGTGAGTAATTAATGACAGAATTTTTATTTTTGGGTGAACTATCCCTTTAAATGACATTAGCACAAGAAATCACAGCTGCCCTCCCTTCTCCTTTAACTTAAATATACCCAATCCAACTGGCAGTCAAAAATAGAAAGGAATTACCTTTGGCAGAAAAGCAGAAAATGAATCAAATCTCTCACCTTTGCTCTTTCCAGACTCGTGCACTCTCAAAGTAGAACTTTGGTATACCGCTGGAATCATATGTTCTGGATGAAGGTTCTGCGGAAACTCCAGCTTTTGCTCCTTTCCTCCTGTTGAGGGTATCTCTGAGCAGGCCAGTGAGACACTGACTGACCTTTTCCTTGATAGGTGATGGCAGGAGACCTAACTCCCCTTGATTCTTCAGTGCATCCTGGAGCTTGTTGAGTTGCAGACACTTGTTTCTCAGGGCGTCAGAGATCTCTGTGATGGTCTGTCTCTGCTGGGCCAGCTGCTCCTCTAGATGTTTGATCTGAAGCTCCTTGGCATTCAGGTCTTCATCCTTCTTCTTCAGCTGATTCTCTAATTCTTCCACTCTGACTCTGAGAACTTGAGAAACTGAGCTTGATTCTCCATTGTTTTTGGATTTAGCAGAGCCACTGACCTGCTTAAGAGGGTTCAGCTTCATCGACCCGTTTCCCATTTTGGCACTTTTGTTCTACAGTAAAAGATTATCAAGATCAATTTCCTGTGGGATGACACCAAACAATATACAGCTGAAGTCAAAAGTTTACATACACCTTGCAGAATCTGCAAAATGTTAATTATTTACCAAAATAAGAGGGATCATACAAAATGCATGTTATTTTTTTTTTTATTTAGTGAAATAATGCATTTTACATAAAAGATGTTTACATGTAGAGACAAGAGAAAATAATAGTTGAATTTATAAAAATGATCCTGTTCAAAAGTTTACATACTCTTGATTCTTAATACTGTGTTGTTACTTGAATGAGCCACAGCTGTTTGTTTGTTTGTTTTTGTTGTTTGTTTGTTTGTTTGTTTTATAGTTGTTCATGAGTCCCTTGTTTGTCCTGAACAGTTGAAGTCCACTCTTCAAAATCGTTCAGGTTTCACAGATTCTTTGGTTTTCCAGCATTTTTGTGTATTTGAACCCTTTCCAAAAATACTATATGATTTTGAGATAAACTTTTTACAGAGGACAACAGAGGGAGTCATATGCAACTATTACAGAAGGTTCAAACACTCACTGATGCTTCAGAAGGAAACATGATGCATTAAGAGCCAGGGGGTGTAAACTTTTGAACAGAATCAGGATGTCCACATTTTTCATATTTTGCCTAAATATCATATTCTTTTAATTTAGTACTGCCCTTCAGAAGCTACAGAAGTTACTTTCATGTTTCCCAGAAGACAAAATAAGTTAAATTTACCCTGATCTTCAATTTTAAAAAGTTTTCACTCCCCAGCTCTTAAATGCATTGTGTTCGCTTTTAAAGCATCAGTGAGCGTTTTAACCTTCTGTAATAGTTACATAGAATTCCCTCAATTGTCCTCAGTGTGAAAAGATCTCAAAATCATACAGTCATTGTTGGAAAGGGTTCAAATACACAAAAATGCTGAAAAACCAAAGAATTTGTGGGACCTGAAGGATTTTTCTGAAGAACAGGGGGCAGTTTACTTACTTACTTTACTTTTGCAGTACTTTTTGTCACCTGGGCTGGGCCTGCTTATTTATTTTAAATAACAAAACCCCAAAAATATTCTGGGACAGTAACTTGCATAACTCATTTGAAAAAGTAACTCAGATGTGCTCTCGTAAATTTCAAAATATTGTGTTACTTTACTAGTTACTTGAAAAAAGTAATCTGATTACATAACTCATGTTACTTGTAATGCTTTACCCCCCAAATTGATTATGCATGGGTTATCAGAGACACCATATCAAAAACAATAGGCCTATATTAGTGCAATAAAATACAAGAATTTTTGAAAAGTGGACTACTTTGTAGTAAAACATATTAATATAGATTCAGTATTATTTGCTGTCTTTGTTTCCATTAGGTCTAGTGAATTTAGTAAAATATTTGAGTTTTTTTTTAATTTATTTATTCAAATTTATACATACATTTAGAAGGTCACAGGGACAACCAGAGCTTGTGGATTAAATATGCGTGTGATTGCACATAGTGTATTAATTTTAATAATGAAACCGAGATTTAGTCTCTGTCCCAACACAGATTTCTTGATAAATAATATAAATAATGCTGCTGGTTTTTCTGGGTGTGTGCTGATCTTCTGTTGTCAGATTTGATGCTGGCATTTGTCCCCTACAGAACGCAACTTTGATGGTAAAGGTTAGAGGATCCTCCCAAGCCTTTCATCTACCTGTCATGTATCTCATTATGAGGGGCTTAGACAGTGGCACAAGACTCAGAATGGTCGTCCATATTTTCATATCTCAGATAAAGAGAGAGAGAGAGCGTTTTACCAGAGATCTGTTGGCCCCAGTGATTTAGAGCTAATCAATAATTTAGAGGCACAGTAATACCGGATGGCACCAGCACCCTGTGAGTGTGCAGTATGCTCTTTCCTGGACTATGTGGTGATGTCATTCTTCGCTGCCTTTCATTGATGGAAAAAAATGAAATAAGATGTTTTGTAATTCACTCCGGGTTACAAACGCACAATGGACACTGGACACTCCCACCACAGAGAAAAATGTTTGAGCACAATCACAGTATTTACAGTACAAGTGCTCTGAGCAGACCTCATACACATGCCTACATCTCCATACATAAACTTTGTTAAACACAGCATGCAACTCGAAATGACTGGTATTTTGTTTGCAACTAATTCGGATGTTGAATTCACAGGATATTTGATTAGCTTTATGCCCATTCATCCACGAGAAATTTATTTTATTTAATTTAGACAGGATGTTTACAGCAGGTAAAGTACAGTATTCAAGGTAATCCACTTGCTATAAACTAAACATAAAAAAATACGTACAAAATTTTAAAAAACGTCTTATCTATACAGTTTATAAAGATTTTTTCTAACAATTAATGACAAAAATGTCAATAATTTTAAAATGGTACTGAACTGCGATTTATATAGCGCTGTTTTATAAGACATACTGACGTTACACCTGTTCCTCAGTTTTATCCTTTAACTAAACGCTGCTCAGGAGCTTTTGACACAAAGTTTTTTTAATTGTTTTAAATGACATGAAAAACCAAATCTTACCGTTCTCGTGTACAGGAACTCTTCTTCGACGGTTGAAAGACGGTGTTGTGTGTTTGAGGCAGCAGCCCCGGTCAGCGGCACCGTTCACACGCCCCACGTACATACACACACACACACACACACATACATAGACTGGCAGCATGTGTCATTTCTCCACAATAATTACACTCAGTCCCTTTAGCAGTCGTGATGTCTTCATGGCAGAAGGATATTTATTGATCTCTCTCTCTCTCTCTCTCTCTCTCTCTCTCTCTCTCAATTATTCATATATTTGTTAATATTCTGAAACACTTACAGGTTACCCATATACTGTTTTCTGATATGAATTGATGAAAATGTTATTGTTTTAAATATCACGTGTTTTAAATGTTTTAATTTTGTAATTTATTTGAATGACAACCTGTTGGACAAAACAATCATTAACATTTTTGCACGTGACCCGTTCAGTTATTTGCCCGGGCAGCGTAAATACATATTAGAATCAGAAATTAAATATAAAGCAATCTATCAATCTTTACTGCTGTAAAAACTGCAAACTAGTCCGGAAACTGTTTAGAGCAGACTAGACCCTATCCCATCATTGTATTGATAACGAAACTCTATCGACTTTACTGAGCTGAGCTATAGAACGTTATAAACATCCATGTATCCAGAGAGAGAGAGAGAGAGAGAGAGAGAGAGATTGTTCACAGTGTTATTACAGTCAGTTGAATTGATTTAATTGCATTTACGTGAATCAGAGCCGGATGACATCAGAGTGGCTGAAGCCTCTGGCAACTGAAATGACTAATATATAATTCAAACCTGTCATTAATATGAACTGTGCATCACATTCAGCAAATATTATAATAAGAGATCTCATTATAAGAGAAAAACACACACCTCAAAATAAATAAATAAATAAAAAATAGTAAATAAATAAATGAGTTTTTGTTTTATACGTTTCTATATTTTTATATGTATATGTACATAGACATTAAATAGGAACACTTTACAATAAGGTGTCATTTGTTAACATTAGTTAATGTATCAACAAACATGAACAAACAGTAATACCTGTATTACACTATTAATTCATCTTTGTTAATGTTTATAAAATACAGTCGTTTATTGTTTGCTTGATCATGTTTCTTCACAGTGCATTATCTAATGTTGACAAACACAACTTTAATAACGGATTAGTAAATGCTGAAATTAACATTAAGATTAATAACTGCTGTAGAAGGAAAAACAACTAATTAACTAATGTTAACTCATGAGCCTTATTGTAAATTGTTACCCAACAAATAATACAATTGACATAATACATTTATTACCGGGGTGCCCAATCCTGTTCCTGGAAATCTACCATCCAGTTCAGCTCTAACCCTGATCAAACACACCTGAACCAGCTAATTAATCTCTTAGGTAGAACGTGATAATTTTAGACAGCTGTCTAAAAGGGATGTGGCTAGAAGGGATACAGCTCTGACCGGAAACTAATAATGAAGTTAAATTTTCTACTTAAAAGATTGTTTTATTAACGTCTACCTCAACCCTAAACCTACCCCTTATAATAATGTAAAAATAGTTATTGTTGTGCAGTGTGACAAAAATTACGCTGTATTGATGTGCGCATGCCCAGTAGCCACAGCTGTCTCTCTGCCTCAAGCTGTCTTGCAGGTAGGTAGATCTTCGGGAACAAGTTTGGGCACTCCTGATTTAATTCATTAATACGTTTTTTGATAGTTGACCAGTAGATGGCGACAGAGCCTCATTTCTCTTCTCTTATATTACCAGTTGAATGTGGACCATCTGCAAAACAGTAGAATACATCATGGCTTTTAAACATCGTCATTGCAATCATTACAGTTTATGTGAATGTACTGCTTATGCTAAAGAAATCTGATTACATAAACTGATTACAGGCTGGATGAATTAACATTTCCAGCTCAAGTTAGCCAAGCAATTCATTAAAACATCACTGTTCAGCTGAACTCTTCAACAGTAACACCACCCAGGTCAATCACCCAGGAACTTTGGTGACTGTTTGAAGAGCTGAACTTGAGACTTTACAACGCAATGACTATCGTAAAAATGTATGCTCCACATCATCAGACACTACCTTTCACTGATTTGTTTATATTTATTCAGTGCATATAACAGAATTTAAAAAAGAGTGGCAGTGAAGACTTTTACATTGTTACATTAAAAAAAAAAAAAAAAAAAATTCCAAATAAGTAACTCTATATTCATCAAAGAATCTTCAGGAAAAAAGGGTGAATGTTTCTAAGTTTCTACAAAATTAATGTTTTATCGTTAACATTAATATTAATAATTAAAAAAATGTTTCATTAACACAAAATTAGAAAATCCAGCCATCTTCACAGGAACTAATGATTACATTTTAAAATATATTAATATATAAATATATTAGGATAATAAATAGTTGTTTTAGGTTGTAATAATATTATGGTAAAAAAAAAAATTACATTATTATTATCAATACAAAAAATAATAATAATACTTCAGTACATACTACTATACACCAACAACGTATCCTCTCAAAATATTCACTTTGGACATCTTTTAAATATGACTTCTCAACATATTCAAAATGACTGTTTCCTCAGATAATCATGACACAGACACAAACACAACAAGACTCAAACAGCTTCATTTCATAGGCATTCTTTAATTCCTCTTTTTTTTTTTTTTTCTTGTTCACTCCATACCAGTATTCATGAAGTTGTATAATCTGCCCGAACAATCAAAATACATACCAATATACACAGTGGAGAAAAAGATGTGATATTTACATAGAAAAAAGAAAGTATGTATTTGTGGAAAGTTTCCAATAATGAAAAAAGGGTAGACCTACATACATGAACTTCATATTATGTGCTAGTACCTTCAAATATTAGTTTTTCCTCATACAAACTTTTATAAAGATTATAAAATATTAGATAGAGCAATATCTGATTACTATAAAACATGTACCTAGTACAAAATAACATAGAATATAATAAAGCCTGTAAATATCTTTAAAATATCTGAAAACAACAAAGCAGACAAAAACAGAACAACTACAGGCCAATAAATAAACTCAAAGGAGAAGAGAAAATATTAATAACGGTAATAAAAATCTAATACATCCTACAAATGGACTCAAATCCCAACTACCACAGGTATGATAGGCCTTCATGTAATCAACTCCTCCCTGATAAGTACAACACTGTCCTATAGTGCGTAAGAAGTCATTTTCCACTTCACCACCAGAGGACGACATAACACCATTCACCACTGGCTATGGCCAAAAGTGTGTACAAAAGCACTTGGGAGAATAGTCTGACACACAGTGAGCTGTCCTTCATTGTGTAAGAAACAGCATTACAGCTGTAACACTGACAAACGAACACTGTCTTTCCATCAACAGTCAACATACATCTATAATGAAGAAAGGGATGGGGGAGCTTAACGTTGCAGAATTATCACAAAAGAGTTTACACCAGAAAGGAATTGACATCTTTATTCACAGAAGCATCCAGTGCATTCGGCAACCCTCAGCGGGTTTATCGCACACATCAATGGTCACTCACAGAGGTCAAAGCAATGCATTACATCTCATATGCATAAAAAAAACTGACAAACACAATATCAAAAAAAAAATAGTGACAACATAAATCAATATTTAAATTAATGCTTTAGGTACAATAAAAATACACAGTACTGGAACCCAGTACACATAATGCTGGTTTGTGTCTTTTTTTTAAACTTTCCCCAACCTGTTCCAATTGAGTTCGCCAACCAGCGGCGAACTCACAAAGTCAATAGCGAAGAACGACAGCATAGATTGAAATTGGTTTGTAGTCAAGGGACATAACTGACACGTTTTTCCTTCTCCTCATACCATGTTTTAAAGAGGGGGAAAAAGGAGTACAAAATTCTGCACAAAGAGATGAAAAAGCCTGAAATATCCAGTATGAAAGACAGAAAGAGAAGGGCCTTGTCAAAAGATGCTGCTCTTTCCAACATAAAAATGCACCGTTCAGCAAAATATGGATTGTCATCTCCCTTGAAAATCAGGGATACTTCTCACTTTTGGAGGGGGCAAAAGGGGGAAACACAGCTTGCTTGTCAGAAGGTTCACTTGATTTTCAGCTCCTCGCAGGATTATGTCCTGTTCAGCAAAGAAGACCTGCGGAAATGAAGCAAAAGAGTCGTTTAATGTTTTGAACAGTCAAATAAAATGGAGAAGCAAAGATACAGAGCATTCAATATTTTGTACTTAAAGGGACAGTTCACCAAAAAATGAAAATTACCCCATGAGCTAATTCTCACCCTGCGCCATCCGCTGGAACGCCACTCTCTCGTGAATGCGCGTATGACAGTTAGCGGAAGCTAGTTATTACAGTTTATAAAGTTTTAAATATAGACATTTTTCTTACACAAATGCATCAATTCGCTTCAGAAGGGTTTTATTAACCCACCGGATCCATGTGGAGCGCTTTTATGATGGATGGATGAATTTCATTGGACTTCAAAATCTCAACTGCCATTACAAAGCTTGGAAGAGCCAGGACATTTTTTTTTAAATGTAACTCTAATTGTATTCATCTGAAAGAACAAAAGTCATATACTCCTAGTATGGTTTGAGGGTGAGTAAATCATGGAGTAATTTTCATTTTTGGGTGAACTCTCTCTTTAAAGTAAAAAAAAAAAAACATGTGGACACATTGTATAGTGTCTCCGCCGTGTGCCGATCCAAGTCCAGCGCCCTACATCTGATAAATCAAGTATGAACTGGTTTCAGACTACCAATAAAAGGCAACTTTGCCCTATGGATATTATTCTTCAGCTGGCTTGTCTTTTCCTGGAAGCTCTTTTCCCTGTTTCCTATTCTCACGCCGAGACACTGAGGATCACACAAGCGCTGAGTGGGGTGGAGCACGAACTGCTGATACAGACAGAATCTGGTGCTGTGACAGATCCTGTCGCAGTGGAAAAAAAAAAAGAAAAAAGCAGTCCACCGTTCGCCTCCGCAATCTCGCTTTTCCTCCCTCCGCCTCTCTATCCATCCCTCCTGAGCTGTAAAGCTATCAGGAAACGTGACTAAGCAAGAGCCAAGAGGTCTCACCCTTTCCAAGCACATATGTGTGTGTACTATCACTGCGTGATCTCTGGCAAACATTATTGGACGATGCTTTTGTCACGTGTTTATGTTTCATATAATTGATTAAAATAAAAGTGAGATCAAAAACAAATAATGCACTCCTTTAAAAAAAATACTGTAAAACATGAACAGGGTTGGGTTGCCAAGTTTTCACAACAAAACCCATCCAACTGCTACTCAAAACTAGCACCAAAACTGGTATCCGTGGGGTAAAACGTATTTTTTTGGTGGAGTTTCTCTGGTAAAATTTGCATTCAAAGGGATAAATATCACATTATTGGGGTCTCTTAAACCCGCAGCAACGTTAAAGTAGCCCAATTCTGTAGGAAAACCGTGGACTTGGCAACACTGACCATGAAAGCTGTGCAATATAATTCTTAAAAAATCATTCCAATAATTTAGTTTGCATGTAGTGTTCTAATGAGACAAATTGCCTAAAAATAATTTTAAAATTTCAATGAAATAACATACTTTGAAGCTTGTACAGTTTTTCAGAATTTTTAAAAATCATTCAAATTCCTAATTTGAGAAGTACTTTAACATTTAAAAGAAGAATTCACTTTAATAAATTAGATATTACTATAGGCTACATGTTTACTGTACTTCAAATTTGAATATTTAATTGTGACCCTGGACCACAAAACTAGTCATAAGGGTAATTTTTTTAAATTGAGATTTATTATAAATGAATAAGAAATAAGCTTTCCATTGATGTAATGCTTGTCAGGACAGGACAACATTTGGCCGAGATACAACAATTTGAAAATCTGAAATCTGAGGGTGCAAAAAAAAAAAAAAAAAAATCAAAATATTGAGAAAATCGCCTTTAAAGTTGTCCACATAAAGTTCTTAGCAATGCATTTTACTAATCAAAAATTAAGTTTTGATATATTTACGACAGGAAATTTACAAAATATTCTCTTGGAACATGATTATAACTTAATACCCTAATGATTTTTGGCATAAAATAAAAAAAGGGATCATTTTGAGCCATACAATGTCTTTTTGGCTACTGCTACAAATATACCCCTGCTACTTAAAACTGGTTTTGTGCTTCAGGGTCACAATTACTAATGATTGTTTTTCAAAATTCTCTGATATTTCTCTTGATAGTGGGAATCCTTCATAATTAAATCTTTTCATTAGCTACTAGTTTGGCAAACAGACAATCTATTCTATCCACAAAAGTCACTACTCTCTCTACAATCAGGTCAGGAACAATCTCAGCATCGGATAGCAGTGACACTTGCCAAGATCAGTCAACAGTCCTTGATGAATCATATCATACACACCTGAGAGATTTCCATCTGTCTTTCTCCATGTTGTTCTCCGGTCCTTCACTCTCATACGACGCCAGATACAAAGCTGTTGAGAGATCATAGAGATGAGACAAGCGTGTCAGCAACAAAAACAAAGCCACCTGTTTTCATTCTTGAGGAATGTTCTGAGCCTGTGTCACTAGGTTATTTAGCATGACGGCATTTTACACCCAAGGCAATCGTGACAAACGCAAGTGTCTTTGTGTCTAGTATCTTGTTCGCTTACTGCACAACCCGTCATTAGAACAGGTTTATGACGCAAGTAGTAGAGAATGAGTGTGAAGAAGAGCTCTAGCTCAGACAGGAAGTCCAAATTGACAGTAAACAAGCAAGACAGAATGCAGAGATGATTGTTTTTTGTTTAATCAGTAAAACACTCTCTTCAGTGCTTGCATTTCTGTGGTGGGATGATGATGACCAATACAAAAAGTGTACTTCATTATAAACTAGCAGAAAAAGCATCACAAAACATCCGTACCATCTTCACTGAAGACTGGCGCGGTCAGGAGATACTGCAGAATCTTGCGGTCTCTCTCAAAGGGACACTCCACCTTCTTCCATGTCATGAACTCCATCACTTGTTTGGCCAGCTCCCAGAATTTCTGCAGCACAGTCAAGATTCATTCTGTTAGAAATCATCGCCTACGTTTCATTTCTAGCTACTGTCACGCTGAATTGATGCCCTTGAAACTCCATTTCAACAGATGCATACGTCAATGAACTAAATCTGGATGCTTCTGTTGCTATGTGACGGTGTTTTTTCAACCATACATTGTTATTCAGCAGCTGTGACGGCAGAGGTTTCTATGTTTGCTTGCATGTTTCGCTAAGCCATTACTGCTTACCTCAAAATTGACATGTCCGTTTGGGAGCCTGTTGGCACATCCTTCATTGAGGAAGTAAATGTCTTTAATCAAGAGGCTGAAGAAAGGGATAACAATCTGGAAGGCAAAAAGGGAACACAAGATTACATAACAGCTATAACTGACCAAAAACTAAGAAAAAAAACAAGCAACCACTACAAATAGAGCAGCCACACTGGAGTCCATCTAAGGCAGGGAAGTCAAACTTTGGTTCCAACTCTGCTCCAAAACACATACCATGTAGCTTTTAAATGAGCCTGATCAGGTACATTTAATAAGGGTTGAATCTAAACTCTGCAGGGCTATGGCCCTCCAGGAACTGAGTTTAACACCCCTGAGCTAAGGCTTGTCGTCACAGTAAGACTGCATTAGGCAACCCTTTTTTTACAGCAACTTCTAAAAGCCTACAGGGCACAGCACAACTGGATCTACAACTTTGGAAGGAAATAACAATGATTCACAACACAAACAGTGGTGTGTACGTGATGCCGAAATCTGAACTCTATTGTAGCAAATTTAGCTACAACATGATAAACAAAGGTGTCTTTAAATACAGGTGTCACTCCTGTATTTAAAAAAAAAAAAAAAAAAAAAAAAAAAAAAAAAAACGCTACAAACTAAAAACAACAACAATCCACCTCCCCTTCAAGCTATGATGTACAAATGCACATCAGATGTGGAAAACAATGATAAACCCAAAAAAAAAGTGCCTGTTTTAAAAATGTAAACTATTTTTTTTCCCCGAAACCTGCTAATTAAGAATTCTGAAAATTAGAAAAATGTAATTTTTTTTACACTTATTTTATAGTAATTTTTTTATAAATTTATACACTCTTTTTAAGCCTGAATATGGCTCAAAAATGGGGAAATAAATAAATAGACAAAAAAAAAAAAAAAGCAAACAAACAAAACAAAACTACTGCCATTATTACAGTGCAGTCCTATGTGACTAGTTAACCTCAAGTCAAATCAAGCTTAAAATAACCGCAATACCCTATGGTGAACAAAACAAAGGTCAAAAATACAAGTAGTCCAACCAGTTGATGAGTTAAATACATTAAGAGAGCAGTAATGCATTCCTGATTTAATTTGTTTACAGTGGAAATTCCTGCCCTGGAACTTGCACTTACTTTGTCCCTTATAGCTTTAAAATAACAACACTCGTCAAAGCCTAAACACATCAGATTTTTGGGAAAAACAAGTGACATGGGCCACTGTGATGCAAGAAAGCACGTCCCCCCCCACGGAAGGCTGAGCATTCCAGTGCTGCTCTGGAACATTTTGTCTCACCACCCAAACCCACACAGCGAAGATCTCCTCCCTAACCAGTCAAAGATGCAAAACAATCCTCATGAAGAACAGAAGCAAACAACAAATCCAAGAAAATTATAAAAACACCCAAAACAGTTGTGCATTTTAACAAAGACATTAACAGCGCTGAGCTTCCTTTTGGCAGAGTCAGACGCCGGATGGATTTTACTGAGTTTGCTCACAGAAAAGCATCAGAACATTTTGTTAACTGGCTGACTGCCATGTTTTTATAACCAGAATGGAGCATATTTTTTGCCGAGGAAACAGAATGTCCCATTTGATGCCTTGCCCTCAGCAAATCATCCTCAAATGGCCCACCGTCCTCTACCCTTGTTATTACATAACTCTTGGATAGAGAGGCCAGACGCTACCTCAAATTAGTGTAAATACAAAGCTTCTGGATTGGAATCTGCACTTTCAAGCCAATCACTGGCATCTTTTACATAATGAATTTGCTTTTATCAGTGACCTCATTACATTTTTTGATAATATCAACACAACATATCACACTTCAAACACCGTTTTTCTAACTACGTGCTGAACCCAAACCCAAACAGCATTAGGAAACCAACATTCCTACAATTTCTGTGAGAAAACATCTGGAAGGAGAAATGAAGTGCATTACCTTCTCTCTGCTACTATGAGCAGTGATAGATCTCTGAGTGGCTCCACGCAGTGCTGTTCTGTAGTTGTAGAAATTGCTAGAGGGATCCATCTGGTGCTGAGAATAGAGAGACAAAAACAGGTTTATGCACACACCTCAGGACTTGGCCTGAAAAATGTACTTTCTACAAACTAAAGTTTCCAAGCCCATTCAACATGGCTAAGTCTCAGAACTTTAACCAAAAGCAACATGAGTCACTCTAGTTGCTATTCATTATAGGACATTCTTTCGTGGGAACCAAGTAAGATGATCCTTGTCATGCACTTTCAACCTTCATTAAACTTACTGCCAGCAGGTGAGACTCTCACAAAAACTCAGTTATCTTAAACCAGCTTTAAAGCAGATGGTTTTATAGATACACTATGGTTCAAAGGTTTGAGGTTAGTGAGATTTTTCTAAATGTTTTACAAGTCGTCTCCAATGCTCACCAAGGCTGCATTTATTTGATCAAAACAGAACATTATAGGCCTTTTAAACAGTAGTCTAATGGTGTACGGACACCAAAAGTGAATTTAATTATTCGCGCTAGTAGATTACAAACAAAGTCAATGCAAAGACGCAGATGCAGATGCAAATTCGCGCCAGGCAGCATAAATTGAGCGATGCGATTGCCACGAACGTGCAATATCACATCTTCCACACAAGTTGAAAAAATTCAACTTGAGCGTAAAATTCCAAAAATTTGTTGAACTAACAAATCAGTGAAAAACTAATTGACACATCCAGTTTGACATGTCCGGTTTTATCAGAAAATGGTGGAAAGATTATTTTATTCACGCGAGTGACACGAAAAACATCACGGAAGTAATCTAGAGTGATAACAGGATAAGAAGATTCGCTTAGCGCTTGGTGTGCACACAGCATAAGGCTACTTATCTGACCTTGGACCAAAAAAAACAATCATGGGTCAAGTTTTTTTTAATTGTTAGGATAAGACATATTTTGCCGAGATAACTATTGAATCGGAACTGATCGTGAAAAAAAATCTAAATACTGAGAAAATCGCCTTTAAAGTTGTCTAAATTAAGCTCTTAGCAATGCATATTACTAATCAAAAATTAGGTTTCAATATATTTATGGTAGAAAGTTTACAAAATATCTTCACGGAACATGATCTTTACTTAATATCATAATGATTTTTGGCATAAAAGAAAAATTGATCATTTTGACCCCTATAATGTATTGTTGGCTATTACCACAAATACAAAAAAAACACGTGCAATTTATGAATGGTTTTGTGGTCCAGGCTCACATATAGCTTCATAAAATCCATTTTAGATGAACCTTCATTAGAGGCTAGATGTGAGTATCTGCAGCTTTAGCATTAAAGATTTTGATTCTACGAAGAAAGGCATGACTAAGCCTTTTATCCTACAATCCTCCATTGTCTTAGAATAAAACAAGAGGAAGACAGTGAGAGAAAAGAGTGTTGTGTGTTGTGATACAGAGGCTGAACCTCCCTGAGGACTAGACATACAGTCCCTATTTACACATCAAAATGCTGAAAGCCACAAGGCGAGACCGAACTATGTGTAGGTGTGTGTGTGTCGCGCACAGAAGTCATATATCAAGTTCAAGGCCTTTGCCTGTCTAAAGATAAAGCAAGTTCTAAACAAAACCCTCTTTAGACAGTAAACACAGTGTGCAGATGCAAAATTAAAGCCTTAAAGGTCTCAACCCCTCTTAAATTTGGTCTAAAAAGCTTTGTAAACATTTGCACACCCACTCAAAGGGAGAATTGCTGTACTTCAGAAAAATAAACGGACACAAAAGCAACAATTCTCGCCCACTTGAGACTAAAATTGGCAAGATATGGTGGCCATATTGTTAAGGGGTTTGAGCATCATGCATGTATGACTCACGAGGATGAAAGCCAGGGTCGGACACTTAATGTGATGAGTGCCATGTCAGCACTGCATTCACCATGATTTCTTCCCACTCATGTTGTCCCCTACTTGCGAGTGAGTCACACCCACCCACTGCTGTAAACAGAATCGACAACATCAATTCCAACGTGATGAAATACATACCTCTAGTATGTCAAATTTGGCAGTTTTGACTTTGCCCCAGGTCTTCTTGAGCCGTGACACTGGACTCATGTTCATCCCAGCTGAAAGACACAGAAACAGACACAGGTCAGCACACTGCAACGTACCATTTCCTGTCAGAGGTGCAGTTTCTCTATGGGAAATAGAGCAGTTAGGCCCATCCAGTCCACTTGAACAATGACATTAGCAGGAGCATCATTTCCCTTCGACAATAGGTGAGGCTTATAGCGCCGAGGGTCACGGTGAGCTTGTGCAGTCAGCACTAATGACCAGATGAGGTCAGAGTGTTGACTGGAAATCACTAGGGGTCGGTCAACCAATCAGATTTCTCTGTACTGATGACAGCATCATTTCTTACTAGGTCTTGCTTAGATGTTAATCGACATTGTTTAGGCATTCAGTCTGGCTCCATTTTGGTATATATAAAACATATAAACAATTCCAGAAGGATAAAATCAAGTTTGTTTTTTACACAAATACACAAAGTTTGAGGATGCTAAGCTTTTGTAGGTCACTCATGCTCACCAAGGCTGCATTTATGGAAGTATTTAAAGTAGCTGTTTTGTATTTTAATATATTTTAAAATGTATTATTAATATTACTTGGTGGTTAAAAACCATTCTTATTATTATCAATGTTGAAAACAGTTTTGTTGCATAATATTTTTATGAAAAACTATGATTTTTGATCAAGTTGATGGGTCCTCGCTGAGTAAAATTTTTAACATTTTAATGGTAGCATGTGTTAAATCACAGAAGTAAAATGGCTTTAGGGAGACAAAGGAATAAATTGATGGATGAGGGAAATTAAAGAATTAGTTCACTTCCAGAAGGAAATCACATTGCACAGCTAGTGAAAGACAAGCATTTGTGGTCAAAAATTATATACATTTCTATTTTTTTTTTTTTAACAAAAAGAAACTGTTTTGCTATTTAAGACCCTTATTCCTCGGCTGGGATCGTGTAGAGCAATTTGATGCTGCATTGAAACTGCAATTTGCACTTTCAACCCATTTGCTCCCATCGAAGTCCACTATATGGAGAAAAATCCTGGAATGTTTTCCTCAAAAACCTTATTTTCTTTTCGACTGAATAAAGAAAGACATGAACATCTTGGATGACATGTTGTGATCGAAAATTCAGTCATTTCAGATGTTTTCTTCCCTAGTTTTATGCCTGAACAATAGCAGCAACACCATCTATTCATCTACAAAAGAGCCATCTGAGGCTTTAGTACTATTAACAATCTGTCTGTAC
The DNA here is from genome assembly GCA_036247105.1 of Cirrhinus mrigala. Lineage (NCBI taxonomy): Eukaryota > Metazoa > Chordata > Actinopteri > Cypriniformes > Cyprinidae > Cirrhinus > Cirrhinus mrigala. The sequence continues at coordinate 22,952,694 of CM070011.1, read as the reverse complement.
TAACAGGTGTCAGGCCCAGAGCTCCTCCAGCTCTCTAACATGATACTCCAGCGAATGATCTTTCAATCCTAGCCACGCGCTGACGCTCCATTCACGTCACACAATGTACGCTGCTTCCAAAACACACAAGGAGGAGCGATCAACCTTTCCCATGACTTGTTTATTCTCTTTCAGTGAGTTTAATATCAGCCCTCCATCTCCAGGGAGAGAGGCTTGTGTAAGAGCCCCAGCCTGTGGGTTCGTCTCCAGGGAATGACCAGGGAAAGGACAGCTGGTTCCACTCCCTCCCTCCCACAATCCCCCTCTCAATGAGTCTGTCCCTCGCTCAGTCTATTGGATTGGTCAGCACTGACCATCTGCCTAAGGGATGCCGCTCCCTCGTTTCAGCTCTCACTCACACAGGCTGAACAGCTGCTTCTTCTCCTGGCTCTCTCCACTTCTGTACTCCTACCCATAATGCCTCAGGCACAGGCCTGGGTGGGTGCTCAGAGAACTGAGTGAATGATTAATGTAGCTAATCATTTTATTATTTTATCCACGGTGCCATTGTACATTATGAGAAGTCTAACACAAACACAAAATTGTTTGGAACACAAGACTGTCTTCAGATATTGAACTGATAAAGATTAATCAAAATTTGTCAACTAAAGGCTACTTTCTGCAGCACTCAATGAACACAAATAGACTGATAAGTTGTCTGTAGAGTCTGTAAGAGGTTTGACATTGTTGTGCGTGTTAAGCGTACAAGCACAGGGATTAGAAAAGCAAACCAAATCCTGCCAAAACAGCAAACTGTATTATCCAAACTGATTTGTCGGGAACAAAAGAGCTTTCTGTAGCTGTAAGAACTGGATCAAAGTGTTGCAAGGGACGGCAAAACACTCACTAATGATGGCCATGAGCGAGTTGAAGTTGCCAATGTTGAAGCATTCTCGTGCCACGTCGATGAAGAACTCAATGACTCGAGCCCGGTGTTTCTTCTTTACAGGCTGCATGAGAAAACCAAGCAATATTTATAAACACCGAAAAGTGATATTTGTAACTTCTGATTTCTGACTTTGTACATGATATAAAATCTAATGTAATCTACACCACCATTCAAAAGTTTGAGGTCGTAAGATTAAAAAAAAAAAAAGAAAAAAGTTTTTGGAAGTCTATAATGCTCAACGAGACTGCATTTATTTTATCAAAAAGAAATAAAAAGAGTAAAATTGTGATTTTTTTTTTCTTTTAAATATAATTTATTCCTTTTAACACAAAGCTGAATTTCCAGCAGCCATTACTCCAGTCTTCAGTGTCACAAGATCCTTTTAATATGCAAATTTGCTCTTCAAGATTTCTTATCATTGTCCATGTTGAAACCAGAAGTGCTGCTAAATATTCTTGTGGAAACTGTGGTAGTTTTTAGGGTTCTTTGAACTCGTGAATTTACTGACTCCAAACTTTTGAAAGGTAGTGTATATTTTCTATAGGTTTATATGTGACGCTGGACCACAAAACCAGTCATTTTTTTGTAACTGAAATGTATACATTATCTGAAAGATAAAATAAATATGCTGTATGGTTTGTTAGGATGGGACAATATTTGGCTGAGATACAACTCTGAGGGTGCAAAAAAGCTACATTTTGAGGAAATCGCCTTTTAAGTTGTCCAACTAAAGTTCTTAGTTTTTATATATTTACGTGAGGAAATGCACAAAATATATTCATGGAACATGTTTTTTACTTAATATCCTAATGATTTTTGGCATAAAAGAAAAATTGATCATTTTGACCCATACAATGTATTGTTGGCTATTGCTACAAATACACCTGTGCTACTTATGACTGGTTTTGTGGTCCAGGATCACATATTTAAAATCAAAAAAAGTTGCTGGATGAGTCATTGCAATAAAAGCAGATTATTACCATGCAGATCTCCGTTGCCACCAGGTAGCTGAGCCTGTTGAACCATTCCACATAGGCCTCCAGGTTACTTGCTTTTTTGTGATCGCTAAAGCATCTCTGCAAGAATCAAAACATCAAAACGTCAAAATCATCATTCCGCCACAATGTTTTCCAGTTTGCTTTTTTCAAACAGTCTTTATTAAAAAACGCACAATTTATCAGCACCATATTGATTATCTGCTTATATCAGCGTTTTTATTTATCAGTATCAGTCAATGTTTTTTTACTAGGATATACTAGCATAGATTTACAGTATCAGCTATTTTAACACATCTGTATCAGCCAGAATTAGTGTTGGTGCATCTATTTTTCATCCTAAATTCTGCGCTCTAAACAACTTGGCATGAATTTAAATAGTTCATCATCCGTGAAATACTGCTCTTTAAGTGATCTCACAGAACTTTGCATGCTGTGATCTTTGATTCCTACATTCCCAACCCTAAGAACAAAGGCCTCTGAGATGACTGATGATCTCCAACGATCTACATTCAATCAAAGAGCTTGTTTGCCCTTCAGACCCTCCACGCTCACTGGCCCCTGCGCTATTATCTGTTTAGGGAATGTGTACAGACACTCCGTCTGAAAGCTTGGGTCACTCTAACCCTTCATTCCTCACATTCCTACGGTCTGACTGTGTCGTCCGTCACACAATACCCAATCCACCCTACTCTACCTTTGACGGACAACATCAGAGAACCACGGCACTGCACAAGGACCCTCTGGAGAGACGGCGACCAGAATAAAAGAGAAAAATCACACCAGTACCGCCTCGACAAGGGCTGTTGCCTAGCAGCCAGATAGCAATGGGCATTACAAGGCAGGGCTGAGCAAACTTTTGGCAGGTTATTGTGAGAAACCAGTTGCTAGGCTTTGGCCACAAAAGGACGCTGTGTGGAACGTGAGGGGGGAAACTTGGACGATGACAGATTAGACAAGGAATGTGCTGTGAACGCTGTGTGAAATAGGTGACACTGCATTGAACCCGAGGGATAAAGTAAACATTGTGCGTATTGATTTGTTAGAGCATTTGTGCTGTATGTATTTTTAGTTGAACTTTCTAACTATAAAGAGGAAGAAACTATTACCTTGTCGTTATCAAGAGGGTCTTTCTGAACAAACGCCTGAACAAACTCCTCTGGTCCGATGTAGCTCAGTCGTTCCTGAAAAATAAAGATGATCACCTTGAAAATGGTCACCTTGCACATTATTGATTTAGTAAATAAATCAATCTAAACCCACAGTGAGGTGAGGAATGCAAGGTCATGCAAACCGAGGAAGTTGCACTCACCAGTTCAATGTGTGTGAGTTGCTGTGCCAGGGTGAAGGGGTCGCTGCAGATGGTCAAAATATCTCTCTGGATGGATTGAGGTTTGGTCTTCAGCACAGTGAGTCTGTCGGTCACCGAGGAGTTAATCTTGGCCAGAGCCTCCTCGTACTGACTTAGTGTGGTGAGCTTACGGATCAGCGTTTGTGTCATCTGTTGCACCGCCTTACGATAGAGCTGAAGAGAGACAGCAAGACAGAAGATGAGGATTTACAACCATGCTTATTGACCAAAATGACAAGGTAATCATTCACTTGAAAAGACTGACAACAAAATGTGTCCCACACTGATAAGGAAGCTGAGGGAATGCACAGAGTATTTGCCCTGCAAACATCTAATGGATTTCCAGGCATATAATAGCGGAAAAAAGCCCTTTCCTCTTGATTGGTCAGCTATGACGGTGGTTTGGCTCATGGGGGCTAATGTTCCAACATAGGGTCTTGAGTATGTTACATAAACAGTTAATGCAGGATTACAAAACAGCAGCACTTCATTCACATCCCTCAAAGGTTCACAAGAGTTCTGCATGCCTCCCATTTCCCCTCGTAACGCAAGATGGGATCGAGTTATCTAATAACAAGAGCCTGACACAGTTCTGGACTTCTGTTGCATAAGAAGAGGACAGCAGTGGTCGTGGCCTGTTGTTCAACATCAGTCAGACAAGAGCCTGACTTGCCTGCTAGACAAGTAGTAGACCCCACGCCATGAATTTAAAATGGGTTACTTAAAGAAGCCTTACTTACCAAGAGAAAAAAAATAAAGGGAGAGTTTGTGCAAAAATTTAAATTCTGTCATTTATGTCCCACCCTCTAGGACTGGGCGATATGGCAAAAAAAATGTTATTTAAATATCTATGCTGAAAAGATGCAAGAACTACAACTACATCTTGTACAAGCTTATCTTACACATATTATATGTTAAGAAAAGTGGTTCAACCTTAATTTTATGAAGCTACAAGAATACTATTTGTGCACAAAGAAACCAAAAAAAGAGCTTGAACATTTAAAGCACCAGACCACAAAACAGCAGCTCTTATATTAAATAGAACATTACTGTCCATTGATATGGACGCTAATATATGTATCAATCTAGCTTTTGCTCTTGGTGTAAACAGGCCTTAATGGCTTGTTTAACCATGTAGATATAAAGTTGGCTGTTCAAACATTTTGCTGATTGGTTGCAGGATGTACAAACCATCGTTACTGTCAGGCTTCTGTACCCCGTCTGACACACAGAAAATAAAAAGTGGCCCATTAATCTGTTGTGCAGGAGGTCAGTGGCACATAAATCCATCTGGCTCAGAACAACCTGCACTCTAGTGCATTGTGCAGATGCAAGAATATTGATGATTTGACGAAAGAGAGAGACGAGACCTTGCAGCACTTTAAAACACCACAGAGAGTCTTAATATTCCCTCTCCAAGGTCCAACATATGCTGACACACAAACAAAAGAGAAACAGATTATTTTTAGCAGGAGTTCTTGGCGATAACTGCTTGACATTTTGAGCTGCGGATCAGACAACTCATTTGTTGTGGAAAAAGAAGAAAGCTGCTTGTGTGCTGCCTCCACATTTTTAACCCTGGCATGAGTGTGCGAGTGCGACAGCCGTCCAACATGGCACAAGCTCACAGTACAGATCACTCTGGCATGTACACACCACACCCAGGTCAAGGGTGAATGCTCTCCATTACTTTCCCAATAAACAGGATTTGTGCAAAAGGTGTCCAAATGTGCACCAAATGGCTGTGCCTGCAAAGGCACAACTGCGCCCTGCCTTTCCTATACAGAAGACCACATGCATAATGACAATCTAAGCTGACCAGAAGCCTGAGGACCAAACTGTGGTCTGGAGACAGATGTTAAGGCATCTATTCTCAGCTCTTGCGCTGAAAGCTAGAGATCTGAGACGCAACTGCCAGTAATAATACAGAAAACAGCAGGTCAACAAACTGCTGGCAAACCAATGAGGTCTAAAAGAGGTCAAAACACAAAAGGCCTAACTGGAAATCACTTCATAGTGGTCTTTTTAGCACTGGACAGTGCATTTGAAAATACTCCACATCTGACTCAGATGAGCTCCCATGTCTAGCTATAAATACACCTATTGTCTATTGTGTGGCTTTGACTGCTGTGAATCCCCCGTCAATGTAGAGTCAGTGCTCCACTGTAACAGACACTCTCATTAACAAAATTCACGTACGAGTACATGCCGTACAGGCATGGTCAGGGTTGCATAATACAGTCAACATATTGATGGCATGAACAAATGCATTCTTCACACTGAGACGCCCTTTTCATGCATAGATGCACATCTACCAGACAGTCATGTCTTAAAACACAGACTTCATTTGTCTAGCCTGCATCAGTAAAGATCATAAAGATGCTTTGACTTTTGAGTAAAGAAACCATGAAGTGGTTATACCATTTAAAAAAAATCTAATCCTCATTATGAATCAATGAAATGTAAAACAGTCCACAATTAATGAAAAAGTGTACTTTAAAAATCTAAAAATATATATGTGACCCTGGACCACAAAACCATTCATAATGATTTTTTTAAAATTGATTTATACGTGAAAGCTGAATAAATAAATGCCCATTGATGTATGGTTTGTAGAATAGGACAATATTTGGCCGAGATGAAACTATTTAAAAATTTGGAATCTAAGGGTGCAAAAAAACAAAGTATTGAGTAAATTGCCTTTAAAGTTGTCCAAATGAAGTTCTTAGCAACGCATATTACTAATCAAAAATTAAGCTTTGATATATTTATGGTGGGAAATTTACAAAATATCTTCATGGAACATGATCTTTACTTAATATCCTAATGATTTTTGGCATAAAAGAATCGATAATTTTGACCCATGCAATGTATTTTTGGCTATTGCTATATATATACCCGTGCTATTTATGACTAATTTTGTGGTCCAGGGTCACATTTTTAATGACTTTTAAAAATGTATCACCATCATAATAAAAAAAAGAACACCACATTTCTACTTACATCTTGAATACATGAATATAGACTGAAGTATTTCCAAAAACATTTTTAAACATTAAAGGCAAAAAAAAAAAAAAAAACGTTTTGGGCCACACATGACATTTTACAACCTGAACTAACCTTGCCTTCTACACTATTCTACATTACTTAAGATTTTCTTTTCAAGAATTTCACCCTTCAAAAAGGCCATTTTGTTCATTATATTCAGACAACTGTATAATTTTAATGTTGACTTTACAGAAATTTTTTAATTCGGAAATTAAGAACTTGCTCATCACGTAAGAGGTGTATTCAGGTGTATTCAACTGTATGTATGAACTGGATTTAATTCATTTTCAAATAAATCATCATTGAGCCTTACACATTATAGCTCTCCATGTTGTTGTTTTTTTGAGTGCACATGCTGTCTTATTAGCTTATCACCCCTTTCACTAGATTCAGGAGATGGTACAACACACACACATTTCCTCTACGAGCTTAGCGGGGCCGCAGAAGGTCATTGATCTCCTGGGTCGGGATAAAGCAGATCAATAGTCACACATGTGTTTACTATGCAAGTCACCAGAGGATGAGTCCTGCTTGTCTTTTCGAGTTAGCGAAACCCCAATCGGTTGAATCTGATTGGCCGGTGTCCTCCATCTTAAACTATTCTAACTAGGACCCTGCTGTTAGTCATTACGCTAATGCTCGCCAACCATGTGAGACGACCAGAGCTAGCTTCAGCAAATCTCTTTTTTATTTCACTGTACTTTAATGAAATCAAGAGTTCCCGACAGAACTGTTCAGCTGGGGACGATAGAGAAAAAAGCTCCCAGGGACGTTTCAGGACAAGACTTGATGAGAGCTGCCAACTTTATCCAAATTTAAAACGACAGGCTCAGCTCTGGCTGATAGACGTCAAAAGGACGGAGGGATGATAACTAGATGTACAAAATAAAATCTAATCACATAATTGCATAACACAATTAGTGTGGCTTTGGTTTTTGTGCCCGGGAAGTTTTAAAAGAACCTGGCATAAATGATGATCGTGGTGATGAATGTGGTAAAAAAAAGTCCCTTTGATGAAAAAAAAATGCTAAGCCAGGAACACGGTAACAAAGGAGTCAGCGCTAATGGAACTATTTAAATGCAGCCTGTGGAAAAGCACCAGTGAAGACAAAAGCGGCCGAACAAAAGAGCTTTCTTCTCACTTCTCTTGTCAGAGCGCTTTAGGACTGAAGAAATCTCACCCCCCATTGCTCAGGTGTTGACACTCCTCTCACCCAACGCGCTACATCCTACGTCTTAACCAGCTGAATGTTAAAGAAGCCATGCTAAGACTTATGCAAAGATGCTTTACTCTGTCTATGCTAATAGTGGTACTAAATGCATAAAGAAACGCTAATGTCTTTGACGCAAGCATTCGCACCTTTCAGGTGACTATTATTATTAAACGGTGTTGCCCTTTACCTGACATTTCCTCAAGAAACTCATTGTTTCTGCTGAAATGGTCTTCCAACACTTGCAAATGGCACACTTACTTCATCTCCAGTACTCAGGCGATGTGTTAGTTCCTTCAGGCTCTTCATCATCCTCTCATCCCTGAAGTCATAGGGAAACGTCTCCGTCCACTCGGTCAGCAACTGCAGAATCTTGGGAGCAATTTTCTTGACTCTTGACTATAGATAAAGTAAAATACAACACTCTAATTGCAAATTATTGTCCTTGGTTCTTAAAATGGCTTAATGCTAGAGCAACCATGATGACTGAAGCCAGTCTGTATAACAATCAGCGTAATGACACTCTTGTACCTTGTCAGCCTGAGGATCAGTGAGTCTCTGCTGGTCCACACATAAATGGCACACTTTGGACATCAGCTCATATGGGTGAATAAAGAGACGGGAACTGAGCAGGAATGTGAAGATGTACGTCCTCTGTGAGGCAAAAAATTGAGATAAATTATTGTTTTTTTCCAAATTCTGTTTTTTTCCATTTTTATTTTTCAGGATTCCTTTTTTTTTTTCGTTTTAAATTTATCTAGATTCTCTAAAAAAAATTAAACAAAAAGCATGCCTAATTAATTAAAATCATGAAATTTATGCAATTAAACAGCAATTTATTAAAAGCTGAACAAAAATTACATTTTAAGGCTCTATGAAATACTTTTTTTTCCCTGAAATTCAGTTTTATTTTGACCAAATTCTGTTTTCCATTAATTATCTGAATTCCATTTTAATGGTTTCATTCAATTTTAATACATCAAAAGCACCTCTTATTAATTTTAAGAAAACAATAATTTTTTATTTGTTTGTTTGTTTATTTATTTATTTAAGAAATACAGTGTTATTTATTAACATTTTTCTGGCAAATAAACTCTGGTAAATAGTTTTCTGGCAAATATTCCTTAAAAAAATATGTTTTAATAATAATTATTTGTAGTAGTACTATCATTATTATCATTTGTGTCACACTTCCAGTTAAACCAAACTTTTATTCTGAAGACCTTTACATTTCACAAAACTGCGCGTCTACACCATTGTTTTTGCGGCTTAATATACACAGACACTAGTCCGTACCGTGTTTTGATTTAAGTGTGCTGACCTACTTTTGATTTATTCACCCAAAATTTGTCAAATTCCACGACATTCCGTGTTATACAGTAAATTCCATTTTTATGACTGGATTCCACATCGTTCAGCTATCAAAGTTTTAACTACATAAAATGCATTTATGTTTCTGGTAAATATTTCCGGTTAGCTAGACAACAGCTCGAAAGGACAACATTTGTTTTAAATAGAGTACTTTATAATGTTACAAAAGATTTAAGTCTCTTTAAATCAATTTAATACATTCCTTACTTTGCTTACTAACACAATTTTTTTTAACCGAAGTGCATATTGCTGAATTATAAGTAGAGACCAACTGCAAGTCGCTTTTGTGTCTCAGTGTTAAAAAAACAGATATGAAACTGAGCATGCATGTTTTCTCAATGCTCAAAATGCAATATTATGAACTGGCTTAATAACTGATACTTTATATACTCACATCAGGATAGTAAGCCACCGTAGGGACCAAGTGTTCAATAAGAGCCTCCAAGGACCCCGACACCAGGTTGTTTTCATGGTAATATAGGCCTTCATAATCTTCTTCCTTGGCCTTATAGAGATTCTTGTTGTAGCCATTAGGCCCATACATCACTGGAAAGGGTGGCGTTTGAGGCATTTTGTCCTGTTGAAGGATATAAAAAAACATCAATCTGAGAAGCCTCACATAAACGCAAACAGAATCAAAAACTGACATTGACGCATGAACTAATTCGCTAATGCCGAGACTCCATCCTCAACTGAAATTTTGTTTACCCTTGTGTAAAACACAAGGTCCCCAGTATCATTATAGGAAGCTGAGTGGAAAATTACTCTTCCTCGGATGGACGACTCATGGGGATGAATATGTGGCGATTAATCTCAATGCGCAAACACCTTCTCTGATCGAGCCTGTGAGAACTTGAGTTTAATCTCCATTCGCTGTGTATTTCAGACTCACGCTAGCTGGCTCTAATCCACCATAATATCAGCTGAACATACCGCCGGTGGGTTTCACTCACAAACTCCAACAAATTAATCTTCATGGTGCTTTTACCTCACGTGGATGTACAAAACAGAGGCTCTTTTAACTACGGCTTGATACACAAAAACATGATGACCTATGAGATAGTGCTTCTGAAAAGAAGGATTCTTATTTTCCCCCTCAAAACCAAAACGTGGCCTGTTACAGATGAGAGTCCTATGAGTCGGTCAGCATTAGCTAGAGGTGATAAGCAGCCAAAAGCAGTTCTTCACCCACACAAAGAGCTCCGGCTCACATTGCCTCCCTCCTACTTCTGTATCTTCCAGGCTCTCGTGGAACAGCAGAAAGCGAGTTTTGCACATGTCAATGCATCACCTAATCACGCGGGTGGCACCACCATGCCGGCACGAGCTTCTGTGCTATTTCAGAGCTCAGCCCGTGACTTTAAGCGAGATTCCTGGACACAGCGCATATGGGCCCCTCACTGGAGGCATTCACAGCTATGGGGCGTCAAGGGACACCCCGAACAATGCGCAGCCCCAATGGCCGCCTGCCTATTCAGGCCCGCAGGCGCTTGGGTGCCAGAGTCGGACGGGAGCGTGCAGGAGGGAGGGGGGGCTGTCATACGATGAGGTCTATTCTCACTCCACGGCCCCCCACAGAGACCTCCTTCATAAAACCATAGACATTAGCATCAAAATGGAGGCCCGAGAGGTCAAAGCAGCAAAACACCCCCTGCGCATCTGCTTTACCATGTGGTATACCATCTGAGCACGTCAATGAGATGAAAAGCGAGCAAGGCCAAATGATGTCAAGAACGACTTTGCGCTCATCACCAGAAATTGACAATTTGTCAAGTCCTGTATGAGTGATGGTTCTGGGAACCACATACGGTTTAATTCTCTGACTCATATTCTGTAACAGAACTTTCATTAAAATAAACCACTGTATTGTTTTTGACTAAATGGCAAAAAGTCAACTTTTGTCTCATTATAAGGCCAAAAAGCAGGATCCCCCTGCGCATCTGCCCAAGCAACCCTATTAGCGGAGCCCCCAGGCCACAATGCAAATCTGCTAAAACTAAAACTGAAAAGCCAAAGCCCTTTTAAACTCTCCAGGCACACCAGATGCTGCTCGACTGAATTCTGCGAGCGAATAAAACAAAGCTGAAGCTGATTAGTAGCAGGGATTCTGGATGTGTTTACTTTTTGGTTGCAGGTGTCAAGTATGGCCAGCCACATGTCCTCTCCCCTGTCCTGCTTAAACAAACACTGAGCACAGCCTTCACCACAGGGGCTAACATAGTGTATAAGCAAACAAAAAGGCCCTTGCTTTCACACAATTACTGCACTGTTTTTGTCAGAGCTTTTATTTTGTTCATGTAGAATATTTGGCATCCTTGCACGACTGCATTTTAGATAGTTATGACTGTCAGAAAGCTGAAAACATTTAGTCCCACCCACATGTCGACTGTAGTGTTGATTACAGTGGCTCTAGATCAAAACAGACTTCCTCAAGCATAAAGCAACATTCGGCAAGATAAATAAACAGACTGATCTTTGGGGTTCCCATACTTTTCGGCCAATAAATTTCCAAGATTTTAGACTCATTTATCCCTACTAGAATTCATTGTATATTGAAATTGCACTCAAAGTCAAATAAAACAGAAAATATATTATTATACATATACTATACACAGGAACATATGAGCCTAGATCACAAAACCAGTCATATGTAGCATGGGTATATTTGTAACAATAGCCAACAATACACCAAATGGGTGAAAATTATCGATTTTTGCATTTATGCCAAAAAATCATTAGGATATAAAGTAAAGATCATGTTCCATGAAGATATTTTGTACATTTTCTACCATCTACCAATATATCAAAACTTAATTTTGGATTAGTCAAATGCATTGCTAAGAACTTTAGTTGGACAACTTTAAAGGCGATTTTCTCAATATTTTGATTTTTTTTGCAAACTCAGATTCCAGATTTTCAAATAGTTGTATCCCAGCCAAATATTGTCCTATCCTAACAAACCATACATCAATGGAAAACTTATTTATTCTGCTTTCAGATTACCCTTATGACTTGTTTTGTGGCCCAGGGTCACATATTCATGGAAATGTCTTGTAAATGTCAACATTGTAAGTAAAATGGTGAATAAATTGAAAAATACATTGAAACAGAATTTTTATATATAATTTAAAATGAATTTAAAGTTACATTTCTATTTAGAGAATACATTTAATAAATAGAAAAACAAATTTCAATTTTTACTTCCATTATTGAAATTTCCATATTTCCATACCTTTTTTAAGATCAATGGAAATCACCATTTAAAATTCCTTGACATTTACAAGTTTTCCATGGCTGAGGGAATCCTGTCTAATGCAAATGTGGAGGTTAAAACAACAAAACCCAAACGTTCTGGACTGTTTTGAAACTGCATCCTCAACAACAGGGTGTGTTGAGCTCATTGGCATGTTATTAGGAGCTGTAAATTTGTTATGGCAGTCTTGTCTTTAAAGGTCACTTCATGCTCAATATAAAAACAACCCTGGTTCAGGACTGATCACTGCTGTAATGACAGGAAGAAATGTTCTCCACTCACACACATTTCTCTTAAACATCCAACAAACCAATTTCCAACATATTCAAGAAAATACATCAAGATAGCGTAAATTGAGAACTTACTATAAAAGGCTGTTATGAATATTATGAAATGAGGAAATAAACATGTCTGTTCATGGCGATGTAATAGAAACCAGTATGACACAACTTTGTCGGCTTTGGCAAAAGAATCAAATTGAGTCTTAAGTCTTTTGGCTTCTGTCAAAGTGGGTTACATGTTAGCCTTGGGAAATGAGCAGGTGTGTGTCCGTGTGTGTGTAAGACGGTGGGGGAAGGGAGCTATGGCTTCACTGAAACTACTCAAGTGTGTTTGAGTAAATAAAGGGATTGGCTGGCGGTAGAGATTGGCGAGGCATAGTAGTGTCCTTCTCACAGTAAAAGCTCTTTGAGCTACCTGCATGATTAGTATCACAGAGGCAAAGTCCGGCCAAATCACAGCAATGTGATGCAGATCAGCTAATCAAAACAGAATCAAATGTCTCAGACACTCTTCTTTCCCCAATCTCAACCAACACAAACACTAATTTTGATTAAAAAAAATACAATATAAGGCTGTTGATAAACAACATAGATTAATCAGGTAGATAAGACAATCTGTTTAGGCCCTAAAATAGCTTACTTATTTGATAGCGTGGAGGATCACATGGGTAATGATCATCTGAAATCAACAAGGGAATATCAGCAACAACCCTCCAGTTCCCATACCCACCCAACACAATATATATATATATATATATATATAGATGAGAAATAAAAAATAATTTCCCCAGTGAACACTCAAAACTCTATAAAGCTGGCATCTTCATTGTGCAGTGCAAACCATCAGATTAGCACACATCAAGCACTCTATATTTTTACGCCAATTTACTGTAATTTTATATCATCCTAAACAATAAACGTTCTTTCACAGACATTTCCATGGGACTTTAGGATTTCACTTATCTCAATGTGTTTTACAGACTTGGAATTGCAGTTTTAAAATTCCTTCTTATATCCAATTTTCACTGACTGTGGGAACCTTGTTTGAATTGTATTACCATGTAACTACTAAGGTAAATTAACATTGCAGTCAATCAGTAAAATGTTAAACATCAAAGTATCATTATATTCCAAAATGACACGCATTTTTTTTACAAAGTATCAATGAAACCAGTTTAACCATCAAACTATTATATCAAAAGATTAGAACGGAATATTAGTTCCACTACCAAAGCCACATATAACCAATATAGCAAGCATTCGTTTCCATGATAGTATACTGTATATCAAATTACATGGCTGCTTGGTTGTGCATTACATTTGTTGTACATTGTATATCACTTGTAAGAACTCAAACTAAAACCACAGGTCACATTCTCTATTGATATACTTCTGTCAATAAGGCAGAAGGTGAATATCGTCAGCACGGAATATTTGTTGGTATATTTATATGCAAGTACACTGAATCTGCCTCGCTTGCATGTAATTTATTGACTGACGTACGCAGAGCAGGTCGTAAATGAATATAGAATCAAAATGCATGCAATCCAAGCTGCGTATTGAATGCATTATTCGAACGCTTCTGCTGTTAAAGCGCATTAAACATCGCCTGAGTTTCTCACCTCGAAAGGGACCGAGACTCCGCTGTAGATCAGCCCTGCAGAAGTTTGGCGATGAATGGCTGCGCAAGATGAACCTCCGGACATATAATAACACTCTTCAAAATTGATTCTCAACACATCTGAAACTAAAAAGAAGTCACGCTGCGTATTCCCAGGTCATACGGATAGTGACTGTGACAGTCAAGCGCATGATCCTTATAAATATATCCAAGCAGTACGTGCGACGTGCTACACTCTCACGATCTCAAGCAAGTGTGTTGCTGATTCACTGAGCGCGCGAATAGTAAATGGTAGTAGGCAGCGCTGTAGAATCCGAGACAGCCAATCAGCGGACAGCACCAGGCATCCGCGTGCATGTCAGCGCGCACCCATCAGTCTGTACTTAAAAACGAAAACATATGAGAAATTCACTAAAAAAAAAAAACAAGTGAAAGAAGAACTAAATGCCTGTCTCAGCGAAAATCCCCTGAAAACAATCTTCATGGTTACTTAAAATTCCACCATCATTTCCTGAAATTGTCTCATTTGAATCTAGCAGAAACACTTTCACAAAAAAAGAGTCAGGACTAATGATTTCCTGTAAACCCAACATTTATATATTTGTTCACAAATCCATAATTAAAAAAAATGCTAGCATCATTGGGTAGTGTAAATGGAAATATTTTGGGGAATCTCCCTTATGTTTTACTTTTTGAAGACAGTACAAACCAGGGTCAGAAATTAACTTTCCCATTAAGGGCAATATTTGCCCCCTGGAATTGATTTCCATGGGCATTTATTACATTTGTGAAGGCCATTTTTATAATCACCTTATTATTATAAAAACCATATGTTGTCTTTAATGTCAAATACTTAAATTACTTTAATCAGTATGACTGTTGTCAATAACAGCAGACTGTTTAAAATTGTATCTAAATTATACACGTAAAAAACAGGAGCTCATAGGTCTGCAATATTATGACAAAAATTATTATTATAGATTATTGCTCTTTATATTCTAATAATGATTATTAATATCAATATAGAAAACAATAATGTTTGGTTTTGGGCATGTCACATTCTGGCTTCATAGACAAACATGTCGGTCCATGATGTTATCTAAGTCTAGCTCAAGTTATGCAAAAACTTCCATTATCATCACTGAAGCTATGAAATTAATATTTTATTTACATCGTATCTGGACTGTGTTGTTTATGATGAGGGAATTCGCGAGCGTGCGTGCTTATCAAAAGCTTTGGCGTTTTCAGCGCTGACTAATATAAGCGCCTCTGATTGGCCAGTGCATTCCTAAGTTCAGCAGAAACACGTTTGATTGGTTATATTGATTGGTTAATTCATTTTCACAAACGGATATCCCTGCTGAAAAAAATAATAAAACCATCACAGAAAATTCTAATGGTTTCCACTACAAATACCATTACAAACCATCAACTTTTAACCATTAAAACCATTAAAAACGGTTTTCTGTAGTGTGTTTTGGGACATTTTCCATTAGGATTTATTGGTTTTAACAAGCCACCAATAGAAGGTGACCAATTACCAGTAGAGACCAAATGGTCCATTACAGTTTCCATTAAAACCAATACATGTCCTATTATAACCAGTAAAACACATTTTGTGATGGTGTCTATTGTTTTGATTTGTTTTTCCAGCAGGGATTTACTATTATTTTGGTACAAGTAATATTTACCTACATTATCTTTAGCTTAATTTTAAGGTTAAATTAAATGTGTGAAACACACTACACTATAAACCCACCCTGTCTCATTGTCCTAGAATTGTTATTGTGTTTTGTTAATGTGCTATTTACACATGATAGTGCATGTCTAAGAAACAATAAGGATGCCTGGACTTGGATTCTCGCTGATACTGGGCAGGAACCCCACAGTAGATACTGCAGCGAATACCTGAAAGAGTTCACAGAGAGGTTTTCCCTCTCTCATTGCAGGTCAAGGGGCCGAGAGGTCATCACCTCTCTCACCTACATGAGGTGTGCTAAATGAGCTTCAGTAGCATGTTCCAATAACAATGCTATCAAGTCTTTTAAATGAGAGAACAAATTGATACACCTGATAAAGTTTCACTCACTCACCTAATAATGCATCTGAACATATAACTACACAATTTCCAATGACCTATAGTTAAAATTTCTTACTTGAAAGTAAGGCAAAAAAAAAAAAAAAATCACAGAGTTACTCCATGTGATCATGTATATGTACTTATTTGTTAAGAAACAGCGAAAAAGCAGATTAATGTGTGCACTGGGGTCCTGATGGTCCTCTCTGGGGCTATTTGCATTAATTGCTGACTGACTGTACAAGTTTCATGAATTTTCATGAATATGTGTGTGTGTCATATTTGATGTGTTTCAAATTATATTTGATATCAAACCAGTACAAAAAATAATAAATAAAAAGCAAGCAGAATAGCACAAATTTGTAAAGCTTAAAAATAAAAGACATGTATGAATCACCTCTAAAATTTGCATCACAAAAGACTCTTTAAATGTGGTGTGTAAATTCAGATGTTCCTACATGCCTTTGACAACCAGTCTGAATAAAATGTGAATATGGGGAGCATTATGCTTGGAAATAACCATTCACAGATCTCACATCTTGGATAACACCTCCACAATGGGCCTACAGTTATGTAACCTCTGTGTTTTCAAAGTCATTTTTCATTGTGAAGAGCGTGTGGAGGAGTTTGTAAAGATATGAAGAACTAACAGTTAAGCTCTCTGCAAAAGTTAATACAACTAACAAAAATCAAACAGCAACAAAACAAGTTGAAGAGAAAAAGCTACATGCCTAGTTAAGTTCAGCCATTCTCCCCATTAAATACACATTTGAGGTTAGTCAGCACAGACGGTCTGACCTAGCTTCCCCTCTACTCCAGAAGTATTCACACCTCTGTTTTGTTGTCCTAGATGGGGCATTATGAATGTGAAAAGTAAGAAACAGCATGCATTATTTACATGTTTGAAACGGTTAATAAAAATGCATTAAGAACATAGTGCCTGCTATTCCATTTTAGTTTTTCACTTCAAAGATTGGCCCCTAAAACAAAAGGAGATAAAAATGTATATACCTTAAAACCAAAACGTATAACTTAAAAGTTAAACCTAAGTTGATTATCCCAATGAAACGTTTTGTTGCTCCAAAACCATTCAGAATCTAAAACATTTTTCAAGAGTCTACGTTTTTTTTTTTTTTTCACATATAAGAACAATAAAAATGTGAAGTCTCACATCTCTAACTCAAGAAACTCTGGAACATCTATTCTGTGAAAACAAATCTAGCTGTTAACATGGATGATCAGGTACTGTGTTAAGAACAACAGTATATTAGCTGCAGTAAACGTAAGTGCTAATGTACTGCAGAAACATTAGTATACCATATGGTTACGCGTGTGTGTTAAATCTCCATTACATGAGGGGAAAGAGGTCGCAATCAGCTTTGTCTTTGATCTTTGGTGTCACTCTGTTATCATATTGTTTAATAGCTACTTCATTTCATTAAAATAGATTTAAAACACTCATTATTCACAAATGATAAGAAATAACATAACATTATGCCAAATTGGGTGTGTTTTTGCCCCTAACAAGTCAATATAAACAAATTCAGAGACATTCAGTATCTCAGCAAACCAACCTGACCCTTTTCAGACATACCAATATCTAACTCAAGATTGACTTACGCCATATATAATTTCTGACCCAAATATTTTATGCAAGTCAGCTGAAAAAAAGCACTCAGACTCTAGCCCATCAAATCAAGTGCCAGATAGTGTTTACCTCTGCACTGACTCCAGATCAGCTTTCCCCAACCCAATTACTAACTTCACAGTCATTGGGAAAAACCAAACTGGCCTCAAATCAGGAATGATTGGCAGCAACCAATTCCAGACAAAGGGCAAAAGTAGGTCAGTACAGTCTACTGCTTCTTCTACTCAACCATCATTCATAGTTCTTCATTAGCAACTTGTATGTTACGTCAGATGATCACATGCATGGAAAAGTCCAAACATGGAAACCAATGTGACTCAGTGCTCAGAATTAGCTTCCAAATGAGGAACAAGATACGTGTGTTACTTCCTGACATTTAATGTCACCCCAAAAAAAAAAAACCTTCATGTGACTGAAGAGTTAAATGAAATCCCACTCTATATCTCATAAACTTAACTCCAACACATTTCCTAACATTTACAAAACATGCTGAGATAGACAGGATTCATTTTGCTCAAAGTTTGTATGGACTTATTTGCAAACATACCAGGGAAACCCCAACTGGCAAGTAAAGAATGGCTGAAGTACTTTCCCAGTCAATTTCTCTTAATGCATTCAAGTTTTACATTACGCCCTGCAAACTGATACAGACCACACAAGTGGACCTGTAACTACACAACTCGGTTATAGTCAAATGCAACCTGATGATTAAAACCATATGAAAATATGACTGGATTTGATTTGCCAAGAATGTGGTCCATATATACGTTTTCAGAGGAATATCTGAAACACAAATTTTTTTCACAGTTGGCCTAGTTCACTGTTTGCGTGAGCCCGAGGAGAACGCCTTTATGTCTCTGCCTGACAAAACCACTCACATCCGAGGAACCAAAAAATAGGGCATCTCTAACTGCGGGATGTGACTTTTGAGAAACCTTGATGTGAAGTTCAGTAAATCCTCCCCCTAAAAAAGCTCAACAATATCAGTGAAAAAATTCTGTCTCAGAGATTTGCTTCTGAGGTGACCTCAGCACTGAAGGCTTTTCATTAGGATTGCTGCGACAGATAATAACCCATTGAACTCAGCCCTGAAGGTCACAAAGATCTCGCCTCTCCCCTCCCACTCTACAACAACAGATGCCACATGATACAACATGTCACAGATGGAGCAGATAAGATCAAAGGACAGGTGTAACAGTGAACAGAGACTTGGCTCGTATTCTGAGAGAATCAACACCAAATTACAAAAAGGCAAACACTTTTATCATTGGTGCTGAAACTGCTGTTGACTTGAAGTGTTTCAAGTCTAAATCTGAATCTTAAAATGATATATTATACACTACCAGTCAAAAGTTTTTGAACATTAGGATTTTTAATGTTTTTTTTTTTTTAAAGTCTCTTCTGCTCACCAAACCTGCATTTATTTATTCCAAAATACTGCAAAAAAAAATACTAGCATCATTACTCCAGTCACATGATCCTTCAGAAATCTTTCTAATTATTATTATTATCATCAATATTTAAAACAGTGAAGTACATTTATTCAGGAATCTTTGATGAATAAAAAGATCCAAAGATCAGCATTTATCTGAAATAAAAAGCTTTTGTAACATTATACACTACACCATTCAAAAGCTTGGAGTCAGTATATATTTTTTTTTAAATACAGAAATTAATACTTTTATTTAGCCCTTGCTAAATTGATTTAAATTGACAAAAAGTGATTATAAAAGACATTTATAATCCTAAAATATTTCTATTTCAGATAAATACGGTTCCTCTGAACTTTCTAATCATCAGAGAAACCTGGAAAATATTCTACTCGGCTGTTTTCAACATAATAATAATAAATGTTTTTTGAACAGCAAATAAGAATATTAGATCGATTTCTGAAGGATTATGTGACTGGAGTAATAATGCTGAAAATTCAGCTTTGAAATCACAGGAGTAAATTACATTTGAAAATATATTCAAATAGAAAACAGTTGTTTTAAATAGTAAAAATATGTCACAATACTACTGCTTTCGCTGTATTTTGGATCAAATAAAAGCAGGCTTGGTGAGCAGATAAGACTTCTTTAAAAACAAAATCTTGCTGTTCAAAAAGTTTGCCTGGTAGAATATAAAAATATCATACATTAAAGTGGATAAGCATAAATTGGAATAATACACACATATATATATATATATATATATATATATATATATATATATATATATATATATATATATATATATATATATATATATATATATATATATATAAAATATCGATTTCTCGATTTGTAATCGATTCTCATTTTTTTAAAACAATATGGATTCTTAAAGTCAATTAGTCTAGCCTGTTTTCACTTAATGAACGACATTGTATCATGCCTCGCATCTGATACATCGCAATAAGCTTTGTGCTTTATTACTTTAGATATGAAAAAGTCTCAGATTTCCAATTCTGTCCATTTTATTACAATATTCAAACAATAAATGCCGTTTTGGCGATCACTGTAGCGACTCAGTTCAAGAGATGCGGCAGTGCGAAGTGCACGTGAACTGATCATCTTCTCCATTTTAATACCAGTTTCAGCACGAAATAAACATGAACGAACATCCAAGGGCATGTTAAAATAGAGTACAACTTACCGAAATCTGTATTCTGTCTCATAATCACTCAGTGTTTCAACTGCAGAAAGATGTCAAATTAAAGTCATTTACCTCAGAATAAAAATACTTGTCATTTAGCATTTTGCTAAATATATGCAACATACTCATTATAATTTTTACTGTTCTTTAGTGTGTAATTTATGTTGAATAAATCCATCAAGTTTTTATTACAGCAACCATTTAAATGTTTATATTTTCAAAAGCAAACTGGAGTAAAGATATAATAATGTAATTGTAACCTTAAGCGACGGTATACAAATCAGTTAACTTTAACCTTCAATATTATAGAAATGTAGTATCAACTGACTCTCATGTATATTTTACAGCATTATTTGAAAGACTTTTTTCCTTGAGAAAATTTGACATAAAAATTTGACATAATTCAAATTGGAAATTGAATCGAATCTCAAGCTTGTGAATGAGAATCAAATTAAATAGTGAACTTTGTGTCAAAACCCAGCCCTGATTTATATATATTTATACTTATATATTATTGGATATATATGCATACACACAAGCATTAACATACACACAAACAAACACAGCATTCTCCGCCCAGCAGGTGTGTGGGAGACTGGCTGCCAGCGAAATGAACAGGAAAGCTGAAAATACTTCATGTTCTCTTGGCTCCCACACACACTGAAGGCCAAAGAACATGATCTCCCACCCATGTATCTCAGAGGTAAACACAAACACATGATATAGGCTCAGACTTTACTGTAGGCTGTATCTAAACAATTATACAAACACATCCGGATTACAATGTACAGACTATATTGTTTATGCAATATGAATGTTCACACTACTGGGATGCATGCCATGAATTATGCAACATTTTCTTGTCAGTTCTGACACATAACAGCATTAACTTCTCTCAGCCATCTCAACACTGCCCACCCTTAGACCATATAAGCCCTGAACTACACAGAAAGCTTCGTCTAGCAATCGTTTGTTACTCCTGTTCCCATCTGGATGCTACAGTGAGTAGGATGGGCTGCTAGTTTGTTAAGTCAGTCAGGGGGCAAAGGACTGTCTTGTGTCCATCTGTGACTTTGCTGTCTGAAGAAGCGCTGACATTTTAATTATCTTTGACTGAAGCAAGAGACGCAAGGCCTCAGTCTGGGAAAAAACTGCCTACAAAAGACGACGGGTTATAAAACTGTCTAAATGAGAGGGATATGACATGAAATATGTAGGTGTAAGCATGATCGCCAATAAAAAATCAGACAAAAAAAACTTTGGATAAATACAAAATGAATTGAATTAAAATAAAACATAAATGAATTAATGTGTAAATAAAATAAATAAAAAAATAGATAAAAATAAAATAAAATAAATGGACTTAGATCTCCAAAACAGCCTACAAAAATTCTCGTAATGAGCATCCCAGAGAAAAGCAGTGATAACCGCGTCATGTGCTTTGGGAGGGGTCCAAAAGCATATGAGACAGCAGCTGGAAGACATTGCGTGTGTGCATGTGGAGTGGCATTAATATATGGGGGGAAGGTTAGGAAATGGAGGAAACTAGAAGACAACACCCAGACAAACTCCCTGTGACCCACATACCCTCCCTCTTCCTCCCCCATCTCCCCTCCACCTTCTGGGTAGAGACGGCTTGAGAGCTGACATTCCAACCCAACCCCCCTCTGTCAAAACAAACAAGAAGACCACCTGAGGAAAAGGAATTGTTTTGTCACATTTTCAAGGGTCTAATCTTAAGCAGTCAGGGGTCCACATCGCCTGCATGCCTTTATATGACACTTCAGACTATGGGCGCCCAAGAAATACATCAGAAATCAATTCTTGATATTCTATTAATAACTACGTTTCTGTGTATGACACACTATTGCGCAGCACTGAGGCATGCTGGAAGAATTTTTCTTTTGTCCTGCTTTTGTGTCTTATGGGTGTTGTCATTCATCAGCAAAGGCTATGAATATTACGCACTTCATAGAAAAGAAATATTATGCAATGGGACAAATGTCACAAATGTTGTAGAAAGTTAAATTACGTCAATCACCATGTTTACATACACATGGATAGTCAGAATTTGGCAAGCATCATGTAAACACACTAACCAATATTAACAATAACTAAGATTAAGCTAAGATTTGATCAATAGAAATATAAACATAGATGACATATATACTACCATTTAAAACATTGGGGTCAGAAGGACATTTTATTTGAAAGAAATTACTTTTGTTCAACTAGGAAGCATTAAATTGACCAATAGTGACCAGATACACAATAGTTTTACAAAAGTTTTCTATCTCAAATAAATGCTGTTCATCTGAAGAATCCCAAAGAAAATATTAAACAGCATCAGGATATTAGAATGATTTCTGTAAGATCATGTGACACTGAAGACTGGAGTAATTGATGCTGAAAATTCGGCTTTACAATCACAGGAATAAATTACATTTTAAAATACACTGCCATACAAAAGTTTGGCATCAGTAAGATTTTTAATGTTTTTTAAAGAAAAGTTTTCTGCTCATCAAGGGTGTGTATATTTGATTGAAAATACAAAAAAAACAGTAAAATTGTGAAATATTATTGCAATTTAAAATAGTGATTTTCTATTTTAATATATTTTACAACAAAATTTATTTCAGTAATGCAAAGATGAATTTTCAGCAGCATTACTCCAGTCTTCAGTATCACATGATCCTTTATCATGATCCTTAAATCATTCTAATATGCTGATTTATTGTCAATGGTGGAAACAGTTGTGCTGTTAAATTTTTTTTTGTTTTTATTTATTTATTTTTTTGTATTTTTTTTTTTGTCACCTGTGATGCTTCTTTCAGGATTCTTTGATGAATAAAACATTTAAAAGAACAGCAAATCAAACTGATCCAAAACTTTTGAATGGCAGTGTATATTTAACTAGAAAACAGTTATTTTAAATGGCAATTATATTTCACAGTATTTCTGGTCTTACTGTATTTCAATTAAAATAAATGCAGCCTTGGTCAGCATAAGAGACTTCTTTCAAAAACATAAAAAACTCATACTATCCCTAAACGCTTGAACATTATGAGTGAAAAGTCTAGCTGCTGTAAAACTGTAAGGAAGACTTAAAATAAAATTCAAAATATTAAAAGAATCGTTGAAGCTTATATGTGACCCTGGACCACAAAACCAGTCATAAGGGTCAAATTTGTGAAAGTGAGATTTATACATAACCTAAAAGCTGAATAAATAAGCTTGCTGGTTTGTTAGGATATGACAATATTTGGCCAATATACAAATATAATCTAAATAATGAGAAAATCGCCTTTAAAGTTGTCCAAATGAAGTTCTTAGCAATGCATATTACTAATCAAAAATTACGTTTTGATATATTTACGGTAGGAAATTTACAAAATATCTTCATGGAACATGATCTTTACTTACTATCCTAATGATTTTTGGCATAAAAGAAAATAATTTTGACCCATACAATGCATTTTGGCTATTACTACAAATATACCCACGCTACTTAAGACTGGTTTTGTGGTCCAGGGTCACATATTTGTAACATTTTGTTAAAGCTCTTATGCGTTGATCTTGCATATAAACTCTTAAACAGAACACAGCCCGTAACTGTCCCTTTAATTAGAAAATAATGTGTATGTAACCATGGTCACTGTCATTTTATAATGAAGTAGCCCACTTATCAGAACATACATTCCACTGAACATCACCATGAGATTCCACCCACAGATCTCAGAGAATGCTAAGTGGCTATAGATGTTGTTGTCTGCAGACACTCATAATGATGTTCCCAGTAAAGGCTGGGGCAGGCCGCATCTTTCCACCCCACCATCCATGCTGAACAGCTGAACAGGCCCACTTGTGTGTTTGTACTCTTTCATTAATTCCACCAATGCGGATGACACTTGCTCAGTCAACTGGCTGCATAGCTGCCGTTTCTATTTTTCAAAGTCGTCTACTGGATAATCTCCCATCGCTCGGGAATGGTCAGATCTGATGTCACTGCCTCAGAATGAAATGACGAAACAAAACAGTCCACACACGCACAAACGCATAAAAGATAATCTGTTCAGATTACATAAGAACTGTCCCTTTTCATGGCCCTCCAAGTCAACAGACAAGCACCACTGCTCTCGCTTTCAGCCTGAGGCTCCACTGGCCGCTCTGAGGCAGGGGAAAAACGAAAATGGGATAATTCAGACCATTTATGTAACAGCATGTAGTCATGCACTCCGTAAAAGTTTCTCTAGGTTGCGTTTGCCCATTCGAACGGGTCGCTAGACTGTCTGCTCTGACCCTGCTCACAGCCTTCGCCATCATGCCACCAGTGCCTGAAACAATGCGAGCGCAGATGGCAGGCATGCCACGCCAAATGCCACACAAAGCAGTCCCAGATGGAGCCGGCCTTGGATTTATCTGCCTGATAAAAGGGTATGGAGAGATTGCACATTTTGGTGATTCAAGAAACAGCCAAATGTCTGTGTAAGAACATATGACCTTTCCATGTCTCACTTCTTACTTCCAGACAAATTCTCCTTTTGATCTGCTAATGCTCAGACCTGAAAATTGGGACGGATTACACAAGAACTCCTGCAAATGAGAGGAAGTTGGACTGGATGGACAATGCACCTATTATGCATGTTGGTACTGATTTGGGTTCTCAGACAGGAGCATGAGGCCCTTTTTTTCTTCCTGTTTAACTTTTACAGCCACCGTAAATATGTTTTGAACATAGCTTTTCTTAAAATAACCATTGAGACAAAGTAATCAGTAAACACAGCTGTTTGGCATCCCACATTAGTGTAGAATGGAAGCTGAGAATTTGTTGAAATCCCCCAAAAAAGTTAATTCATCAAAGTCTTTCTCAACACAATGTGGAATGCATTTTCCTAACAAGATGGGATGACAAGAAAAACAAAAGCTTATTATCATTCCTCATAAATAGCCCTTCTTTGACATCTGTACATGCTTAGTATTATATAACAACAGTGTGAAATCACAACTTTTTTCGAGGGAAATGCTGAATATTATATAATATTGAATCAAGAGAGGTAAAGTGGTGAAAACTTTTCCTGAAATCCAACTCTTAGGAAAACATTGAGCACAGTTCAACTGTGATGTGACCCTATGACCCAAACACTGCTATGAATCAATGTCCCTATGAAACCAATGGGACGTTACTGTTTAAAAAGGATGGTTACTCTTGTGAATTTAACAAATCCTTTCAGAACAGAAATGTCCTTATTAGCAATTTAGGGATTTAGGGTCTTTGTACTTTTCCGTAAGAAGCGTGAAGATCTGGTGATCGTAGTCACGTTCAAACTTTCCTGTGTGTTCTCATGCTGTTTTCCCGGTGAGGTGAGGAGTGAAACGGAAGCTGCACAGCCCATCCCAACCAGAGAGAACTATCAAAACATACACACACCCTCCCTATCATAATCTCTCTGCTTTGTAAAACACTTGATTTCTGTAGCATTTCCTCTAATCACGTACATTCAAGTCTATCAACCATATAGCACTTCTGCAAATGCAATGTACACTGTAAGTAATCCTGACAAGTGTACAATACAATAAAAAAAAACCTATCAGCTGTAATTGCAAGAAATTCACTGTGAAAAACACAAAGACAGTAGGTCATTTCACACAAAGTTTTTATCGTTAAATTACCGTTAAGAGATCACGTGTAAATAGAACATTTTCAAAAAATGCCGGTACATTATTTCTGGCAATTTACCAGCATGAGAAGCTGTGACATTACTGGTAAATTCCCATTTATAGTTAATTATGTCACAGAATTTACTGGTATTTTGAAACTGATGTATAAATGGTGCTTTACTGGTAAAAAGATGGAACATCATTGCCGGTGTGATTGCACATTTTTTGTATTTACCGGTAAAGTCATTTTCTCTAAAGAAACAGGATTCCCTAAATTATCGCCATTGATATCGTTACTGCAATAACACCAGAAATTATTGTGATATATCTTAAAGCCCATATTGCCTTATTATTTTACACTGTATTAAAATTCTGTCACGAAACTCTTGATGGTGCACGCTGATGGGTTGTTAACGCAAATTGATGATAAACACAGCGTTAAACTACTTGGCACAAGCTGATTGGTTCATGTTGCATATGCAGGCAATGAGCTTGCTGATTTACATTTAAATGGCTGGTTAGCATTCAATAGAGCAGTTCACAGCATGCTTTTAGAGTTGCTCTAAAACCCTCCGGCTCCCCAGCTCCACCTGTATAGACCTGCTACGGTTATTATATATGCAATTTGAGCAGCAGCAGTATGTCTTAGATACTCACATCACCATATCGGCGTGTTTTGCAGTAGCAAGTTCCTGTACTTGCTTTACAGCGGAATTCAGCAGCAGCAGTGTAGCAGATTCCACCAAGACCAAATACATTAACATTGTCATATCCATTGCCATGCAAAACTCTTCTGAGAGTTGTCATGACTAATACAATATACTAACCTGCTTGAACTAAAATATTTTTTTCATTTTAAACGTTTTTCTTAATCACTATAACACAAGGTAAAAATGACAAACTTTTTATTCACCATTTTTTTTTTTTTTACTATATTGTACAGTAATATTGCATGTCTTGTTAAATGTAATATATTTGACATGGTAAGGATAGTTACATTATTCATCCATTAAAATGACTAACATTCTTAAATAAAATCAAATGCACCAAACTACTACACTACCAGGATCTGTATCATATCCATAATCCATACCAGTTACACTTTTTAAACAAATAAAGGTGCTTCACGGTGCCATAGAAAAACCTTTTTTGTCTAAATGGTTCCTTAAAGAAACTTTAACATCTGAAGAACCTTTCTGTTTCACAAATGGTTCTTTGTGGTGAAAGAAGGTTCTTCAGATTATAAAAATGGTTCTTTATAAAACCTCCGACTGAATGGTTCTTTGTGGAAAAAAAAATGGTTCTTCTATGGCATTGTTGTGAACAACGTTTTAAAGCACCTTTATTTAAGAGTGTATGTAAAATCCTGTTCTTGCACAGAACAAGAATCTACAAGATGAAAAGTGGGTACTAGTGAGAATAATAACCCAACTTACAGTTAAACACCATTTACAGAGAAACTCCACAGGTTCAGATTATGCTAAACACCGATACTGCAGCCAAAAGTATATTGATATTTACTGTATACTTCAGTGAAATGCCTAGAAGCAACAATAACATAGCATGTTTAAAATGGTAGTCTGTTTAAAAGAAATTCAAAGCCTTTACCATCATGCCGTGTGGCAGTCGCATTAAATATTTATTTCTAATAGGTGAACACCGTATGACACTGACATGAATTGCTCATTATTTATGAATGTGGCACTGGATCTATTCTGATAAAGTTTTGATGAAACTGTATGCTCAGTCATTGTGTGAGCATTTTGAAACGCAGCCTCTTTCATCATGATAAACTGCCTCACATACAACTGCAATCGAGTGATTCTCAGTGTTGCAGTATGCAACCATAATGTAATACACACAGAAACATGAGCTCAAAATGTAGAATCAGGATTAATGCTTTACATCAGGGGTGTTCAACAGGGGGTCCGCAGCAGTACAGCAGGGAGTCCGCCAATTACTGTTTAAACTCATGATTAAAACATGCAGAAACAAAATTACAATATACTTAAAAATGAAAAAGGTAAAAAGCTGTTTCATTGTACCTCTCACATTATGAAGTATTAAATGAAATTAAAACACACTGAAGATACGTATATGAATCTGAACACTGAAAAATGACGTTCAAAATTCTCACTCAGAAACTGCTAGTAAATTTCACAAATAATTACAAATTTTTAAGAATAAAGACTGAAATAGTATTTTCTTTTAAAATATACCATACTCTAATGCAGTCGTTTACAGTGACACATTAATAAGCATTTTAACAGCTTTCAATGCAAGCATAAAAATAAATAAATTAACATTAAAATCAGTGTTGCATGCCAGTGGGTAAAAACAAAACAGTTCCTGCTGAAAACACAAGGACTAAAAAACAACAGTAAACCTGGACAATAAATACAGCAAACAGTGCCAAGGTACACAGAGTAAAAACAGAATTGACAAGTAGATAATGTTAATAATATAATATGGTACTAGTTAGTAATATTCTGTCTCTCTTTATTCACAATGGCTTTGAATAATACATACATATAATTTAACGTAATAATATAATGATTACCATTCTGTTTCACACATGTCAGTTAGCAGGTGCTTTTATCCAAAGCAAAGTGAAGTAACCTGCGTTTAGGGATTGTTCCCCATGAAAACTGGCAAACAATGTTGACTGAGAGCTTTCAAAGCCCACCTCTGGCTGGGACGCAAAACCCTGCTTTTGTGCTGTCAGTCAACATACCTCCAACCAGTGCACCTGCACATGTTCACTTTCTTCTCAGCATGCATGTCTGTACAACTTCACTTTAACAACCAAGAAAGACATCTTGCTGATACGTCTAGCTGTACTATAAATTGTAAGAAAGTAGAGCATGATGTTCACAGCTGTTGAAGTCATTACATGATGCACTGACATATCAGTAAGCACTGCACAATGCTCATCTGCTCTTTCTGGGTAAATATTCAACTTTTTTACCATTAGTGTGCACATTGGCCATGCAGATGCCGAGTAAAATATAATGGTGGGTGACGGTGCTGACAGCTGCTTGAGGACGTTACAAATGGGCCGATGTTCATGAGCATCAGGAGATCGCATGCAGCTGTTTTGACTAATGGTGATTTCTTTCATAAATGTCACTGTTCATCGTTTCTATGTGGAGAACAAAATAAAATATTTAGAATAGACTTTAGTGAGCACATCCATGATATAAATTTTAAAGGGATAGTTCAGTCAAAAGACAAAATTCTGTCATTACTTACTTACACTCATAACGTTCCAAACCTGTAAGACCTTCGTTCATCTTCGGAAAGCAAATTAAGATATTTTTAACGAAATCTGAGAGCTTTCGGACCCTGCATAAACAGCAATAGAACCACATGCTCAAGGCCCAGAAAGTTAGTAAGGACATCATTAAAACAGTCCATGTGACATCAGTGGTTCAACCTTAATTTTATAAAGCTACGAGAACACTTTTTGCTTGCACAGAAAACAAAAATAACAACTTCAACAATTTCAACGCAGGGTCCGAAAGCTCTCGGATTTCATCAATAACATTTTCATTTGTGTTACAAAGATGAGCAAAGGTCTTACAGGTTTGGAGCGACATGAGGGTGAGTAATTAATGACAGAATTTCATTTTTGGGTGAGCTATCCCTTTAAATATCTTTATGTTGACCAGTGTGCCTATCCAGTAAGTGATTTTCTACTTCACATGAATATGAAACCACACTGGATTCACAATGCTAGAAAATTTCAGGACGCATGGCAAGTAATTACAGTAATTCCCTCCAACGTTACTTCAAATTCCATCCAGGGATGGATTCCTTTAAAAGCATTTATATAACATAGTATGTATAGTATTTTTATAAAATATTCTGGAAACCTTCATGCTATTCATATATTAATTTATTCTAGGGGAAAGATTGTAAAAAGGCCCTTAACTTCCTAGTTGCTTCATTCGAAGAAGTCACGGAAGTGACTCAGGGTTGTGCGTGATCAGTCACGATGGTGCTTTTGCAACTCTACAACTGCTCCTCAGTAAATAAAATATTTTATGTTAAAGCTTTATTCATACATAACTCTGCAAGAACATAAGCACCGGAATAGTTATCATGCCTTAGTTATGACGCAGAATCATCAGCTGGGACATCATGACCTTCTAAAGGAGTTTTTATGTGCCAAGATGGGATCAAAACTTTTTCCAGCGCCAGGCAACTGAATGCTTAATATCTGTCTGATGGTTACACTGACCTCTTCTTTTGTCTGTTTGGCTGTGTTTTGGAACTGTGGTTTTATTAACGGTTTCCAGTGGTGACCACACTGTTGCTTCCTGTTGGGTAACGTTTCTATGACAGTTGTTTACTGAGCAACATTCAGGCACTGTTTTATATGCTCATCCACAATACAACATGCAACAATATGAACTGATAAAATGATCTGAGAACAGTCATAAAGAATGACATAAATTCAGTTGACTGATGAGAAAATCTGAAAACGTGAATGTTCAAATGACACTTTGGCATGACTCACATGAGTGTACTATTACAAAATTGTATTTTGCTTATACAGAACACAAAAAAAAAACATACTTGCATATGATTCAAAACCAGTAACATTTAAGGGTGTCTACAAAACAAAAGGAAAACTAATTTAAAATCTAGCTCAAGTTTAAAGAAGTTCACTTCCAGAACAAAAATGTGCAGATAATTTACTTGCCCCCTTGTCATCCAAGATGTTCATGTCTTTCTTTCTTCAGTTGTAAAGAAATTACGTTCTTGAGGAAAACATTTCAGGAATGTTCTCTATATAGTGGACTTCAATGGTGCCCGCAAGTTTGAACTTGCAAAATGTAGTTTAAATGCAGCTTCAAAGGGCTCTAAATGATCCCAGGCAAGGAAGGAGGGTCTTATCTATCTTTTTTTTAAATGACAATTAATATACTTTTTAACCTCAAATGTTCATCTTGTCTAGCTCAGTGATATGCTTGCATACTTTGTGTAATCTGGGTCAATACAGTTAGGGTAGGGAGTTTTGAGACGGGAGTTTTTCAACATACCCTAACTGTATTACACAGAGTACACATGCACATCGCATATAAAAATGTTTTTTTTATATTACACAGAGTACACATGCACATCACATTTGAAGTTAAAAAGTATATAAATTGTAATTTTTTTTTTTCAGAAAATAACGAATCATTTCACTAGATAAGACCATTTGTCCGTGTTTTTTTTATATAACGACTACATCTAAATTGAATTTAATATACAGTACATAAATATCATTTTAGAGCTCAGAGTTTGTTTTAGAGTAATTGAATGTTTTTTTTATATTACACAGAGTACACATGCACATCACATTTGAAGTTAAAATGCATATAAATTGTAATTTTTTTTTTTTTCAGAAAATAACGAATAGTTTCGCTAGATAAGACCATTTGTCCCCAGCTGGGATCATTTAGAGCCCTTTGAAGCTGCATTTAAACTACATTTTGGAAGTTCAAACTAACGGGCACCATTGAAGTCCACTGTATGGAGATAATTTCTGGAATTTTTTCCTCAAGAAACATAATTTCTTTATGACTGAAGAAAGAAAGACATGAACATCTTGGATGTGACAAGGGGGCGAGTAAATTATCTGTAATTTTTTGTTCTGAAAGTGAACTTCTCCTTTAAGGCATCTAAAAAAATAAACAGCCTAAGTATTTCAGCCTCTCTGATTATTGCTGAATGAGTCAGATTTGAGGAACATTTGCATTATAATTGTCAATATTCAGTAGTTAATCAACACTCAACACAATAATCTGTCTGTAAAACTGACATTCTACTTTCACTCCCTGAGAATGTACGGTTAATGCTGTGGCACCGTTTGACACCGTGTTTTTTTATATAATGACTACATCTAAATTGAATTTAATATACAGTACCTAAATAGCATTTTAGAGCTCAGAGTTTGTTTTAGAGTAATTGAATGTTTTTTGCAGCATCGTAGTAAGGAAACCAAAGAACATCAACAATACAGACAGCAATATCAAATAGAGTAACAAAGGAAATCTATTTTTTTAACTATGTGACAGCTTTAAAACTCATAACTGCGGCCTTCCGCTGAACTTTCTCAAATTGCATCAGCACACCAAACCCTAACACAAAACCTGTAGAGACAGAGGAGAAAGTTTGACAATAGCCGCTTGACTCAAAGTCTCAAGCATGTCAATCAGTCTCGTCAGGGAGGAGGAGGAAGAAGATGGGATGTTTTCCCATCTACACCGTAACCAGCAAGATTATGTGGCATGGAACCCATGGGAATTATTTCCACATATCAGAAAGCCAATAAATCTCTCACAATTTTAGCAGTTGGTGGGTGAATGAGTTTCTCAGCCAGCGGCTACCTATTGGATTCAAAAGGCTGATTCGCTATGATGTAACTGGATATGAGCTCATTATGAGTCAGACAGACAGAGAGGATTGAGAAGAGAAGCATGTATATGCTTCAGTAGGCTTGAAGACAAAGTGCTCGCTCACACACACACACACACACTTGACAGTAATCATTTTTGAGTCTCCCACTACTCTCATCTGTTGCCATTCAGACAGCAGTAAAAGCTGTGCCAGTGTCCCCAGTGAGACCTTGTGAAATACTCTCTGAAGTCAAGGGGAAAAAACACAGCTAAATCGGCTGAAGATATTCTGGATTCTTTCCGGACAAAAAAGACTGAATGTTTGATGAATTACAGACACAGCAGTGCTCATACAAACACTAGTGGATCATCTGTACCTGTCTGTTCAGTGTTTGGGTAATTATACTATTATTCATGTTCATGTAAACTTCCAGAATGTTCCCTCTTACCTGGTTGCAAATCAGTGTATTTCCCTATCTGTCATATTCTCTTAAGACCTTACAATTTCCTTGTGTTTTCAACCCTATCTGTCATATTCTCCTAATACCTTGTGTTTTCTGCAGAGAACATTTGGTTTTTAAATGTTTATGTAATTACACAAGTTAGTTAACAACAACTAACTTCTTTCTGAAAACACCTGGCTTCAATGATAAAATAATAAGACTGAATGCCAGAACAATAAACCGAATGATAGAAAGATAGATAGAACGATAGAATAAAAGAGAGACAGATATAGAACAATGGCTGGACAGACAGATAGATAGATAGAACGACAGATAGAACAACAGATAGACAGACAGATAGAATGATAGAACAGTAGAACGACAGAGCGATAGATAGATAGATAGATAGACAGATAGATAGCTAGCACAATATAACGAAAGATAGAATGATAGATAGAGCGACAGAACGATAGACATAGACAGACAGACTGATAAAACGATAGATAGATAGATAGAGTGATAGAACAATATAATGAGAATGATATATAGATAGAATGATAGATAGAGCGATAGAACGATAGATAGACATAGACAGACAGATAGAACAACATAATGATAGATGGAGCGATGGAACAACATAACGATAGATAGATAGATAGATAGATAGACAGATAGACAGACAGACAGATAGAACAATATAACAATAGATAGAGTGATAGAACAATATAACGATAGATAGAATGATAGAGCGATAGAACGATAGATAGACAGACTGATAAAACGATAAAACAATAGATAGATAGAACAATATAATGACAGATAGAGCAATAGAACAATATAACGATAGATAGGTAGATAGATAGATAGATAGATAGATAGATAGATAGATAGATAGATAGACAGACAGATAGAACAATATAACAATAGATAGAGTGATAGAACAATATAACGAGAATGATAGATAGAATGATAGATAGAGCGATAGAATGATAGATAGACAGACTGATAAAACGATAAAACGATAGATAGATAGATAGATAGAACAATATAATGATAGATGTAGCGATAGAACAACATAACGATAAGTAGATAGATAGATAGATAGATAGATAGATAGATAGATAGATAGAACAATATAACGATAGATAGAACGACAGAACAATATAATGATAGATAGATAGATAGACAGAACACTAATGACAGATAAAGCGATAGAACGATATAACAATAGATAACTAGATAGCTAGATAGATAGATAGATAGATAGATAGATAGATAGATAGATAGATAGATAAGAATAGATAGATAGAAGATAGAACTAGATAGTAATAAGAATAGGATAGACCATGATAGTAGATAGATAGATAGATAGATAGAACATAGAGATAGAAACAGATATAACGATATAGATAGAAGACGAATAAGACAGATAGCGATAGAACACATAAAATAGATACGATAGATAGATAGATAGATAGATAGATAGATAGATAGATAGATAGATAGATAGAACAATATAATAAAAGATAGAATGATAGATAGAGCGATATAACGATATAACGATAGATAGACACAGACAGACAGACCGACCGATAAAACGATAGATAGATAGATAGATAGATAGATAGATAGATAGATAGATAGACAGAACAATATAATGACAGATAGAGCGACAGAACAATATAATGATAGATAAATAGATAGATAGAACAATATAATGACAGATAAAGCGATAGAACAATATAACAATAGATAACTAGATAGATAGATAGATAGATAGATAGATAGATAGAACAATATAATAAAAGATAGAATGATAGATAGAGCGATAGAACGATATAACGATAAATAGACACAGACAGACAGACCGACCGATAAAATGATAGATAGATAGACAGAACAATATAATGACAGATAGAGCGACAGAACAATATAATGATAGATATATAGATAGATAGAACAATATAATGACAGATAGAGCAATAGAACAATATAACGATAGATAGATAGATAGATAGATAGATAGATAGATAGACAGACAGACAGATAGAACAATATAACAATAGATAGAGTGATAGAACAATATAACGAGAATGATATATAGATAGAATGATAGATAGAGCAATAGAACGATAGATAGACAGACTGATAAAACGATAGATAGATAGATAGATAGAACAATATAATGATAGATGGAGCGATAGAACAACATAACGATAAGTAGATAGATAGATAGATAGAACAATATAACGATAGATAGAACGACAGAACAATATGACGATAGATAGATAGATAGAACACTGTAATGACAGATAAAGCAATAGAACAATATAACAATAGAATACTAGATAGCTAGATAGATAGATAGATAGATAGAGAGAGAGAGATAGATAGAACAATATAATAAAAGATAGAATGATAGATAGAGCAATAGAACGATAGATAGACAGACTGATAAAACGATAGATAGATAGATAGATAGATAGATAGAACAATATAACGATAGATAGAACGACAGAACAATATAACGATAGATAGATAGATAGACAGAACACTGTAATGACAGATAAAGCAATAGAACAATATAACAATAGATAACTAGATAGATAGATAGATAGATAGATAGATAGATGGAGAGAGAGAGAGAGAGAGAGAGAGAGAGAGATAGATAGAACAATATAATAAAAGATAGAATGATAGATAGAGCGATAGAACGATATAACAATAGATAGACACAGACAGACAGACCGACCGATAAAACGATAGATAGATAGACAGAACAATATAATGACAGATAGAGAGACAGAACAATATAATGATAGATAAATAGATAGATAGAACAATATAATGACAGATAGAGCAATAGAACAATATAACGAAAGATAGAACGACAGAACAATATAACGATAGATAGATAGATAGATAGATAGATAGATAGATAGACAGAACAATATAATGACAGATAGAGCGACAGAACAATATAATGATAGATAAATAGATAGATAGAACAATATAATGACAGATAAAGCGATAGAACAATATAACAATAGATAACTAGATAGATAGATAGATAGATAGATAGATAGATAGATAGATAGATAGATAGATAGAACAATATAATAAAAGATAGAATGATAGATAGAGCGATAGAACGATATAACGATAAATAGACACAGACAGACAGACCGACCGATAAAACGATAGATAGACAGAACAATATAATGACAGATAGAGCGACAGAACAATATAATGATAGATATATAGATAGATAGAACAATATAATGACAGATAGAGCAATAGAACAATATAACGATAGATAGATAGATAGATAGATAGATAGATAGACAGACAGACAGATAGAACAATATAACAATAGATAGAGTGATAGAACAATATAACGAGAATGATATATAGATAGAATGATAGATAGAGCAATAGAACGATAGATAGACAGACTGATAAAACGATAGATAGATAGATAGATAGAACAATATAATGATAGATGGAGCGATAGAACAACATAACGATAAGTAGATAGATAGATAGATAGAACAATATAACGATAGATAGAACGACAGAACAATATGACGATAGATAGATAGATAGAACACTGTAATGACAGATAAAGCAATAGAACAATATAACAATAGAATACTAGATAGCTAGATAGATAGATAGATAGATAGAGAGAGAGAGATAGATAGATAGAACAATATAATAAAAGATAGAATGATAGATAGAGCAATAGAACGATAGATAGACAGACTGATAAAACGATAGATAGATAGATAGATAGATAGAACAATATAACGATAGATAGAACGACAGAACAATATAACGATAGATAGATAGATAGACAGAACACTGTAATGACAGATAAAGCAATAGAACAATATAACAATAGATAACTAGATAGATAGATAGATAGATAGATAGATAGATGGAGAGAGAGAGAGAGAGAGAGAGAGAGAGAGAGAGAGAGAGATAGATAGAACAATATAATAAAAGATAGAATGATAGATAGAGCGATAGAACGATATAACAATAGATAGACACAGACAGACAGACCGACCGATAAAACGATAGATAGATAGACAGAACAATATAATGACAGATAGAGAGACAGAACAATATAATGATAGATAAATAGATAGATAGAACAATATAATGACAGATAGAGCAATAGAACAATATAACGAAAGATAGAACGACAGAACAATATAACGATAGATAGATAGATAGATAGATAGATAGATAGATAGATAGACAGAACAATATAATGACAGATAGAGCGACAGAACAATATAATGATAGATAAATAGATAGATAGAACAATATAATGACAGATAAAGCGATAGAACAATATAACAATAGATAACTAGATAGATAGATAGATAGATAGATAGATAGATAGATAGATAGATAGATAGATAGAACAATATAATAAAAGATAGAATGATAGATAGAGCGATAGAACGATATAACGATAAATAGACACAGACAGACAGACCGACCGATAAAACGATAGATAGACAGAACAATATAATGACAGATAGAGCGACAGAACAATATAATGATAGATATATAGATAGATAGAACAATATAATGACAGATAGAGCAATAGAACAATATAACGATAGATAGATAGATAGATAGATAGATAGATAGACAGACAGACAGATAGAACAATATAACAATAGATAGAGTGATAGAACAATATAACGAGAATGATATATAGATAGAATGATAGATAGAGCAATAGAACGATAGATAGACAGACTGATAAAACGATAGATAGATAGATAGATAGAACAATATAATGATAGATGGAGCGATAGAACAACATAACGATAAGTAGATAGATAGATAGATAGATAGAACAATATAAC
Organism: Cirrhinus mrigala; assembly: GCA_036247105.1. Lineage (NCBI taxonomy): Eukaryota > Metazoa > Chordata > Actinopteri > Cypriniformes > Cyprinidae > Cirrhinus > Cirrhinus mrigala. The sequence goes on along the minus strand of CM070011.1, from coordinate 22,914,894 downwards.
GATAGATAGAACGACAGAACAATATGACGATAGATAGATAGATAGAACACTGTAATGACAGATAAAGCAATAGAACAATATAACAATAGAATACTAGATAGCTAGATAGATAGATAGATAGATAGAGAGAGAGAGATAGATAGATAGAACAATATAATAAAAGATAGAATGATAGATAGAGCAATAGAACGATAGATAGACAGACTGATAAAACGATAGATAGATAGATAGATAGATAGAACAATATAACGATAGATAGAACGACAGAACAATATAACGATAGATAGATAGATAGATAGATAGATAGATAGATAGACAGAACAATATAATGACAGATAGAGCGACAGAACAATATAATGATAGATAAATAGATAGATAGAACAATATAATGACAGATAAAGCGATAGAACAATATAACAATAGATAACTAGATAGATAGATAGATAGATAGATAGATAGATAGATAGATAGATAGATAGATAGATAGATAGAACAATATAATAAAAGATAGAATGATAGATAGAGCGATAGAACGATATAACGATAAATAGACACAGACAGACAGACCGACCGATAAAACGATAGATAGACAGAACAATATAATGACAGATAGAGCGACAGAACAATATAATGATAGATATATAGATAGATAGAACAATATAATGACAGATAGAGCAATAGAACAATATAACGATAGATAGATAGATAGATAGATAGATAGATAGACAGACAGACAGATAGAACAATATAACAATAGATAGAGTGATAGAACAATATAACGAGAATGATATATAGATAGAATGATAGATAGAGCAATAGAACGATAGATAGACAGACTGATAAAACGATAGATAGATAGATAGATAGAACAATATAATGATAGATGGAGCGATAGAACAACATAACGATAAGTAGATAGATAGATAGATAGATAGAACAATATAACGATAGATAGAACGACAGAACAATATGACGATAGATAGATAGATAGAACACTGTAATGACAGATAAAGCAATAGAACAATATAACAATAGAATACTAGATAGCTAGATAGATAGATAGATAGATAGAGAGAGAGAGATAGATAGATAGAACAATATAATAAAAGATAGAATGATAGATAGAGCAATAGAACGATAGATAGACAGACTGATAAAACGATAGATAGATAGATAGATAGATAGAACAATATAACGATAGATAGAACGACAGAACAATATAACGATAGATAGATAGATAGACAGAACACTGTAATGACAGATAAAGCAATAGAACAATATAACAATAGATAACTAGATAGATAGATAGATAGATAGATAGATGGAGAGAGAGAGAGAGAGAGAGAGAGAGATAGATAGAACAATATAATAAAAGATAGAATGATAGATAGAGCGATAGAACGATATAACGATAGATAGACACAGACAGACAGACCGACCGATAAAACGATAGATAGATAGACAGAACAATATAATGACAGAGAGAGACAGAACAATAAGATAGATAGATAGATAGAACAATATAATGACAGATAGAGCAATAGAACAATATAACGAAAGATAGAACGACAGAACAATATAACGATAGATAGATAGATAGATAGATAGATAGATAGATAGATAGATAGATAGACAGACAGACAGACAGACAGAACACTAAAATGACAGATAAAGCGATAGAACAATATAACAATAGATAACTAGATAGCTAGATAGATAGATAGATAGAACAATACAACGATAGATAGATAGATAGATAGATAGATAGATAGATAGATAGATAGATAGATAGATAGATAGATAGAACAATATAATGAAAGACAGAATGATAGATAGAGCGATAGAATGATATAACGATAGATAGACACAGACAGACAGACCGACCGATAAAACGATAGATAGAACAATATAATGATAGATGGAGCGATAGAACAACATAATGATAAATAGATAGATAGATAGATAGATAGATAGATAGATAGATAGATAGATAGATAGATATCAAAAAAAGACAGAGAAAACTAAATACACATTTTCTTTTCTTAAAAACAAAGCGAAAGCAAATTAATCTGCATAACTATATAATTTCTTCTGAATCTATTTTAATACATTTTTACAGTTTTAAAAAAAGCAAAAAGTTCTGTGGAACTTTCTGGATCTCCTGTTGTGAATCACTTCTAAAAAAATCCTAAAAATCAGTTCTCTGTATACTTGTACTTCATGTTGAAATACCCACGGATGCTGTCCTAGATTTCATTTACAGTAACAATGTAATTTGTCCATCACTTGACAGTGAGAGTCACTTCATGCCGGGTGTAGAGTGAAAGGCACACTCCCACGAGTCAAAGTCACTCAACTCCCCCTCCAACCACACAGTCATCCTCCTCTCATCATTTCTGTCTTTTCTCTGTCCTACTCTGCCTCTCAGCGCCATTAGTCACAGTGTTGAGAGCGCAGTCGGCCCCTGCACCTGTCCTCTCCCGCTCTCACTCACACACCCGAGGGAAATATTATTGCCCTGGGAAAAGTCGTCTGCATGACTGCTCTCTCTTTATCCCTCTATCAGACACTGACACACTCATGCATGTAGAAAATTCCTATTATATACCTCTAAATTTTAGCATTCATTTTTAGCAATCCCTTTTTCCCCCAGACTTTCACATTATGGACAGAATAACTGTCTGGCCTTTGATTTGTAGCATGTATAAAATGACAACCTCATGAGACACAGGTGCACCATTACCTTCATCTCCCTCAAACATCAATTTCTGTGGTCACAGTTAGTTTAATGCAATTGAAACTGACACCTTTTATGACTACCCATAATCCTTTCTGGCACACGTGTGCCTTTCATTCAAATTGGGAGTTATTTTTCCTGCATTTTATTAGAGAAATATAAAGAGCATATGTCTTAAATCCCATCTAACATGGCCAAAAATAAATTGCACAGGTTATGCCCTGTTAAAAAGTGTTAAATAACATCAAAATCTAATCTACTGCTCAATAGATGATGATGAAGAAGGGAAACTATCTTCTCATGTTCTTCTTTGATGTATTAGAGAGCGTGTGTTTCAACTGTCATGGTTTAGATTTTCAGCTAACAGGCAACAAATGAGGCAAACAATTACCTATTTATGAGAGCAAACATTTTTTGAAGTTTTAAAGAATGACTGAACTGTGAATCCTCCAGCTGTGGTTGAGTAAAACAGATCAAAGCTGATCGAAAGTGTTTTTAAATGGATTCCTACACATGCATAAACATCCCCATGCTATATTTAGAGCTTGATCTCCATTTAAGATTAGCTTCTAATTACCTCATTATGTTTATCATTTAAAGTTTCCCCATGCAACACATTCAAGTCAAACTTAATTTACTCTGTTCACAAACACCAATCACTGTTCAGAGGCTCATTTGTGCACTTCAAACTGAATATTAGCAACACTCAAGTCATATTGTATCTTACATACAGGATGCCACTGTATCTACCAGTACTTCCATGCAAACGTCACTCTGTCTATAATATTTTAGTACATATAGTCACACAATTTCAGCATCTCAAAATACACCAGAGATTAAAGTCTGAAGCTACAGTCTACAGACTGAAGAACAAATACCTGCCCCCTGTCTGGACACTGTTCACACATTTCTCAATTCATAACCATGAGGAACTCAAAAACAGGATGCAACATGAATATAAATGATGCGGTATGTAGCAAAGAAATTACATTATTATACTAGACAATAAATCTGAATACTCTTACTAACACTGCTGTATGAAACATTTTAAGATTTTTTGCTCTTTGGTGGCATAATCATATAAACACAAAAACATATATTTTATATTTCATGTATACATATGACTATAACATAGTTGAGGCAAATTGTGTATAATAAACAGCTAATTTGTTCTGTTTGACCACACAGGACCTAAAAAGCATTTAAACATAAGGAAGAAAAAAACAAAACAAATAAAAAAAACCATAATAATAGATGCAAAGTGCACATTTCCATACAGGTCAGCTTTTCATAACCACAGGAGAAGGAAGTGATTATCTGCTGCTGCAGACTTACAGTTCGTCTTTGAAAGGTTTGTAAACATGAAGCAATCAAAGGCAACGCACACATGCAAATTTGAAGCCTATTATCCTGTTGAACAATTTAACAAATGACTTAACATATCTAATCTCACCTAGAAGAAAAATTCATAGCTTGCCAGAGGCTGTGGTACAGCATGAATAAAACATAATCTTTCTCTTTTTACTGAAAAGAAAAGGGCAAAGAATCTAAAAAAAGGATTCTTTAATAATTCCTTCAGGCTAAACATACTGTTTTTGTCTCGTCTAACGCTCACACTGCTTAGTTAAGTAAAGCCATAGCGCAGTTTATCTTCTTTAATACACAATGCTGCCAATTATAAGGTAAATTATTCATGAATAAACCCCTTAGACTTGCTTTTTCACTTGTTCAAAGGGATTTCCTACAATACAAGAAGTTCATCTAACAGTTCATCCAGATTGAGTAAAATTTGAATGACGGAAAATTATTTTCTTCCCACAGCATAGAAATGTATGAAGTAAATGCCATATCCTGAGGTTTCCAATCAGCTGGTTTACAGCTAAATTTGGTTGACTTCATTATTTATAAAACTATTCTCTTTGAATTAGGAGAAAGAGGAAACGAAAAGAGAACGTGGGGATTTCACAAGGGTGAGGCTACTATTTCTCTCTGTGAAACAATATAATCGGACACATGACAGCTATTAAATGAAAGCAGGTTTCAGTCCTTGAAAAACTACCGTGTGTGGGAGTAAGGGGTTTTCCTAGTTTTTCTAGTACTGATGTGCCGCCAGTGAATCTGATGGACATGTGAAAGTCATCAGGTGAAAACCAGGCAGTGAATTCCACATTTCGTTCCATTTTTTTCCTCAGTTCAATCTGCTGAGGCTAAAAAAGAAAAGCTTTTAGAATGAACAATGTCTTAACAAAAGTACACAGATTTAAATCCATCAAGAGTGACATCAATAGAAAAAAAATGCCAGTAATAAAGCTGACTTATTAGTCAAACTGCAGTTGCTGTTTATATAAAGGAATCTACTAAAAACACTTAGCCATATGTGCTTGATCTAGGGCAGTGGCGCTATTATGCTATACTGAGGGAAGTAATGGTTGTCTGGGGACAGTGTCTAAATGGGATGCAGAAGGCCAGGGTACACATCCCCCATGATCTTCAGCAAAGCAGCTGAAAACAAGTATTTGGATACTTTTTTATTGTCAAAGTGTTCAGAAAAGTTACATTAGTGCTGAAAAAAGGCTCTGGTATTGACATTTTGTGCAATGAAACATTTTAAGTGTGGTTTATGTGTCCAAATATCATTTGGGGCCAATGTAAGTGTAAAGATTTGGTGAAATTTGGTGTATTGTTTTTTTAGTTTGACCAGTATAACACTGTTCTTGATCATCGTTGCATTGAAACCAATTGTGGGCCTCAGGTTCATTGATACAAGATAACCCTTTAGATTTAGTTAATCCTCTTTAAGTGTTCAATGGTATCTTGGTCACTGTTGTTTATAAGCCAGGTCTATAAGCCAAAGTTATTTCCTTCTGGATTGCTGAATGGAACTGGGATGGCTTGGAGGCATGCAAATAACAACATTACAAAAAAACGATTTGAGCAGCCATGAAAGACTGAAAGACTATGTGGGTCAGACACAATCACACTGCACAGATACAAGTTTGAACAGATACGTTTTGAACAATATGAGGGCCATTTTACGTGCTACTCGACATCAGGGATGTTACAGCTGTGTTGGGATGACAACTGACTTCATCTAATGTGGTTCTTTGGTCGTGGGTTTGATTCCTAGGTAATATGTTTACATGCACCAATTTTCAGCAACTGGAAAAAAATCCAATCCAATTCCAGATTCTAAAAGTTATGTTTATATGAACCCTGAACTTATGAATGTAGACATGCTCATAAGACGTAAAACATATGTAAATACAGGCACTATGCATGTGCACAAGAAGGACCCTATGAAATCTGTTTTATTTTTTTCCAAATTATGTTTTTTTTTTTTTTCCCCCATTTAAATTTTTCTGGATTCCATTTTTTTTACGTTTTCATTTTTAAGTTTTAATGATTACATTAAAAAAATATATATCAAATCAAAAAGCATGTCTATGTAATTGAAATCATCAAACTTAGTTACTTAACAGCAATTATTGAAACTGTAACAAAAATGACATTTTTAAGGCTCTATGAAAAAATTCAGTTTTATTTCTATCCAATTCTGTTTTCCATTAATTTTATGGATTTCATTTTAATGGTTTCATAAAATTGTAAAAATCAAAAGCACCTCTAATTAATTGATTTTATTAAAAAAAAAAAAAAATAGAAATTGATTTTTTTGTTGTTGTTTGTTTGTTTTTTTGTTTTTCTGTGTTGTGCATTTACGTTTTTCTGGCAAATAAATTCTGGTAAATAATTTTTCCGGTAAATATTCCTTAAATAATGTTTTAATATTTTTTTTTTTTTTAAGTAGTTGTACTACTTTCATCACATGAAAGTAGCGGGGGGGGGGGGGGGGGGGGTTCTTCCACTTAAGAAGGATAGCTTGTCTGGCCAAGATCGTGGTAAAAGCAATAACCTTGCTATCTCTGGCTGTCAAATCAGATCTAATGAATACTCCAAAGAGAGCTAACAAGGGATCAGGGTCTATGTTAGTGTGGAGAGCTATACTGAATGTATCAAATATACCTGACCAAGAAGTTGCCAGCTATGGGCACATCCAAAACATATGCAGGTGATCGGCAGGTGAATGCTTGCAACGGTTACAGGCAGAGCTCTTGTCTGGGAAAAATTTAACCAACTGGGTATTAGTTAAGTGAGCTCTGAATAGTATTTTGCACTGCATTAAGCCATGCCTAGCACATAAGGAAGAGGAGTGAACCTGGGTCAAGATGTTATGCCATAGATCCTCTGTAATAGTAACTCCAGGGTCATGCTCCCAAGTATCTTTAAGAGTATCAGTAGGGTCCACATTACTTTAATTTATTAAATTATAAATGACAGAGGTTAAATGTTTATGGTTAATATTCAAATCAAGGAAATGATCAATAAGCGTTTCAGGGGGACGATTAGGAAAGTGAGGGAACTGCTTCTGTATAAAGTGTCTGATTTGGAAAAAACGAAATAAATGATGACTGGGTAAATTATGCTTTTTAGCTAAAGAGGAGAACGAGGCAAAGACTCCTTCTTCATAGAGGTCATTAATCTTGAGAAGGCCATTTAAAGACCAAACACGAAATGCAGGGTCTGAATTGGATGGGGGGAAAAAGTAATTGTTTAATGAATAGAACCTCTATGTAAGCCATAATGTTTCCTTAATTGCACCCAGATTTTAAGGGTACTGGTGACTACTGGATTATTTGAGACTATACTTAAAACTAAGAGAAGTTGAGAACTGACAATCGAATAAAAAGAACTTTTCGTTGAAGACGTTTCAGTATGCACCCAGGGAGGACAACTGACAGAGTAGCTATCCCTGTTCCAAAAAAGAAGCTTATAAATACTGCAGGCCCAATAGTATTGCTGGAAATTGGGGAATGCTAGGCCTCCCTTAGCCTTAGGGAGCTGTAAGATTGACTTCTTAAGGCGAGCAGGTTTATTTCCCCACAGAAATGAGCGCAAAACACCATCAAAGCCAATAAAGAATGATTCATTTATGCAAATCGGTAAGTGTTGAAAAAGGTAAAGAAATTTAGTCAAAATAACCATTTTGACCAAACTAATGCGGCCTACAAGGGATAAAGACAGAGAGGCCCATCTACACATGTCCAACTTTGATTTATCCACAAGTGGTTGAAAATATCTTGCAAAGAAAGTATTGTAAGAGTTTGCAAAAAAACGACCCCCAGGTATTTGAAACAGTCAAATATTGAAAAATTGAAGAAGCAATCTTAAAAGGTAAGGATGGATTGGGGAAGATTTTTAGCTTACCTTTTTTGTAAATTTATCTGCTAAATTTGTCTAAGATATCCAAAATTTGGGGCAGAGAGGTAGCGGGATTTGAAATAAATAATAAAAGGTCATCGGCATATAGAGAAAGTTTGTGAGCTAATCCATGACGTTTAATTCCCTCAAAGCTACTGTGGCTATGAAGCCAGTTAGCCAAAGGTTCTATAGCTAAATTAAAAAGTAAGGGAGACAGGGGACAGCCCTGCCGTGTCCCACGTTGAAGAGAGAAAAAAGGCGACCGCATACCATTAGTGTGTACAGATGCTATAGGAGAAGAATAAAGAAGTCTAATCCAAGAGATAAAGCTAGAATCGAACCCAAACTTTTCCAGAATGAAAAACAAATAACCCCATTTCACCCTATCGAAGGCCTTCTCGGCATCTAGGGACACAATAATTTCCGGTAAGTCAGATGGGGCAGAAAAGAGAATGTTAAGAAGTCTCCAGGGTATTAAAACAAGAGTGTCTCCCTGAGACGAAGTCTGACTGATCATGAACAATTAAAGTGGGAAGAACATGTTCAAGGCGAGAATTTTGAAGTCTACGTTCAACAGTGATATTGGTCTGTAACTACTGCATGAGGTGGGATCTTTACCCTTCTTAAGGAGCAAAGAAATAGAAGCCTCGGATAATGTAGCCTGTTATAAAGGAATTATTCTAAAGCTTCACTAATATAGGAGCTAAAAGGGGAGCAAACGCTTTATAAAACTCAACAGTAAAGCCATCGGGGCCTGGGGACTGTCCCGACTGCATGGATGTAATTGCCACTAGTACCTCTTGTTCTGCGAATGGGACCACTAACTCTCTAGCTATGTTTACGTCAATTGTGGGATACTCAAATGAGTTAAGGAGATCTAAATTTACTGCATTATTTGGGGGATTTTCAAAAGTGTACAAGTGAGTATAGTAATCTAAGAATAGCAAATTAATTCCAGCTGGATCTGTTACTAATTCACCTGTTGGAGATCTAATGCTCGGAATCCACCTAGATCCGCTAGCTGACCAAGCTTGGTGGGTCAGGAGTTTCCCTGCACTGCTTACATTGTCTAAGTTGTCTCTCGGGTTTGATCTGTCAGCAGCAGGTTGTAATCTGAATGTAATTGAACTCTTTTGGAATAGAGAGTAGGTGAGGGAGAAGAGGCATAAGAAACATCTAATTTAGACAACTCGCCAGCTATTGTAGACAGTTTAAGTCTTTCGGCTTTCTTCACTTGTGAGGTATATCACGAATAAATGTTTTGAAGGCCTCCCATAGGGTATGACTAGTAATGTCTGGAGTCTGATTGAGTTCGAAGTAAAAAATGAATCTGTGAATGAAGGAAATCTTTGGATTCAAGCATTTACACATTTAATTTTTTCTTCTTGATTGGATTATTCTAGGGGTATACCACCTTTTCCAATCCAATCAAATTTTATTTCAGATAGAGCTCGACTGAAGTGTTTATATGAAGGCTTTTCAATCCAGTTGAGCCAGCAGTTTGATTACAAATGGAATATTTGGTTGCATGTAAACATAACTAGAGAGCAAATTGTACAGCTTGTATAAAAACATCAGCCAAATGTATAAATGTGCTTTGTCGTTAAAATATCTTCAGAATCACAGAGCAACTAGATCAAATTTAGCATTGAATTGTGTCTATGGCTTTACACGTACAAAACATTCCTGAACACTTTATATGTCCATTCACTGGTGCCTTGACCTTCATTTTGTTTTCATAACACTTATATACTTTGAACAAAGATGTAAATTCTTAAAGATGCACTGCGTCACAGTGTTCTAGGTCATTAAATACAAAAGGATGTTTGTTATTACAGTTCATACAGGAGAAATTCATCTTAGGAGGAGCCGGGGGCTGTGGTAGCCCATCCATAACACGGGCATAACGCAGCCGGTACAAAAGCGCTGAGTCAGTTAGTCATCAAAGCAGCCTTTCCTTGGAAGACAAACATCCTCAGAGGAAGGTCACTTGGCCCCATGTTTACGAGCAGAACAGCTTGCGCATAGGCGCTTCCCCCCCCTCCCCCGGACACATACACGAAACCAACACTTTGTTTCACACAGTGTGAATTTAAACCTTTCCTATTTTGTTTTTTTCCGCTGACACGAGGTTGGTCCAATCACGTTTCTTTTTATGCATCTTTGTGCTGATGCGATCTGGTACAGAGTGTGTTTGTGCCAACACTATAACTAATACAAAAGCGTTGCTGTCACAGACACACACGTAAATCTTTTTTACAAGAGGATAAATTTACTTTATTGTCTAAAGGCTGTGGGCCAAAGTGAACACTGCATTGTGTCTGTAAAAACACTGTTAATGATAAAGAACGCACATTATATGCTGACGAATTTAAGAAACGTAGGAGGAAATGGTACTTTAAGTACAGGCATTGGAATTAAAAAGCTAGTAAACAATATATGACACCTCCCTCCTAAAAAGCCAAACACCTTATGAGCACGAGAAAGGCTTTCTTTGCTCACAGTGTATTACAGTGTGCTGAAGCACCAGATGGTACATTTGACATTCAAGTACCTCATTCTGCCAGCATTAAATCTGAAGCAGGCACATACAAGTGGGTAGGATATTCATACAAATATACCGTTAACCAATGCTCTTCAACTTCCATGAAGCTTACCACAGGAATGCTCACATGTTTACACAGAGAGCTAAAGAATTCTGTCTGAAAGAAGAAGAGGGTAAAGATGAGAGTTACTCTAGACAATGCTTCTCAACTTTTTTTTTTTTTTATTCTGAGATCAAGAAGCAACTATTTTTGAATAATATATCTGACATACAATGCAGTTCAAAATGTTTGGTGTCAGTAATGTATTTTTTTTTGTTTTTTTTTTTTAAGAAAGTTATACTTTATTCACCAAGAATACATTTAATTGATCAAAACTGACGGTAAAGACTGATGTAAAGAAATGATGTTATAAAGTCTTGTTCTTTTGAGTTTTAAAATCAGGGTTTCCATAAAAATATTAAGCAGCAAAACTGTTTTCAACATTGATAATAATAAAAAAAAAAGTTTATTAAGCATGAAATCAGCATATTAGAATGATTTCTAAAGGATCATGTGACACAGAAGCCTGGAATAACGATGCTGAAAATTCAACTTTGCCATCACAGGAATAAATGAAACTTTAAAATACATTAAAAGAGAAAATGGTTATTTTAAATTGTAATAATATTTCAGAATTTTACTGTTTTTGCTGTATTCTTATTCAATAAGAGACTTCTTTTAAAAACAATGAGCTGATTTATAAACAAGTGACCAGAACACGTTATCATTTATCATCAAGGACGTTGGTACGTCATGAAATTTGACTAGCTTCTACCAAGTGATAATTTTCAACAAAACAACAATAAAAGATATGGGAACAATGCTGGGGCGGTTCAAACAGTAAACCGGATTGAATCACCCACATGATATGAAAGGAAATAACCGTCTTCAAAAAAGTTTAGATGGTATTTTCTTTTCACCTTACCGCCATATAATACATATTAGCTGCTTTGTTTACAGCGGGAATCAAGGAAACGCAGAATCGCTGCTGTTCCATAAGTGCCACCTGCTGTCAGAGAGTGAATCTGCATCTCATTCAGCCCATCTGCTGTTTTTGTTTTGAGGCATATGTCGCATAATTTCACAAAGCTAAGGACAGAACATTCTGTTTTTGCTTCAGATTTCAGATTCAGATTTGTTTGGATCTTGATTAAAATACAGTGGTTCTGAAACCATTTCATGCATTCTGATTCATATGAAGGCACAGTCAGGAAAAAACATCCGAATCCTAAAACAAACCGTAATAAAGATTTTGGGTCAAACCGCCCAGCCCTAGTAACAATATTCTCTCATAAAGTTATCCAAATTATGTACTACTGTATGCTTAGTTCCATCTTATTATTTGCATTCAGCATTTTTTTTTCCCCTTGTGCATCAGAACAGAATTCTTCTTTTAGGCCATGATCAAGCAGATGAGAAGCACTGTATAAACCAAACGAGGAGCTTAATATCAAGTCCTGACTCGTTACAAAATGCTTCATCGTTAGATTGACCAATCAGCATTGCATCAGTTGGCAGAGCACCAGAGCCTGGCAGACTCCATGATAATCCTGGATTTCTCTGCACAAGCTGTGACATACATGTCCGCTTACTACAGAAAACAAACCTCTATGATAAACACTTAATTAAATAAAGTATTCTCAAAATGTTTCATTATATATGTGGCCATTTAGGGAATTGCTGTGGCTCACTGGTAACATGATGAAATGCTCTCTGGATTTATCATGTTTTATACAAGTTGCTAGTATGGGGAAAATAGGCCTCTGGATGATGCATATGACTATTTTGAACAGTATGGAGCCCATTTCTACCCCCTAACCAAAAATTGGTCATAACTTTTTTTATGTCATAATTCTCATTTTTTTTATATCATAATTCTGAAGTAGTGTCTCAATTTGACTTTTAAGTCATAATTATGACTCTTTGCTTATACTACACTTTAAGAAACCTCTTTTTTTGTCTTGTGGCAGAGGTGAGCTTCCATATTTGTGTCTTAAAATAGATATAAAGCTCTCACCGACACGCATTCACACAAATATTCACAAGCATGAGTCACAATACTATGAGAAATTCAGACCTGTTCAACATGAGTAAAACACCTCTAGTTAAACTAAAATATGCCTAGAAAACACAGGTCTTATCAATGATGCAGCTGCAAATGATTTATTCTCTTTTGAAGACTCACTATTTCAAAGGGCATAAAAGCTTTTGCTGTTGCCATAGCAATGCAGTCAGCTGCATGACATCAAATAAATGCTTTTGACGTTAGCTACTGGTGACCTAGAAAAATCTACTGAATATGAAGACCCACAGGGCATCAAAACCAATAACTCATGAAAAAAGAAAATCTCACACACACACACACACACACGCTTGATTTTGTGAATTGTGGGAACTTTCCATAGACTTCTATAGATTTTATACTGACCAAACAATATTGTCTATCCCCTAACCCAACCCTAACCCTAAACCTACCCCTTACAGAAAACATGTTTGCATTGTTACATTTTCAGATAAAGATCATTTACTATTTTTTAATAATTTTTTTACATTGTGGGGATGTTTTTGTGAATTGTGGGGACTTTCCATAGACTTCTACAGTATCTAACAATCCAGTGATTAAAACAAATATAAATATCCTTTAAACAAGTATAATAAACAATAACTTGATGTTTGTCATTTCTTCTGAAGATGCGGATAGTTGAAAAATAGCCAGTAAAAATGCTTTTTGTAAGCCAATTTCTGAAGAAAAACTGCATATATTTATGTAGTGTAAAGTCTGATCTTTGAGAAAATATAAAGGGTCACTAGCTAAATTTGAAAATTTATAAATTAAATTTGTCCTATGTTGTGACATAGCAAACATTAACGAAAAAACCCTCTTAATAATATACAAAAAGCATGAGAGAAATTTATCTCCATTTTCATAGCGTTATTTATTTAATATGAAATTATAATTAACATAATTTTTCCTCATGACTTGTTGGGCAATTTCAAGACAAACTTCATTTCACGTCATTTATTCAAGACTGCTGAAAATTATACCATTTTAAGATGAGTGATATTTATATCAATGTTTTTAAACAAAACAAAATAATTTTCCATCAACAAAATTCAGTCTCTTAGCCAAACAGTATGTTACTGAAACTGAGATTTATAATAGTAGTTATTTAAAAATAAATAAATAAATAAATAAATAAATAAATAATAATAATAATAATAATAATAATAATATATTTTTGATGTTTTCTGTAAAAACTGTTAAAAACAGAATTTTTCTTTTCTGTAAAAACATCAGAAAATAATTTAATTAATGTAATTATTGCATTTAAGAACACTGAAAATGATAAAAAAAAAAAAAGCTAAAAATGAGTTAAACAAATCTTGTTTATTTATTTAAAATGCTTCTTAAAGAGACCTTGTCCTCTGGTGTGACATTTTTTGTCCTATGGTGTGGCAGTACAGGCATCACACCGGAGGAAATATTTGCGTAATTTTCCATGATTATGTAGTTTAACATATGTTTAATTTTTTTATTAAAAATATAATTTAGGGGACAAAGCACAATAAAACATAACACTCTTGTAGTGGTTCCAAAAAAGTTAAACAATTCAACAATTCTGAGACAAAAATTGACTATGTGCACATGTCATGGGCTTGACAGGGGGCTTCAGTAACACAACCATGAATGGGGTCCTTCAACTAATAAAAGTTTGGAATTGGCAGATTTAAAATCAGGATGTGGTGACACACCAGAGGACATGGTTTTCAGAGACAAAATGTATTAAGTTCCTACACTTTCAGAAATACATAGATGGGAAAGAAAAAAAAAAAAAAAAAGATTGCCATCTACTAAAATAGATACTTGTACAATTATGCCGGATGTATTTATTAGCATTTTTAAGCTTTTCTTTTAAATCTATAAATGTTGTAATTTATTGAACAATGCTTGAGACAGTCACACCATAGGACAATTCTGACATTTGGCTCAAAAATGAAAAAATAAATAAATAAAATAAAATAACACTGCAGCTTTTTTAACAGTTCCATGTAGGACAGCATTTTAAATAAGGAAAATATTAATTGTATTCATTTTTATCTTGTGGGACAGTGAAAATGCCATGTCACGTCAACAACCCATGTATAATTATCCTCTTATAAAGAAAAAAACGTCTTGTAATGTTTGAAAAACCCTCTCTAACTTCCGTCATACAGTTAACCGTATGCTGCTGAGTTTGCTCAGGTCATTATGCTGGTGGTCACTGCTGTATTATTCAGATGGTTCCATGAGCGGATGTGTTCTAAATATAAAACCTGTCCTTAACTGGTCCAGTGAATCAGACACCTCCCCCTCAAAACTGCCAAACACTGATTAAAATTCCAGATCTCCAGCCGAGCTGCCCTGCCACTGTCATGGGACGGCAACCTAAATTAACAACCTCGGGCAGCTAGTCAATCATCAGTCAAATGTTCACGATACACGAATGGAACACAAAGTGTCCCTCACTTCTGATGCACTTGCTATGACCATTGTGCAAGTGAATCCATTGAAAACAACAACATGAAAATCATTTCACAAACAAAAAAAGGAAATTGTTTGGCAACAACAGACACTGACTTGTCATTTATTCATTTAGAAAAATTACTACAGCCACTGAAGGTGAATACACGGACAAGGCCAAAACGATCATTCTAAAGACGTTTTTTTTTTAACAAACCTCCCATAATCTGTCTTCATCCCTATAGCAAACAGATCATGCGTTACAGCAGAGAAGTGGAGGAGAGATCGGACTACTATAAGTTTGCAGAGAAAAAAAGCACTGCAAAAAAATCAATTTGGCTTTGGCACATTGTAATTGCATTAATCCTTAAAGCTCATCTCATTGGAGTTAAGCCTTCTGCACTGATCTCATGTGTCGACTGGCTCCGGTGCACAGTCCCGTGGAGAAAGCTATTGTTCGACACGCATACGTTAGCATAATATTAGGCCTTGATCCTCCTGCGTGTCTGTGGGCAAGCTGGATTCTCCCAGGTTTCATTAGGCAGAGAAAGCATGTGTGCTGCCCAAACTTTACTGAATACAATATGATCCCCAACTGTTAGTATCCTCAGGACTGAGAGAGAGCTGCTTCAAAGAGCAACTGTTCATCTACTGCATGGGCGTGCACAGCTAAACATAAACCTAAATGAATGTCAACAACTTGAATATTGAATACTGGTTTGTAGTACTTCATTAATTAAGTCAATCAATTAATTAAAAAGTAAGTTTTTAATCAATTAAATTAAGCTTATCAAAAATAGATGAGTCATCATAGGAAAACACAGGTGAATTTTGAATAAATTAATAAAATGCAGTTTTAAATGCAACACACAGAAGTTGTGCATCTTCATTTGCATCCTGTACTTCTGGCTCTTATTTTTACAGACAAATGACAGATCAGTCAAGAATATCACAAGCCATCATAGGGCAAAAAAGTGGCAACATGACAAACTGTTATGACAAATTGATTATTTGTGCTGAATGAAGGATGTAGCTGTCTGTTTCCTCATCCACTTGGCTCAAAAAGTAACTGAATAAGTCATTTGCTACTTGGCAAGCTTTGCATTCCTCCTCCAGATCCTGTATCAGCTCTATCTGATGTGGTTAATTTGTCCATTTAATTACCTCTGTTGAAAATATTCAGGCATTATACTGAATCTTGAAACTGGCTGACTAACAATAAAGGAAATGGGCAACTTTTGTCTAGAGTAAAACGACTGCCTCCATTTCAAAGGTCAAACACAATCTTATGTTTTACAAAAATGAGCATAAAGGGCTCTATTTCAGTCGCATTTGCGACTGAAAATTACTGTATGCGGCTATGAAAAAAAATATTTTGGGGAGCACCTATGCGACTGACCCGATCAGCATATGTGTGTCTGCGCTGAAGGGAGTTTCAAAGGTTTCTACACATTTTTGCAACATTGAGTAATGCATCACAGACATCACCTCACAAATTTTTTCATAAACAAAGTGTAGAGTGAATGTAAATAAGGATTCATTGTGCTGTGTAGAGAGCTTTGTTGATTATAATGGAACTTTATAGCTGAGATGAGTGACAGCGTTTAGTTATTTTTAAGGGAGTTTGTAAATGAGATATTGATTTAATACAACACTTAAATAAACACTTAAGTAAATATTAAGTGACTTACATTGTCTGACTATAACACTATTGCCTGATTTTGCTCTATTATGTCATCAAAAATTTTTTGAAACGAGTCACAACTGAGCCGCTGCGCATCTCCATTCAAACACAGCGGTGTTTAGTTTATGAATGAATGCGTGTTTTTAAATGAATCTAGTGAGTCAATGATTCAATTTCCCATTCATATAGACAGTCACTTGCTTCGTTCCTGAATGAATCAGCCGTTCGAGTGAATCAAATGAACGAATGACTCAGTTATTAAAGTTTTAGTTTCATTTTAAAGCATCTTTTCAGTTATTTAACTCATTTAATATCACTGTATTCAAAATGTTATATTTAAAACATTAATCTCAACATGAATTTATGAATTTGATTTAGGGCTGGGCGATAATTCGATAACGATAATTATCACGATACTTTTAATGAAGTTAGAAAAATGCCATTACAAAAGTAAAAACAAAATTTCCCTTTAAATCATTTTAAGGAGTCAAATATCACCTCAGAATGGGAAGGCTAATTTTTGATCAAATTTGATTACTGAATAAAAGGTGCTCCAGAAATTGACAAGTGCTCCTAAAAAGAAAAGTAAGCTTAGAGCCCTGATCTATGTAAATGGGAAGCTACGTTATCAGTAACAGCAAAACAGTAGTGAACTGAAAGTGCTTGGTGAACTAAAAAATATAAGAATCAAACACACTGAGGAATGTGTCAAAACCACATTTTATCTATTATATCTTTCTCTTCTTCAAACATTCAGAATAAAGATATTATGATTTGCTTACTGCATTATGATCCCCCAGCGGTTTTTCAATCAATGTCCCAAATATGGTGGGCTGCAAAAGAAAGTACAAATTAATTAATAGACGAACACTAAAGTTGACACATAGGTCATGAGAAAAGTGCATAAAGCAAGTTTCCTTCTACATTAAATGAGGATGTATTAATATCACATGATAGTTGTCACGATGACAGGCGATTCAGACAGCTTACAGATAAGGCAGATTAGAAGCTGATACAAAGTCATTAGACAAAGATAGTTACTGCAAACTCAAGTTACATAAGAGCTCAAACTACACCCAGACAACAGAAAATAGAACATGACGCAATCACACCATTCACTTCTTCTTATTTATACAAAATTTACAGGATATTAAAGCTTAGAGGGATACCCAAAAATGAAAATTGTCATTAATTTCTCACCCTCAAACCCCGTAAGACCTTCGTTCATCTTTGGAACACAAATTAAGAGACTTTTTATGAAATCCGAGAGCTTTCTGACCCTGCATAAGCAGCAACGCAACCACTACGTGTGACATCAGTGGTTCAACTTTAATTTTATGAAGCTACGAGAATACTTTGTGTTCAAAGAAAACAAAAATAATGAGTGTTGCTGTCTACGCAGGGTCAGAAAGGTCTCGGATTTCATCAAAAATACCTTCATTTGTGTTCCAAAAACGAATGAAGGTCTTAGGGGTTTGAAACGACATGAGGGTGAGTCATTAATGACAGAATTTGCATTTTTGAGTGAATTATCCCTTTAAAAATGTTGGACCATTGCATCATTGCTTGCCTTCTACTGAGCTTTGCATAATGATTTATTAATCATATTTTCCACACCACAGAGGTTCTTTTTTTTTTTTTTTACTGCAAAGCCAATATGCATCATAACAATATTATTGACCCTGTTCTAATATCCATATAATTTCCCATACTTAGTGTCATGATATTCACATTCATACGTGAGGATTCAATGATAAAACTAGGAAGAGAGATGCTGACCATTCAATATGTGAATGCTTTGTTTTATCAGCTTTATAGAACCATTCAATAATTAAGCAACAATTATGGCCCAACATTAACCTTTGATAGAATAATTAATAAATCATACTGATTTATTAGTATTACTGATTTTAGTGTTACTGCAGTGGAGTCATATTCCACAGTACAACATGTTTCCTGAGGCTGTTGTCCAGAACGCAGGATGCTTCAGGTCCAACAACCCCGGTGATATTTAATGACTGTGGCTAAGGAATAATGACCATAATAAAAGAGCGGAATTCATTACTCGTGTGAGCAGGTGTCTATGTCAAGATTAATGGAAATTGTGTGACTGTAATATAGACATAGAAGAAAGAGGAGCTCGTTTGGCTAATTAAAGTCTAGACCTTCAAATAACAAATGAGACAATATGGCAGAAAGCATCTCACCCTGCAAGTCCATCGGTCACTGATCCAAGGCAATTAACAAAACAACAGTGCTACATTACAGCACCCGGCTGAGAAAGAGAAAATGACAGAATAGGCAGCAAAGCAAGTCATGCATGTAATTAAAACCATTCCACTAATACAACGGCTGGAATCATAATGGGCTACACTAACAATCCTTCTTCCCCTTCAAACTACTTGAGTTGCGAGTCCTGTCTTGCATTTATTGTAGTTGGCTGGGTCAGAAAGGTAATCCGTGTTGACTTAATCGGAAGGATGTTTGGAGTTTGGCACAGCTGGAAAGAATGTGATCTCATGGATAATCTGAGGGCTGGACCATTCATCAGCCTATTAATTATAATCTGTCTTCAGTTCCTCATCCTGTTTTTAATACCATGCTGTCAAGCTCAGTATGAATGGTAACACTTTACAAGGTTAACAGTTAATGCAATAGCTAACATGAAATAAAAACAACAGTTTCACAGAACTGGTTGACGTCTACATATAGTAATAAAATAAAGCTAAATAAGTGTGTGTTCACACTTGTTATGTTTGGTTCGATTAAAATGAACTCTGGTGTGACTGCTCTGTTAGTGCAGTTCATTTGGGTAAGTGTGAACGCTGCCATCCAAACCCTGGTGCGCAGCGGGCCGAGACCACTAAAAAAAATGGGTCTCGGTCTGCTTCCAAACAAACTCTGGTGCGGTTTGAAAGAAATATATAAACACTACACGGACCAAAGCCTTCTAAACGAACCGAAAACAGGAAGCAATGACTAGACGCTATGCGACATGATTTCATGCGGGGAACAAGCGGTGTATCCAAAACAAAATTAGCAGAGGGCAAACATGGAGCAATGAGAAAGTAAAGTGCCTTTTATGAGCTCTTTGAGAGTTTGCAGGTAGTGAAAATAACATCATATACACGCAACAATGAGCACGCTTAGCCCAGTAGACGGCATTAGGTGTATGGTCAATATATGCTATAAAACAATATTCATTATTTCATGATGTCCAGTGTATTAACTCACTCTCTCTTTCGGCTTGCTCCCTTTATCAGGGGTCACCTCAGCGGAGTGATCCGCACAGCCGATCTGGCACGTTTTTTAGTCCGGGTGTATCCAGTGTAACAAATTGTAACATTGTAGCAGTAAATTGTAACAAATTATTGTAAAGTGTTAACAAAACCATTCAAGTGCTTTAATTTCAAGCCACTTCTGCAGTGATGTAGGATGATTTTGAAATGATTTTTGAAGTTGAGGGAGAAAATACGATTGGAGTTTTTCGACATACCCTAACTGTCTTGAGCCAGAATACACAGAGTTCAGGGAAAGCAAGGCATGACAAGCATTTGAGGTTGAGGTTTAAGGTTTAAGGTATTTAAATTGCATTTTTTTTTTTTTTAAATGAAAATAACCGATCGTTTCATCAGATAAGACCCTTCTTCCTCGGCTGGGAGCATTTATAACCGCATTTGGGATCGTTTAAAGCCGCATTTAAACTGCAGTTTGAAACTCAGAGCACCATAGAAGTCCATTATATGGAGAAAAATCCTTAAACGTTTTCCTCAAAAGACATAATTTCTTTACGGAAGAAAGAAAGACATGAACATCTAAGACGACAAGGGGGTGAGTACATTATCTGTAAATTTTTGTTCTGGAAGTGGACTTCTCCTTTAACCTCCTAGAAAGCTTGTACAACATTTAACGGAAGCTAGAGATTACGGTGCCTAAAGTTTAAAATATGAATATTTTTCTTACACAAATGCATCCCTGCACTTCAGATAGCCTTTATTAACCCCTCAGAGCTGTGTGGAATAATTTTATGATGGATGGATGCACTTTATTGAATTTCAAAATCTCAACAGCCATTTACTGCCATTATAAAGCTTGAAAGAGCCAAGACATTTTTTAATGTAACTCCAATTATATTCATATAAAAGAAGAAAGTCATATACACATAGGATGACTTTAGGGTTAGTAAACCTTGAGGTAATTTTCATTTTTGGATGAACCATCTCTTTAGTACATAGAAGACTTGGCTTTAACATGTGTTTGCTTCAAAAACCGCCAAGAATGTCCAAATCTGTTCTAAGGCAAGATTCAAGTTTTCCGGTAATCTTCATAATCTTCAACCATGCCAACACAGTCTGAAGGGCAGAACAGGAACCCGCCGTCCTCAGGTGCCAGAAAGCAGACATTTCACACACAGTTTGCTCATTGGAACATCATTCCCTGGCACTGAAGGAGCCAAACAGTGTTTACTGAGGTTTCTGCTTTAATGGAAACACTGGGGGAATCCATGCTGCTGCCACAGGTGCACCAGACCCCTCTAATCACACAGATGATTGCCTCTTCTGTCACACTGACGTCTGTGTGAAAAACAGATGCTCACCTACATGTCATCTCAGGAAATTGCTCTCCCTATAATTCAAGAATCAACTATTAACTCATAACAAATATAGTGACAAACAAGACGAGCATAATGAAATCATCCTCCTTCGTCTGACGTTTTAACTGTCAAGACATAAATTTGACTCATCAGGTTGATTATGAGCTCCTTCTGTGTGTTTTAAATAAATGATTGATTGACTGCGTTTAACAGTGTGATACTTGAGCAAACTTGGTAAGGTTGAGTGAAATGTACACTATAAGTAAAAAGGATAAAGGGGTAAAAGAAAGATTTCTCAACTGAATGGATCTCCAGTTCATGACAGATTTAGACTTTAGACAGACAGGTCTGAATCAATCCTCAGCATTGACTTATAAATCTCTGTCTGAAAGCAGACAGTTGAAGGATGTCTGGCAGGTCTGAAAGTTGTCGATTAGTCATCCTGAAGTGTTGTGTCTCTTCAGGGATTCAATACGTCATTTCACAATGCAATCGTGCTACTCAAACTGAAGGTATTTCTGAAACCAAACACACAAACAAGCTTAGTGCTAGAGTCTGGAGTTTAGAGAGGAAACAGCCCACATAAACATCCACTTAAATACACTACCATTAGTCAGAAAGAATTTTTACCAATTAAATTAATTTTATTAAGCACAGACACATTCAACTGATCAAAAGAGTCAGCAAAGACATTTCTTTGATGCAAAGTACAGCAAAAACAGTAAAATGTTGAAATATTTTTGAAATAACTTTTTTTCCATTTGACTATATTTTAAAAAATATAATTTATTCCTGTGATTTCAAAGCTGTTTTTTTTGGATTATTACTCCAGTCACATGATCCTTCAGAAATCATTCTATTCTGATTTGCTGCTCAAAAAAAAACAAAAAAAAAAACACATCTATTATTATTATTATTATTATTATTATTATTATTATTATTATAATGTAGAAAACAACTGAGTAGAATTTTTTCAGGTTTCTTTGATGAATAGAAAGTTTAGAAGTACAGCATTTATCTGAAATAAAAATCTTTTGTAACATTATAAATGTCTTTATCATCACTTTTGATCAATTTAAAGCATCTTTGCTAAATAAAAGTATTAATTTCTATAATTATAAAACATTTTAAACAAATTATACTGGCTTCAAGCTTTTGAATGGTATAGTGATATATAATGTCACAAAAGCTTTTTATTTCAGATAAATGCTGATCTTCGGATCTATCTGTTTATCTAAGAATCCTGAAACAAATGTACTCAGCTGTTTTAAATATTGATGATGATGATGATGATGATGATGATGACGATGATGATAATAATAATAATAATAATAATAATAATAATAATGATGTTTCTTAAACAGCAAATCAGCATGTTAGAAAGATTTTTGAAGGATCATGTGACACTGAAGACTGAAAATTCTGATTTACCACCATATAATAAAATTAATTTTAAACAGTAATAATATTTCACAATATTACTATTTTACTGCATTTTTCTTAAAATAAATGCAACCTCGGCATGAGAGGCTTAATTCAAAAACATTAAAAAAAAAAAAAAGCTGTGTATATTAATCCACCATTCAGGTTTTATAAAATAATTTTATACCAGCAAACAGAGTATTTTCAATATATTTTCAACAGAGCATCAGTAACAAAACATTCAATTTGTGGACATCCTGCAAGACACATGAACTACAAAAAAAAAAAAAAAAAAAAAAAAAAAAAAAAAAAACAGTCTTACAAAAAGCACATGAGATGATGTGACACCTACAATCAACCAAAGGTAAAGCATTTTCTTTTTAGATTAATGAAGTATGTTTGCGTTACAATATTTTGCTGTCATCTTATCTCGTATGGAGTACGAAACACGATCAGGCGTGTACGTTTCCTTCAGTCCGTGTCCAATACATAACACCTAATAAACAGCTGCATTCTGGCATACATGCTGCTAAAAATGACAGTGGGGACTCTTCTAGAGAGCTGTGTTTTTGAAGTAAAAGAAATAATTACAGGAGACTCAGCTGCTCACCGTAACTCAGTATGACCCAGTGTGTGATAACGTCAGCCATGTTTATGTTGGGTCAAAGGTGAGCTCAAACTCACACTTCAGTGGCGAGCAGCTGCTATTGAAAACACCAAGGGGTGTGTGTGACTGTGTGTGTGTGTGTGTGTGTGTGTGTGTGTGTGTGTGTGTGTGTGTGTGTGTGAGAGAGAGTGCATGCTTCAGCAACATCTTAGATTCCCAGCATTCTTCTAATGCAAACATCATCCAAATTTGCACTAAAAAAAATATAGTTCTAGAATCCATCCTCAGTTATATCTTTCATGAGCATAAAGTCTTTTCAGTTCCATCTGAGACTCACAACATAACTCATTAACATATGCATGTTCAAAGTCAAAGTCAGCTTTACTGTCATGTTTAACACACTACAGAGGGAAAAAAATAAAAAGGTTTCTTCAGGAAATTGCACTGCAGACATGACACAAATATTACGCAAGTAAAACAGTAAACAGACTTTAAAGAGACAGTTCACCCAAAAGTGAAAATTCTGTCATTAATTACTCACCCTCATATTGTTCCAAACCTGTAAGACCTTCGTTCATCTTCGCAACACAAATTAAGATAGACATCTCTATAGACACTGATGTCACATGGACTACTTTAAAAATGTCCTTACTACTTTTCTGGGCCTTGGACATGTCAGTTAATTGCATTGCTATCTATGCAGGGTCAGAAAGCTCTCAGATTTCATAAAAAAAAATCTCAATTTGTGTTACGAAGATGAACAAACGTCTTTTTGTGTGGATTAATCTGATTTTATTTATTGCCACTCAATGTACTTGCCTGTGAGTAAAGTATTAAAGGAGAAGTTCACTTCTAGAATTTTTGAATCTGCATTTAAACTGCATTTTGGAAGTTCAAACTCAGGGGCACCATACAAGTCCATTATATGAAGAGGAATCCTGAAATGTTTTTCTCAAAAAACAATTTCTTTATGACTGATGAAAGAGAGACATGAACATCTTGACAACTTTGACAAGGGGGTGAGTACAATATCTGTAAATTTTTGTTCTGGAAATGAACTAATCCTTTAAGATACTAATTAGTGATTCTAACACCAGTCAAACATATATAATGTGTATTGGGTGGACAGTTTCATTCTGGCATTGAATGTCAGAGAGGGCTACGTTTCTCAAAAGCATCGTAAGCTAAGTTGATCATAAAGAACACTGGTGGCAATGGGTCTACGATCTACTTACGATGCTTTTGGGAAATGCAGCCAAGATCAGTTTCCACAGGTTGCTGTAGCTAATCTTAACAACAAATGGAGGCCAGCAGGAGCTTAGTGCAAGCTAATCAAGCTGGCCATCCAATTCTTAATCAACTAGAGTAGAGTCTTGGCAGAGATCTGTGCGTGAAACACAACAACTGCATGTGGTGGCATAATGAGGGTCCGTTAAATCCTCATCCCCTCGTGACATGAAGGAGGGAAAAAAAAAAAAAAAAAAAAAAAAAAAATCAATACCTTTCCCGTTTTTAGCATCTCACCATAGCACGTTTGTGTAGAGCACAGGCCTGATTTATGCAGCCTAGCAGACATGCTAATGTTTTAAGGACAATCAAAGTTTTAGTGACGGGGGGTCGATGCAGTTATTACACATTCAGCAACCTTTGGTAGTGATGTACTGCTTTTGTCCGTGCTGCCATGTTAACATGTGTAATAGTTGTTACAGCCAGTGCGCCATTATAGTTCATCTTGTGTGCCTGCTGACCTCTTTATGATTTGAGTGCAGTGTGCCATCATTTAGATGTGAACACATCTGGCATCACCTATAGATAATCTACTTACACTATAAATCAATCACAAAAAAAAAAAAAAAAAAAAAAAAAATCACAGAGATTGGAGCATTTGTTTATCCCTTCATTATTTTAGCTGCAATCTTTAGCTATGCATCTTTTCAAACTACAAATGTTTTACTGAGTTGCAACACCAGTGTATAAATAACTAAAAGAGTATTTACGGAGTCATTTTTGCCAAATAAAAGTAATAAAAGATAATAAAAGATAAACTAAACATTCATGTAATAGCAGTTCATAAAGACCTCCCATTATTAAAAAAATAAATAAATAAAAATAAGTACATGCATAATTTAATTTAGTTTTACTCTGCATAATGTACATCTTATAGGCAAGGTAATAAAATGTAGTGCCATTTACTATGCATTTTATGAATCTCACTGAATTAGGCATTCACACCAGGCGCCCATTTAGCTAACAATATGAAGAAAGTGCAAAAATAGAAAAAAAGAGCCACTTTGGACCTTTAAAAGAGTCTTTTAAAGCAGATATTAATGAATAAACGAAAGGAGTTTACATAGAATCAGTGTATTTGGCCAGCTAAAAGGCTTGCTTGGATAAACATTATATTATTGTGTTAGTGGTTTGAATATTATGTTACAGTAGGTGGTTTTACCAACATTGTATTGCAATCATGTGTTGGTTACAATGCAAACATTGTGGTATTTGATCACTCCAAGCACTGTAGCCTCCCAAAGTTTGAACATTCTAGAAAATTTAGGTTTTAAACAATATCATTAGAAATCCTTATCGAATATTAATGCATCTAAGTAACTTGCAATTTATCAAATAATAATACTTAAGACCAGCAATAATGATTCCTGTTTGATTACATAAAAATGGCAATAAATACAGTGCCATTCAAAAGTTGGGTGTCAGTTAAGACTTTATATAAACTTCTGTTCTCCATTCATTTTCTGCATTCCATTTTCCTGTTTTTCCATGGTTTTGTTACATTTTAATAATCAAAAGCATCTCTAATTAATTGATTTCATTTTTTAAAAATTATAGTTATTTTATTTCTCTTTTCCCCCCCCATAAATACTGTGTTGTGTATTTACATTTTTCTGGTAAATAAATTCCAGTAAATAATTGCTCTGGGAAATATTAAATAAATAAAAAAAGAATGTTTTAATAATAATTTTATAGTAGTAGTAGACAGTACTATCATAACAGTCATATTTCTGTCACGGTTTCTTCAAGTCCAACCAAACTATTATTATGACTGGTTGCTGTGAAGACCTCTACGTGTTTGTTGTATATGATATGACAATAGTTTTTTTAAAAATGAAACTGTGAAATGCTCATGAAGTGACTCTCAGAGCAGATGTGGAGATATGTTCGTGTACACATTTACAGTAAATTCCATTTTTATGACTGTATTCTGTGATTCAGTCCACGTTTTCTGCATTGCGGCAATCATAGGCCCTATAAATCCTGATCTATGTCAGATTCCACCAAATATTAAGCAGCACAACCGTGTTCAACATTGCTAATAAAAATGTTTCTTGGGCACCGAATTATCCTACTAGAATGATTTCTAAAGAATCATGTGACAGAGACTGGAGTAATGGCTACTGAACATTAAATTAATTCAGCTTTCATTTTATATGCTTTCATAGACTGTTTGTCACTTATCAATGTAAAGTCATCACAAGACATGCTAATATTGTCCAAACCCCCACTTTGCCTAGGGAGTTTCCAAACTTTTACGGCGTCTTTTTTATTTTCATGGTTCTGTCGAAGTATAAAATATTCAGGTATTAAAATAAAGGCTTCTTTTTGCCTTGATTAGTGAAGAATATGTTTTGATCTCACAGCCATAAAGAAGTCACACTAATCCTCCACTGTCAAAATGGGGTGAGCTCATAAAGGAAAGGGTGCAACCAAAAACACAAGCCCAGTCCAAGGAGCTTTTTGATGTCAAAAAGACCACACAGTGAAACACGAGACCCCGTAATGCTAGTCTCATACACTCATCTCTCAGCCACAGTCCTTGATTACCTTCTGTGAGACTTTTTTTTAAACTTCAGAATAATTTAAGTTTGGAGGCAGATTTCACAGGTCTAACTGTTGTTGTCACTGCATAAATGCCCCTTCGTGTCACTTTTTAATGAGGCACTTTTATTACAATTTGGGCCTGTGAGCCAAGTGTAAAAGTCAGGTGAGTCTCATCAAAAGCTTTTGTAACACGATCCATTCGCCGCATTCCCATCAACTCTTTCTTTCTGAACTCCGCTGCTCGCCTCAAAAAAAAAAAAAAAAGCAAGCATCAAATGCATAGTATCAAAGAGTCAGATAAACCCAGTCGACCCCGGCTGCGGCTGAGCCTGGGCACGGCTGCCTTGAGAACAAGTGGAGCACATGCTGACAGAAAAAGAATCTGAATTTGGGAAGATGAAAGTCATGTTTAAGTATTCCTAGACGCTCTCTTCAGAAGGACCGTGACTGTCTATATGTGCGCGAGGATCAAAGCCTAGCCTCCAGTACTGATGGTGATGGTGGAGTGTGTGGGGGGCCACCAAGGTCCCTGTGTTAATGGGGATAGGGAAGAGCTCTGGGCTTTGATGGAGAGCTTGTGCCTGATCCCACATCACTGCTGCATTGTTTGAAGGGCAGGGACAGTGGATCAGGCCTCAGGCTCGCTATATGAAGTGCTGTGGTGTCATGCTGTTCACACAGGCATAAAAAAAGACCTTCCTTAACTCTTCATGAGACAGGTGATGTCAAGTGAGAAATTTTTAGAATTTTAAATTTCACCCATTATGCAAAATCCACTTTTACATGGTGTTTGGATATAAATGTGTGTTGGCAGTGTGTGAAAACAACACTACAATGATAAAATTCCACCCACTCCTTATTTTTTAATCCCCATTAAACCAAACCAGTCTCATTAGGCATGCGGTTCTGATTCTCAAAGCAGTGTGACATCACATTGTTTAGGCCCCGCCCACAACCACTGACTGGCAGTCCTGCATTACCATAGTTTCCATCCTCAGGGAGTTTTCTCCACTCTCAAGCAGCTGTAACGTCAACAGTGTCTCGTAAGCAATCCCAGTGATCTGTTTGGATGTAAGACTAAACTTCTAGGGCTGCCCTCGACTAAAGATTTATCTGGTTGACTAGTAGTCATTTTAAGCATTAAATGCCTTTAAAGGAGTTCACTTCCAGAGCAAAAATTTTATAGATAATTTACTCACCCCTTTGTCATCCAAGATGTTCATGTGTTTCTTTCTTCAGTCAATAAGAAATTGTTTCTTGAGGAAAACAATCCCGAATTTTTCTCCATATAATGGACTTCAATGGTGCCCCAAAGTTTGAAATTTCAAAATGCAGTTTAAATGCAGCTTCAAATGGCTCTAAACGATCCCAGCCAAGGAAGAAGGGTCTTATCTAGCAAAACGATCAGTCATTTTTTTAAACAAAATTACAATTTATTTACTTTTTAACCTCAAATGCTCATCTTGTCTCATCTCTGCGATATGCATAGTCTGTGTAATCCGGGTCAATACAACGTCAAATTCATCCTACATCGCTGTTTTTTTTGTAAAGGGCGTTTGATCTTTGCATGTTCACTTTGTAAACACTGGGTCGGTACTTCTGCAGCGATTATAGGATGATTTTGAAGTTGGGAAAGAAAACGAGATGGTAGTTTTCGACATATCGTATTGACCGTATTGAACAGAAAAAAACAATTCACGCAGACTTAGACAAGACGAGCGTTTGAGGTTAAAAAGTAAATAAATTGTCAATTTGTTCCAAAAATGACAGATCGTTTCGTTAGATTAGACCCTTCTTCCTCATCTGGGATCATTTAGAGTCATTTGAAGCTGCATTTAAACTGCATTTTGGAAGTTCAAACTCGGGGGCACCATTGAAGTCCACTATATAGAGAAAAAAAATCGGGAATGTTTTCAACAAAAAACAATTTCTTATCGACTTAAGTATGAAAGGCATGAACACCTTGGAGGACAAGAGGGTGAGTAAATTATCTGTAAATTTTTGTTTTGGAAGTGGACTTCTCCTGTAATTAAGATCCTTTTATTTATTGCCAATATTAGTATTTTAGCTATTTAAAAATCATACACTGCACCTTTAAGAACAGTTTCTTTTTCTCTCTGTGAATACAATTCAGGTGTGCAATACGGTGTCTATAAATATGTGTTTGATGTATTTTAGGTCTGACTGTCAAAAATCAGTGGTGGGAAAATAGCAATGATGTTTCCTGCCTCAGGGTAACTTGCAGCTTGTGCTCCAAAATCAATACTCTCTGTTCCCTATAGGACATGACACAGAGGAGAGACTTAGATGGAGAACATACCCGTTGTTTGGTGACATGTCTCAGTCCGATGTGCGGCTGACTCCTGCACTGTGGAGGGGAAAAAAAAAAAAAAAAAAACGAAAGAATTTATTGCTCTAATACACACATAAAGACACATTCCCACAGCTTGAAAAGACTTTGATTTTTTGATTTTTCACTCTCTAAAAATGCTTCAGGGAACAGTGAATATAATCTGGACTGAAATTTGTAGAAGTACAGTATAATAAACTGCATTAGAGTTGTGAACACAAATCAAACAAGGCAACCACACAAAAGGTCATCTGAACAGAAAAAATTACCAAATTTGACAGCAAAATTGTAATCCTAGAGTTGTATTCCTAGTACAAAAGCTGTCGCTGGGGCAGTACCCTTTCAAAAGTTACTAATAGGGGCTTTCACACTGGAGGAACCATTCAATAGTTCCTAGAACTATTGTCGGAAGTTCCCACTTTTGGCGTTTTCACACCTCCATTTGAAGGAACTAAACTAGCTCCTACTCCAGAGTAGGGTCTAAAACATTTCTATAGGAAGCATCAATGATGTAAGTGTACACTGATTGGCCAAACGCATATGAGAAACAGACTACCCGGTATTTTTAAAAAGTCGAGTAAAAATATTTACTCCACGAGCATGGAAAAAAACTAATATAATGGTATTTAGCTACCTGTTGTCTGTAGTGTTAAGATTTAGTCAGATTTTCGTGCCCGAGTGGAAATTGGTTCTCTATAGAACCACCATGCTGACCACACTCTAAAAAATCCTGGGTTATTTTTTTAATCCAAATGCTGGGTTGAGTTTTTTGGGTCAATTTTTTGTGTTACGCAGCTCCTGGGTCAGACATAACAACCCAATGTTTGGGTAGTTTTTTAGTGTTACCCAGCTCCTGGCTCAGACATAACAACCCAATGTTTGGGTAGTTTTTGTATTACTCAGATCCTGGGTCAGACGTAACCCAGCGGTTGAGTTATTTATTGCGGGGAATGCGTGAGAGCAGTTTTAAGTGCCATCAAATGGATACATTTCATTGGAAAAAAACAGGTTTGTGTACATTTTATTTCATATATAAAATAATAACTGTGCTGTATTGTTCAATTTCATGCAGAGCAACATGCTGGCGCACAGTGTGAATCACCTAAACGTCAATCTTATCGCGTGATGGAAAAGCCTGATACTCTGCATAAAACAAACAATTTTATTCATAAAGACACCAAATACAAATACTTTGGATGTTAAAATATTTCCTCAGAGCCGTTTACCGTTTATTCTCGGGCAGGCTGTGAAAGCAGTCGCAGTATATTTTGCCTATAAACGCAGGGCGGCGGTCTTAGCCGTGAGCAGTTCCCCACTAAACGTGACTCCAGCTCGGGCGCGAGAGCCAGCACCGTTACGGTGGAAACGGAATAACAGAGACTGGTCAATTACACTTGAATTACTTCTGTTTAATGTTTAATTTGTACTTTTAATGTTTGTTAAATGAGTTTAAATAGGCAATATGTATACATTAAAACAATAAACAATGCTGTAAATGATAAATAAAGGAAAATAAAGGAAGTTATCATGCAAACCAGTGGTTGTGTGGAGTATTTTACAAAAGTTTAGATGATTTAAGTTAATCTGTAAACATTATTTCATGTATAAAGTAAAAAATAAGCTATATTATAATTAAAATAAATCAACCCATCAGCTGGGTTAAATCAACCCATTATGATGGGTTAAATAAACAACGCAATTAGCTGGGTAAAATTAACCCCAAATGTGTTCTGTCCTATATTTACAGAGCCCTTGGGTTAAAAACAACCCAAATTGGGTTGTTTTTAACCCAGTGTTATTTTTAGATTGTAGTTCCTAGAAATCTTCTTTCTAGAAGTCTTTTCTTCAAAGTTCTTAGAACTTTGCTCTGCAAAAGCACCTAATAAGTACCTTTTTGGTGCTTTAAGTACAAAGTTTTGAAAAGGTCCAGGGACAGTTTTGTACCTTTTTTCCTGAGAGTGCAGAATACAGTGTGAGTTAAATAAAATAAATAATTTGTGTTTGTAAAATAATTTGTGTTAGTACTCAAATTGGGTCAGTGAGTGAGTTTAAAAACACAGCCACCTGACTATTTGAACAATGTCCTTACTACCTTTCTGGGCCTTAAATAAGTAGTTCACCTCCAGAACAAACATTTACAGAAAATGTATTCACCCCATTGTCATCCAACATGGTCTTATCTAGCAAAACATTCAGTCATTTTCTAATCCGGGTCAATACAGTTAGGGTAGGTAGAAAAACTCCCATCTCATTTTCTCCTCCAACTTCAAAATCGCCCTATATCGCTGTGTTATCGTTTTTTGTAAAGGGTGTTTGACCTTTCTTTGCATGTTCACTTTGTAAACACTGGGTCAGTAATTCTGCACAATGTTGATGATTTTGAAGTTGGTGGAGAAAATGAGACGGGAGTTTTTCGACATAACTGTATTGACCTGGATTACACAGAGTACATGGCAGAGCTAGACAAGACGAGCATTTGAGGTTAAAAAGTGTATATGTTTTTATTTTTTTTAGAAAATAACCGATCATTTTGCCAGATAAGACCCTTATTCTTTGGCTGGGATCGTTTAGAGCTCTTTGAAGCTGCATTGAAACTGCATTTTGGACGTTCAAACTTGCAGGCACCACTGAAGTCCTGAAATTCCTGAAATGTTTTCCTAAAAAAAACAATTTCTTTATGACTGAAGAAAGAAAGGCATGAACATCTTGGATGACGATGGGGTGAGTACATTATCTGTAAATTTTTGTTCTGGAAGTGAACTCCTTTAAAAAGCATCAGTTGCTTTGCTGTCTATAGGGTCAGAAAGCTTTCGGATTTCATCAAAAATATCTTAATTTGTGTTCTGAAATGTGTTCTAAATGAAGGTTAGCTTACGAGTTTGGAACGACATAAGGGTGAGTAATTAATGACAGAATTTTCATATCTGGGTGAACTATCCCTTTAACAGATTTTGAAAACACTTGAACCATTACAGAGTAAAATTGGACATCAATGACTGAGGATTATACACTAACAAACTTGTGTTCCAAACACAATCTCAGAAAAACATGTACCTTGACAAATGTACGTTATGACTACATTGCATGACAAATGTAATTATGTGTCATAAAATTAGCTCAAAATATTAAACCTGTTTGATATTCTCACACTGTAGAGTCATAAGGTAATTATACAATATATAATATGTTATACAATATATTATGTTTTTTGTGAGTATGTTGAGCTCTTTTTTTAAACCTGTGTGACATTTCAAATGTGACGTGTGAAAGCAAACAAGCTTGGATTTTCTTTCCAAAACAAGGTTTATAAACAGAGTCTGCAGTTCAGTCTGTCACTGCTCAGAACCTGCACTTCACCAGCTGCATAAACACACACAAAAATACCTTAACTTAACAAAAATTCCTCCTCATACACTCATACACCACAGTCACAAACCACTAAAACACTCTGACTACCTCACTTAATTCACATCTAAAGACCACTGCTCTCTTTATTGGTGGGACAAAGCAATTACCTGGGAAACAGGTGATGCCTGACTTGATCTTTTCAACTCTAGAGTGAATTTATTCAGCTGATGTAGACATAACATAGGCCCTGGGGTAACAACACCTGCTCCAACCCATCAAAGATGATGGACCTTTCCATGAGAGCAGAAATTTAATTTACCTAATAGGTGAATATAAAATGAAAAATATACCATTAGGATGCAAAACAATTATACAATAGAACAAAAAACTGTTTCCATGTAAATCCATCAGTAAACTCAATTTCTGAGAGCGAGACCCATGCACAAATCATAAAAGAGAAGACAGACAATTGCTAACAGAAACCGCGTCACATAAGAGTTCTTCATTATGAGGGAGCCCGGTTGCCTAGTTACCACAGCAGCCTGCTACGTGCATGTTTTTGGGCTGGTCTACAGAATCTATGTCACGCTCCATTGTGACTGCTGCCTGAGAGGCTAAACGCCTCCTTTAGGTAAAGCATGTGTGCGTGTTTGTGTGTGGGAGAGCCTTCTCCAGGCCTTTGGCTAACGTGGGTGATTACGTGCAAAAGGGTTCATGGGACTGACATCTGCATGCAGGGAATCAAACACGTGTTGGTTTTGTTCAAAAAAGCTAGTAAGCTGCTAACCTACGCATCATTTTATGACATCATAAGAACACTCTTGACATAAAGGCTGCTACAAACACTGCCTCATTTTTGAAACCACTGCATGTGTTTTTCCATCGAGAAACCCAGAATGCACTGCATCCAACACAGAGAAACAATTAATCAAAAATGGCAGATGAGGCAAGAGCAATACTGATCATAAATATAGTTCGTTCAATACCAATATATTTTAAATTCAATCTTCAAGGAGAAGTCCACTTCCAAAACAAAGATTCACATATAATGTACTCACCCCCTTGTCATCCAAGATGTTCATGTCTTTCTTTCTTCAGTCGTAAAGAATTTTTTTTTTTTTTTTTTTTTTTTTTTTAAGGAAAACATTTCAGGATTTTTCTCCATATAATGGACTGATATGGTGCCCTGATTTTGAGCTTCCAAAATGCAGTTTAAATGCGGCTTCAAACGATCCCAAATGTGGTTGTAAATGATCCCAGCCAAGGAAGAAGGGTCTTATCTAGCGAAACGATCGGTTATTTTCATTAAAAAAATATATATATATACACAATTTAAATGCTTTTTAATCTTAACTGCTCGTCTTGTCTTGCTCTCCCTGAACTCTGTGTATTCTGTCTCAAGACAGTTAGGGTATGTCAAAAAACTCCAATCGTATTTTCTCCCTCAACTTCAAAAATCATTTTCAAAATCATCTTCCAGTCCATTATACAGAGAAAAATGCTGAAATGTTTTCCTCCAAAAACAATTTCTTTATGACTGAAGAAAAAGACATGAACATCTTGGATGACAAGGGGGTGAGTACATTATATGTGAATCTTTGTTTTGGAAGTGGACTTCTCCTTTAATCTGTCTATTAGGATGTGTCTATTAGGTTTAGGAGTTAGTATTTGTTTCAGCATTAAGTAGGCAGGGCTTGCACTTAACTCATTTGGGAAAAAAGAACGCATTTTTGATAATTCAGATTATGCAATCATCATTCATGTGAATGAACACCAATTTGCCTCAGATTTCAGACTTTTGTTGGCGATCTCCAAAACAGTGAATGAAAATTGCTGTCTAAAATTATGTATAAGGAGCATAAAGAGCAATGTTGCTGCTATTCAACTTTTTTTTTTTCAGTATTGCTGTCTAGCACTATTCATACACCTTTTTATAGAAGCTGGGCTTTATTAGATATTCATAAGCCGAGAGTAGCAACTATCTCAAGGACACGGCAGATGACAACTAGTCTCTGATCTTGCATTTCTGGTTAAAATATTAAAGGAGATAAAAAAAAAAAAAATGGTGGTGAATCTACAACAGCAATGCACCAGATAGCCTATCCAAAGCAAAGAACGTTATTTGTAGTCTTATGTGTAGTTTTATTTGTAACTTTAGCAACAGCAGAAAAACAGTTGTCAACACTATGATTTTCTTAAAAAGTTTGAATCCTGTAGTCTCAACTTATTCATTAATTTAAAGGGATAATTCACCAAAAAATTAAAATAATTCATTTTCGAATGTCATTACTCATCCTCCTATTTTTCCAAACCCATAAGACCTTCATTCATCTTCAGAACACAGATTAAGATATTTTTGATGAAATCTTGGAGCTTTCTGACCCTGCATAGACAGCAACACAACTTCCATGTTCAAGGCCCAGAAAGGTAGTAAGGACATCGTTAAAATAGTCCATGTGACATCAGTGGTTAAACCTTACTTTTATGAAGCTACGAGAATACTTTTTGTTCGCAAAGGAAACAAAAATAATGACTTTATTCAACTATTTATTTTCTTTCATTTCAGTCTTCGACGTGCGTTCACGAGAGCACCATGACACATGCGTATGTGTAAACAAGGTGCATCATATTCGGGTTCTACGTCAGGATGCAAGCTCCAGCATCAGTAGCACAACACAGATGCGTGATACTGTCATGAACGCACGTTGAATAAAGTCGTTATTTTTTCGTTTCTATTCTCGTAGTTTAGGGTCAGATTTGATCAAAAATATCTTAATTTGTGTTCTAAAGATGAACGAAGGTCTTACAGGTTTGGAGAGACATGAGGGTGAGTAATCAAAGACAGAATTTTCATTTCTGGGTGAACTATCCCTTTAAGTAAATGCTCGATTTATAGTATTTTTGCATCTGATGGTGGTGATCCATATTAAACTTTCCAATTGCTTTCAAATGTAAAATTTGACTAACAATAGATTTTTTTTTTAATCCAATACTCCCTGGATGGAAACCATGTCACATTAGATTCAACTACATGCAACTATAGAAGACAAATGAAGGCTGTATGAGTCTTCAGCTCATGTTTTTAACATTTTCATTAAAGAGGTGTAGTTGGGAGGGGGTGCTGATATCATTAACCCATTTAATGCCAAGTGCCAAACAACCCGCACCCCAGACTGAGATGATCAAGCAAAATCATTAACATGCAAGACACAAATGTCAAGGACGTCGAGGATCAAATGGCCATATATGAGCAGAATATCATTACAGCAAATGGCAAAGAAACCCAATGAAGTGCTGTAATTAATGCAATCAAATTCTCTTTATCATCAAATGCAGCATGACCATTAGTTTAGCGGCTGTTATTCAAGACAATGAAAGCTGCAGCTCATTTCAAATGTAAAAATTCAATTCTGGTGCACAGTGTTCAATTATACAGCATCACTGCATTATTTTAATGTACACAGCCAAAAGAGTTACTCCAGTCTTCAGAGTCACATGATTCATCATTCTAATGTTGATTTGGTTCTCAAGAAACATTTCTTAGCACACTGAATACTGATACATTTATTCAACATTTTTTTTCTAAATATAAAAAAAAATGTATAAGAACAGCATTTATTTCAAATAGTAATATGTCTTTCCTGCCACCTTTGATCAATTTAATTGCTGAATTAAAGTATTCATGTCTATAAAAAAATCTTAATGATGCCAAACTTTCGAATGATAGTGTATATATGTCCTATTTTCACTCAAGGGACTTTGGAAGGAGTAAAACTGTTGATAATAATGCTTTTATAGCAACAGCTGCTTTGGAGACACTTGTAGACAATCAAATACCAAAGCATTTCTTCACCAGGGTCAAACAGAGCTATGCAGAGTATTTCGGAATTTGCTGAATTTATATAAATATTTTCTTAAAAGCTATTCAACTATCTAAACAAGGGGTATATTACTACATTATCACACACCATCTCTTTTCGCTCACTTCTTTTCAAAGCAGATGAGCGCCAGCGCTTACATAAAGCTGACGTTGGCTAACAAAGCCTGTTGAAGCTGGTGAAAGTGTGGACAGCACAGAGGCAGCCGC
The DNA here is from genome assembly GCA_036247105.1 of Cirrhinus mrigala. Lineage (NCBI taxonomy): Eukaryota > Metazoa > Chordata > Actinopteri > Cypriniformes > Cyprinidae > Cirrhinus > Cirrhinus mrigala. The sequence goes on along the minus strand of CM070011.1, from coordinate 22,877,889 downwards.
TCCATCCAGCGGGCATTCATTTTATCAGCGTCAGGGTGACGGAGTGCATGGCTGTCATGGGGATGAGATACGGCAGGCTGAGGTCCCATCTGATGTCCTGACAGTGTCTGCTCACCCCTGGCCTGCCCAGCTGCGAGTCGTCCTCTCTCACAGTGTATGACAGGCAGACTCAGGGGCAGCTAATGCACAGAACATGCCTCATAAAACAAAAGGAGTGAATAATGTAGAGGTGCTTTTTTTTTTTTTTAAAGTTCAGGATAAATTACCTTGACATCTTGAGAAAGGTCTTGAGAGGAAGCCAATATGAAGTTTTATAGCCCTAGTCTTGCTCTTGAAGGCTCACTATTGGAGCTTTCATATAATTACACAAGACTAACCTCCGGCTGCGTTTATGGCATATTTAAAAAAATACATAAAAATCTCACTGGCAAGAGATGGAAATCTGTATAGATAAAGGTTGCAGAGGTCAGAATATCATAGTCTTCAATATAAAAGGTCTAAGACACACTGAAAATCTGGCATTCAGAAACTTCTCGAAACCCGGGTTTTTTTTAGGATTTATACATTTTAAACAAATAAACATTATGATGTAAATTTAAAACAAAATTATATACTTCTAATCAAATTATTACATTGACCACAAGAATCCTGAAATGTTTTCAAACTTAATAGTATTGCTAGTGTTAGAAGAAAATAAAAATATATTAACAGAATATTTTAAAATAATGAAAAAAATACAACGATAAATACAAAGTATTACATTAAAAATTTACAAGTGGTCTTAGACCTTTGGATTCTACTATATGCTTAACAGGCATGTTTACTTGCACAAAAGGCAAAACGCTTCTAAAACATTTTATGTAAACTCATTTATTTATTTTAGCTAAAGTGTGTTTTTTTTAATAAATATATAGAAATTTAGCTATAGACAGCTTTAGCTTTAGACACTTGCTTTTAGAAGATAATTTTCTCTCCACATTTCAAAGTGTGGTCTTTGGATAGAGTTGTACAGAGCCCCCTTGTGGCTGATTTGAGAGGACTGAAACAGAGTTTATACAAATTAATCAAGGGTTTGTGCAAATTAGCCTCTTCTTATTATTTAGGTTGAGGGAGCTTCCCATAATTTAGAAACACAGCTGCTTATGAAAGCACAAGAGGCATTAAACACGAAATGCAGGCACCCAAGTGTTCATTAAAAATCTTTCTGGCAAGCACCTTTTCCACTGTAAGTCCCTTTGCGTAATTCACCGCCAAGATCTTCGCTGATTAGCTTGTTATGTGTGAGTGACATGTCTCTCTTTTGAGACCTTGAGCCTGATGATTCCCCATTCCAAACAGCAGGTGGATTGAGCGGGGCCTTTGTTCATGACTAACGAGACACAAAGAAGATTGACACATGGCATCGGGAGGAGAAGGTCTCCAAGGGAAGCATTGTTTGATGAGATTATGCTGTGGAAACAAAACTAAGGCTTTCCCTGTTTTCCCAGGGAGAAAAAAAAAAATCCTTCAAATGAATTCACTGTGAGAGGAAAGAGAACATTTATGAAGAAGAAATAGAGCGCTGAAGGTGTCAAAGCATCTGAAGACAACCATTTCTGACTGCTTTGGAAGTAATTGAGATGGTTGATTATAATCAGTATACAAGGCCCAACTAAAAAACCCATTTTAAGAGACTACACATTAAAACGATGGGTAAAACCACTCTCTTCTTGGTATGCTAATGTCCTCAAGTCAAAATCCACAATAACATCCTAGAAAAAGGGATCTGTTACCCCCAAGTCAAAAATCTGTCATTAAAATGGAAATTGCCTCAGATAAGAGTAAATGAAGGTCAATTAAAACTCTAATAGGCACAAAAAGAGATAAAGCCTTCAAAGCCTTTTCAGCAGAAAATAACTGCACATACTGTATGACAAACCCAGACCTCAGAGAATACATTTATGAAAATGAAATCATTCCTACATGAAAAGCACATAATGATAAAATGTAATTCAAACCATTATATTAGCTATTGTCAAGATTATAATTATTATAAGCCTGAATAGTCTGAACAGATTTCCATATTTTTCAAAATTGCAATTATGGTGACATTATAAACCTTAACTGTTTATATCAGCTATGAATAATGTGTATCAAAACATGGCATCTAATAAATGTTACTTAAAAATCTGTAAATGAAGCCATAGATTGTGAGAAATTCAGAAACATTTTGCTCTGGATCTGGTGTTGATCTTGGGTTGATCTCCAGGAACACTGTGCAAATGGTTTCATATATTAAGGCTTAGTTTACTTTCATCCTGTGGAAAAAGAAAATGCAACTTTTTGCTATATATCTCCTGTGCTCCACACTATTAAAGCCTGTTTCCACCACTAAAAAAAAAAAAAAAAAAAAAACATAATTGTGACTTTTTAATTTCACAATTCTAACTTTTTTCTCACAATCATGATTTTACATAATTGCAATTCTGACTTTTTTCCTCAGAATTCCATGATATAAACTCCCAATTCTGACTTTTTTCTCAGAATTCTGTGATGTAAACTTGAAATTCAGACTTTTTTTTTTTTTTTTTTGGAATTGCGTGATATAAACTTACAATTCTGACTTTTTTCCTCAGAATTCTGTGATATAAACTTGAAATTTTGACTTTTTTCTTGAAATTCCATGATATAAACTCACAATTCTGACTTTTTTCTCAGAATTCTGTGATGTAAACTTGAAATTCAGACTTTTTTTTTTTTTTTTTTTGGAATTGCGTGATATAAACTTACAATTCTGACTTTTTTCCTCAGAATTCTGTGATATAAACTTGAAATTTTGACTTTTTTCTTGAAATTCCATGATATAAACTCACAATTCTGACGTTTTTCTCAGAATTCCGTGATATAAACTTGAAATTCTAACTTTTTTTGGAATTGCATGATATAAACTTACAATTCTGACTTTTTTATTCAGAATTCCATGATATAAACTCGCAATTCTGACGTTTTTCTCAGAATTCCATGATATAAACGTGAAATTCTGACTTTTTTTTTTTTTTTTTGGAATTGTGATATAAACATACAATTCTGACTTTTTTTCCTCAGAATTCTGTGATATAAACTCACAATGTTGACTTTTTTCTTGGAATTGTGTGACATAAACTTACAATTCTGACTTTTTTCCTCAGAATTCCATGATATAAACTTGAAATTCTGTATTTTTTTTTTTTTTTTTTTTTTAATTGCGTGATATAAACTCACAATTCTGACTTCTTTCCTAAGAGTTGTGAGATACAAACTTTTTCTTGGAATTGCGTGATATAAACTCGCAATTGTGGGTTTGTATCATGCGATTCTAAGAAAAAAATATCAGAATTGCGAGTTTATATCACACAATTCCAAGAAAAGTCAGATTAACTTTTGTGAGTTTATAAAGCGAGAAACTTTTTTTTTTAGAATTGCAAGTTTGTATCAATTCTGACTTTAACGTGCAATTACGAATTCATATCATGCAGTTCTGACTTTATAACTTGCAATTGAGAGTTTATATCATGCAATTCTGAGAAAAAAAGTCATAATTGTTAGTTTATACCTTGCAATTGCGAGTTTATTAGGGATGTCACAATTCTCAATATAATACTGAACCGTTCAGTACGTCATCCACGGTTCAATACGCGCTTGTGAATTGCGGTTTTTCGGTGTTGCATTTAAATAACTTCCTTGTTTTATTTCTCTCGGAATTTGCTGTATGTGTGCCCGCGATTTCAAGTGCTGAAATTAGGAAACGCTTCCCCGCTTATATATGAAAAAGCAACACACGCAGAGCATCTTCCATTCTAATGACATGCAATGATAAGCCTTTCTAAACCTGTTGTCCAACAAAAGAGTTATAAAAACAAAAGTTCTAAAAAAAAAACAACAACATTATAACTTATTTTTAATTCACAACATCAGTTGAGTTTTTGAAATAACTTGCTTATGTAGATGCTTATCACAGAATGAGGCAGACTATAAATTCTATACTCTATTCTATGTATGTTGATTAGCAATGGCTTATAAAAATACACAAGATGGCTTGAAGAACACAGATAAAACATATATTATTGCAGACGAGTGTTTATTGTCCTTACATGTCATCATTCAAAACGTTTAGCCAAAATGGGTAACCAACACCAAACACCGAAAGACCAAAACAAAATATACACAACTCTGTACTATTCAGCATAAACTTTTCCATTCCTCTTGGGAAAAAAAAAGGTTGGTTTTGCAGTTACCTCATGACTGATTGTGGTCAGTGAAAGCCATTACTTCGCACATTGTTTGCACTGCATTTCATTTCTGTGCACCAACAATATTCAATCTCAAACTTACTGGTTTCAGCTATCCACCCGCATCGCCTGCAGAAAGTATATTCAAGGCTGAGGGACATTAAATTGTTTGTGAATTTAGCTTCCACCAGCACACTGCATCTTTCAAGTAAAATAGTGAGTAGTTCACATGTTTCAGACAACCAATATGATATATTATGCTCAAAGGCTTAATGTTTAGAGTCTGGCTTCACTTTTATATTGTGCTCCACATTGAAAAATCCATTAAAAATGTATTACTTTATTCTAAAGATGATTGAAAGGATGAGGAAACATGTCTGTCCAATGTCCAAACACATCAGAAAACTGACATCAGTCTTTCGCTGAAGCTGAAATGTGAGTATATATGATTCTGTATAGAAATGCGTGAAATCTTTAACAACCCTTGAGTCATTTATTCAACAGACATTGTAAATATATTAAATAGCATATTCTGTTGAAGAAACACATTGTGACATTTCTTACTGATGATTTCTGAAGAGTTTGATATCTTAAAGGTCAATTGCTTCCACTGTCTGGAAAACTTGTTAGCTTGCAGTGAATGTATTTTTGCATAGAGGCTATTCCTGAAATATATGCAGAAACCCACTAGTAAAATATGCTGATCAGGCTGAGAATGGCCAAGGCTGGTCATTTCTGCTTGTGTATGCTGGTTGGGATCTGTCTGTGACCTCCACATCCTTGAGAACTCACATCTAATAACTGCTCTGATCTCTATATGCAAGTAAGTTTTGTAAAGGAAGTGGACCACATGAAGAATGTTTCTTTTAGACACTTCTGCATGAAACCAACATGTTAAGCAGAATAATGTGTCAAAACAAGATTCACAAGCAAAAAAAAAAAATCTGTATGGTAAACATCGGTTCTCACTTTTGAGATCATCTCTCTAAACACTGCCTCACAGTGGAAGCATTAGAAGAAAAAGAGTTCATCTTAAATGTCCTGAGGAAAAAAAAACCCGACATAACAGTTGACATAAAAGTTCATCTCCGCACTACATTTTAAACAAATACTATGCTTTGATTATGCGAGAACTAGTAGCTACTTTGGCAATTTTACATATTAAACTAATCAACAAGTGATCATAAAAAGTGTTTAAATGTATAAAACAGCTTTAGATTTACAGAAGGCTAAAACATTCTGGAGAAAATGAAAGAGATTGTTGCATAAATCGTTGTTTTAAGGTCCAGTCGTTTCTAAGCTCACACCAGTGTCTGTTTAAAGAAAGAAATGGATTCAGTTTTGGCTGGCAGCATTTCAGTGCCCACTCTGAAATGGCCTGTCGAGAACACTGACAACCTGACATGGTTCTGATTAGGAGTGAAGCTGCGAGCACATGCCCTCTAAACGAAAACTTCTCTCAGGATGGGACTTTTGCTTTCTCATCCTTCGTATCTCAAAATCCATTTACGACACTGACATACGTTTGGGTGCTATTATACACTACACATCTTTCAAACAACTGGAAAATGTCTGAAGTATGCAGTGGCAGTTCTGACTCATGGTGCCCCTTGTAAGATCAAGACACGGGAGAACACTATTACCTGTTAAAATCCTGTGGAAATTACATACAATTTAGATACAGAGAAATGCAGATGAATTTTAGAATAAATACTGATTATGCATATTAGCCAGCATAAATTTGAAGCAGAGGACCTTTTTATTTTGTGATTGGTTATTTTGACCTGTAGGCTTACTACGTCGTTTTAGGAACAGGTTGACATTAATTCAAATCCAAATGCTTTATTCCAATATATTACATTTAAAAAAAAAATACATATGCCTGTAAAAGGACTATAATAAAAATGAATAAAACAATTTGCTCTCAAATTATGTTTGGATGTTTGCGAGTACAATTTAGATGATTTTAGATTTTTTTTTTTTATTCAACCAGCCAACCGTGTATGTAGGGGGCAATGTGTGGGTGTCGGTGTATGCATGCATGGTCACCTTGCCTGCCTCAATCTCATGCTGAGTGTCAAACAAGTGACCGCAGGACACTAATGAGGACCAGATCTGTGCCAACCCAACATTCAACACCTACACCCTCCACACCACAGTAATCTGACCAACTCCTTTACAGAATTTCTAGAAACCTAAAACTAACACAACGAAAACCATGTATGCAACAAACACAATCCACAAACCATGCACTTTAAAAGAACCAATGCTACAAATCTAAACCCAATCTAACCACCATTTTTGACTCCCGTTGTCCCATTTTTCAACACATTATTTGATATGTCCTATTTCTGCTGTAATTGTCAACAATGCTTGTTTTAAAAGTTTTTTATTAACAGAAACGTGGAGAGTTTATATTCAAGATTATGATTCTGTTTTTCAATAATAATTAAAAAAAATATTACTGAAAAAAAAAAATGAAATCCATTTACATCTTGATTTTTTGTGTTTTTAGCATTTTACTTAAGCTACGTTTACACTAGTGTGTTTTCAATTTAAAATGCATAACTTTTGCTATGGTCACGCCTGTCATTTACACTACTCTGGCATTTTTGAACCTTAAAAATGGAGAATTTCAAAAATGCTGCAGACCCCGTTTAGGTTTGAAAATTCTGAGGTTGCATTTCAGTGTAAACAGACCAAAACTGAGGCTAGGTTTACACCAGTGTAGTGTTGTCATGATACCCAAATTTTGACTTCGATACGACACTACTACTGAACCGATACTGCGAAAAAAAAACAAAAAAAAAACACATAGAACAGAAGTAATTGAATAAAAGATGATCCAAAAGGAGATCATAGTTATTTTATCTATTAAAACAAAGCATTTCATCCCCCCTTTAAAAAAAAATAAATAAAAGAATAATAATCACATGCCAGTGCCACTACACAGGATTATGCTGAACAACTACCAAGCCTACAGGCATGTAGAGATCTTTGCTATATTGGTAAGTTAGCTTAAAGGATAAAGCCAAATCTTATTTCACAACAACAATTTATATCATGACATAGTCATTTTTTTTTTTTTTTGTTAATTTATCTTTGTTATTAATAATAAGAACCTAGATGCAAGTAACAAACTAAAAGACAAGTACAATAAAACAAAGACACAAATGAAATAAAGAGGGCCCTATGAAATTGTTTTTTTTTTTAATTCCTAAATTCCATTTTAATTGATGTAGACTCTATTTTGATGGTTGCATTAAAAAATACATATATTTACCAAAAAGCATGTCTAATTAATTGAAATGATGAAACTTGCAGAATTTAACAGCAATTTATTAAAAGTTTAACAAAAATGCTTTTAAGGCCCTATGAAATACGTTTTAATAATTTTTCTCAAATTCAGTTTTGTTTGTGAATCTCTGTTCTCCATTTATTTTCTGGATTCTATTTTAATCGTTTCATTACATTTTAATAATCAAAAGCATGTTTAATGAATTTATAAATGATAATTAGGTTTGATAGAGTTAATAGGCTATTTCTTTCTCTCTCTGTCTCTCTCTCTCTCTCTCTCTTTTTTTTTTTTTTTTCCCCAGAAATACTGTTGTGTATTTATCATTTTCTGGTAAATAAATTCTGGTAAATATTTTTTTCTAGTAAATATTCTTTGAACATTGTTTTAATAATATTTTTATTAGTAGTAGTAGCACTATCTTCACATTAATGAATACAGTAATATATTTCTGACTGTCAAATTAAACCGAACTTTTATTTTGACGGGTTGCTGTGAAGACCTTTAGGGTCTTCATTATATGACGATAGTTTTCCGCAAAAGAAACGGTAAAATGCTCATGAAGTGACTCTCAGAGCAGTTCTAGAGATTATGTTCATATGTTCGTGTACTGGTATATTGAGGCGGCAGAGGCTGAAAACACCGCGAGCTTCACGCGTATGTGTGTAGTAAATAAGCCTGCAGGTCTGCGCCATTCACTAACACAGATACGCAGAAATATGGCTCTTATTAAAATGCATTCTTCAAGTACCGGTACTAGTAAAATGCGGAATCGTATCGTTTTCAAAAACAGAGTAGTTTTGAAAATTTTAGTTTGAAAACTCCAGGGTTGCGTTTCAGTGTAAACAGACCAAAACTGAGGCTACGTTTACACTAGTGCGTTTTCGTTTTAAAACGCATAACTTTTGCTACGGCTACGGCTGTCGTTTACACTACTCTGGTGTTTTCGACCCTCATAAACAGAGACTTTTGAAAACGCTGCAGACCCCTTTTTAGTTTGAAAACTCTGGGGTTGCGTTTCAGTGTAAACGGATCAAAATTGTGGCTACATTTACACTAGTGCATTTTCGTTTTAGAACACAATTTATCGTCCCATCCCTAGTGGCTTCTCACATTCGCTCTGCGTATCCTTGATGACGGTGTAAACAATAACTTTATGCTCATTATGAATAGTGACGTGTTTTCAGTTGTGTAGTGTGAACTAAAATCGTTTTAGGAAAGCAGTGGAAACACCAGTGTAGACAAGGCCTGTTTTCATTTTAAAATGATAATGCACTAGTGTAAAAAGGGCCTTACGCTCCCATTATTTTTAAAAAACATAATTAAATTAACTGAAAATCATCCTGTGGCCCCCTTGAAAGTTTGCTGAGGCTCCCCAGTGGGTCCCGGCCCCCTGGTTAAGAATCAGTGCTTTATCTCCAATAAACCCAAACAAAAACAAACTGAACTCAACAAACCTAAAACTAAAATCACAATTCTGCAGGCCTTTTATTCTTACAATGTCCCCTAATCAAATGTTTGAAAGTTTAAAGCTTAGTTAAAATAAATATAAAGCAACAGGACAAAAGACAGAGCATTTCAAATATACCCAGTAACACTGGGGAAAAAAGGCATGGTGCACTCATGAGATTAGATGCAAAGACTGATCTGATGGCTTTGTGCAGATCCAAACAGAATATTCTCTTATATAACGGGCCGGGCGCTAATCCCTCGACACCACTGCCCTGCAGTTGTTCTCCACTCGCCATAACTGCCGTTACAGGCCGATTATGGCCATCAGCGACATTTCAATAGATAATTGAAAAGCACAGATTCATCTGGTGCTCACACACACTGATTTGAAATAGCCTGATCTGGGGGATTATAAAGTAAATTAAGCCAAGCAGCAGCTAACATGATAAACAAATCACCCAAACAAACATTTTTTCATGAGAAAATAAATGCGTCACCCTCACAAGATGCACACGTGTAATGCTTTTTTTTGTGCTTAAATTCATAATCCATTTCATAATCCCAATGCAAAGCATACCTGTAAATGAAATGAATCACACTAATTTTTGCAATTTTACAATCATAGTTCACTTAGGGTCATGATTTGTAGTGAATGTAGTATTTCAGGTGAATTTCCCCTGACACACTGACCCAAATACACACTGAATGAGCTTCTTAAGGACATCAAGGCTTTCCTTTCATCAACATCTGAAGATTTAGCTTTCATATCCCTCCAAACCCACTTTTTTATTACATCAGAATGATCATCTTCTTATTTAGTATTTGTTTATGTAAAAATGACATATTTTATAAGCTTTAACCATTATTTGCTCAATGCTCAGGTAGCCACCCATTGACTAGCAGCAGCATTACAAACTGTTGTGTTGGTACCAATCTTCTTTCAATAACTGAGCATCGCTTTAATAGCTTAAACAATCAAATAACTACAAGAAATGCTTTAGTTAAACGTCAAGTGAACCAGTACAAATCACTATAACATACTGATCATCTGAAGATCTCAAATAATGAATCGCTTGCTCTAACACCGGTAACATGAAAACAGACTCAGGTCTCACCTCGAACATTGGAGATGCTCCTTTTTCGGGCAGTGTACATCCCAGCAGTTCGGCGAGGAACTTTGCCATATAAATGTGTGTTGTGTGTTTCGCCGGTGGATTGAAAACGCCGCTGGCTGGCTCTTGTTGCTCTCACTACAGTGCCCACAGGTAGTCTTGTTCCAGCAGCGGTTTCCTGCAGCACAACAGGCGGATTTGTCGCTCCTTGGACTTTCCTTTCAGCATTTCTTTGACTCTGAGCTCATAGGATTGATTTTAAAGGTGTGACAGCTCATTGTCTTTGTCTAGTCAAGAGCGCGTGTGTCTGCATACAGCGGCTCGCGAGCACAGCGGAGTCGAGCTCATTGAAAGCCACTTGTAATCCTTGTGTAGGGGAGGGAGGAATCGGTGAGGGGACGCCAGACACAGATGTAAAGCTCCGACAGGTTGCCTACTTCTTTCTGGAATCTCAAAAAAGTTTTTGGCCTGTTATCATATCTAAGGATCAAACTTAAACTTTTGAAGCCATCAAAAGCGCACTCGGTTTGAGAACAGCGCACAAATGAAATAAACCCGATGAAACCCATATATGCAGGATTATGCTTTACATGCAAATTAATTATTTGTTTAATTAATGTCAATTTTGGAGTAACTGAGTCCACTCTTTTATTTTGACTGAGGAGTCATTTTTCCCTCGTGTAGGCTATGCATCGTTCTTTTGAGTCGACTGTGAATCAGTGAATCAGTTTATCCGATATAATGGGGACTGATCTGAATGATTCGGTCAATTCGATTTGTTACACAACGGTTAAAAGATTAGTTCACTTCCAGAATAAAAATTTCCTGATCATTTACTCACCCCCCATGCCATCTAAGATGTTCTTGTCTTTCTTTAGTCGAAAAGAAATGAAGGTATTTGAGGAAAACATTTTAGGGTTTTTCAATGGTAGGACTTAAATGGGGATCAACGGGTTGAAGGTCCAAATTGCAGCTTCAATAAGGTTCTTATCTAGCGAAAAGATAACTTATTTTCTAAAAAAGAAATTAATAAATAGAAAATAACGTACGTTTTAACCACAAATGCTTCTTGGCTTTGCCATATGGGTGACTTCACGATTAAGTAATCACGTTGAAATGGTCATGCGCAGTTCGATGTTGCCAGATTGCAAATGTCCAAGTATTGCACCAGAGGCTCAATATTTGGAAGAAAATTATCGTACGAGTCAAAAGTATAGAACACAGCTATTTATCTACTCCAACAGCTTTTTGACACGACCTGCAAATTATCACAACAAATAGCTATGCTGCCTTGGTGGGACGGTCAAAACTCCACCTCTTAGTTTCTGTCATCGAAAACCTGCGTACAAATACGATAATTATCATACGTCTGGCAACACTTGGTTAGTTCTTCATCTGTGTGCTCCAGTTCAAAAAGGTAGGGTGGGGCGAAAAATTCCATCTCATTTTCACAAAATAGGCTCATTGGAAATGCATGCCTCTATATACATTTGTGCAAAACTGAAAAAACGTACCTATATGTACGAATCACTACAGTTTCCAGCTGAAATGAACAGTAGAGGCTGTAAACTCTGACAATTTTTATTCCTTTTCACACAAAGTGATTTGCACACAGAGTTTTGATTAATAAAGCCTAATTTTAAAACAGTTACTTACAGCCTATTATATTGTGGCTTCAAAACATCCATGTTAACATCCTGCGCTATTTGAAAACTGATACTTTTGAATCTTGTCATCATAAATACAACTTCATTTGCCTGAGTTTTCTAATTCAGTAGGCTTGCTTGGTAGCTCACGCCATACGGAGCTCCGATACGAACCCCGTGAAACTACAGTTCGACAAAACAGCTCAAATCCACATGAGAAAGTTTAAATTGCACACCTGCATCGACAAATGTTTTTTTTTTACAGTACATCACTTTTCCATTTGTTAGGTTTGGGCTTGTTTGGTGTAGGGGATATTTCCAACACGACAGAGCATTAATCTTTCACCAGTTCGCACTTACATATAATAAACAGCGTAAAAGTTAAGCGTATTTGGCGTGCTGTCCGGGAGAGGGCTCCGAGCTCGGTAATCATTCCCGAGCCTGGGGCACTCCCCCTGCCCAGGGAGAGGGGTCCGAGCTCGGCATTTGGCCCGAACCCAATAAGCGCTCCCCCCGAGCTGAAAGTGAGGAGATGGGGAGGTGGAGGGATGCTGAAAAACTAGAGATAAATGAAGGTAAGACTGCTTGGCTATTTAAAGGGATTCTCTTGTGGTGCTTGGATAGGGAGTGTGATTGCTGATGGTGAATTGGCCGTGTTAATTATCTGTGCGAGCTCCTCCCGAAATTTGTTAATAAAACATCACTTAGTGACACTAGCGGATATTTCAATTCTGAACAATGCGTGCCTGTACTAACGTAATAAAAATGTGCCACGTACTGTCACATATTGAAAGTATGTTTTTGTTCTCTCTGGATATTTCACTTTGAAACTGACGCAAAAAGTGCAGTAAGTTACGTAATTACGGTGCTGCAGAAATGTATGTAGAGGCATGTATTGCCAATGAGCCTGGGTTGCATCTTCTCCTCCAACTTCAAAATCGTCTGATATCGTTGTTTTACCTTTTTTGTAAAGAGCGTTTGGTTTTCTTTTCACGTTCACTTTGTAAACCTTGGGTCAGTACCTTCCAATGTGACTACGTAATGCGTGAAGTCATATTAGTGCAAGACAAGCATTTGTAGTTAAAAAGTACTGTATATACACTTTTATATTTGTTTTTAGAAAATGACTGATCGTTTCACTAGATAAGACCGTTATTCCTTGGCTAGGGTTGTGTAGATCCCTTTGAAGCTCCCAGTGAAGTTCACTGTATGAAGAAAAATCTGTGCTTTTGTGTGAATTTCAAAGCTTGAGTACTCCAATCCCCAATAATTCTGACTGCAAGGAAAATGGCAAATAGTACATTATTAAACGTTCTCTTTTTGTGTTAAACAGAGGAAAGAAAGTCACAGATGTTTGGAATGACATAAGGGTGAGTAAACAAGGACATGATTTTATTCTCAGGTGAATTTCCTTTTAAGAGAAAACCGATGTAAAATGCATTGGGAAAACTATTGAATAAATATTAGAGAGTTATACAGACGGAGCATGATGTAAATAAGAGATTCAGTTAATAACTGTTTGTGATAAGGAAATAATAAATAGCATTATTTCTATAGTGGACTATGACTATTTGAGCTTGGCTTGCATTCAGACATAATGCTATATGATGTTGTAATTCAACAGCCTGCTGATGCGGGACCTGATGCCTGATGGAAGCAGCGAGAGCAGTCTATGGCTTGAGTGACTGGAGTCTCTGGAGATCCTCTTTCCTCATGTCCTGGAGATGACCTGAATGTGTAAAAACCCAGAGTGAAAATCCTACTGTTGAAATCAAATTCCCAAATGTGTCCAGAGCTTTTTAACATAGACTGATGGACTGGTGGTGAACATACATAATGCAAACAGAACAGCAGGATAAAGAGACTCGCACAGTTTGTCCCTGGCATGAAATCATAATTCACACTTTAATGTTTATCAAATGTGACTGAGAATCACAAATTAAATCGTTGCCCGGGTCCAAGCTCGCATGGGCAGTGGGTGGTCATAAGCAGGTGTGTGACAGCGACAGCGCTGGCAGGGTGTGATTAGGCACATTTGATGCAAATTGTGTTTTGCCATCGCTGTCAGAAATCCAGCATGAAATGTGTCCTACGGCTACAGTTACTGCAACTCTGAACAAACCTTTACTTTATATCCGGCACAAGGATGCTTTCTATTAAATTTTGTTTATTCCCTTCTGTTTTAAAGACAGCAGCTCTCAAGCTGCAGGAACTTTGAGTAAAAGCTGATGATAATATACTCCAGCATGATTTGAGAATGGGTTTCTGTGAAAGAAAAACATCTCTAAGTAAAGGTAAAGGGATCTGGGGTATCTAATGCCGACTAATCCTTCATTCACTCTTACACCCTATGAACAGAGTCCCATCTGTTTGCGGTGACCTTTCATGACCAACGTTTTGTTTTTTGGATGGGCATGTGTGGCTTGATGACATAAGAGGGGTTTAAATTCCCTTTCATGTGTATTTTAGGGATTAACGTTTAATTTTCCATAAACATGCCAGTCTGCTATTGAACAGCTATCAGTCACATGCTCTATGTTCAGATGCTGAAAATGACAGAATTAACACTAAAGCTGTAGAAACACTTTTGTTGGATTTGGCAAATGTGTGTATGTATGAACCTGTCATATATTCTGTAGATGTGTCAATGTTTTTAGTGTGAGGTGTCATAGGTAGGCATCCAACTCGCTGTCAGACAGTTCTGTCATGTACTCAGCATTAAATTCTCTGGTATCCAAGCAGCTGAAAGAGGTCTCCATGGTAATACTGCAATTGCTTTCTTGTGACATTGACTGTGATAATACCAAGAATGCACTGTTCCTTAGAAACACACACACTTCCTCAGAACTTCAATTACACTGTGATTATTATTATTTTAGTGTAATATTTGTATAATGTTTAATACACAGCTTTCTGGAATAAAGCTGAAATTCTCTGTTATGTGGTCAAATATCCATGCACTTATGCAGCTGGTAAGCATTTAGGATTTTGTTATTTGAACCCTGTGGCCTAAATTATTTACTTGTATTACACAAATTGGTTTACAAACTACTACAAAGAAACAGCAAGTAACACATTCTGAAAAAAGTATTTTCTTGCAAAACATACTTCAGTCATCTTCAATATGTTTCATTTACCTTCAATGAATGACTTCCGTATATTTTTACAGAAATTCTAAATTAAGGTTGTAAGTTACACTTTCAAAATATAATGAATATTGTATAGTGTCTTTTCTTACTCTTATCACATTTTTACACAGTATTATTTACCATCTTTAAAGGGAAAGTTCACCCAAAAATAAAAATTCGGTCATTAATTACTCACCCTCATGTTGTTCCAAACCTGTAAGACCTTTGTTCATATTTGGAAAACAAATATTTGTGATGAAATCCAAGAGCTTTCTGACCCTGTATAGACAGCAACACAACTACCATGTTCAAGGCCCAGAAAGGTAGTAAGGACATCATTAAAATAGTCCACGTGACGTCAGTGGTGCAAACGTAATTTTATGAATCTACAAGAATGCGTTTTGTGCACAAAGAATTTCATTTTTACACCAGACATATATATCAGTTCAAAATATCGGTTATTGGTCTGCTTGATTTTTAAAGAGCAGGAAAACAAAGCAGCCATTACCATTATTAATTTTTTGCTCCGGATGGGTACTTGTAAACAAAGATGCTATAAAGTAAAAAAAAAAATGGCAGCGATATTACCTTATCAATTCGATCAAGGATGATACCCATGCAACCGGAAACTCCATCACAAACACAACTTAATCAGGACATTTGGTAAGTTTAAACTATGTATGTAATACAAATTGTATTGCTGTGGTGTCGTGGAAAAAATGAATTTTAACCACTGATTCTTCACATCAGCTTTCAGAAATGAAAACCAAACAGACTTGCTTTCACAGCGCAGAACTCTCGTGTCTTCTCGACATGATGTAAACACACTAACTAGCACACATGTTTGTGGGCAGGTCAGACTGTTTGTATTTTGCAGGCAGACGGGGGTTATAAAAATGTGTTACCTAGTGACGTATATCAGTAACAGGCAAAAGATTCGAAAATGTGACGACTTAAGGCAGTTCAGAGCTGACTTATTGTTTTGAGAGACAATATCTTTATGTATAATGCACGTTTTTGATTAACAACTTTGCAGACTATTTACATTGAAGGATAGCTACGTTACAAACTGCAAAAAAGATATTTTTTGAAAACACATATTACTTGCTCTTTAATAATCGGCATCAGCCCTGAAAAACACAAATCGGTCGACCACAAGATCGCACACGTATCCGTTGCGTACTCTCATGAATGCACATCAAAGACTGACATGGAAGAGAAGAAATTGCGGAATAAAATTGTTAGTTTTGTTTTCTTTGTGCACAAAAAGTATTCTCATAGCTTGATAACATTATGGTTGAACCACTGACGTCATATAGACTATATTAACGATGTCCTTACTATCTTTCTTGGCCATAAAACATTTCAGTTGCATTGCTGTCTATGCAGGGTCAGAAAGCTCTCAGATTTCATCAAAAATATCTTAAATTGTGTTCTGAAGATGAGGTCTTACAGGTTTGGAATGACAAGGGGATATATAATTTTGGGGTTAACCATTCATTTCAATGTATATATACATTTTTAGCTTTTCTATATTTATTGTTTATATTACTACTTTTTTATTTCATTTAATCCAACATTGCCATTTCAATCACAATCCCCCATCATGAGAGCCTATTGGTTTGTGAACCCAATTTTAGAAGCCTAAATACCAGTGTTGGGGAAAGTTACTTTTAAAAGTAATGCATTAGAATATTGAGTTACTCCCTAAAAAGTAACTAATTATGTTACTTAGTTACTTTTTATGGAAAGTAATGCGTTACTTTACTTTTGCGTTACTTTTTAAAACTGGGCTTGCTTGTTTGTTTTTAATATAAAAAGTTCTATTTTTGGCAAATGTAAAAGCCTGTTCACACCAAAAGCCTCAGGCTTTGAGAAAAGTAAATTCACGTCTGTACAGTAGACCGCAGAAGAAAAAAAATGCCAACTCTTCAGCAATAAAAAAAAAGGAAAACAAATATCTTGAGTAATTTTTGCTTATTAGTATAGTTGAATTGGATCATCGAAGGTCGGCAGCAAAGACATCGGTTAATAAAATGGGATTAAATGCATAAAGGATATTTGTATTATTTAACATATTTAATTATTGCAGGTTTGCGTCATATTCTGAGATGAATTTCACTGTTTTTATTCATTTTGAGGAATACTGAATGAGTGAGATGAATCAATGCATGTTCACATATATTATAGAGCTAACATCTTACTCACGATTTCTCTCAACATGGGGACAGGAGAGCTTTTAATCAATAAATGGGGGGAAAAGTAACTGGTGCTACTTATTTGAAAAAGGTAACTCAGATATTTTCTTGTCAATTAAAAAGTAATGCGTTACTTTAGTTACATGGAAAAAGTAATAATATTACGTAACTCGCACTACCCCCAACATTGCTAAATACATAATGAACTAAAAACATCAGATGAGGAAAACAATAATAAAAACATTTTTTAAATTATCTTTCATTTTATTCTTGTGCATTCTGTCTGCAGGGTCTCCAGTGTCATGGAGTGGGTCTCATTGGAGGGAACGGGTCCTGTAGAGACAGGTGTGCCTCTGCTTTTCATGTGCAGGTGGCCTGCTGTTCAACCGGCTGCTGCTGACTAATTACACAAACACATATGCACACACATTGACTAAACCGCTCAACATTTTAAGCCTCATTTCAGGTCGCTTGACTGAAATGGCCATCCAGAATGCCAAACACTGCAGCTGATAGGAAGACAAAGTGTATGCGAGCTCCAAAGCGTGCAGTGGTTTAATAAAGGGGTTTTAGACAGATTCCGTGTTGTGCCCTGAAGATGCTCCATATGGTCTCACAGCTGTAGGGTGCAGGATATCATGTCTCACAGCACAAAGACTGACCCCCTACTATAAAATCTCTTCAGGGACGAGTTCAAGAGGGTTAAAAAAAAAAGATGAAAGGAACTACTGAAAGCTCTCACTTCTGCATCTGCATGTGGCAGTAAAAACCCGTGGGAGATTGTAGAGATAAACTCAGACATCCTTCTCTTTCCAGCTTTCTCTCTCGCTCTCTCATCCTTCACATCCCGCTGAGATGCTTAATGCTGCCGCAAAGTGCCCGACACTTACGACGGCAGTTCTTTTTCTCTTTCTATCTCACGATTGCGGATATGCCGTGTGCCAAACTGGCATTGGGATAGGCCCATAAAGCAGTGGTGACTGCAGCAATGACGCTGCAGTGCAGCAGCACCTGATTTATCGGGCCCAGCTGCTCTCAGGGTGAGGGCAGTCCCATTAGCAAATGAGCTTTAATTCACACTGGCAGTTCATCCCTTTCAAACCCTGCATCTCTCACTTTCTATGCACTAACACTGTAGAGATACTGATGGCACACATTTATTCAAAAGACAAACTTGTAGGTTTTACACTGAATGTAAAGGGCAAATGAAGCCACTGGGCAGAGCTTCTTTGAGGTTTTTTGAAGTTTTGCATTCGCTGTCAGCTGTCATGTGTATTTTCTGGCTTTGATCTTTTTTTATCTATGAATTTTGGCAGCTACGTTTTTTTTATCTTCACTTTCATACCGATAAGCCAAGTGTGAGCTGAGACGCAGGGTGTGGGTGTGAGTGTGTGTGAGAGAAAAAGGGGAAAAACATTATTAATATTAATGTAGCCAAATACCCACATCCCGGTCCACACACTAAGATAAACATGCATATGGCACGCTTCACATCTGTGCTGCATCTCAATTTATTTCAATAATTCAGAGACTCACAGCCCACATCATCTGCAAGGTTACTTCCAGTGCATTAATGAGTAATGTCAAAAACACATTTGTGGAGGCAATCAGGGATATGTATTCAAAGAATTGGCCAAAATAGAGGAAAACACCTCTGCTGGCCTCCAAACTGTGGACAATTTATATTTTAGACCAGGGGGTTTTAAATGTTTACTGGAATATAAGGGAAAGTGTGTAAAATAACTCATAATACATTATAAAGAGAACATGTGGTTAAAGGGATAGCTCACCCAAAAATGAAAATTCTGTCATTAATTACCCTAATGTCATTCAGAACCTGTAAGACATTAAAAATTTTATACTGTTCAAAAACTTTTGACAGGTAGTGTAGCTTAATAACATTAAGGTTTAACCACTAATGTCACATGGACTATTTTAACAATGTCCTTACTACCTTTGAACATAGTAATTACATTGCTGTCTATGCAGGGTCAGAAAGCTCTCAAATTTCATAAACAAATAAATATATATATAAATTATATAATTAAATAATTTGTGCTCTGAAGATGAGCGTGAGTAATTAATGACAGAATTTTTTTTTTTTTTTGGGTGAACTCCCCGTTTAACTAAATTAAAAAATGACATTTATATTATCATTTAACTAACATACATATTAAGAAATATTGTCTTTGTGTGAAGCTATGCAAGGAAAACAAAAAACAAACAAACAAAAAAAAGGGTAAATTATTTAAAATTTAGATTTACACAACTTTATACGGCCTTCCACTGTTGTATGGTCCGTGTAACGGTTTGCAGTTCTTTGTTCAATTTGCACCATCAAAATTAACCAGATAAAATTTGCCTTCAAACTTTCATTTTCCGTTTGTTTCAAATACCTCACAAACGAATAACTGTCTCTCTGTTTAATTTTCTAGTCTACAAGTTTAGGTTGTGGCATCCGAATAAGATTTTTGAACAAACATAAAACATCACTCGTTATTCTGATTTTCCATTTTTTTGTGTTTTGGGCTTGCGGTTGGTCCGTACCATTGCCGCCGGGGGAGGGGATGGGGGATTAGTTTACAGCCTGCAACGGACCCAGAGCGCTGCCGCTTTATGTATAGGCAGGGTGCGATTTGGCGGCATCCCTGCCTCTGCTGAATTATTTTTATCCCTGGTGGGGATAAAAACATCCTGCGAACCTGCTTCTAAGTCCACAAACAAATGATTTGTGATACGCGCTTTAAAGTCCTGTTTGAATCAAATGATTTGTGATACGCGCTTTAAAGTCCCGTTTTGAATCAAATGATTCTCGATACGCGCTTTAAAGTCCCGTTTTGAATCAAATGATTCGCGATACACACTTTAAAGTCCTGTTTTAAAAAGTGTTAGGTTGTGCCCCGCGCTCCCCTACAGCCATCACACGAACCCAATACTGCCGTCTGAAATTTGTGTTTAGCTAACTTAGTAAGCCCAAACTTTCAATGCATAATGTACATGATGTTTTGCTTACCTCAGGAAAAATGTGTGACGGGGCAGAAGTCGAATAAGCGCTCGAGTGAGTTCCATCTAACAACCCTTGAGCACATGAAATGAAGCTGAGTTATACGAGATCCGTTTGTGTCTATATCGAGTCCCGTTTTGAATCCAATGATTCGCGATACGCGCTTAAAGTCCCGTTTGAATCAAATGATTCGCGATCCGATTGAAGCGCTTCGAAACAGTAAATCATTTTGCGACGCGACAAAAAGCTCCCTTGATACTGTGTTGTTTGCTCGCTTTATCTATACAATTTATTCGTTGTTTGAAATGAAACCATTACAGTTAATAGGCCTAACTTACAATTTTATTAAATTGTGAGAACGTTAGACAGTTTCAGTCGTATTAAAAACATTTCATGACGTGACACTCATTACCTGGTACTTGTCTAAAAAGACGGGTGTATAATGTGCGTTGTTAACAGATTACAGTAACAGTTTGGTCAACCTCCGCCTATGAAGAGAGAAAAAAGTTTTCAAAAGCATCCCCCCTCTGCTTTTTTCCACAAATCGCACCAAATGATTTGCCATACGCGCTTTAATGTCCCGTTTGACAATATATATATTGTGTGTGTGTTCGGGCTGTAAACTAGTCCCCCATCCCCTCCCCCGGCGGTACTGGTACGGACCAACCGCGAGCGCAAAACACAAAAAAAATGGAAAAACAGCATAACGAGTCATGTTTTATGTTTGTTAAAAAAATCTTATTCTGATGCCACAACCTAAACTTGTAGACTAGAAAATTAAACGGAGAGACAATTATTCGTTTGTGAGGTATTTGAAAAAAACGGAAAATGAAAGTTTGAAGGCAAATTTTATCTGGTTAATTTTGATGGTGCAAATTGAACAAAGAACTGCAAACCGTTACACGGACCGTTGTATGATTTATTAAGCTAGGACAATATTTGGCCGAATATTTAGAATCTGGGGGTGCAAAAAAATTAAAAATATTGAGCAAATCACCTTAAAAGTTGTCCAAAATTTTGACCCATAATTCGGACACATTTTGGCTATTGCTACAAATATACCATTGCAACTTAAGACTGGTTTCGTGATCCAGGGAACAGAATAAAATAACATTCAAACACATACTGAATTCAAATCTTAAGTTAGTATTTTAATTTAATAAAAATGCATTTCGAAAAGAAAAAAAAAAATCTCTCTCTCTGAATGGATTGAGAATAAATATTAGAATAGATATGGAATAGATGTTATTTATATATATATATATATATATATATATATATATATATATATATATATATATATATATATATATATATATACAGTTCGTAACTTAATAGTTTAAGAACATCTTGAAAAATGCTATTGCTGTAAAGCCAAAATGGTTATACCACTGATTCAGAGATCAGTGCCAAAGAAGAGAGTAAACACAATGAATACACATAAAGTACGTAGAAATTATACACATAATTCCATTTTTCCAAAATGCATAGAGCGTTCCTATTCACCACCAGCTCCTCAACAGTTAGAATTTCAAGTACACTGGCTCTGCAGAGAATGATTATCCCTCCTTTTCTCACACTCACTACCTTTGTTGGCTTGATCTAAAAGCTCCAGGCCTTGACAGCTTCAAACAACTGGGGAAATAGAAAGAGCTCTGCTAGTCCGGTCAGGTCGTAGGTGATTACATGGCTGTTATTTGGAACCGTTCTGAGCAGAGCTTTGAGGACTCTGTGGGACCCTCTGGAGATAGTGCTATCCCAGTTCAGCAATTATTACCAACTGGTTCTGCTACCATACTGCCTTCATGCCACTGACAGGCTGCATTAGTGGATTTGCTCTGGAATAGTGATTTATGGGGATAGATATGTATTTCTGGAGTATTATAATGTAAATTCTGAACATACCTGTAGTGCACTCTACAGTACAACACGTATAGTAACCACAGATCTGACTTCGACAGACTCTCCCAGATGAGGATTTGATTTCATCTTGCACAGAGGTAAGAGACAGAAAAAAAAAAAAAAAAACTGTGAGAAACCAACTCTGGAAAATCCCTTTGATTTTTTCTACATAACCACAGAACATTCTACTGATTGTATTAAAGGTATTAAAGTTGGACTGACAGGTGATCTGACCAGTCATAATGTCGAATCTGCCATATTTGTTCAACAAACAAACCAGACATAAGAGTAGATTAACATTGGTGGACTTGAACTTGAAAAATGGTGTATTGCTGTCTTTACACTGTTGAAACAAGATATCTTCTGACAGATTCGCCATTATAATTGGTCAGATCACCTGTTAAATAAAACTCCCAGTGAAGGGTCAGTAGAGCAGCTAAGATTGGGCAAAGTTCAGAAATAACTGGGACTAAAGAAATGCCTGCAGTTAATGCCATGTGCTGCACTTTTCAGACATGTCTTTTTAAATTGATTTTTAATGATATAAGGTCTTTGTGCCATTTGGTGCGACCACTCATCATGTGGTGCAACCAATAATAGCAATAACTGTATTAAATTAAAAATATCTAATTTCTGTGGTTGAAATATGAATCACTGAATGGTATTTTTAAAACATTTGTATCAGTTTTATGCAATTTACAGGAAAAGTAAGTCTGCTAACTACATTTAAGAAGGCAACTCTAGAACAAAAATATTAAATCATTATTTACGAAAACTCATAAGAAATACAAATACTTTGTTTCTAAACACTTTAATTACTGAGAACTGTTAAGCATGTTAAGGAAATGAATTTATTTTATTATAAGTCATGGTCACACCACTTGACATTTTTTAAGGCTACAGCCAATTCATCTAGATGAAAAAACACTAAAATCACTATATTTAAAATTTTAATATGAATTTATGCCTACACAACATTCTTAATTACAATTACAATAGAAAACCTTTATACATCAATGACCATATATATAAAATTAACTGAAAATTTTATATTCACAGAAAATACTGCTTGACAGCTTTTGTCACCATTTACTTTCATAGTATGGAAAACAGCAGCACAGACATTCAGCTATAAATAACTCCTTTTGAAGAAAGAAGCTACCAGGTTCCATTTGTTCCAGTGAATCTCAAAGATCTTCATTTTAGTATTCATAACTGTCAGAGCCATATAAGACTCCTCAGTCTTCGCTATTGTTATGTAACATCGATAATTAAGCCTATACTGAATACTGAAAAACAATCTAAACATTCCCTCAATATGTGTCACGCTGTCATACTCCCTCTCCAGAACTGTGGTCCTCTGTCATGGCTTGAGCTTTTCTAATTCTGTGTTTCTGCACTGCTGGCCTCTCTCTGATCACATCTAATCCATCTCTGCTGCTCACTTAGACAGAAAGGGATTTGCCTAGCCTGCTAATGCAGCCTGTGCTCCTTAAAGACCATCGCCGCAGCCCTCCCTCCACAGCCGCTCCTGACGTGTAAAGACTGAAGAGCAATTAAGAGCCACTCTACGAATTACAGATTAACAGGATGGGATGTAGATGTGAAGCTGACCTACTTCTGTCCCATTTCTGGCTCAAAACTGCGGGATGAGATTTGATGGGGGACAGCAAGAAATTTTCTTCCATCTGATGGACGTTCTGATGTGGTCACTGCACCTGTCCTTTTCTCAAAAATCAGACAGAAAGATAAAAGGCTGTCCGCTGCCATGAGATCATATGATCCAGTGAGATCTCCAAAGCAGTTCATAAAGATAAAGAGCCTATATTCTTCCCTCAGATCTTAGATGGTATGGATTAGCAAACAAATGAGGAAACTTCCACTTTTTAAAGCAACTTTGCCATACAGCTTGTGGCCTGGATATATTTTAATTCTGTAAACCTCCACAATTACTGCTGCGATAGTGAAATTAACTAACCTAAATTTGAACTTGTGTATGGAGTGTGTCGAAGCGCAGACCTGACCCCGGGTCATCAGGGAAGGATTATGTTTCTGTAATCCATTCCTCTCAATGAAGATGACTCTAAGTTATTACAATGATTTTCACTTTAAATTTCGTGAAGGATTAATCTCTCAGGAAATCAAAAACACTCTCTGGATGCACTTTAATATTATGTAACAGGGATTATTATTAGAATAAAACACTGTGGGCTTGTTCGTATGCCGATATGCTGGCGACATATGACTGCATGCCTGGTTGCTGCTTCTAGCTGATCGTATAAAAACACAGTTGTTTAAGTGATGTTTTGACAGGTAGACAGGTTGAGCTGGCAGTACTTTACATAGACAAGAGATAAAGACCATAGTCTCTATAATCAGTGCGCTGGCTGTTATTTTGTGTTAATTTGTTTAACAGGCTTCTGCCTTACGGTGATGAACAAGCTATGCCAATGAAATCATTTAGGCTGTTGATAAAACTCATTATTTTTTAAAGACCAAGCTTATAAATGTTATTAGTAGCAATTTGGATATACAGTATATTTATTGTTTGAAATGGTATTCATAGACATATTGTTTCATGGTGGGTTTCAAATGTGTAACTTCAGCTGGATTGTTTTGGTATGTGTTATATGCAAACTTCAGGATGGTTTTTGTTTGTAGAATATTCATACTTTTATTGCGATGAAAGTATCCACTTTATGGGCAAGACTTTCGGTTAATTAGTTGCTATAGGGAAATAATGAGAAGAATAACAACGTACAGTAAATGGTAAAACTGTTTGCAGTACAAACTGGATTGTTCATAATTAAGATAATACATTAAAATAATATTGTAAGACACCAATTTGTGATATCAAGCAGCAAAACAAGCTGTTTTGTACAGCTAAAAATAGCTGAATGCGGATGAGACCAGCAGCCAGACCCATAAAATTGGCCCAGCTCTTATAGGAAAAATCAGGTGGATAGGATAAAAGTAGAGTGGTATGAAGTGGGTAGAAAAAGACGATTTAGGAGGCCAAAGTAGAAAAGACAAGCCATTATATATGAATATATATCATGTCAAATTTGGTTACATGAGGAGGGCAGAGTTTATGACTTATACCACAGCCAGCCACCAGGAGGCAATCAAAATGTTTGGCTTTACTTTTCAGGCAAGCGTGACACACTCGGGTCCCAGAACTGGGGTTACATGAGTTGTGCACTCTCAGTGCTGGGTTGTGTCAGAAAGGGCATCTGGTGTAAAACCTGTGCCAGATAATGTGTGGTAATTCCACTGTGGTGACCCCTAAAAGGACCAGCCAACAAAGAGAGAGATAAGATAGTTAAAGCCGCCATGAAATTAAAAATAGACCATTTTTTATGGAATATTGGCATATTTATGATTGATCCGTACATATCATTCATATAATGTGCCCACAACAATGCAGCAATCCAATCAATTCCAGATGGACCAAAGTTAACACTCCCCTACATTTTTTTAACAATTTAATGTGGATGTATGTCACAACAGGGAAGAAAAAGCAACCCCAACTTCTGTTTCATGCTGACTTTAAAGCCACCATTATGCCCCTTTTTACAAGATGTAATATAAGTCTCAGGTGTCCCCAGAACGTGTCTGTGAAGTTTCAGCTCAAAATATCCCACAAATAATTTATTATACCATTTTGAAAATGCCTATTTTGAGTAGAAGCAGAAACACACTGTTTTCATCCATGTCTCTTTAAATGTAAATGAGCTGCTGCTCCCCGCCCCCTTTTCCAAAATAGGGCTGTGCCTTTATAGTTCGTGCCTCAGATACTCTGCCAAAAAAACATCTGTTTGGTTTTGATCATCATGTCTACTGTGCTGAAATCATGCATTTTAAAGCCATATCAGTTTAAACTTAAATTGTCAAATACAAGTTTATGTAAAAAAAAACACTAATAAGTTACAAAAACACATTTGGTTATGTCTGTGAAGGTAAACAGCTCAGAAAGAAATCGCATGTTTTTTTAAGACCTGTGACAGCAGCATAATATACAGTACTATCTATGCTCTGTTGATATGAGCCAAACAATGAAATAAAAGCTGAAAATCACTCACTGCTCTGGACCAATAATGTCTATAGCTTTAATAAGAAGACATGTCTTACTTAAATGCAGCTTTTCAGTGCTCTAGCAAAAAGATAAATATGGCAGATTGTGCAGCTCACTCAGGGTGGGGTCTCTGTTAATACATCAGTGTTTGTCAACAGTTGTGGGCGGGGGTTGTAAGATGTGCATCGTCTGTGCATCCTGTCCCATGTTCCAGTTCATATGGATATATATGACACCACATCAAGTTATTTGTTGTCTAGGAGGGATGAAAATTGCTGACCTGTACTTCCAAAAGGTGGCAGAGGGATTGCTCAGGCTCAGCTCTGTTTTTCAGCTGCTGTTGACACAGAAGTCATGGCATTAGGTGTGTTCAAAACCATACCAAAAGCACCATTTAATACTTTATTAAACCCTTTATTTGGACATGATGTGGATATGTGAAGTTAAATGGCTTTGTGGATAATTTCAATGTGGTGACCCCTAACAGGAGCAACAGAAAGAGAGAAAGAGGGGGAGAGAGAGAGAGAGAGAGAGAGAGAGAGAGAGAGAGAATTAAAAATTAACGTATTAAGATAAAACGTTGACCCTTTAAGGCAGTGGTTCTCAACCAGGGGGGCCAGGGCCCACTAGGGGGCCTTACGATAGGTTAAAATAAGACAAAACATAACATATATATATATGAAGAGTTCAGATGCAAAACCATCTAAAAGCCATCTCAGTCAAAAATGAGATAACGATACTGAGTGAATGCTCCTGACTCAAAGTATACATCCATCAAATACTTTTACTTAAAACTTGCTAAATTCCAGCCTCAGCCCAATCAGAAGTACCAGCACTTACATAGAAACCTATACAAAGTAGCCAGAAAGAAATGCTAATTTTGAAGAAATTCGTCAGATGGATTTAGAGGCTTTTGCATCTGAACTCTTCATATATATATATAATTCCATAATCCTTATCCAGTAAACTGCTGAAAGCAAATAATTTGACAAATTTGATATGTAACTCTAAGCTATCATAGATGTGTCCTATCATCATGTTGTTTTTAATCTGCACTTGATCATTCTGTTAAGGAGACTCTCATCTCCACTTCATAATCCATTTTGCAAAGAAGAAACAAGGATTGACCTTCACAGCATCTTCTGCACTGTCGTAATGAATCACAGAGGTCATACACAAGCACTGTAAGGTTGCTAATATTGCACAGTATAACTGAGTTTAACAGCTTGACTTCCTTTACTGATTAGCAAAAAGCATGTACATGAACAATCATATATGTCAGTGTTCAGTGACATTATAGCATTGTGCTGTTATAATGCTGAACAGTTCTGTTGAGTTAGCACAAAAACAACATGGCAGCAGAAAACAATGTTATGGGCAGCCAAAACTATGGTGGTAAAGGTATTAAAGAGTTTTGTGAACAACAGTTTAACCAAATGTTTATCTCTGAAAAAAAGCCTAGAACAATGGTTAATTTTATGCCAAATATGCCAATATTTCTGTTCCAGTATGCCAATATGTCATCTTTAATCAAGTATAATCTCACAACAACAAAAAGCAAATAGCAAAACAACAGAAAGGCTTTCAAAGCATCTAAATCTTTTGAGTATGTCACTAATTTGTATCGAATAAACGGTATATTTGAATGAATGGTGTGAACAGATGTCTCCTTAGAGAAGGCTTTACAGAACATTTAATTAAGGCAGACATTTTGAATAATAATTATGAAAAAAATGTAATGCTTGTAAAAATTACAAGCAAATGGTGGCAAATCAATAACAGAGGAACAGGTGGAAATATGCCATCAGAGGGTCACAATGCTGGTTTAATTGATTAGTTTTATTTTAAATAAAAATGAGGGTTATATGCACCACAACAGTAAGACAGATGGATGATGTCTTTGTATAAACGCTTATAATTTTGGAGTATGTTCAGGAATTGATTGGTCTTCAAAGGAACAAAGCTCATATTATTAATAAATGAATAATAAATTCAGACTCTCCCCCTCATTGTAATGGTTTATTGACTTTTGCCTTTTAAAACAAAATTTTAAATAATATTTGTTCTCTCTCACAAACGCTTTGTGCAGGTGCACGTGAGCATGTATAATGTGATATTTGGTTGTACAGTCATTTGATAATGAGAATGACTGACTGTTAGTTGCTAGGTTACTGTTCCATTCTGTAATTGGCCACTTTGATTGAAATTCCATTAAAAACAAAAGGAGCTCTTCTGTTGGTGCCTCCCAGTATTTTGTTTGGGACTGTGTTGATTTGCAAGGACTCAAAAGGCTCATGAAAACAGACTGTTTCTCCTCTCTCTCTCTCTTCCTCTCTTTGTTTCACTCTTTCAAATAAACAGGATTACAGGAGCATGTAGTCCTAGCGTGATACGCCTCATGATTTGGATTTCAATGCTTGCTGGGACACAACAGTCATCTATGACGATGCAAAAACACACTACTGTCAAACTTATCTTTGAAGTGCATGGTTGCTATGCAAGAAAATGCTGACAAATTTTGCTGCCTCCATTGTATAGACAAAGTGGTAAAAACATATAACTGTCTAGCAAATAATGGTGAAACTGGCAGTGATTCACTTGGGGGGGATTTTGTGTCTCTAAAGTCGGCTAACCTAGGACAGTCAGGTTGGTCCTCTATAAACAAAGTTTTGTCTCCCTCTAGTGGTAATAAAAGTAGAACAACTTAGCAACAATCAACAAAGCCTAATAGCATTCAACTGTGTTATTTAGGCCTAGTTTAATTTGCCTGTTTAATCTGAGTGAAAACAAGTTTTGCCTTTAACAACCTTGCTGAAAAAAAACTATAAACCATCACAGAAATTCTAATGGTTTCCACAGGAAATACCACCACAAACATTACAAACCATCAACTTTTAACCAGTAAAACTATTAAAAAACGGATTTCTGTAGTGTGTATTGGGACATATTCCATTAGGATTTAGTAGTTTTGACAAGCCACCAATAGAAGGCAACCAATTACCAATAGAAACCCACAGGGTCCATTAAAGGGTACAGTTTCCATTAAAACCAATACAAGTCACATTATAAAACCATTACAAATTTTGTGATGGTGTCTGTTTTATTCTTCAGCAGGGACTTCAAACGACCTAACAATCAATTCAAACCATTCTAAAGTCTTTTCTCAACATGTTCTTAAAATTGAATTCTTGCCCTGCTGAAAAAAAAAACAAATAAAAAAACAGCTAAAACCAGCCTAAGGTGTTTTGCTGGTTTTAGCTGGTCTTAGCTGGTCAGGTTTGGCCACTTCCTTAGCTGGTCAGGCTGGGAGACCTGCTGGAACAACCGGCTAAAACCTGCCTGACCAGCTAAAACCAGCTACTTCCAGCTTAAACCAGCAAAGACCAGCTTAGGCTGGTTTTAGCTGTTTTTTCAGCAAGGTGTTTTGTCAGTTTCTAAAATGGTAACACTATTTTTAAACGCTGATTCATACTGAGTGTGGTAAACCACGGAAAATCACATTTTGTGAGAAAAAAAAATAAACGAAGAAAAGATTGCCTCGGAGTGGAGTGTTGTTCTGTATTTGATTCACTCACCTGTGATTTTAACGTTGCGAGGTCCGACTCACAGAACTGTCCGTTTAAAAGAATCGGTTCAAAACGATTCAGTGATGATTTTACGTTAATTTTATGTGCTAAAGATCAGTTTGCTTCACTCCGTGTTTGTTAATAAAACATACATTAATTTAGAAACCAAATTTAATTATTGTTTACATTAAACAAAACTAAACTTTCTATTATTTGGCTATTGAAGTAACCTGCTTTTCGCCCCGTCAGTCAAATCCTCGGTTCACTCTAATTGATCTAACATCGTTTCTCTGATAATTACGAAAAAAAAAACGACTCTTATTTATCTCGAGAACCTCTAATACCTCTAATAGTCCCATGCATTAACGAATCGTTCAGTTCGGTTTTGTGAACCAAGCCAAATGTTTCATTACAAAGATTCGACTCAAATAAACGATTCGTTTTACGAATCAGACTACGCTAATTTCCGGTCAGCTGATATTGTGTCATCGGTGTTTGCAAACAAAACTACTGTGGCTTCATGCCTGCACAGTCCACTGACACCACACGCCGCCGCGGTCATGGGAGAAAATGATGAAAGCGAAATAATCGAGCACCACGATGACGAGGAAATGGAGAAGATCCGCACGCCGAGAAATCACGCGCATTCCTTTCTGGAGAGCGTCACGTCCTCGGAGAAGGACGGATACAGTAGCACGCAGTCATCACACCGCCTGCTTGCCTACAGTGATGCGCTCATCTCCATCATCGCCACTGTAATGGTGAGGAAACTCAAGGAGAGCCTTGTTTAGACAAGGCGTGGGACATTTTACTGCCTTGAATGCACACTTCAACTGACGTCCACATGACAGCCAGTATATGACAAACCGCTCTCATTTGCTATAAATCACCTGTTCTCCAGGATCAACTTAAAGCCTGGGTTTATGAAATACGTGTATTGTATAATTACGCATGTCATGATTTTCTTGTGTTCACAGATATTGCCTGTTGCACATACGAAATTTCAGGATAATGAGGTGAAAACATATATTATGCTACCCTTCCAGAAATAGTTCACCCAAAAATGAAAATGTAGTTGTTGTTTACGCACCCTCATGCTGATCTATGCTCATGTGACACAAAAGAAAGTATAATGTCTTTTCTGTAGTCTATGTTTGTGTTCCAGAAGAAAGTAAGTCATGTGAGTTTACAGCAGTGGCTCTCAGTTAGGGAGCCAGGACCACCTAGGAGGTCTCAGCACACTGCCACAGAAGGGAAGCTGGAAAATTAAAAGTTTAATAATCATTAAAATAATACTGAAATCTATTGCTTTCTGTAAATAAACTCGTTTGAAAATCAGTAGTCTTGTCATTATGGCAGATGTTCCAGAAATATCTTGAGTGCCTTAAAATACTGTCTCTCAGATAAACATGAGGGTGTATAAATCTTTTTTGGGTGAACCGTTCCTTTAAGACAAATACAAATGAAACACAAATTTGTTGTATTTTTATCTTCTAACTGATCTCTATGTTCAGGAACTGAAACAGAGTATTCAGGCTTTGCTCACCACCAAGGTTGGTGTCTACTTGATGACTTTTTTGATTGTCACTGTTGCTTGGGCTGCACATATCCGGTGAGTGCCCTCAAGCATGACACTCTATCAAGAATTAACTTCATGTAACTGCTGCTTTCATTCATTTGCATAAAGATTTCATTTAAGCATTTGGTTTCAGGTTGTTTCAAGTCATTGAGCGCATTGACGACACTCTTGCACTGCTTAACCTGGTGAGAACACCATAGAAGTACTCCTGATGAATGCAGCTGTATGTTCATTTTTAGAAGTGTAATGACTTTTAAACATCTAATTTTTATTCTATTGCAGGCATGTATGATGCTTATAACCTTTCTACCATACACAGTGAGTCATTCTACTGACGTTTTAAAAGATTGCTTAGTACAGCACAATTCGTGTACAATGTACTTCCCTTTTGCCTCCTTTAAGGGAAATAAAGTCTCTGCTGGTTTACTGATTTTATTTTTTGTTTGTTTATCTTGTTATAGTTCTCTCTCATGGCAACATTCCCTAATAATATTTTGGGCATCCTCCTCTTCTGTGCTTGTGTCATGGTGATTGGTTTAATTCAGGTGAGAACACTTGCATGTGCTAAATAACATGACCAGCAGAAGATGCTTTGAGTTTTGTTTTACAGTCATGTTTTTTGTGTTTGTAGGCCTTGATCGTCTTGTATGGATTCGGCCGTCCTTTCCTCCTCAATGATCAGATCCAAATGTCTGAGAATCAGGCTTATTACAAGCGACGCATCCTTGAAGTCATCATGAGAGTTCCTATCATGTGCTTGTTTGCCAGCATCTTTTCAGTCATCTATATCCCACTGGTACAGGACTTTTACTTATTAGTACAAACTATGGAAGCCAATTACAGTGTTTATATAAATATAATAAATGTATTTACTGGTAAAATTAAGTTTAAGTTTATGAACAGTTAGATTTTTTTCATTTTTTTTTTTTTTTAAAGAAATCTCTTTTGCTCACCAAGCCAGCATTTATTTGATCCAAAATAAAGCAAAAGCAGTAATATTGTGAAATATTTCTATTAAGTAAAATAACTGTGTTCTATTTGTATATTTTATAAAATGTAATTTATTTCTGTGATCAGTCTAAAATTTCAGCATCTTTACTCCAGTCTTCAGTGTCACATGACCCTTCAGAAATTATTCTAATATGCTGATTTGAAACATTTTTATTATTATTATTATTATTATCATCAATATTTAAAACAGTTGAGAAAAAATTTTCAGGATTCTCTGATGAATAGAAAGATCCGCGTTTATCTGAAATTACACGTTTTTGTAACATTATACACTATACCATTTAAAAGCTTGGAGTCAGTATGATTTTTTAAAAAACTTTTTAAAAACTTCTTCTCAGTTGTTTTCAACATAATAATAATAAATGTTTTTGAGCAGCAAATCAGAATATTAGATTGATTTCTGAAGGATCATGTGACTGGAGTAATGATGCTAAAAATTCATCTTTTAAATCACAGAAATAAATTACGTTTTTATATATTCAAACAGAAAACAGTTATTTTAAATAGTAAAAATATTACAAAATTGGACTGATTTTGCTTGACTTTGGATCAAATAAATGCAGGCTTGGTGGGCAGAAGAGACTTTCAAAAACATTAAAAATCTTACTGTTCAAAAACTTTTGACTGGTAGTGTACATAGTTTATTTTATTATTTAAATGCATATTTTTAAACATACATTTTTAAATTTCAAAATTGTATTTAATCATGCATAACATTTTATAATATTTACATGTTATAATATTTTCATTAATATTTTTTTACTCTGGCAGTCCTACATCATTTTGGCTATTGTCATATTCCTGCCTTACATCTCTCAGTGTTTAAAATGGATCCGGAGTAAAGCCATCGGTGGTGAGAGCAAATTCACTTTACTGTCTAATTCTTGTTTTGTATATTGGAAATTTTGTAATTTTACAGACACTATGTTTCAAAAGTTTGGGGTTTTATGGGATTTTTTTTTTTTTAATGCTTTTGAAAGAAGTTACTTATGTTCACCAATGCTCCATTTATTTGATAAAAATACAGTAGAAGCAGTAATGTTGCGAAATATTATTACAGTATAAAATAGCTGTTTTATATTTAAATAAATTTTAAAATGTCATTTATTTCCGTGATGGCAAAGCTGAATTTTCAGCATCATTGCTCCAGTATTCAGGGTCACATGATGCTTCTGAAATCATTCTAATATGCTGATTTGCTGTTCAAGAGACTTTTCTTATTATTATCAAAGTTGAAAACAGATGTGCTGCTTAATATTTTTGTAGAAACTGTGATACATTCTTTAGGATTCTTTAATGAATAACATTTATTTGAAATGGAAATTATCATTCAGTGCATTCTTGCTCAACAAAAGTATTCCCTTTTTTGAAGACATAGTTTACTCAAAAATAAAAATTCTGTCATTAATAACTCAAAGATATTTTTGATGAAATCTGAGAGCTTTCTGACTCTGCATAGACAGCAACGCAGCTGACACGTTCAAGGGTCAAAAAGCTCTTGGATTCCATCAAAAATATCTTAATTTGTGTTCTGAAGATGAACGAAGGTTCCTACATGTTTGGAACGACATAAGGGTGAGTAATTAATGACAGAATTTTCATTTTTGGGTGAACTAACCCTTTAAATCCCAAACTTACTGATCCCAAACTTTTGAATTGTAATGTAATTGGAGTAACTGTAATATGCATTTTTTTTTTTAATATAATATTTTTTATTTTTTTTTCAATAAACTCAGATCAGGTGGAAGACAGTCCAGATTCAGTGCCCTTCTACACCTACCACCCCAGTGAACCTTTGAGTAAAGAGCGAGTGGAGGCCTTCAGTGATGGGGTGTATGCAATCGTAGCCACGCTGCTCATCTTAGACATTTGGTTTGTATCCCTCCAAAGCAATTTTGTCACTACTGGATCTGACAGACATCATTTTAAAGGGATAGTTCACCCAAAAATGAAAATTCTATCATTAATTACTCACCCTCATGTTGGTCCCGTAAGACCTCCGTTCGGAACACAAATTAAGATATTTTTGATGAAATCTGAGAGCTTTTTGACCCTGCAAAGACAGCAATGCAACTGACACGTTGAAGGCCCAGAAAGTTAGCTAGGACTTTCTTAAAATAGTCCATGTGACATCAGTGGTTCAACTGTAATGTTACAAAGCTACAAGAATCCTTTTTTTCTACAGCTTTGTTCAACAATTTCTTCTCTTTCGTGTCAGTCTTGGACACACGTTCACAAGAGTACCACAGGAGTACCACAATGTGTTGTGGTACTCTCATCAATGCACGTCGAAGACTGAAAAATTGTTGGATAAAATCATTATTTTTGTTTTCTTTGCGCACAAAAAGTATTCTCGTAGCTTCGTAACATTACGGTTGAACCACTGATGTCACATGGACTATTTTAATGATGTCCTTACTGCCTTTCTGGGCCTTGAACATGTCAGTTGTGTTGCTGTCTATACAGGGTCAAAAAGCTCTAGGACATCACCAAAAACATCTTAATTTGTGTTCCGAAGATGAACGAAGGTCTTACAGGTTTGGAATGACATGAGGGTGAGTAATTAATGACAGAATTTTCAACTGTCCCTTTAAATATCTTGTTAATGTCAAAATCAGCAATATGTCTCAAAGGTCATTTCTTAAAGCTAACTAGTAGATTTTAAAGTTTAATAAACTATCTTCTTACACAGTGAAGACAACGTGCCTAATCCGTCTGTGGTAAAGAAGGAGTTTGATGATAACCTCATCATTGCGCTTCAGGCGTACGGTCCCGAGTACCTGGCCTACTTCGGTTCCTTCGCCACCGTCGGCCTGCTGTGGTTCGTTCATCACTCTCTCTTCCTGCATGTGACAAAGGCCACTCGCCTCATGGGCCTATTCAACACATTCTCCCTGGCTTTTGTAGGCGGCCTGCCGCTCGCCTACCAGCTCACACATGAGTTTCCCAAAGGCTCCCGCAATGAGCTGGAGGCCGTGCAGATCAGCTGCGTCATTATCTTTTTCGCCGGTCTGTTCCAGCTAGCAATGTGGGTAACGGCGCTTTTTACAGAGCGCGAGACTTTGCATCCATATGTGCGCTACGGCGGTCGAGAACACGCCTTTATGTTAGCGAAGCTCTCACTCTACCCCTGCGTGGCACTTGGGACATTCGTTTTCACCTGCATCCTGAGCCGCTTCAGTACGTCTATTTTTCACATGATGGAGATTGGCGTACCGTTTGCTTTTCTTATTCTGAGGCTGGTGGTTCGTGTGGCGCTGGCGCTCATCAGATGGCTCTTCTGTCCTGCGAGGAACGATTTGGACAGTGCTCCAGTAGAGGACGAGGACTTACAGCTGCCCATTAATGATATAGTGACTTAGCAGGGAATGGAGAGGAACGCCTCAATGTTTGACCTAAAATTAAGGTTAGGCTAGATTCCCAGTGCTATTGTTTATGATTAATGCTGCAGCTGACAGCTTTGTGCTGTAGAAGACGTCCATATCGGTCAAATCTCTCATTTAGTATAATAGACTGTGGAAGTGATTGATGAATGATGAGTCTTCAATGTCATAGCAGTGGTCTGAGGAGAACCAGAGTTTTTTTTCTCCTAACAGAAATGCACAATTTTTTTTTTTTTTTTTAGCATCTTAATGTTTTTATTAGCATGTTAAAACATTGTTTTTATGTTCAGATTTTAATGTGAATTAATTACGTAGAGGTTTTCACTTTATTCAAACAGTAAGAACTGCAAAAGTTTTTTAGATTATGTTCAGTTATGTTGGTTTTAGTTTTACATTATTTTGACTTTTGCACTAAAAAGGGATAGTTCACTCAAAAATGAAAATTCTGTCATTAATTACTCACCCTCATGTCGTTCCAAACCCGTAAGACTTTTGTTCATCTTTGGAACACAAATTAAGATATTTTTGATGAAATCCAAGAGCTTTCTGATCCTGCATAGACAGCAACACAACTGACACGTTCAAGGCCCAGAAAGGTAGTAAGGACATCATTAAAATAGTCCATGTGACATCAGTGGTTCAACCTTAACTTTATGAAGCTCTGAAAATACTTTTTGTATGCAAAGAGAACAAAAATAATGACTTTATCCAACAATTTCTTCTCTTCACTGTCAGCCTTCGACAGTGTTGCCAAGTCTGCTGTTACCCACGGAATTGGGCTACTTTAACACTTTTGCCATGGATTGTTTTCAATGTCCGTGGGTTGAAGCGACCCCAATAACAATATTTAACCCCTGGAATGCTAATTTTACCAAAAAACGGAACCCGATTTTTAACAGGGGACCCAGGGGTTACTTTTGGGCTAGTTTTGAGTAGCAATTGGGCGGGTTTTGTTGTGAAAACCTGGCAACCCTGGGCTTCGACACATGTTCATGACAGTACCACACTCACAAAAAGTATTCTTTTAACATAATATTACGGTTGAACCACTGATGTCACATGGACTTTTTTTTAACCATTTTAACAACGTGTCAGTTGTGTTGCTATCTGTGCAGGGTCAGAAAGCTCTCAGACTTCAAAAATATCTTAATTTGTGTTCAGAAGATGAACGAAGGTCTTAGAGGTTTGAAACGACATGAGGGTGAGTAATTAATGGCAGAATTTTCATTCTTGGGTGAACTATCCCTTAACTTTTTTTTTTTTTTTTAATATGGAGCTGCAATTCAAGTTTTGGGATGTTCTAGTGGAGGAAATCTTTCATGTAACTACATAAATGTCTGAATGCTTTCTCCAGTTTTTTGTAAAGCTCTTCATAAATCCGCTCTTCATTTCATGTGACAACAAAACTGGTGATTCACCTTAGATTAAATAATGACGTCACTGTTGCACTTACAGTCTAATACAGTCTAACGAAGCATGTAGAGATAATCAAGATTCATAAGCCATTATGATTGTGTTTGTGGCATTTGAGATTTTTTAGTATTTTATTAGTATTTCATCTAAATGTTACCATACTATAAGATGTTATATGTAAAGTGCACTTGTCAGACATTTTAACTGTCTTTCTAAGTTCTTGATTTTTATTTATTTTTTTTTTCACATTAACAGTCTTTTAGCAATCTGCTTTGTTTTTGGGAACTACTGTAGATGTGTCCGTTCAAATGTTACTGTTTAACAACAAAGATACAATTTTGAGAATAAACTCAAATGCTGCTTGCAGAAGTACTTTTGGTGGAAGACTGAAATTGTGTAATGAATGTGAGCACACTGAGAGTAAGTCAAAAATGAAGTTTATTCACCAAACGTAGCATTGCAATAATAATAATAATAATAATAATAATAATAATTCTTACTTTTTTTTTTTCCCCAGTATTGCCCATAACTTACTTAGTTTGTGTTCTGGTAAATATTAACTACTCAAAACTCATTTAAAAAAATCTGAAAATCAAACATAGACATAAATAAAGGTTCCCATTTTTTAAAAACAATGAATAACATGATAAGTAATTTGAAACCCATTTTCAGCTAAACATCTGAACAGTATAAGCTTGCACAATATATGTTGGGTAACATTATAACTTAAATTGTACAGCAGCTCTCAAACAAAAAAAAGAAAAAAAAAAACAAACTAAATTGTTAATACAGTTGTGACATCCACAAAATAAGCCATAGACAACTGGAGATGCATTCTCTTTTTGGTCTGATAGGATTCATAGTACTACAAACACAACATTCTCACATGACTGCATCTACTGCACAGCAGATGTGTAGGAAAGGAACATGTAAATCTATATCGCAGACAGGAATGAGGGGTCACACTTACTGTTTTCTTTTTTTAGGTTTTACAAAACGCCTATTGACAACTAGTCCCAAACTACACTACTGAGTCCCAATGTGTAATTAGGGCAAAGGTCACAGGTTATTACAAATCCACTTTTTAGCTACAAGCTTAAAGGGATAATTCACTCAAAAATGAAAATTCTGTCATTAATTACTTAGCCTCATGTCGTTCCAAACCCATAAGACATTGGTTCGTTTTCGGAACACAAATTAAAATATTTTTGATGTAATCCGAGAGCTTTCTGACCCTGCGTAGACAGCAAAGATCCTACCACGTTCAAGGTCCAGAAAGGTACCAAGAACATTGACAAAATAGTCCATGTTCAACTGTAATTTTATGAAGCTATGAGAATACTTTTTGCTGCGCAAAAAAACTAAAATAACTTTATTCAACAATTCTTAAGTAATTTAAATTTGCGCACAAAAAAAGTATTCTCATAGCTACATAAAATTACGGTTGAACCACTGATGTCACATGCTATCGTGTCAATGTTCTTGGAACTTGAACATGGTAGGAGCTCTCGGATTTCATCAACAAAATATTCATTTGTATTTTAAAGACGAACGAGAGTCTTATAGGTTTGGAACGACATCAGGGTGAGTAATTAATAACAGAATTTTCATTTCTGGGTGAACTATTCCTTTAAAACGTGATGATTACCTGTAGTAATGCTACTTTTATTCATGTAAGTGCCTTTGATCACAATATCTAATTTATTCCATCTGTTATAGGATTTTATTGTTCTCTATGTTAATCGTCGTTTGTTCTTTCACAGCAAAATCGACAGTGCTTTGGTACACGTTTGGTAAGACTTCAACAAATTAACATGAAAATTCATGTTTTTTTTTTAAAAAAACAAGAGCAGCTAAAAACAACATTGTAGGGAAGATACTGTAAAAATAAAATAATAAAAAGCACGGAAATCTATAAACATGTTTACATGTTTTCAAATATTGGACATCTACTCAAAGCACCAGTGTTTTTTTGATAGTAAAACCTGAAAAGCTAATTGAATCTTTCGACTCGTGTAGGTACAGTGCAACTAAAACCAATGGTCATGGAAGGGACCTTCTGAAAAAGGCTGTTTCTCCCTCCAAAAACAACCCGCTCAAGTAATTCTCCACCCCTAGAGAGGTTTAGTCATGCTGGATTTAAGAAAATAAGACAAGTCTAGGTCTTTTTGCATATCAACTTCCTATTATATAGAATTTGTTAAGCCTTATATATTATTATTTTAATAAACGTATAATCTCTCTATATATATGATCTAGGATATCATATCTATGTACAGTAATACATATGATGATATGTACACACACAAGTGAGTTATTCTAGTGCTCACGCACACACCGAGTAATGTGAAAGGGAAAGTGAACATGGCTATTTTAAGCAGTTACAGTAGGACTTGCGGACATGCTTCTGTTTTAGACTGTTTTGAGTTTATAAATTAAGCTCACATTTAAATGTTAACCATGAGAATTATGGCATCTCAAAAACCTAAAGTCACCAACCATGAGTTATTGCATTTGCAAAGCAAACCACACGCTCAATAATGTCACTCCACCGAAGCCTCCTTCCTGTAGTGCCACACATTCACTTACCATGTGCTTGGATGTTTTGTTTTGCATGTTTGTTGATTGGAAGACCACTGATGTTGACTTCCCAAACAGTGAACCGCGTCGCCCCCTTGTGGTCATTTTCCGTCCTTCATTTGATAGTTTTTTTTTAACGGGTTAAAAGTGAGAGTTTGGTTTGCGGCGGGTGTCACTCTCTCTCTCTCTCACTGAACGGAAGCTCCTGTGGTTGGTTGGGAGTGTGCTCGTGCCATCACAGTCATGGGTAAATGCTTACAGTTCAACAGGACATGAGCTGGTTTTGTCTGCTGAGGTGGAGACGTCTGTCATTGGGCTTCCTCCACAGCAGGGGGCAGCATGCCCTTTTCTCGCAAGTGGTTGCGCAGTGTATTGAAGATGCTGAGTTGCTGTTCTGGTTGCAGGACGAGCAACTGCTGTAAAACCTTACTGGGGTTCGGCCCCCTAGAGAAAAGAAATAAAACGATGAAAACGAGTGTCAAACATGCTGCCTGTGTGCTCACATCTCTGGGATTACAGGAACACCAACCATAGAAGTGCTGATATTGAAATCAAAATGCTAAACAATGCAGTTATTTTTGAAATATGTCAGAAGTGAAAATATCTGTTTTTAAATGTTTTTTTTTTTTATTTGTGACCTGCTCTGACATTTCCTCATCCCACAGTGCAACAATAAATTAAGGACATAATAAGAAATGGAATATAAGAAGTCTCTTCTGCTTACCAAGCCTGCATTTATTTGATCCAAAGTACAGCAAAACCAGTAACATTTTGAAATATTTCTACTATTTAAAATAACTGTTTTCTATTTGAATATATTTTAAAATGTACTTAATTTCCTGAATTTTTAGCATCATTACTCCAGTCTTCAGTGTCACACGATCCTTCATAAATCATTATAATGTTCTGATTTGCTGCTCGAAAAACATGTATTATGTTAAAAACAGCCGAGTAGAAGTTTTTCAGATTTCTTTGATGAATAGAAGGTTCAGAAGAACAGCATTTATCTGAAATAGAAATCTTTTGTAACATTATGAATGTCTTTATTATCGTAAAGCATCCTTGCTAAATAAAAGTATTAATTTCTATAATTTCCAAAAAGTAAAAATAAAAAATAACTCCAAACTTTTGAATGATATAGTGTATTATGTTACAAAAGCTGATAAATGCTGATCTTTCTTTTCATCAAAGAATCCTGAAAAAAAAAAAAAAGATATTATATATATGTATATATATATATATATATATATATATATATTGCTTTATAAATAATAAAATAAATAAATGCTTTAAATATTGATAATAATAGTAATAATAAAAAATGTTTCTTGAACAGCAAATCATATTACAATGATTTCTGAAAGATCATGCAACACTAAAAACTGGAGTAATGATGCTGGAAAATTTAGCTTTGATCACAGAAATAAATTACACTTTAAAATACATTCAAATAGAAAGCAGTTATTTTAAAAAGTAAAAATATTTCAGAATATTTCTGCTTTTGCTGTATTTTGGATCAAATAAATGCAGGATTGGTGAGCAGATGAGACTTCTTTAAAAAAACATTAAAAATCTCACTGTTCAAAAACTTTTGACTTGGTAAACAACTAGCAAAAAATGTGATGTGAATAAAATATTAAAAATGCATGATTATGTATTAACACGATCACATGAAATGAAAAGCTTAAATTATAAAAATGTTTAATTAAAATAAATCTTTTTAAAATTATAACATTCAAATATACCTGTAAATAAACCTGTTTATCTGCATGTCATGTGACCATGTCTTAAAAAAGTCATATTTTTTATAATATATATTTTTTATACTTTAATCATATTATATATATATATATATATATATATATATATATATATATATATATATATATATATATATATATATATATATATATATATATATGATGAAATCTAAATCATTTCCACTTTAAACCACTGCCAAGATGTGCTGATTTACAGTAGACTTGTCTTTCTAAATTTAGTCCCTGTTGTGGGTCAAAGTGACTAAAATTAATTGTCTTAATGACAATGGGATTATTCAGTTGAAGATGCACAAGTCTTATTTGAACTGTGTTGGTTGTGTCACTTAAATTAGAAAGGGTTTGACTATCTGTCATAGTTTGACTTAAACCATGCATTATGTTGAAGGCAATTATAAGGTTACAGCCTAGTGATGAGTAAATCTAACTCATTTATTGGCCAAAGCCAGTGTTTACACACATTTTGCACTTAGTCTCTTATTTAGATAATAGACTCCGTGTATAATTCTAATTGAAATCATTTTTATTTTTACACTATCAGTAGCACCTATGGATTTAAATTGGTAAGATTCTTTCAAAAAGATGAAGTGTAACCAAATAAGTTGAGGTCACATGAATCCCTCACCTGATAAAACTTGCTATGTAAACATGAACGAACGTCGCCATCAGATACTGACAGTCAAAACGATCCATTATTCCACCATGACCAGGAATGGTGTCCGCAAAGTCCTACAAAATGAAAAAAAAAAAAGCACAAGCTCACAGTTTAAAAGTCACTCCAAGTAGGTAAAGACTGAAAGACACAAATTCAAGGGTTTAATGTGTGACTTCTGCTGAATGTGAACTAACTTTGATCTTAAATGCTCGTTTGAAGCCACTGGCAAAGAATCCACCAAATGGTCCGATCAGAGAGGCGAACGAAGAGAGTGCAATACTGTGGATCTGAAATGGGTAAAGGTTCACCGTTTTCTGCAGACACAAGCAAGATGTGGACATCATTATCAGCCAATAGTACATAAAGAAACATTGTTAGCATTTCAGGATTCAGGAGTAAAACAACTCTTATTATTACACAATTATTATATGTGACCCTGGACCAAAAAAAAACAGTCATAAGTGTCAATTTTTAAGATTTATACATCATAAAGCTGAATAAATAAGCTTTCCATTGATGCATGGTTTGTTAGGATAGGACAATATTCGGAAAATATGACATCTGAGGGTGCAAAAAAAAAAAAAATCTAAATATTAAAAAAATTGCCTTTAAAATTGTCCAAATTAAATTCTTAGCAATGCATATTGCTAATCGAAAATTAAGTTTTGATATATTTATGGTAGGAAATTTACAAAATATCATCATGGAACATTATCTTTTCTTAATATACTAATGATTTTTGGCATAAAAGAAAAGTCAATAATTCTGACCCATACAATGTATTTTTGGCTATTGCTACAAATACACCAGTGCTACTTATAACTGGTTTTGTGGTTCCAGGGTCACATATATTAAGCAGAGCATTATCAGGCCACAACCTCTTAGGTGTAACAGTGCTCTGTCCTGTACTCACCCATCTAACTGCATTCTGCACCACTTCAGGAAGTGTGTATTCCTGTATCATGAAGAGATTTGAGGGCTCACACTCCACTGCAAAGCGGTTTGTCTCACTGTTGTATTCCACTGGACAAACAAAGTACTGGTACTGGGATAGCAGGTACGCAAACTGGAATAGGAGAGAGACATTAAGGTTTTAGTTGTCACACAATACCATGAGGGTTATGGGGTAATATAACAGTTGGTGTTGCTTGAAGGTAGGGTGAGCAACATATAGACATGTCCTGGCTAGGAAATCTAAATTGCCTAAAATGTCCAGGTTTTGACAATGTACTCACATTGTGGTTATACTTGCACGGAATTTGTCGATTGTTGTTTAAATAGGGCTGTCACGATTATGAAATTTGGCTGACGATTAATTGTCTAAGAAATAATTGCGATTATGTCAATTAATTGTCTGGTTTAGGGCATTGACGATTATGGCGATTTATTGTCTGTTTTATGGCTTTGACACATTTTTAATGCACTTTGTTCAATAAATTGTTAAAAAGGATTGTGATTAGGGACAAAATAACATTGAAACGTTTCTGAAAACCAGAGTTACCTTCAGAAACACATTCATATAAACCCCCACACCAATATTTAGATTTTTCTTCTTATATTTCGAGAATCATGAACAATGAATTTGCTGTGCCCCTACAGTATTTTTTGCTATTGCGTCTATTCTGTCCTCTCTGCGACCGTTCTGGCCACATACACACTGCAGCTAAATTCAGTTGTCAGTTCACCTTTTACTCCTTAAAAGCGTTCTGTACACACATAATTCAGTGAAATACGGGAGTGACAACCGCATTCGACAACCGTATTACCTTTCGAAAAATACAGGTAACGTTAGTGACTGACAACCGCCTTTACAGAAATATAGCCGGGCTTCGGGCCAGCGCAGCTCGAAAATATCCGCGTTCAAGCGCACACAATAGGCTGAAACTTGCCACAAAGCACCGGCAAAAGTAATTACAACTGAATGTGTCGGGAGGAAATAGTAAGGAGATATATAATTATTTATTAATAAACTAGTGTATTCTGAGTTAATGTCGCAAAGATCCTAATTCCTAATCTCCTCTTTGGACGCGCCTTTAGAAAGAAATGCATCTTTGTGGATTACATAATGAGTTTTTGTTTTCGATTTGTTTTATTTCATTAAGCAATAATTTACAACTTTCTATTTATATATATTTATCATGTCTGTGAGGCATGTATTCGCTGAGTTTCGGTTCATTTTTGTGAAGCGCTCCTGGGGTGCGTTTCCCAAAAGCATTGTTAACCAACTATGGTCGCAAGTTCCGTCGTTACCAACATAGTTCAACGGTGTTTCCCGAAACCATAGTTCAAACGAACATTCGCAGACAGTGTCACAAACTTACGTGGTTGAAACTACAGCTCTCGACCTGTGGTTAGAAGCAGTTCCTTGTTAGTAAGACATATGGGCTCAATAAATTATGCTCTTGGGCACAGTAAGCAAGCTAACATGCAGTACAATCTATATCTTTCACTCGATCTAAATATAAATGCATTTTAATCTATGTATTTTTAAGCTTCCTCTGCAAGCGACGTTTTTGAATAGTGCGCATGCGCTTAAATGCCTACGGGAACCCCGGAGTATGACGTAAGAGGGAACCCGCCATGGATGAAACATCAAATAAAGCGAAATAACATGGAACAAAAAATAGTAAATTAGTCATCAGGTGCCATGTTTAATATAGCTG
Organism: Cirrhinus mrigala; assembly: GCA_036247105.1. Lineage (NCBI taxonomy): Eukaryota > Metazoa > Chordata > Actinopteri > Cypriniformes > Cyprinidae > Cirrhinus > Cirrhinus mrigala. The sequence continues at coordinate 22,833,202 of CM070011.1, read as the reverse complement.
CATTTTAGAGATCTCTAATAAGTTAAATAGCATAAATGATGCGACCGTGTTCGGGAAACAGTCGTGACTAGCTAGTTCGTTTCCACATCAATGCATCGTACTATGGAGGTTAATCAGCGAGTTACGTCGTTGCACGGGAAACGCACCCCAGTTCGGTTTCGCACACACTGTATTAAAGCCAGAGTCTGACCCGAGCTTTTTCCCCCTTCTCCCAAAACAAGCTTATTCTACCATTTCAGCTATTACAATAGTTCCGTTTTGTACGTAATGGCAAAGTGATATTTCGTTTCGTTTTTTTTATTAAGTTAATTTAGAAAAACGTTTGGAGCATGTTTTGTTCGTTAAATATTCGTTTTTGTTTTAAAAGTAATGAACAGCGGCCAGCGGAAGACTGTTCTGGGGTGCGTTTCCCGTACAACGACGTAACTCGCTGATTAACCTCGGTAGTACGATGCATTGTTGTGGAAACGAACTAGCTAGTCACGACTGTTTCCCGAACACGGTCGCATCTCCGTCGCTTGAACCACATTAGTTCAATAATGTAGGGCCTTTGTTAATGACGTCACCGAGTAATAATTTATGCTATTTAACTTATTAGAGATCTCTAAAATGCAGCTATATTAAATATGGCACCTGATGACTAATTTACTATTTTTGTTGCATGTCATTTCGCTTTAATTGATGTTTCATTCATCGCGGGTTCCCTCTCACGTCATACTCCTGGGTTCCCGTAGGCGTTTATGCGCATGCGCACTATTCAAAAACGTCCCTTTCAGAGGAAGCTAAAAAATACATAGATTAAAATGCATTTATATTTAGATCGAGTGAAAGATATAGATTGTACTGCATGTTAGCTTGCTTACTGTGCCCAAGAGCATAATTTATTGAGCCCGTATGTCTTACTAACAAGGAACTATGCTTCTAACCACAGGTGGAGAGCTGTAGTTTCAACCACGTAAGTTTGTGACGCTGTTTGCGAATGTTCGTTTGAACTATGGTTTCGGGAAACACCAAATCATTGAACTATGTTGGTAACGACGGAACTTGCGACCATAGTTGGCTAACGATGCTTTTGGGAAACGCACCCCTGAACAGCTAGCTGTTAATGAGGTTTTTAAAGTGCATAGATGTGTCTCTCTTCTGTAGTATGTGTGGTGAATCATTGGTGAATAACAGGGAAAGCAGTAAAAGAGCAACAGGAGCCTTGACTCGCTCGTGTTGCCGGATCTTGGTAGAAACCATAAAAAACCGAAGTAAATCCAAATGCTTTATGCTAAAAATAAGACCAAAATATAGTGACTCGTGTCTGCTTAGTTTGATAGCTCCATAAACTCGATCGCTTTTTCATCCGAGCTTAAACAACAAGCACTTGGAATGATCTGTATTCATGCTGCTTCACAGAGTGCGATTTCTGTGAAGCAGCATGAACAAACATAAACAAAATACAATGCCTCCGTGCGCAATAATCAGACGGTTATTTAATAATCGCGACAGGTCTATGTTTAAATAAACCAAAAGTTGGTCTATCACTTTATTCGAATTGCGATATGCACTAGTGTCTGTCAATATTGAAACGGAAAAGGACTGTTTAAATAACGGAATCCTGCATGTTCTGTTTGCCTCTGTATGTATGAATGGCGGAAACACGGTTTTGTTTGTTGACACACACAAACTTAATCTTGCTGTGAGTCACTTCATGTAAATTTTACCATCTCATTTGGGAGAACTCGTCAAAATAAAAGTACGGTTTAACATGTAACAGAAACATATTAGTCTTGTATTACTTTTGTACAGTATAATGTAGGTGTTTATATATTCCTATTTCTACCAAATTTAAATAAAACAGTTAAATGATAAGAATAAATATTACAACAAGATTAACCACTTAACTGTAGAAAAAAAAATACTAGAATCCCCCCCCCCCAATAAGCTGTGTAGCCTTAAGAAAACCACTTATAAGTGAGGCTAATCGGAAAAAGGCTTCAATTTGCTAGGGAGCATAAAGATTGGACTCTGGAGCAATGGAAGAAGATCATGTGGTCTGATGAGTCCAAATTTACCCTGTTCCAGAGTGATGAGCACATCAGGGTAAGAAGAGAGAATGAAGTGATGCACCCATCATGCCTAGTGCCTACCGTACAAGGCTGTGGAGGCACTGCTATGATCTATGGTTGGTGCAGTTGGTCAGGTCTAGGTTCAGCAACGTTATGTGCCCAAAGAATGAGGTCAGCTGACTACCTGAATATACTGAATGACCAAGTTTTCTTTACTGATGGCATGGGCATATTCCAAGATGACACTGCCAGGATTCATTAGGCTCACAGTGTGAAAGAGTGGTTCAGGGAGCATGAGACATAATTTTCACACATGGAACAGTCACCACAGAGTCCAGATCTTAACCCCATTGAGAATCTTTGGGAAGTGCCAGAGAACACTTTGCGCATCGATCTGACTCCTCCATCATCAATACAAGATCTTGGTGAAAAATTAATGCAACTCTGGACGGGAATAAATGTTGTGACATTGCAAGTTTATCGAAACGATGCCACAGCGAATGCATGCCGCAATCAAAGCCAAGGGTGGTCCAAAGAAATATTAGAGTGTGTGACTTTTTTTTGGACAGGCAGTTTATAATGTATGAGGACTGTGTAGAAGATTCCAAAACCCATACATTTTAGGGAATTTAGAAATTCTGACCATGTGTTGTCACTCTACTTGAAGGTCTAATGGTGGCTTACAAAGAAACTGAAGACCACTGTTGCAAAGAATCCCCCAATGAATCCCTCCCAGGTCTTCTTTGGGGAGAGCTGCGAGAGAGCAAAGAGGTTTGACATAAGATCATTTTCATCCACAATGCATTCAATTATGGAAATTCACTCATCGTTTAAGAAAATTAAGGAACGGAGAATGTTTACAACAAATGTTTAGTGCTGTGAGGAAACATCTACCATGTAAATGTTACAGGTTCACCTTAATCAGTGGAGTTCTTCCAAAAAAGAAGCCAAATAGGTAGGCCATGATGTCATTACAGATCACAATAGAGATGGGAACAATAAACCTAGGGCACAAATTACAGCTTTATTTTACCAACAAATACTCTAGGAGAAAAGAAAATGCAGTGAACAACAATATATAAAGAATAATGGGAGAGAAGAAAGTTCACATTAGTTTCATTTACTTGAATGAATTATTTTAGAGAATTGGAATGTGAATTTTAACAAAGTTAACTAAAAGATGAACAATTATGAATAGAACTGAGTGTGTCTGCTCTCCCTTGAACAACCAATTATTATGTTATCATGTGGAAGATCAGGAAACACAGGAATGCAGCTTGAGAAACTCAAGTAGGAGTGAGGTGAAACCTCAGACAGGTCTGTCAGGTCAGGTGGGCTTACCAGATCATTCCCTCAAACAGGTTCTGTATAACCAGATGTGACTGAGTCACCACAATCAACAAGGTCACATGGGTCCAAGCAAACTGGAATGGCAAGCACAAACAAACATACACACATACACACACACACACACACACACACAAAATGGTCACCCACACAGACACACACAAACACAGAGTGAACGGTTGAAATGTCATCTACTCACTGAAACAATGATAAAACATGCAAAGCATGTTATGGCAGATACCCAGATAAAACAAAAATCACAGCGTGATTTATTCTGTTAAATATTTTTTTCTCAAATGTTAATTCAGAAGTCTGTACTAAGACTATAAAATAAAAAATAAACATAAACATTCTAAATGTTTGACTAATTGGCTGGAATAAAAGTATTTTGCTGCTGAGTGTTTCGTTTGCCAGTTTTTAAGTTCTTGTGGAATGGGTGTGACCACACTTACAAAGAAAATGACATTTTGCTGACATAACTGGTTAAAGTGAAGTAAGTCACAGTTTGTGGCTATTATTAGAGATTCTGAACCGCAGTAGCTGGACTCAACCCAACAGCTCAACACTTGAGTTTCTGGTTAATGAATAACCAAAAACTTACATCTAAATTCTGTTGGCATGTCTTGAAGGAAATATCAGTGCTAGCAAGGCAGCAGCTTCAATTTAGGCTTTGGGGTTGTAAAAAAAAAAAAAAAAAAAAAAAAAAAGCAGCATCAGCACCATTACTGTTGTCATGACACCAAGCGTGTCTTGTTTTCAGTCAGTTTTACAAGCCACTATCTTTAGAGTGCAATGAAAACATAAATAACAATTCATTATGCAAATAAATGCACAAAAGAAGACCAATTCAGTATGCAAATATTGCAAGGGCATCATCATTTCTATTACATTTTTAAATATTTTTTTAAAGAAATTAGTTGCTTCTTTAGCAAAGATGCATTAAATTGATAAAAAGCGACAATAATGATAGAAAAACTTTAAATAGAAATCTGTTTTTTTATTGTAATAATATTTCACAACATTACTGTTTTTACTGATCCAATGAATGCAGCTTTGGTGAGCATAATGACTTTCAAAAACAATGAAAAATCGTATTGACCTCAAACATGTCAACATTACTGTGTATAGTTTATTTTTTTTTATAAAAATGACACCTAATACTAAAACGATCTACATTGCAAAATCTAAATTAAGTCTGTAAGCTAAAAGGTCACTGAACCAGAATAAAAGTAACAGAAGTGCTGCCTTGCTTACACTGTAAATATATGCCATGCAAAGACTCATTTAAACATTATTTGCAATACTTTCACAATTCCCAGTGTATCTAATGTGAACTCATTAAACAGAAACATAACATTAAATGTGATAATATGACATAATATGACATGGGACTACTGAATATCCAAAGGCTCAACACATGATATGCACATGACTGTGAACGAAATGGACAGTTTAGTTCTGGCTGGCACATAAATGACTGATACACACCATATAAAACTGCAGGCGGTAATGTTTCTTCACTAAACTCAGTACAAACATGCAGAAACCTGTAAAAAGCAAATAACATGCAGTTAATTTCCTACAATACAGAGAAAATTCTATATCTTATCACTGTTTACTGTATAAAGAAATGGATTTGAGAGACAGCAGACAAGCATTTTTTGTTTTGGAAAGGTTCCATATCAGTTTTGACAGCAGCACACATCAAATAGGATATTTTGGTTTTTGTACATTCTAGAAACAAAATTCTATAACAAACACACTGGCTTATATCTTATACTGTATATTCTGATTTACATATTCTCTATGATGATGGCCATTAAGCTGTGCTGGAGAGAGAGCCTAGTTTAGTGAGAAAAAAAATGTCTGCAGGGCAGACCTGCAACAGCTGCAACAGAGGCAAAGTACATGCACCTTTGGTCCTACTGTAAGTATGAACACACATCTACTGTACATCTACATCTGCAGCAGTGTATTTGTCATAGCCCTAAGCTGGTCCAAACTCATGAGGTTTTACACAAATTCATGCAGTTTGAGAGATGCTGTCATTAAGCAAAAGGGCAACACGCCAAATATTAAATCATCCTGAAATTCACGTTTATTTGTTAATTCAACTTATCAGTCTAAACAGTTGTGACACTCAAGGTTGTGTTATATGTACACTACCATTCAAAATTCTTGTTATCACAGTTAAAAATGGTTGTGTAGCTTCATATTTTTGTGGAAACCGTTGTTTACTTTGAAAGGAAAGTTCAAAAGAACGATATTTATTTGAAATAGTAATTATTTGTAACATTATAAATGTCTCTACTGTCACTTTTGATTAATTAATGTGTACTTGCTAAATATAAGTATCTATATAATTAAAAAAAAAACATTTTGAACGGTAGCATAGCTGCATGTGAAAGTTCACTTCCAGAACAAAAATTTACAAATAATGTCCTCACCCCCTTGTCATCCAAGATGCTCATGTCTTTCTTTCTTCAGTATCAAAGAAATAATGTTTTTTGAGGAAAACATTTTAGGAATTCTCTCCATATAGTGGATTTCAATGGTGTCCCCGAGTTTGAATATCCAAAATGCAGTTTAAATGCAGCTTCAAAGGGCTCTAAACTATATAAACAATTTATATACTTTTTAACCTCAAATGCTCATCTTGTCTAGGTCTGCATGAACTTTTTCAGTTCTCGGTTCAGTTAGGGTATGTCGAAAAAAACTCTCATTTAATTTTCTCCCTCAACTTCAAAAGTTCATCCTACATCGCTGCAGGAGTACCAACCCAGTGTTTGCATAGTGAACATGCAAAGGAGATCAAACACCCTTTACAAAAAAAGGTAAAACAGTGATGTAGCACGATTTTGAAGTTGGAGGAGAAAATGAGATGTTATTTGACATACCCTAACTGAACTGAGAAAAAAAAAAAAAAAACTGTTCCGATAGTTATTTTCTAAACAGTTATTTAGAAAATAACTATCGTTTCACTAGATAAGAGCCTTCTTCCTCGGCTGGGATCCTTTGAAGCTGGATTTAAACTGCATTTTGGAAGTTCAAACTCAGGGGCACCATTGAAGTCCACAATATGGAGTGAAATGCTGAAATGTTTTCCTCAAAAAACTATTTCTTTACGACTGAAGAAAGAAAGACATGAACATCTTGGATGAAAAGGGGGTGAAGTACATTATCTGTAAATTTTTGTCCTGGAAGTGGACTTCTAGAATAGCTTGTTGGCACAGAGCAACAGCTTATTTACATTAATTAAGGCATAAAAGCGTATGTCAAAGCGATCAAGCAAACGACTTTCATGAAGTCATTTAATGCTTTGAACACAATTCTATATATAATCTATAAACAATACATAAACTATGCAAGGAAGGTAACTGTGCACTGTAGGCTTTTGACCTAGACTCATAAAAGTTTCTGATAGTCTTCATGGAATGTTTAATGCAGTTACACTCACCTGCCAAATACAGTGCAAAAGAAATAAACCGGTGATAACGCACAAGGAACTGCAAAGGTTCCTCCCTTTGGACGAGTGCGCCAAAATAATCAGCCACTGTCTCTCCATAAAAGAAGTAGTTCACACAAATCAAGAAGTACCTGAAATACAAGGTGCATTTGTGTCAAGATCTGATGATTTGAGTGAAGGAAACGTATTTTTGGAAACAATACATAGCCCCTTTCAGCTGTTTGGCTGCGATGTTGTTATGCTGGTGGGGTGTACTTTATGCTTAGTTCCAACATGGATGTGCACTTTGCTCAAGTCCAGTTAATCACTACTTTATCTATGACAAAAGGTAACTGGTAAAACGTGAGAGTGGGTGTGTGTTTGTTTGTAGTTGAATACATGAATGTAAAGTACGTGAGCAGAGAGAAGGGGAAGGGTAAGAGAGATAGGGATAGTTAAGGGGTGAAAGGAAAGCTAGCCAGCATTTTACTTACCAGCTTAGAGTCCTAAACCATGGAAGATCATACGAATGGTAAACTCTGTAGCCAATGGTTATAATTTCATGAAAACACTTGATTTGAACACCCATAACCTATAAAAAAAGATCATAAAAATGTAAGAGCTGAACATATTCAAATAGCACTTGCATCAAACATATATTTAAAACACTAGTGATTCAGATCAACTTTTCACTGAAAATTTACACATTATGTGAAGTCAGGAAGAGTTAAAAATGAGCTAAATGACAGAATGTAGCCTAAAGGGTTTGTAGGAGGACAGCTGGGATGTTTTGCAAATGTTTTTAATAGAAACCACAAATGTGGTCTGTGTGTTTGTCTTGTTAACTGTGTTTGCACAGTACATATATGGTTTGTACTCAAACTTACCACTAATATGAGCATAATGGGTCCCAAATAGATGATGAGAAAGAAGCCAATGATCATTGTCAATGACAATATGCCTCTTATCCACCAGTTCTTCCACCTGTAGAGATTAAGTCATAAATAAACATCAATTTAAATGCAGAAACCAAGAAAACTAAGGACATAGATGACATTTTTCCTTTGTGTTTACTTAGAAATGTACTAAAAGCCTGTGAAAGAGGTGAAAATGATGAGGTGTGAAATGTTTAACTAAAAACCCAGCGATTTCCCTACTGTTGAAATGTAGGTGCGTTCAACTGAATGAAATGGCTAGAGCAAAATGATCTAAGCTTCAGTGTTGAACACTGAAGATGTATTTATGATATACTGCGCTTTATGAGAACAAAGCTGATGGGTTAGATTTACGGTGATGGTGCCATAAATGTAATAAACAGGGCTCCAAGAGAGATATGAATTCTTCGTTTTCTGGCCCAGAGTGCAATAAACTGTTTGCAGGTGCCACAACTCATGCAAGCCAGTGAAAAGAACGGGAGGGAATTTGTCAATGGAGAGAAAGAGAAAGGGGAGGGAGAGGGGAAAAAAGTGCAGCATCATCACAAAGTGTGGTGGGTAGCCAGGCGCCGGCATTCAGGCTTGTCGTTGGACCAGCGCCTCTGCGGTCTTTTAAAGAGCCTGCAGCAAATCCCACCAACAGAACAGCAAAACTGACAAGGATTAGGATTGTTCCTAATAAAGATCCCATTTAATCACACTGGAGGGCCCATGACCCTGTCGAACCACCCCCTAACCTCATCAGCATATCAAAAATCAGTCTTATTGATCAAAATTAAAAGTGAATAGCTGAGCAATACGCCTTGCTGTAAGGTTATGCGTCAGCTTTAAAAGATTAACCAGATCAATTCTTACTAAAAAAATCCTTCATGTGCGGAAAGGGTTGTTTTTAGAGAATATTGTGTATGGGTCTCCTATTTTCCCAGTGAAAACAGGTTCAACCTGTTTGTGATACATCAGAGACTCATAGTTTCCCATGTGCATTGAACTTGGGCCTAAACGTCTGTGCAGGTACATAATGCCGACATAGATTGTTTGGGGAGTTGCTCATGAGCTCAGTGTCATTGGGTACCTAGATGACAAGCCCTCCAGGGCTTTGTTGAGACACTGTGGAGTGTTATCTGCGGAAGGTGGCACGTCTGGTGTGTCCGCTTTGGAGTCGCCCTCCATTTCTCCTTCCCCCTCACCGGGAAAAGCAAGCCTGTCGTCTCCATCTGCCTCCTGCAGAGTATGAACACACACGGTGAGGAAATAAAAACAAACTAGATAATTAATGCAGCAATTTCAACGCAGATAATTATATACACTTAACTAAACAGACATAAACAATTTTATAATGTGACCCTGGACGACAAAACCAGTCAAAAGTAGTATGGATATATTTGTACCAATAGCCAAAAACACAAAATTATCAATTTTTCTTTAATGCCAAAAATGATTAGGATATTTAGTAAAGATCATGTTCCATGAAGAAATTTTGTAAATTTCCTACCACAAATATATCAAAGCTTGTTTTTTGATTAGTAATATGCATTGCTAAGAACTTAATTTGGACAACTTTAAAGGCAATTTTCTCAATATTTAGATTTTTTTGCAAACTGAGATTCCAGATTTTCAAATCTTGACCAAATATTATCCCATCATAACAAACCATACATTAATGAAAAGCTTATTTATTCAGCTTTCAGATGACGTATAAATCTCCATTTCAAAAAATTGACCCTTATGATTGGTTTTGTGGTCCAGGGTCACAGGGTCTGCATTTTATTACATAAAATGTTAATTCGCTCTTTCGTATTGCAGTGCAGTTGCTAAATTGTGTTTCTTTACTTAAATAGAGGTGTTTTAACTGGTGTCTGTCAAACTACATTGTAAAAATGGCATCTGTAAATTAACTGCTTTTAAAGCACTGTTTCAACTGGTGATAGACTCTTTTATTCACAAGGCGGGACTTCCATTACTAGAGCCACTATGGTGGGTGATATACCGTAGACATGATTAATTGGTTGAAATTTGTCAAGTGGTAGAGATTTTGGACTATCGTCTCTATTGCGTTACATGCTCACGTGACGTTGCTGTGCTACGTGGTCACAAAAACATAGCGTTTTTAAGCATTGCGGGCAAAAAACAAGTGATTTTAAGCAGTTTAAATTCAATCAGCAGCGAAAGATAACTAATTTCACTATATGCGTGCACTGAGAGTGCTGTTAGAGATGTGCGTGCAAGTAGAGACGGTGTTCATAGAGCGCGGGAGTATTGAACAGAGTTATTTTTTGCTGCTTTATAGGTCTTGAATGGTTAAATGCACATGTATGTGTCAAAATGACTGTCTTTGCAAGTATCCTCGTAAACACAGTAATTTAGGTCTTAAGTGAAAGCAAAACAACTGAGAACGAAAACACGTTTAACAGTACTGTGTATTGGATTCGGGCAGCTCTTAAAGTGACAGCAGTCTAATATTTCTGCTGTCTGCCATTCATGTTATTCAAACAGCAAAAGAGAGAAAATCTCTCACTGCTCCTGATTAAATCACTTTTGTAACTTTAGTAAGAAGAAATATATTTATATAAAGTGAAGCATATGCAGTGTTTTTATACAAATGCTGCTCCATCTGAAAGCACCTGTTGGATATTTACTATTGATTATACAACCGGCTTCACTGAAAAAATGCGCATGACAATCACCTTCGATTAATCGTGCAGCTCTACTTGTTTTAAGCAAAAATAACTGTATTATGATATATCTTTGCTGTGAAATAAAATTACTTATATCCAAGATTTTGGTCATATCACCCACCCCTAAGAGCCACCATATGGAGAGTTACAGTGATGACGTATTTTTGTAGGCAAACCTGGACGTTAGCATCACCCTTGCTCTCTCAACAAAAACACAATAGGATTTTTCAAATAGCTTTTGGATTATTGCAGAAAATAAGCTGTGACCAACAAAAGTTTATGATTCTTCTATGTTTTGTTCATCATGACATAACTTTGAAACCTAAATACCATCACCAGAAGTAAAAGGATGATGGAACTAGAAGCTCTGGGTTTTTTTCCTACAAAAATACATCATCCCTGCAGCACACTGCACATAGCAATATTAGTGAACTGTCTCAAGTATTAAACAGTCTTTGGCTGTCTTGTTTTTTTCTTTGGAATATTACATAAACACATCCCAAGAAACACTTCCAAAAACACTGAATTAGGTGAGAGAACCACCAGACACTTGGATGGAGACTCAAAACAAAACTCACAACTTACAATGTCATAATTCAATGGTCTTTCACAATCACCATGAAATGCAGCCCTTCATGGAAATCACAGATTTACCAGTCAAAGCAATAGAGAGCGACGGTGGACAGGATATTAGCCAGCATAACTTATGCAAATGCTAGACAAATGCCTCTGAGGAAAATCAATCGGGCTTGAGGACATGGCACCCGAGTAGGTGCGGTACAGTAGACTGAAGACACCCGTCTGCTCGATGCAAGGTGAAGAGAGGCAGCTTTCTCATCTTTCACTGTTGTCTTGGCCAGCACAACACAACTACAAGCCAAAGAAAAGAAAATATGGCCAGTAGCAGAGGAAACTAATGGATGAGGTGAAGAAGAATGTACTAAAAGAGGAGAAGCTGGACCAATATTTCATCATCAAAGCTTGTGGTTATGGTTTGATAAATAACTCAACAAGTATACAAGGGCTGAGTTACTTACTGAAATGTATCATGTCTCATGTAATCACTCTAACAGTGTCTCAAGGCACCAGTTTACAGCATTAGTTGAAAGGGAAAAAAAATTTACATGTACTGTACTGGATAAATAAATGAGAAAAAAAGCACCTCTTTTAGTAGCTTAGATGGTGTAGGGTCTAACATACATGTTGTCGATTTAGATGATTTAAAGGTGCACTAAGCAAGCACTAAGCTGTCCAGCGGTGGAGAAAACTCAAAGAGTGGGAAGGCCTGGAATCAGATGCCAAGGTTGCGTTGTTTCTTTTTGATAGATGAGTAACGTTGATTTTGCGTTTCACACAACTTATCTGTGTTGGCTTTTGTTTGAATATGCCTGGGTCATCTTCACTTGTTTCCATGATTGTCAGTATGCCAGGGTTGTGTATGTACAAGTGGGGCGGAGATATCAAAATAGGGGTGAGGTCCTGTGTTGGGGTTTGGCCGTGTTTTGTTTTGCTTTCAAATATCAACATCGTTTGGCAAAAATCGCTTATTGCACCTTTAACAAGTTCCTAAAATTTTATACAATTCCTCTTCTCTTAGAGCTGAGAATGAGTGGAATTGATGCACATCTGATGTGATACTGTAGCTGACAGTTATAATTTTATCTCTAATAGTACTGATCTTGGTAGTAAAGTAGTTCATAAAGTCATTACTTCTGTGCTGTTGGGACATATCAACGCAGGTTGATGCTTTATTTTTCATCAATTTAGCAATTGTACTGTATAAATACCTGGGGTTGTGATTGTTTTCTTCTAAATGATTTGAAAAGTAATCAGATCCAACAGTTTTTAATGTTTTTTTTATAGGAGGAAGTACTTTCGATCCATGCAATATGAAATACTTCTAGTTTGTTTGTTTTTTTCAGCTGCGCTCAATTTTTTAAAATGATTACTGAAATCTGTGTCAATACCCAGCCCTAATGTTCACCGTTAACATCGTTATATGGAAATATGACTGGCTAACAAGGATCATTGCCAGTGTGTAAGCCTGGCATGTGGTTTCAGCAGCAGCCCACATCTTGGAAAGCCTGATGTGTAATTGTCTGATAATCTGCAATAAATCTGTAATCTGGATTTTACTGCTGTGCCGACAGGCTACCACTGCGGTCACTAAGCAGTTCACAAAGTAGCTGATCTGCCTTTCAGACTGAAAAACAAAATACTGCACGCTAAAGAAAAAAATCCCAAGAGCAGCTTGTTTTACAGCACCTAAAAGTAAAGGGCCACAGCAAACAAGCTACACACTTATAAGTTAATATGTAATACTGCATAGACGTAATGCTCCTCTATGGTCTAAACTAACCCTAAATGTCACATAAAAGACAGACTGTTGTCCAGTCAAAGTCAGTGGTTCATGGCCTGAATAAGCTACAATGTGCTACATACTTTATGCCAGGCAAAAGTCTGGCTCCTGTGAGACTATGCCGGCTTTGTTATTCACAGATTTTATGTATTTTATGGTGTTTCAGTCAAACCCCTCGCTGACAACCAAATTTGGCAATGCAAGAACAAGACGAACATTGTACAATTTCCAAATTTAGCCAAAGGACCAAAGCCTTTGGAGCATGACTGTAAGAAGCTGTGCCGAGGAGGTAATTGGGAGCAAGCTGCATCGAGCAGGGAGGTCACTCATGTCTGAAACAAGGCTCAGATTAAGGCTGGTAAAAGAAACCCTCTGCTAACTTTTTAATGAGAACACACTCAAGCCCCCAGAAAACATTCATGGAAATGTACAGATCTGAGCAACACTCATTCCAGCTATCATCTACATCAGTGCAGTCCAACTACATTTTTTTCAATGTGAAAATGAAATGGCTATTTTTGATAAAGGAAACTGAGTGCAACAAACGAACTGCAACATTATCCCTCTTCATACACTGCCAAGACAATAGACAGATGAGAAGAAAGAGTTTCCTAACGCTACAGATGAGTGGACCTATTATTAGCCTGAGGGTTTCACTAAATGGTAGCCTTGTAGCATTTTGCAATCCATTCAAGAAATAAAAATCAGCATTTATAAATGTACGCTGATATATTTTCACTATTTAAATGCCACTCGACAGTCAATAGGACACTACGGCTCTTAAAACTTAAAGGTAAATCAACAACCTCCAAAGGCTATTTTACTTTCACACTGTTTTATTTTGTTTCCTGATGCACCCTTATAATGTTAGTCAAGGTTACTTGGATCAGATCACATTATTTTTTGTAAGTGTTTAATTTTATTTATTGTTTCAGTTGTTTGACAAGACAGTAACTACATTAGATTACAAAATAAACAAATAATATGCATGATTTTATAATAATAATAATAATAACTTACGGTTATAATTAATATATTGTTAAATATATTTACTATTAAATTAAATAAAAAATATAATATAGTATAATTATATAATATAATATATTAAGAATATAATATAATAGCAACAAATTCTCAATGACCAGTTTTTTTTATTTTACAAGAGGAAGCATTGTGAACATTAGAGTATGTTTGAACACTACAATAATTTCTTTTATTTCAAGCAAGCAAGGAAAATCCATGATGTGACCTTAAGACAAGAAAAAAATTGCTGTGTATGTGTTCTTGTATCCTCACACATGTATCCTACTGCCTATAAGAGTCCTGGAAGTGAAGGGATAAGAAGACTAGGCCGCTGATTAGCTGCTCCATAAATGAGACTACACTAATCCCTCAGAGAGAAAGAGGAAAAAGCCCCAGTCCAGCTCTGTCCCAAAGGGCCTAGCGCACACCAAAATGCAAACACACAAAGGCATAAGGACCGCAACCAGCAGTCACCGCATCTCTCATTCAGTTTCTACCTGCAGAGCCAGTATCTGTAACAGGACTTACTGAACTAACAGAGATCATATAACCAATGAACAGCAGAAGTGTCAAAAAACCTGCCAAATCATCACTTCCGCAGCCTATTAAGTCCACTCTAAAGTGCTTTAAGGGTGAAAACAAAGTGTCAGTAAAGGACGATATCCTCTGTGGATTTTTTCCTGGGGATGACAGCTTGGCCCAGTTTTCACAGTCCCTTTACATGCTTTACAGCGGTGGCAGGAAAAAAAAAAAAAAAAAGACAACAGGCTGATCAGGAATTTGTAGTGTTGCAGCAAATACCAAAATGGACACACTCACGGCTGATGTCAAAAGGGGATGCAGCAGAATTCCAAACGCAGTGTTGCGTAATGTATTCTGTGCTAATTACACAGAATACTGTCTACTGTTGCATTATGGGAAAAAAACATTGCTGAAAATACCAGCACAGTATGCTCTGCAGGATACATATAACACATAAAATGTCCCTGTTACAAGAGAGATTACACTGAAAGATGTGTCCTGAGAAATGGCTACGGCCAAATGTGTTAGCCAATCAAATCATTCTGAGTTTTGGTGGGACTACCCATTTTATCAAACAATGGAACAATGGGTAATGTTTGGGAAATATGTTTGGAAAAGTCATTAGAAATAACGTGAAGCAGTTTTTACCAGCAAAACTATTCGGTTAACTAGCAATTTAAGCTTCATTTAGACTGTCACCCCAAACTTTTTGTGCAATTCTGATCATATTTAGATAGTCTGAGCAGCAACGAGCTACATAAAATTTAATTTTTGCAAATCTGTTTCAAGCTACATTCATATGTGGTTTGAAATTCTATTCAAATTGCATTCCTGGAAATCTGTTTCAGTCAGACCAGTCAGATCGGATTTAGTGTAGCTTTTTCACGTTCTCACACCACATAAAATCTAACGACGTCAGACGTTTTTGTAATAAAAATAACTCTTATTTCTTGGGGTGTAAAAATACTGTAAATGAGCCTCCGACAACAAAATAGTATTATGTTATTGTTTACATGGTCATCAAGGATACTCTGAGAGAATGTGGGCAGCCACGCCATCGTTTTCAGAAGTCTCTGTTTTGGTCCGTTTATACTGAAACACAAGCCCGAAACTTTCAAACTAAAATGGGGCCTGCGGCATTTTCAAAAGTGTCCTTTTTTGAGGGTCGAAAACGACAGAGTAGTGTAAATATTACACTTTAAAACCAAAACGCACTGGTGTAAACGTAGCTTTCGTGTTGTGAAAAATATATTTTTAAAACAAAATAATAATAATAATATTGATTACTCAAATTAACTGAACAATGTTCCCCTAACATACGATGACATCTACATTGCCAGGCCTAAACCGAATTGTATAATTCTAAATCACTAGGGGTGTAACAAAACACAGAAGTCAATATCATATACCATGACTGAATACCATGAAGTCAATACCATGAATACCATGACTGAAGTGCCCTTGAAGTGCCCTTGAGCAAGGGCACTGAACCCCCAATTGTTCCCCGGGCGCTGGAGCAATGGCTGCACACTGCTCCGGGTCTGTGTTCACAGTGCGTGTGTGTGTGTGTGTGTGTGTGCGTGTGTGTTCACTACATTATATATTAGTGCTAATATATACATTTTATATTAGTGCCACAATTATGCTACATAATTGTACATGAAACATGAAATCCTACATGAAACAAAAACAGCAGACAGACTGAATGAAAATGCAAGTTCACTCTCTGACAGCAGGTGGGCCTTTAGGAACAGCAGCCATATAGAGTTTCTTTGGTTACCGCTGTAAACAAAGCAGCTGCACTTATAAACACTATGTATTATATAAATATGTAATATGCATTTCTGAAAACGGTCAGTTCCTCTTTAAAATACATTCATATAAACCCCCACATATCTGTTTTCCTATATTTTGAGAATCACAAACAGTGAGCTTGACCTGCCTGCTACAGTATTTTCTCCTCTTTACAGACTTCATCAAAATTTCACACAAATGACATTTTGGGAACTAATTGCAATCCAGTTGTGGTGCAATTGTGCATCTCTAGAACCAGAAACTTTGCCACACTCTTGATTTAAGACAACTAGGCGGTTCTTCAAGCTCTTGCGTGCAATTTGAACTTGCCGTTCTTGTTTTGGGTTGGTGCATAGACCGTCTCTTCTTCTGCTCTTTCTGTTGTGACCGTTAACGTTGCATTATCGCACACACTCCCTTCTGGACTGATCGCCTATGACTGACTGTATTCGCCGTCTGACTGCATGAACCGTGAGGGTTCGGTACGAATATATGTACTGTTAGACACCTAAAAAAAAATAAATAAATAAATAAATAAATAAATATTCACAGAAATTGTATGATTATAATACTTGCTGAGTAACCAGCTTTCTGTGGGAAATTGCAGAAGTAGGCCATGACTATGGAAAGAGAGCGAATGTGTCGCTGAGGCCAGGCTGCAGAACGTGCTGCGCAGAGGTTATGACGGTCCACTGAACTCCAAAGACTGCTGAGGTGGTACATTGAGCAGAGCACCATGCTAAAGCCCAGAGAGACTGAGGCTAATGATGCTCCTCTCATTGAGAGGAAAAGTAAACAAGATATTAACTGAAAACCATGAGACTGAGCTCTGTACATAACCTCAGTCATCAGTGAGAGTGCAGAGCTGTAAATACTGCTTGTTACTATGAGTGATGGAGAGACTGACCTTGAGAGAACTGGCCGAGGGGCTTTAGATGGACAGTCAAAGCTCTGCCCGTGAGACATCAGCATTAGTCTTATAAGGTCAGCAGTCTCCAGGACATAACACAATGTTCTTTCAGAGCCTTAGTGTTTCATTGACTAAATTTGCCACATTTAAAATGAAAAGGATAAACCAGATGCCCTTGCAGAAGTATCTGGGAAAAAACAAGTGTATTTCTGGATAATCAGCAATGAATATGCTTAAGTCTGCAGTCTTGGTCATTTTAGTAAATTAAAAGTTTTTTTTTTTTCCATATTATTATTATTAATTATAATAATATTAATAAATATTGTATTATTTAAAAGTTTATTGTATTGTTTATATTATATTATTTATTTTTAAATAACATTAAAATTAACTTATTAAATTATTAAAATAACATTATGTAAAGGTTTAGGTTTAAGGTTTAAGATCCACTACAGTCCTTAGACAAATACTGCTGCCCTAACTTTCCCAAAGCTAGAGAACTTTTTCAGAGGAAACAACATATGACAGCTCTATGATCCTAAGTTGAACAGTGTAAAGACATGACCGTCTTCACACACAGATCTCCTGAGACTAAATCATTTGTAATTACTGAGTCATGAGTTCAAATCATCCATTTCCAGGATGGCCGCTGTGTTGCTCCCTTCCCAACCTTTCCACACTGTGGCCAAGTGATTTGTTGTCACATGTGATCTACGCCAACGCTCAGCTATCAAACAAAACTACATCATTTCCAGGGAAGAGTAAATAACGGCTCTATTCAATCAGTTACAGATACGCTATATAGAGGATTTGTGAACAGATTCTGTTAGATGTTAGATATCTTAAAAGCAAAGCACAGCTCCATGTGTGTAGTGTATTCATAAAAACAAAGCACCTGCCTTTAATAATTTTTTTTTGATAAACAACTAACACACTTCACTGACACAGAGCTGACCCAAAACGTATCTTTCAGCTCTTAAACAAATATTTCCCAATATAACAAACACATACTTCTAAAACTAAATTAGAAGCTCAGGATGTGCATGAGTTTACTATCCTGCAAAAACACTCTGGAGCACTAGTGATGTCACAATGCACTGTAGCAAGTTCAATGGCACCCAGTGTGTTTCACAATAAATGAATGTTGATCATTTGAAATGGCTGCCATAATAAAATGCTTACAACAGGACAATGTCACATATAACTAAATACTGAAAATTCACCCCAAATTGAAAAATGTCATTATTAACTCACTCTCATCTCCTTCAACGTTCTTATAGAAAAAATGATGATAGTCACCATTCACTTTCAATGTACAGAAAGAACCAACGAAAGTAAATGGAGACTGAGTCCGAGGCTGTTATTCTCCCAACTTCTTCTTTTGTGCTCCTCAGCAGAAAGTCATACTTGTTTGGAACAAACATGAGGGTGAATAAATGATGTAAGTTTTTCTTTTTGGGTGAACTCTAATTCAAATGACATAAAACTGCTCTGTCTGACACACACCACCTGATTCTGACAGCTGACCGTGCATCAAACAATAACGCGGTGCCTATCTAGACAGTATATTTGGGCATCTATATGAGATGGTCAGAATGCTCAGAACGTTCCAGACGTGTCTACGATTACCAAAAATGCTGTCTAGGTAGGCAGCTCAATAGGTTTTGCGACACAACCACTGACACTGTGGCTTTACAGTGTGTCTGGCTCAGCAACTTAATATGAAGCAACCGACAGTTTAAAGATGAAATGAATTAAAGTGACAGTCCCCGACTCCCTGAAAACAAAAGTCGCCAGATACAATACTAATTTTTCCTTAAACAACTTGTTTTGTGTAATACCTTCTCAGGTTGAAGCGGTCTGACTGGTTGCTTGTTAGCTGCTTAGCTAGAAGGTCATTCGCAGTCGACTGAGGGAAATAAAGCCTCTTGAATGAGCGTGTGCTCTATAAATTACCTTGTCACTGATGTTTTCAGTGCTGTCAGGGTCTCCTCCTCCTCCTCGCCGTCTCAGCTCCGTCATTTTTTGCTAATTTCAGTCTAAATAATACATAGATATCGTCGGAGGTCCGCGTTAAAATGAAGCAGAGCGGGGTTCGCGTCCGTCTCGGTAATCCGGTTAATTTAACTTACTGCGACCATCAAAGTGTCTCCCGCGGCAGGTGGAGGGACAGACAAGCCTGCGTGCATTTGTTTATGCCTGCAGATCTGCTGCTGTTTTGTTAGTTAAGTGAGAGACCAACCTCTCTCCCTCTCTTTCCCTCTCTCTACCTCTCTCACTCACCCAGTGACTCAACATAAAGAGGAAACACTGCTCCACTCTGCGGCTGGAGTTTAGCGCACTTCACTCCTCAAACTCTCACCATTGTCGGGGAAAGTTACTTTAACAAGTAATGTATTACAATATTGCGTTACTCCATGAAAAGTAACTAAATGCGTTACTTAGTTACTTTTAATGGAAAGTAATGCACTTTTGGGTTACTTTTTGTCACCTAATCTGGGCTTGTTTATTTATTTTTAATAACAAAAAAACAAAAATTATATTTTTGGCAACTGTAAAGGCCCTTTTACACTAAAAGTGAAATAAAAACGCCTCAGGCTGAAGAAGTGCTTCTGCAGCTCACTCCCAGTTTCTCCCAACATGGGGACAGAAGACCTGAATAAGTGGGAAAACAAAAGTAATCAAAAGTAACTCAGATATTGTTTTGGAAATTTAAAAGTAATGTGTTACTTTACTGCACTCTAAAAAATGTTGGGTTCAGCTTGTTGGTTCATTTTATATGGTTTATTGTTTTTAAAAAAATTTACCTAGGTGCAGGGTAATGTTTCTGCACTATAAAAAATGCTGGGCAGTGTTGCCAAGTCTGAATTGAAGCGACCCCAATAACGTGATATTTAGCCCCTGGAATGAAAATTTTACTAGTGGAACCCCGCCAAAAATCTTGTATTTTAATTCCCAGAATGCAATTTCTAACAGGGGACCTCCCTCGAAAGACATTAGGCTAGTTTGATTAACAGTTGGGCGGGTTTTTTAAAAACTCTAATGCTGGGCTCAGTTTGTTTAGATATTTTATTGGGTTATTTTTTTTTTTTTTTACCCAAGTGCTGGGTCATTTTTAATGTGTTATTAAATATTGGGTTATTTTTTCTACTCAACCATTGGGTTGAGCCTGTCTCCGATGAGAGCAGTTTTTAGCTCTAATTTTTATTAATTTAATGTTAAAATATGTTCTCTAATCTCAGTACTGTTTGTTTATGGGCGGGTTATGGAGTCAGTCACGACATCTTTCAGCTATGAGCGAAACGCAAGGCGGCGGTCGAAGGTTAATAGTTCCCGCGGCGAACAGCATCCCATCACCGGCTTAGATTTCGCTGACACAACCGGCACGAGAATTAGCACTATTTCACTGAAAAGATCTGTTCAATTCAATTAAAATTCTATTTTTACAATTAAAATTCTAAATTTAAATATTTGTAATATTGTAAAATATGCTGTATTTACTCAAATTCAATTTTTGTCCATGGGTGTTCTCGCTTAATAATAAATGTTCATCTTTTGATTATTGCTGTTGCCTCTATAATTCTGTATGTGATTTTTAATTTTCAGCCCATTTTAAGCCAGCAATATATTTTTTTAAACAATAGTTGACTTAAATAAAACAACTTAGCATGTTGGGTAACATTTAACCCAACCAGCTGGTTCAAAATAACCCAGCATGTGTTCTGTTCAATATTTACCCAGCGTTAGCATTTTTTTTTAGAGTGCAGTTACTTGAAAAAAGTAATCTGATTACGTAACTTACGTAACTTAATTGTAATGTGTTACCCCCAACACTGACTCTCACCACAGTCCAAATGTGATTGAGTTTATATTGTCAAGTCACATCCAACCATTTTTAGTTCCAGAAAGACATTTTCCTTGTAGCTAAAAGGAACTAATGCTCATTTATAGGGAAGAAATTGTCATTATTTACTCACCCTCACATCTTTTGTTTAACATGAGCCACCATTCACTCTGATTGCATTTTTTTTTTTTTCCCTAAATGGTGACAAACAGTGTCATATTGACTAACACTTCGTTTTTGTGAAAGAGAGTCATGCAGGGTTGAAACAATGTGATGGTGACTAAAATGATGAGGAGAGGTTTTATTTTTTTGGGAATTATCTATTTAACCCTTAACGCTGGAATATATTTGTAAATTTTAAGTGAAAAGGTAAATATTTTTTTTCATTAACTGAATGGTGGAGACCAAACAGTTGACGGCAGCCATTGATTTCCATAGTAAAAATACTATGGAAGTTATTGGTTACAGTAAAGTGTTTGGTTTCCACCATTCTTCATTCTTTTTTCTTCCGGAAGCAGTAACTGGGATAAAATGTTTCTTGTTTAGAGCCAAGTCACTAAAAACTTCACTATAGCTTTAACAGTGTCAACCATCAGATTTGTCTACACACAAGAAACAGCAAAACTTTCAGAGCTTACTTTCATTACTTTGTGTATTTAAATAGAAAACATTACAATGCTTCATTATATTCCAGTTCATGTTTACATCATTTTGTAATTTCTACTTTCTAAGCATGTTTGTTAGCTCTGTATTATTAAAGGATGTTATAAAGTACTAGCAAACAGATGTGTGGTTTTGGCATGTCACTCAGATTGCGACCAAGTCTGACGCTTGCTTTCTCAAGAAGGCGCAGTGGTTTACTTATGGACACCTAAATTTAAACATGCATGTTGCAAGAGGTCTGAAGTAATAATGTTCGGAAAGGATCAGAAAGGATAATTTCTCAGACAAGTGAGCGTTCAGCTGTGTTCCTAGAAACCAGTCATAAAAACACCTTAGTGCTTTCATCCGAGACTTCATACTGCGCTTTGTTGTAGTTGTTCTTAAAGGTATAGTTCACCCAAATATCAAAATTCTGTCATTAAAGGGGTCATCGGATGCAAAGTTCACTTTTACATGTTGTTTGAACATTAACGTGTGTTGGCAGTGTATGTACATTTAAAGCAACCTCGACCAGAACAGGATGATTTTTGCATCATCAAAGATAAAAAGGGTGTTGTTTTACACATCGATTGAGAATTTTTAACCAAAGTATATTATAGACTTTTCATTAAGACCCTAAAGAATCATATCAACTTGTGGAAAATGGACATCTGATGACCCCTTTAAATACTCACCCTCATGCTGTTTCAAACCCGAAAGACCTTCGTTCATCTTCGGAATATTTTTGATGAAATCCGAGAGCTTTCTGGCAAAAGTATTCTCGTAACTTTTTCTTTTTATTTTTGGGTGAACTATCCCTTTAAGTGATCAGGACATACACAGGAGTTTCCAGCACAATGAATGCTGTCTGTTTTTAGCATCGATTAAACAATGTGTTCAACTGCTTTGATGCAATTTAGCCAATTTCTAATCAGATTTTTCTATATTTTTTATACATTTTCTAAAGTATTATTATAACTGTTTCTGGTAAAGTTCTGGACTACAAGCTTTTATATTTGTGCATTACATTGCAATAAATGATGGAAAGAACTCATTTGAGGACACTGGTGGTGGTAAACAGCAAGTATTTAATTGAAATTAAATTAAAAAGTATGAGTACCATATCTATTGCGTCATAATAACAGGTATAGGGGTTATTTATGGGGGGAGGGGTTCATGTAATTGTTTTTCCAACACAAATATACAATGAACATTCAGCTACCACAGTTTTGCACACTAGATACTGTAGTAATGCAGTCTATCACAAGACCACCAAACAGGGACAATCCGTGTGTATTTCATCAGTTCTGGGATCAGTCCTCAACATCCATACATAGAGTATAAAAGTCAACCCAGAGTTGTGGGACACTCTGTATATCCGCCTAAAACTGTACACAAAACCTTCAGGGCTTCAGGATCGACTCGTTAGATAATGCCGTAAAAATGAGCCAAAGAAAGAGAAAACGAATAAAACAATGCCAAAACATGTACAATACACTGACACAGAAAGTCAGCTGTGTTAGACATGCAACAAGTAACCAAACTTGCTGAAAAAAACAAACTAAATCATAATCATAAAAAAGAAAACCTTATAATTGCATAAATACTTTGTACAGTTCATCTCACTGTAAAGAAATGCACCCTTTCAAAATAACAGCCCACAACATAAAAACGCATCTTGATAAAACAGTGATTCTCCATCTCTTTGTCTCGTCTACGTCAAGGTGCAAAAATAATTTCAGATTGATATAGCCATTTGATCTTTGAGCTGCTTGTCGACAGCAAAATCCCAACAGCTTTACGATGTTATGATTGCACACTGATTTACAGTACATTAATATAGAAGAATTCAACTATAACGAGTGCATATTAGGCTGTACGGAAATCATACAACAGTGAATAAAACAACTGCAATGGTAACAAATCTTTTAAAAGAGTAAGTGTCAGAACATTTAAAGAAAGAAAAAGAAATTCTCTCTATTAATTAAAGCAGCACTTTGAACAGAGTATTGCCCACAGTATCAAAAAAAAGGTCTAAGTTAAGCAGAAACTAGGCTTCCAGTCCATTAAAAGTGTTAAATCCCTTTTTCTTTACACATGATAACATTAAGCTACAGTCTTTCGTGAAATGTGTGGAGTGAAAACATCAGTTAACTATTGCTTTCATAATCTACAGACATTTACACTGGTGCAACATCGCAAATGGTTAAAACTGTGAGAACAAGAATAAACGTACGTTTTTACTAAAAACAAGCATTTTAAAGCTAGTGTCAGAACATTTAAGTCGTCTATTTCATATTAGTTAAAAATGAAGGTCAGTCAGAGAAATCCCACACTAATGCAAAATGTACAGATGCAAAACATCCAATATGAACTATATGAGCAGAAACTCTGACACTTCAGAAACGTTTCATATTAGTCTGAAACACTTCTGTCTTTGAAATATGGTGGAATCATTTAAAGGTTGAATGAATCCTGTCATTTAAAAAAAACATTTCAAGTGGTCATTAATCTGAATTCAACATTTACATACTTTCACTGACCTACATGAGCGTTAAAATATGATAATAATTACATAATCAAGGCAGGTTGGCAACAAAATTGAAACTAATAAACTGTCTGTGGCAACCGGCTGATACTGTGGGCAACACTTGAACAGAACATATAAAAGAAACATAATAATTAAGCATTTGCATAACTAGACAAGCTAGTAATGTCAACCCACAAACATTTATCAACATTCATAGTCCCCAATATTATTCCCGCTGGGAGGCTGTGACTTGTGACATCGACTTACACACACGCTCGCATTTTTGTTCTTTTAAAGCCAGGAGTGATTTTTAACATACTGTAATACTATATTACAAGCAACGTGTTTTGTTTTGGATTTCTTCTTTTTATCTCTTAATAATGACTTTTTGTTTTTACCGTTTCTAGTTAAAAATGCCATTGTAAGTATTTACAATATAAACAAATCTCATCTCGTTTCATCAGGAAAGCGTTTTATATACGCATTGCTTTTTCTAAAATCTAAACGTGATGTCGACTTTGTGGATGACGCCGATGAGATGAGGGAGCATACTGCAAAAGAAAATGCATAAATGAAAGTAAACTAACAATCGTCTTTTTAATGGTTGCACTTCTGCGATGTGTGAAATTATGAGCATTAGTGATCCCATTTTGGTCTACGTCAGTGCTTTACTGATGAGATTTTGCACGGTGAGCGGTGAAATGTTGGGGGGTTTTTTCCGCTTTCGGGTGGTTGGTGTTTTGGGCTTTGGGCATGTGATGCGGAGTGAGGGTGATCTAGTTTCTTGGGCTTTCTTCAGAGCCTCGCTCATGCTGTAGGTTGTAGTAACAGTTCTGACACACACGCACAGGAGAGGAGATTTTCAGCCGCTTGATCTCTGACTGGAAGCGGCTACACCTGTGGGAACAAGCAACAAATTGTGAAACGCTTTATTAAATATTATGCAACACGGAGTTTCAAAAATGCAAATAAACAAAACAAGAAAAACCAAAAAAAAAAAAAATTGCTGTAGTCTTTTGCCAACTGTTTTGGAAAAAGACACACATACACAAAAACAAAACACAAGCAAAAATAGAAAACCAATGAAAAAATACAGCTGAAAACAGCAATTATGGGGTTCAAGCACTGTATGAAAAAAGACATTAGCTTGCAATCACCTAAATCAATGATTTTGGCAATTCCAGGTAATTTACCATAGAAATATGATGATTTGTAATGTTTATTTATGTTATAGCGCCACCTATAGTCCGACCTCCATAAATCTTTGCATGCTTGTTTAGAATCACCTGTCACATGTGCTCACCTAGTTTTGCTAAGTTTTGAGTTTTCGTTTAGGATTTGTAGGCTTTTGGGTATATGCCCCTTTTCTAACCCCATTATAGCTATGATAATCATTGACATAGAGAGTCCAGAGAATTGTACTGCAGTGGTTTTTTCGAAACTGAGTGAAAAATTTAGGACTAGTTCGCAAAAGTAGTTTTTTTTTTTAAACATATTCTCAATTATTTAACAAACAATCTGATTGACAGCAGTGGTTCTAGAGACAAAGTTGTTCGGAATGAGGAGATCTATCATATGATACGGATATTCTGTGTTTGTGTGAATATACAACCGTTTATGCCCTTGAACAATGTGATATCTCCTCCCGGTGGCTGATTTCTTTCAAATTTCTCATAGACCTTTAGGGCCATGAGTCAAACAGGGCCAAAGGGTTTCGTTCTGATTAACCTTCATTAACCTTGTCTAATAGATGATCAAAATTCATTGGCCAATGGTGGCCATGTTTTTTGAGATGCGCTAATGTTCTTACAGACACTTGTGGCACTTTGAACAGGGACACTGCATACTAATTTTCATGCTGGTTGGATAAACGGCTGTCTAGTTACAACCATTTGTATGTTTTTCCCTCTTATTACACCACCAAGTGGCCAAATACTGTGATTTTTTTTTCATGTGACCCCAGACTGAGCTCTTACATAAGTGTTCTGACATAATCAAACACATAAGTGTTTGGCGAAGGTATCTAATTTCGTTCAAAAGTTATAGCGATTTTAGTAAAAGTGGCCCTGCCCCTTATGAACATTTTGGGGTTCCTTTTGCAACAGTAGATCGAAAGTTCAACTTTTTTTGATAATTATCGATATTCACTCTCCGGAGAATCTTCCTGCGCTGATTTGGTTCCGATCGGGCGAAAAACCTAGGACTAGTTTGCAAAAGTGTGTGTTTTTTTTTTAATATTCTCAATTATTTACCAAACAATTTGATTGACAGCAGTGGTTCTAGAGGCAAAGTAGAGGTCTATCATATGATAAAAGAATATTGTATGTACGAAAAATGGGCAATAGCCTTTGAAAAATGCGATACCACCCCCAGTGGCCGATTTCTTTCAAATTTCAGACCTCTTTCAGACCTTTAAGACCATGAGTCAAACAGGCCCAGTGGGTTACATTCTGACATCTGTTAAACTCTAATTCATTGGTCAATGGCGCCCATGTTTTTGAGATATGCAAATTGCCCTATAGACACTTGTGGCACTTTGGACAAAGGCACTGCATACCACTTTTCATGTTGACTGGACAAATGTTTGTGTAGTTACAGCCATTTGTATGTTTTTTTTTCCCTCTTATAGCGCCACCAAGTGGCCAAGCACCGCAATACAGTATGTGTTCCGAGTGGCCCTGTCCCTTTCGAACATTTGGCCGTCCCTTTGCAATGGTGAGTCTAAAGTTCAACTTTAATAATTATCGATATTCACTCTCCAGAGAATCTTTCTGCACTGGTTTGGTTACAATCAGGCAAAAAACCTAGGACTAGTTTGCAAAAGTGAAAAGTGTTTTTTTTGTTTTTTACACATATTCTTAATTATTTAACAAACAATTTGATTTACAGCAGTGGTTCTAGAGGCAAAATTGTTCAGAATGAGGCCTATCATATGATTTGAACATCGTATGTATATTGTGTGGAAAAAACCATGGGATATGCAATCGTTTATGCACTTGCAAAATGCGATATTGCCCCCCAGTGGCCGATTTCTTTTACATTTCTCACACTTCAGGGCCATGAGTCAAACTGGCCCACTGAGTTTAGTTCCGATCGGTCTCCGTTAACCTTATCTAACAGTGGCTCAAACTTACTTCGAAAAAACATTTTTGGGAGATAGGCAAATGTCCTTATTGACACTTTGGACAAAGACACTGCATACCAATTTTCATGTTGATTGGACAAATGGTTACATAGTTACAGACATTTTTATGTTTTTTCCCCTTCTTATAGCACCACCAAGTGGCCAAGCACTGCAATTTTTTCATGTGACCTAAGATTAAACCCTTACATATATGTTCTGAGTTTGTCAAAGCTATCTCATTCCGTTCAAAAGTTATAGCCATTTTAGTAAAAGTTTTGTCTTTCAAAAGTTTTGGTGTCCCTTTGCGACGGTAAGTTGAAAGTTCTCATTTTTTTGGTAAATATCGATATTCACTCTTCAGAGAATCTTTCTGCATGGGTTGGTTCCGATCAGGCGAAAAACCTAGAACTAATTGCAAAAGTGGGTTTTTTCAAAAAACCTGAAAATTTTGCCACGATTGAACCAAAATCTAAATTGATTCCAATGATATAAGACACTAGAGTCTGCAACTAACAGTTTAGTGGTTAAAAGCGATTTCATACTTTTGATCGCTGTAGCGCCCCATCAGGCCAATTAGGGCGAGCCTCGGTGACATCGTAGACAGTGCGAGTACTAACATCCCTCCAAATTTCAAGTCTCTACGACTTGCGGTTTGGTCTGCTGAATCAGTTTAGGTTGAGATTGCTGACCATAGGCCATTCTAACAATGACAACAGGGCTTTTACGCTGTGTGCTTGAACCCCTCACAAAACAGTCGTTTTCCAAAATGTACTTAAAATGTACAAAAGTATTATTGAAAATCTATCTTACTTCTGGCAGAAGACCTGGCCACAGTTTCTGCAGTGGTGGCGTCTTTCAGTGAGGGAGAAACGCACGGTGCATCCAGAGCAGCTGTCCACCTGCTCGTCCTTCACCCAGTGATCTGCGGTAGAGCGTCCGGGCTGATCACTGACAGACCAGCTAAACACGCGGCCACGGCTGTCACCTACCAGGATCTTACTGTGGTCTCTGAATACACAAAAACAGCTTGTTATCAACCGTTTTGTTGAGAGACAATTTATTTGACATCCTGTGAGCAAACACTGGCATATTAATTTTAAACCACATTAGAAACAGAATAAAACCCAGCTTCTCTTTTATCCTCATCCCACCATGAACACAGAGCACCTACTTTGAAATGGCAAGCGAGGAGATTTCCGCAGGATGAGCGTTGTCCTTGCGGTCAAACGCTGTGTGCATGGTGAGTTTGCTCCGGAACACCAGCTGTCTCTCCCATCTGTAGCCTGTTTAGGAGACAAAGCTAACGGTAAAGAACATGCCAGTTGCTCACTCACATTAAAACAAAAACACAAGAGCACATGAATGGCAAAGCAAATGCAAAACTTAAAAGCCACACTTATGAAACCTATGAATTAAAAATACAGTACGTTTTGTTAAAATAAAATTCAATAAATAAAGGGAACCCAGGTATTAAGACTTGTATGGCTTAATATAATACAAACAATGTCTCTTACTAAAAGATGTAGCAGAAAACCCATGAAAGATTTACGCTATTTAAAAAATCCACATAATTTTATACATATTTCAGACTATAGGGGGCACCTTTACTGTATGTCAGTGATGTGAAATGGCTGCACTTGGTAAGCTACTGGCCCTACCTGTTGCTGTTTTTACTGCAACAATTTAAAAAGAGAATGAAATAAATGAAATCAGTAAATCTACTAAAATAGAATTTAATTTAATTAGAATGAGTCAGCATAAATCAATCAATCACTACATATCAAGGCTGGTTTTAATGTACTGCACCTGGTTTGAGTTTGTTGTACGACCGAGCCTCCATAGTACTGGGCTGAAGAGGCTGTGGTACCGGCCCGTGTGAGGGTGCTGAGGGTGCTGAGGGTGCCGAGTGCGCTTGTAAATGTGGCTGCGAGGGAATTCCCGGTCTAATCTGGCCCTCTGAGTAGTTTACAAAAACAAAGCCGTCCTTCTCGTCAATACTGAGTGTGTCCGACCAGCGGCGGGAGTCGTCTGAGCCACTGTCCACCGACCAGGAGGCTCCGGTGCGAGGTTTGGGTCTGTGGACGGTACTGCTGGGCTGGCTGTTTGAGGTCCGAGGTTTAGGGTCCTGACTGAGGCTGGCTTCCTCCCCTTCAGACTCGCTGCTGTCATCCTCTGGAGCATCACGACCTTCTGGAAGAACAAGACTTCAGGTTATTTCATCTGAAAAGATCACCTACAAGTCAGAAATTGCTGTAAACAGAAAAGACATGAAAAAGGAGCAATGGAGGAATATTTTACCAATCTCTCCACAGCAGTCTGGAACATCAGGGGGCTCTATAGGCTCTGGAGCAGGGGTTTCTGGAACTTGGAGGAACTCGATTCTCCAGAACTATAAGAAAAAAGCCATTCGTTAACGGTTGACACGTCAAAAGACATACAGTGAAAAGAAAGAAAGTAAATTAAGGAGAAGACGATTACCCTGACAACACCGTCAGAGTGTCCCGTGACGATAACATTCTGTGTGTCCCACTCATTCATCTCTGAGATGCAGCAGCAGAGGATTTGTTGGCTGCGGCCGGTGAAAGTGTTGGCGCTGGCGATGGGGCTTCCATTGATGCTCCACACATGGATGTAGGTGCCAGCACAGGACACTATATCACCCTACACACAGACACAAAGGGCTTTGAGAGTCTTATCCAATTTATAGTACACTTTGGTTTTATAGTTCTTTCTGTTCCAGTAGCAATGGTCTCACTTATTAATATTTTTATTGCCCCAATAAACTATAAAAATGCAAAGAATTTTTCCACATAATTTTCTCTGAGCAATAATAAAAATAAGAATAACTTAATTTTATCTATAATTAAAATGATAATTTATTAATAAATTATTTTACTACCTCAATAAAGCATACAAATGCAAAGATCATGCAATGCAATGAGCATTTATTAAATGGCTAAAAAGAACATTTTAATGTAGTTTAAACAGTCAATTCTGTCCACAGGTTTTTCTACATTATTGTGGGCTTACTGTAAGCTCGTTGATGCAGAGCGCCGAGACGGGAGCCCGATGGCCCCTCAGCTGGGTGACGAAAGACAGCTTATTCAGGTCCCAAATGATACACGTACGGTCCCGAGAGCCACTCACGATGATGTGGTAAGCTGATGATGCTGTGAGACATGTAACTGCATCTGTGTGGCCCAGAAGAGCCTGGAAACATGAAAATACATATTAATGAATGCTTAAATTAAATGCAATTCAGTTATAAAGAACAAATAGGTTTAGCAAACAAGTCTAAAGAAAAACGTAAATACTAGGGCTGTGAGTCAATACAATTTTTTTAATCCAATTAATTACATGATGTGTCGATTAATTAATCGAATTAAATCACGAAACAAATTTGACTGTGAAAATACCCACAAAAGATTATTTAAAGCTATTTTTGTGTTAAATGAGAACGTATAAAGTGGATATTGCAAATTGTAGCTTTAGAAAGAAATATTTTATTTGATTCAACATAAACATTCAGGCTGCAACAGCCTAACGTTAACTATGTAACATAAACGAAGATCATTTGAGAAACATCTCAGTATTTTTTGTTCGTACAATGAAAGTCATTGGTAACCAAAACAGCTTTGTTACCAACAGTCTTACAAAATATTTTCTTTTATGTTCCACAAAAGAAAGTTTTGAAATGACATGAGGGTGAGTAAATGATGACAGAATTAATTTTTTGGGGGTGAACTATTCCTTTAATGCTTTTATTATTATTATTATTTTTATTATTATTTTAATGAAATGATACACTAAATAAGAAACTAAATCTGCCAGCAGGTGGGGGTAAATGAGTCATTCAGAAAACTAAACACCACTGTGTTGCTCAGAGACGAGCAACAATTCTGCTATGGCTTCAAAGGTAATATGTTCTCTGCAAATTGAGCAAAAACACATAATATCATGTTTAAAATACAACACAATATCGACTTTTTAATTACTGAACTGTTGTATAAAATCACATTTAAGCTTGTGATAGATCAGGACAAAATCAGCACGTGTCATATGGCTCTTGTTGCCCATTATATCTATATGAAACATAAGATGAAGTACAGGTCTGTGGGCGGGGCCAGCTCGTTAACCACGTTAAAATATTTTAATTGCGTGTTTTTTTTTATAACAATAATTAATTAAATATATAATTACTATATATAGAGTAAGGTTAACGCATTAAACTGACATCCTTAGTAAATGCATTTTTGGGGTTTTAAAAAACAAACTGAGTAAAAAAATAAAAATAAAAAAAAAAGTAATCAAGCAAGCAGCATTAAAACATATATAAAACATACCTGTTTGAGTGTGAGGGACTTGGCTTTCTCTTTGGAAGTCCCGGTCTCCCACACACAGATTGCGGTGCTTAATCCTCCAGTAATGACCAGTTTGGGATTGGGGCAGATAGCACACAGGATCTGACTCCACTCAGACAGGCACTCATATACTACAACCGCCTATGGGACAAACACAACACATGAATTTCCTGTAAAGATATATTTTACGTAACAGGTTTTATTCTAAAATTGCTGTTAAAAATAAAACCATATGTCTAAAAAAAGTTATGTTCCAAATTTGAAGTTGATATTAAAAAAAAAAAATTGAGGTTACTGTGAGATTTTATTTTGATTTTTATTTTATAGCCAATTTTTTGACACATTTTCTGTCATAAATGTCTAAATTTCTCTGCCAATATTACTTCTGTCACAAAATGCCACCAAATATGGCATCTTGAGACTTAAATCTTTCCAACGATATGCATTTCATCAAGATTATAAAAAGTTTTGATTGGAAAATACTGTAATACATTCTGTAATATGACACTTGACACCATCCACACCATCTAAGAGGGAAGAGAACGGCAAAAGATTTTAAGGTCACACTTTATTTTATGGTCCAATTCTCACTATTAACAAACCATTAACCATGACTTTTGCATCAGTAAACTACTAATTTGCTGCTTATTAGTAGTTGGTAAGGTAGATGTTAAGTTTAGGTATTGGGTAGGATTAGGGATGTAGAATATGGTCATGCAGAATATGTGCTTTATAAGTACTAATAAACAGCCAATATGTTATGAATAGGCATGATAAGAAGCAACTAGTTAATAGTGACAATTGTTCTCTATACTAAAGTGTTACTAATTTTAAGGTACCATTTCAATGGTAATGCAATATCTGATTTCAGGATGAATTTTTTAAGCTTTGGATGAGGTTTTAAGCTTTCAAATGGTAAAATATATGATAAAATGTATGATAAGTACTAAAATATGTGATAGAGAAAACATATAATGAATAAAAGAGTGCCAAGTGACAGTTAAAGGGTTAAAAACAGAGAAAAATACAGCAGAAACATTTCAAGGTTTCCACAACAAACAACAGGTTTCAACACGAACAATAATTAAAAAAATGTTTCTTGAGCACCAAATCATCATATTAGAATGTTTACTGAAGGATAAGAGTTATTTTCACTGTGACACTGTTTACTGGGATAATGGCTGCTAAAAATTCAGTTTTGCCGTAACTGCCCTAAATTACATTTTAAAAGATATTAAAAATAGAAAATGTTATATTATTTCACAATATACTGTATTCTCAATCAAATAAATGCAGCCATGGTAAACATTAGAGAACTCTTTCCAATTCCAAAAAAAAAAAAAAAAAAAACTATTAAAGACCCCAAACTTTTCAACTGTAATATAAAACTAAACCTACAATTTTGCAAGACACATTTTATAAATATGCAAAGTTTTGCAGATGCTCTTTTCCCTAATGCATTTCAGGATCTGACAACCGTTCATAGCAGATGCTGAAAACATGAGTAAACAGAAGAACTTGTATGTTGCCAATGACCTTGTCAGACTCATAGTTGGAGAGGCGGCAGCTGAGGTCTGCGTAGCCCCAGGCGAAGGTTTTATTCCAGGCAGGAGGAACCAACACCTTGTTCTGCTCAACAGCCAGAATGCCCTTGTCAGTGCACACTATCTGACCCACTGGCTCCTTCAGCTCTGTAAAACACACATGACACAAAGAGAGCTCATTAAAATTCTCCCCATTGTATGACCAGAGCCGCTAGCAATATTTCACACAAATTATTCCTGAGCAAAAAGTTTTAACAAGTAAAAGTGGGTATATATAACAATGTATATGGCAGAAAATAAAACTAGTAAAACTCAAAAATAAAAAAAGGAATGTGATTCAAAACAAGTTGGGATTTTTCTTTAAGCTTTATGATCATTACTGAGCATGTAATGCCACTGTAGACCTCCATCCAGTCTGCATTACCTTTGACAGGGGTGAGAGAAGGCCGCAAGTTGTCCAGATGATGGAAGAAGATCTTGTCTAAGCTGGAGTTAAGTGTAACAGGTACACCAGGTACCTCTCCGTTTGACTTACAGCGTACCCGCTTTGGAGGATGGGGCTTCTTGAACAGCTAAAAGAAAGGAAACACAGAGGTTAAACTGGGTACCGAGCAGAAATCACATCAGGATGTACTGCACAGTGGTGCCAAAAAGTATTTAGACACCTAGGTATCAATTTTATTGCATTAAATACAAAATAACAAAATAAATAGCATCAGCAAAAATGTTACCAATTTTCCTTTCAATGACTTTTAAAGGTGATTTTGAGTAGAAATATGGAGCCAGTTTTCAGGGCTCTATTGGGAGCACAGTCAAAATTTCAGGAGCACTTTCTAAGAAATAATCAAAAAATCTGATCAAAAGTTAGCCTTCCTATTATAAGGTGATTTTTGACAGTGGATTTTTAAAGTTAAAATTTCTAAAAATTATATTTTATAAGCTTTTTAACATTTCTAATTAAAACAACAGAATACGAACAAGTAGAACAAAAATAAGTTACCAAT
The DNA here is from genome assembly GCA_036247105.1 of Cirrhinus mrigala. Taxonomy (NCBI): domain Eukaryota; kingdom Metazoa; phylum Chordata; class Actinopteri; order Cypriniformes; family Cyprinidae; genus Cirrhinus; species Cirrhinus mrigala. The sequence goes on along the minus strand of CM070011.1, from coordinate 22,799,089 downwards.
CAAATGAAATCAGTATTAACAAAATTAATTTGTACTACAGAGGTGGCACAGAAGAACACAAAAGTGGCTTGTAGGTGTATTTTCATACGTTTAATGCGGCTCAGAGGTGGCATGAGTGCAATCAAATTCATAAATTCATTTTGAGATTAATATTTTAAATATAACATTTTGAACATAGAAATATTAAAATGATTTAAATAGCTGAAAAGATATTTAAAAATGAAACTAAAACTGCCAGTAGGTGGCAGCAAGTCACTGATTTTATTACTGAATCATTCATTTATTTGATTCATTCGAACAGCTGATTCATTCAAGAACAAAGCAAGTGACTCTTCATGAATGGGAAACTGAATCATTGACTCACTAGATTCGTTTAAAAATGCACGCTCATTCATAAACGAAACACCGCTGTTTGAATGGAGATGAGCAGCGGCTCAGTTGACTTGTTTCAGACAATTTTTGGTGACAAAATAAAGCAAAATCAGGCAATAGTGTTTTAGTCAGACAATTTAAGTCATTTAATATTGTTTATTTAACTGTTGTATTAAATCAATATCTCATTTACAAACTCCCTAAAAGAAATCATTAAAAGCCGTCACTCATCTTAGTTCATTGCAATCTTACAGTTCCATTATAAACAACGCAGCTCTCTACACTGCACAATGGATCTCTTACTTACACTCTCTCTACACTTCGTTTATGAAAGGATTCGTGAGATATGTCTGTGATACATTACACAACGTTGCAAACCTTTGAAGCTTCCCTCAGCGCAAACACAAAAATGCTGATCGGGTGAGTCGCACTAGTGCTCCTAAATATTTTTTAACAGTTGCAAGCAGTAGTTTGGTCACACTGTAGAGCCCAGGTTTACCTCAAGTATGCACTGGTAACTATTGATGTAGTTCATGGCACTTTCAATAATGAAACAGCAAACCTGTTTTGGGATCTGGCCAAAGTTGTTGATGAATCCAATGGTAGCTGTTTCTTTAAGAGGGTCGTTAATGTTGTAGATGTCCACCTGGCCCTCATAGAAGAGATGGTGGAAGACATTGACCGCTTCCACTGCTGGAGGACCTTGCTGCTTGTAACCAAAGATCAGGTCGATCCATTCATGCAGATGGGCGCTGACATAGTCACACTCCAAAGCCTGAAAAAACACACAGTCCCTAAATGTTATCAACCTGTTTCTGGTGGCCTGTAGTTACTCTCTGACATTTACAAGGATGAAACAATAACACCTCTAGCTTCATCAGAGGGATGATGTATTTTCATGCCAATTACCTCTCTGTGAACCCTGATGAACTCTCTCGGGTCTCCTTTTGCCCACGGAGGCAGAATCACATCTCCAAGCCTGGTGCCATTCTGTTTACTCCCTTTAGAAAAGATTGTTAAAATAACAGATTTACGTTAAAAATAAAAGAGAGAGACTTTATTTAGGGTACAGATGAGGCTAGCTATCTGGCTTATCCATACCAAGATCAAAGTTGTTGGAATTGAGCAGGAACTCAGGAAGGTAGAAGAACTCAGGAATGAGCTCCTTCACATCAGCCATGTTGTGTTTGGAAGCAGAGAGCCAAGCCTCTCGTACACTGTGAAACATTCTGTCGGCCAGATCAAAATGTCCTCCCTGAAAACACAAATGAAACTCCCATGTAACCAACAGCTTCAATTTTTCTTGAAACTAGATCAGCTGTTCACACTAGGGACATTAACCATAACTAGAAAGTTTAAATATTTGTTCTAATTATATGAGCAAAGAGATGTCCACACCACAGGTATAAAAAAACAAAGAGGAACTATACAGCTTTTATTTTCTGATGATGAACACTAACAACATTGACAGCCCATCAAGATACATGACTTTAAAGAGCTTGAGCATTTAAAGCAGCAGGCAGCATGCCTTTGTTGTGGACACCAATATAGTTATAGTTATTCTAAAAAAAAAAAAAAAGATAAATAAATAACAACATGCTAATAAAATGATAAACAAAGATCTGATCTAAATCAGATGACTCATGAATTGTGAAATGATTCACAATCCGCACCCTGAAGTTCCGATCTGAAGCAAAAGATTCACAAACCCGCTCTGAAATCCTGACCGCAATCAAATGATTCGCGATCCGCACTCCAAACCTCCGCTCTGAGGCAAAAGATTCACAACCCGCTTAAAAATCCTGATCGAAATCAAATGATTTGCGCTCTGAACTTCCTATCCAAAGCAAAAGATTCACAAACCCGCTCCGAAATCCAGAGTGAAATCAAATGATTCGCGCTCTGAAGTTCCAATCTGAAACAAAAGATTCACGAACCCGCTCCGTCATCCCGATCAAAATCAAATGATTCGCAATCCGCACTCCGAAGTTACGTTCTGAGGAAAAAAATTCACGAACCCGCTCCAGAGTTATGATCTAAATCAAATGATCTGCGCTCCGAAGTCCCGATCTAAATAATGATTCGTGAATCATTTCAAATCAGGATTTGGAGCACGGATCACGCATAATTTATTCGCGGAAAGATCTGAGAACCCGCTCCGAAGTTCCAATCTGAATCAAATAATTTGCGATATGCGATCCGACTGGAGCGCTTCAAAACAGTGAATCTTTTAGCGAATCACTTAAAATGAATGATCAAAGTCACGAGTTTGAATCAATCAGAGCAGTTCCGGTGTAAATGACTCACTTAAGTGATTCAGTTCATCTGTTCCTCTTTTTACATCTTCAGCCATGTTTACATGACAATGTCAGTACTACTGGCATTGTAGTATAAGTTTTTTTAATTGCGTGAATTTTGCTTGAAAAGACACTTATTTCATAGATACATTGTGTTTCAATAATTCAAGCACTTTTCAAGTACCTCTTCAGGAATGTTGCTATTTTCAAGGGTTTTCCAGGCCTTAAATTTCACAAAGTCAAATTCAAGTACTTCAAGCACTTTAAGTACCTTGTACAAGTTCTGCATTATAGCTATCGTTTTTGATGTGAACGGGCCTTCACTGTCTGTTAATAACAACATCCTGTCAGAAACAAAGGAATACGTTTATTAATGGTTGGAAACAGTAACCTTGGATGGGAAAAAAAACCCCACTGTAAATATTTGTGCGAGCACAGAAGACACTATGCTTATTTTGGAGACAGCTGGTCTCCAGTCTGTTCTTCCACTTTTTGTTTGTTTTTGGTTTCAACTGTGAATGATTTATTAAGTAACATTCATTGCAAAATATATTTCCATCAGCATAACAAGGGGTGTTGAAGAATAAAAGAACAGAAGAAGAGAAGTAAGCAACAAATGAAGAAAAGAGCAGGCCATGTAGGACTAACCTGAAGCCTGAGAAAGATCTGTGTGAATGGCTCCATTCTGACCAGATATGAGGCCACGATCATTGCAGAGGAGTAATGAGTGCCGTAATGATATGCTGGAGTCTCACCTGTGAAGAAACACAGACATGTTCAACATGTTTGAGCCTAGCAAGTAGTGCTAACAGGTCATGAACAGAGGTCTCTGACTCACCATTAGGATCCTCCCAGTCTTTGAATCTTTTCTTGTACTGGATCAGTCTGTCATCTGTCTGAGCTCCCATGGGTTTGGATAAGTTTCGGAATGTCTTTGGATTGTTGAGGTCCAGTTCCTGTGGAAAAAATTCAAGATATTTATCTCAGAAAACTTAAGCTCCGATTGCAAAAGAAAAGACATTAAACTGATACAAATTCCCAGAACAGAATGTCAATATACTGACATCTGTTCACAGAAGATCTGAGTTTTAAAACACTGTGGTTCTCAATGTTTTGTGCTACAGGACATATCACAAAGACAGATTCGTACCTCAGAGTCAAAGTCTGCCAGGATCCATGGAAAGACAGGATACTGCATCAGGTCATTATATGACCTGCCAGCCAGTGTGTTGAGATGCATCAGATACTGGAAATTACTGATTTCACCTCTCTGGAAATAAAGAGCCTTTCATAAGCAACACTAAACAACAAATAAAACAAACAGACGAAAAATTTCATGTGAAGATACCGCACCTCCCATCTTTGGGTCACTGACTTCTCGCCGACCAGCGTACTGAGAAGACCAGACCTATTTACCCAGAAACACATATGCAAGTTTATTTGAATAAATTTGGTAAATAAACTCTAAAGTCACTTCATATTCTTGTAATATGAGGATAACATACCCTTGCTCCACACTGGTGTTGGGACGTTGCCCAGAGACGGATTCAGAGCTGTCGGCTAGTGAGGGAACAACTGCCAGGAATCTAGAAAACAACATTTGGCTTTGTGTAACCTAGTATTTTTTTGAGGTTCTTCTACACTTAAAAAAATATTAAAAAGGACAAATAAATAAATAAATGATGATGATGGAATTTTCAATTTTGGGTGAATATATATACATATATGTATGTATGTATGTATATATATACAGGGGTTGGACAATGAAACTGAAACACTCGCCAATATAGTATTGGAGGTTTCATGGCTATATTTGCGCTGTCTGGTGCTTAATCTTCACTTATTGTACATTACACCAGTTAGAGCAGAGTGTAAAGTTTCATTATGTGCACCCAATGGTTCAAACATTGTACCTTGAAGGTAGTGCTCTGTATCAGGATAATAATGCACCAATACACACAGCAAGACTGGTGACAGACTGGTTTAATGAACATGAAAATTAAGTTGAACATCTCCCATGGCCTGGATAGTCACCAGATCTGAATATTATTGAGCCACTTTGGGGTGTTTTGGAGGAGCGAGTCAGGAAACGTTTTCCCACATCAGCATCACATAGTGACCTGGCCACTGTTCTGCAAGAGGAAAATGGCTCAAAATCCCTCTGGCTGCTTTGCAGGACTTGTATTTGTCACTCCCACGATGAAATGATGTTGTATTGGCTGCAAAAGGAGGCCCAATATCATACTAATTGTGATCTAAAACCAGGTGTTTCAGTTTCATTGTCCAACCCCTGTATATATATATATATTTATTTCACCCAAAATTGAATTCAAATTCAACATTCAAATGTTACAAATGATTTCAGTCATTAAATGTGGTTCTTTTAAACTTTCGGTATCACTTTACAATAAGGTGTCATTTGTTAACATTCATTAATGTATTAACTAACAAACATGAACAATAAATGAACAATACATTTATTGCACTATTTATTAATCTTTACTTACTTTTTTAACGTTAATTAATAAAAATACAGTTGCTCAATGTTAGTTCAAGAAACATTATCACTGATGAAAACAGTTGACCTCTGAATGTTTTTATGGAAACAGTGAAGTTTTTTTTTCTGAGGACTCTGTTTCCATAAAAACATTCTGAGGACAATTGTTTTCATCTGTGATAATGTTTCTGGAGTTTTGAAATAAGCATATTAGAATGATTTCTAAAGAATTATGGACACTGAAAGCTGGAGTAAAGGCTGCTGAAAACTCAGGAATAAATTTAAAATATATTTCAACTAAAGTTGCTTTAAAATGTAAAAAATATTTCACAATGTTACAGTTTTTACAGTATTTTTAATAAAATGCAGCCTCAATAAGCATATGAGACTTTGTTCAAAAAGAGCAAAAAAAATAAAAATAAAAAAATTGCATTGACCCAAAGTTTTGAATGGTAGCATATCTCTTTGTCTACATGAGGTCTCAAAGGGAACAAAAACCAAGCACATATATGACCCTGGACCACAAAACCATCATAAGAGTCAATTTTTTGAAATTGAGATTTATACATAAGTATAAATAAGCTTTCCATGGGTGTATGGTTTGTTAGGATACGACAATATTTGGCTGAGATACAACTATTTAAAGTTGTCCAAATTAAGTTCTTAGCAATGCATATTACTAATCAAAAATTAGGTTTTGATATATTTACAGTTGGAAATTTACAAGATATCTCCATGGAACATGATTATTACTTAAAATCCTAATGATTTCTGGCATAAAAGAAAAATCAGTAATATTGACCCATACAAAGTATTTTTGGCTATTGCTACAAATATACCCGTGCTACTTAAGACTGGTGCTGTGGTCCAGGGTCACATATATATCATTCCATGAGCTGCATCTCTTACATTTTTGCACGAATGTGTGGTACACCTGCTCTAATACAGTCAAATTTCACAATGATTTGCTGCCAAAACGAGGAGTTGCAGTGCATGACGGAATCTGAGAGAAATGTCAGAGGATGTCATTTAGTTTGTCACCCCTTTCCATTCCTAATTGCTGAGTGTGACAACATCTGACAGAAGAGGGCAAGATTTCATCTAAAATTGCCAGAAAGTGTGACAACCCCAAACAAAACGGAGCTGTTTTGTGCCAGCTAGTGTGATGCTGCCTTAAAAGGCATCACTGTTTACAATACCTTTGATACACCTTGTTCCGGACTCCTTTTTGGAAAGCCAACAGATAATTTCTTCCATCTCCGGAAAACACTTCTACTGCCATGGGCTGTGAGAGGAGGACAGCAAAGCATAACTTCATTATCAGCATTAACATGAAAGCTGCCCAGTGGGCTATCTGGGTTCAAGCAAAGAATCAAGCCAAACGGTTTGTTTGCACACCTGAAGCAGGTAGCGGCGCTTGTGCACCTCTCTGATGTCTTCGTAAGCAAAGATACTGCAGGTTCGTTTCAGCTGACTCTTGCTCTGCCGGGCCCCTCGGGGGATGATAGGCTCATGCATACTGCAAATGTCACAAAAACAAGCAGCGTATAGACCCAGTGTAACTACTAAAGCAGTGGTTCTCAACCAGGGGGCCTCAGCAAAGTTCCACAGAATGACTTTAAGGGATAGTTCACCCAAAAATGAAAATTCTGTCATTAATTACTGACCCTCATGTTGTTCCAAACCCCTAAGACCTTCGTTCATCTTTGGAACACAATTTAAGATATCTCTGATGAAGGCCAAGTTTAAGGCCCAGTACTTTTCTGAGCTTTGAACGTTATAGCTCCCTTGCTGTCTAGCTCTCGGCCTTCATCAAAAATATCTTAATTCGTGTTCCGAAGATGAAAGGTCTTACGGGTTTGGAACAACATGAGGGTGAGAAATTAATGACAGAATTAAAACTAACCCTTTAATATATTAATGATAATTAATATACTAAATACTTATACTTAATATACTAAATTGATTAAAAAAAAAAAAACAGAATGGAATCGCACAATGAATTGTAGGTTAATTCATGGAAAATGTCAATACTTAGAAGAATATCCATAAAATATCAAAATATCAATACGATAATTAGAATGACAGAAAGAAAGATAGAATGAATGACAGAACAATAGAACAATAGATCAAACAAAAAAGATAGAATGATAGAATGATAGGTAGAATGCATGAATGATAATAGATGGAGAACAATAGAATAACAGATATTTTAGAACAGCAGAACAAACGACAGAGAGACAGACACGCAGACAATCTGCTACAAGTGATTGTCATTTTTTTGAAGGGAAGAATATAAAAAAAATTAATTCTTACTTTGCAGGGAGTGTCTCAATGTCTCTAATCTCTCTGGTGACTGTCATGGTGAAGCCGTCGATCACATAGAAATGTTCTTTCCCAAATAAGAGCAGCCCTTCGCTGGTGTCCAGACCCTGAACTCGAGCACAGCGGTACATATGCTGGATCTAATCAAACACAAACACCGAACACATTCTCAGTACATCATTCATATCAATCAGTCCAAATTCAAAAAGCCAAATAAACCTAATCATCCAACCAGACTGATATTACTAATTATTCCCCTCATACTGATGGAGGATAATGTGAGCAGTACATAAATGACTGCTGTTAGAACAGCACAATCAAAACAAAGCTTCAAATTGGAAAGCTTCCACCTAAAAGACCCAAATTTTCAAAGCCAAATTGTTGTCATGACAACAATTTCTGGCAGTAAAAGTTGCAGTTGTTGAACAGTGTGTTGAGGATGTTGTGGAGGCAGATGTATAGCTGTGCAGTGCTGCAGACCTTCTCTCCCTCCTCCAGCAGGCGGAGAAGCGTGGTGTTGTCAGTTTTCTGCTCCTCATCCAAAGCTCCTGACTCCAGTAACTCTTGCAGCTGGTCTTGACTGTCCTCATCAGCTCCATCTGCTGTAGAGCGGGAACGCTTCAAAGGAGCCTTAACCAGACCTAAAAAACAATAGCAGAGCATACTAAATCAATCTGTACAACACACTCATTATATAACATGCTCAGTAGTTTCAATAGGTAGACAATCAGATCATTCAGAAGCCAGTTTCCTACATTTAGTTTGAAGAGGTGGTAAATGTATACAATCCAACTGTAAAACTCATTTTATAATGTATACTTTTGTAGTAGTTTTACTGTATGCTGATATAAAGATCACTATCATGTTAAAATGACCTTTGACTCTTGCGATGGTGTCCTCTCCATGCTCAGGCTCATGCTGTGTGGTCTCTCCCTCCGTGCTCTGCTCTATGGAGTGCTGGTACATCCCCGGGTTCCCTGACAGCAGCCGCATGTAATACTCCTTACTGTCGTAGCTTATCGCTCGTCTGTAGCGCACCGGTTTCTGAAAGGATTGAAATTAAACACTGTTTAATTTAGTTGTAATTAAACCTTTTTTTTTTATATATATCAATCATGATGAAAACCTTTATAATATAATCTTGAAGTCAGTGACAACCAGAGGAGTCCAGTCAGAGGCTTGCACAAACACATTACCCAGCAAGCAATAGTCGTGATTTCAACGTCTGGTTTAACTATAGACCTGATATAGTCCGGCTATTTGTAACCCACTTCTAGACCAAATAATCTTGAATTTAGTTACACGTCATTTTTTGGCAAAATACTTGTGAGATGTATGATATTTCATCATGTAAGCAAAGTCAACAGCGTTTACAAGGTGTTTGGTTTTATTTCTATATTTCTATATTATATATATATATATATATATATATATATATATATTTATAGTCTATTCTAGGGCTATGTTTAGATGTCTATTAAATTTTCACTGACAGCCCAGTGACAACCTTATTTTAGCCTAGACGTCTGGGCTGTGTTTTCAATGGCTAATATACGTTTTTTAGACCAAATATTGCTTGCTGGGTAGGCTCGACACAGACACGTGTCCATCACTCCTTAAAGAGATAGTGCACCCTAAAATGAAAATCGTGTCATTAATTACTCTCCCTTACGTCATTTTAAACTCGTAAGACCTTCGTTCATCTTCAGAGCACAAATTAAGATATTTTTGATGAAATCTGAGAACTTTCTCACCCTGCATAGACAGGAACGCAACCACCACGTTCAAGGTCCAGAAAGGTAGTAAGAACATCGTTAAAATAGTCCATGTGGCATCAGCGGTTCAAGCTTAATTTTATGAAGCTATGAGAGTACTTTTTTGCGCAAAGAAAACAAAAACAATGAGTCTGTTCAACAATTTCTTCTCTTCTATGTTAGCCTTCAACGTGCATTCACAAAAATAACCATGACACATAAAATTAAGGCTGGAACCCCCGATGTCACGTGGACTATTTTAACAACATCCTTACTACCTTTTTGGGCCTTTCAGGTGCATTGCTGTCTATGCAGGGTCAGAAATCTCTCAGATTTTCTCAAAAATATCTTAATTTATGTTCCGAAGATGAATTAAGGTCTTACGGGTTTGTAACAACATGAGAGTGATTAATTAATGACAGAATTTTCATTTTTAGGTGAACTATCCCTTTAAGAATATCCCACACTGACAACTCAAATCTAGTACATAATTCATAATTAAACAATTTATATTCACCCACAAAGCTAATTTCAAGCATTTAAACCTTTAGATCAGCAGGTTTTCAAGATCATACAAAAATTCAGTCATGTGTCCTAACTTTTTAACTGGAACCGTATGCATTGATTTTGGAGAAAAAAACAACAACCTGCACAGTCATGCAGTTTATCAAACTCATATTAAAATATCTATATACAAGTCTACAAAACTGTAATTAAAGATTAAACGCACAATTTCTGGAAAACTAGCAGCAGAAAACAGAACTGGGATTTGTCTGAGTGGCTCAACTGGGCCAGATGTAATGAGACTGGCTCAGCCAATGGAGAAAGTTCAGGGCAGTATCTGTTTACTGAACAATGGAAGATGTGTGAAGCATCTGAAACAGTCTTTATTTTTGCAGTTCTGTTTGGTGCCAGTAGTGGTGTAGAATTTCCTAAATTCAGCTCTCACCCCAGAAGAACACCAATTATTAGTGAGCTGTTACAGTGACATGCAACATTCTTATCTGAACATTGTTCCACTTCACATTCTATAATATGGATTACAAGGGATTAGCAAACATGGGAGGGAAGGAGCTGTCCAAAACCTATTTTTATAGAGGTTTCTCTGTGTATGAAATATTTACAACAGGAATGGCAGCAGAGAAAACATCTCCAAACAGCTCCAAATCTGCATTATCATGTGACAGACAAATGCAGAAAGTCTGGGACATTTTATTTTACAGTTAAGCATTCAGCAGTGCAGATGTTTGAGAGGGTACAGCAAAACTGTAGCTTAGGCACACTTCAGTTTGTACCTGAACTGTTATGTTTACCATTGCACACATTAATGGCACCTGAGATTGATTCTGAAATTAGAAAAATGGGTAATAAGGCAAGAGGAACATATGAAAGCTTGTGTTCGCATTTAAGACTTCTTATATGCAGTCATTACCATCATATGGCTAATGCTGGCAATTCACAAAAGATCCATTCAGAGGAGATTATCAACCATTAGCACTATACACATGTTGGCTTTCACTGAGACTACAGGCAAATTCAATAGACTTCTTTCAGTTAACAGGGTAAAATAAGGTTACAGCCAATTATGTAAGTTTATTTTCTATTTCGGGCAGCCAGGATTTTCTAACACACAATACACAACAAGTACCTCCTTAAACCTGAAAAAATAAAAAGGTAGAAGCAGGTACACTAACCTGAGTGCTTGCGTTGGGCTCTGGATCAGGCACATAGGGATAGTGAATGTAAAACATGTCATTCCGAACCATCTTCTTCCTCATTCTACAGGGTCCCTCGGTCATGTCCAACTGAAACTTGTCCAGGTGGGAGCCAATAGGAGGTCCCCAGAGACCCCTCTCCCGAAGCAGCTCATATTCAATCCCAGCCCACTCATCCATCACATACTTCAGTGCATTCTGCTGCCTCTGTGACAAAACAAATGCATATTTGGATCAAGCGACCCCTCCATTTAAAACGTTTCACCAATTACTATTGTTCTAAGAGATCTATTTGACTTTTGTATATGTTTGAAATTGAAGGGTTACCTCTTGATGCTCCTTGTACTGCATTGCTACCAAGTCCCGGACCACAGCAATGTGTGTGAACATCCACTGAAAGGTTTCCTGCGGACAGTCAAAAACAACGTGAGCGCAAACTGTCACAATATCAGCTGTGAAAATCATTTCCACGTCTGTCAGAGGCTACGTTCACACTGTCAGTTTTCGGGATTGACATTTACTTACACATTGCAGTTACTTACAGGTTTTAGTCTCGAAATGTCACGTTCACACAGCAGCTTACAGAAGCATCTCGAATACTGTCTGTATGAATGTGCATCGGGAGTCAAACCCGTATTCCTTACTAGTAACTATAGCAACAGTGACCAAAGTAATATCAATTTTATTACTTTCTGACACAACAAGAGTCCAATCGAGCCGCAAGTTCATTCATCAAACCATCAAAACTGACAGGAACGGCTGGATATAAATACTTTCATATATATATATATATATACATAAATAAAAATACAAAAATCAATTGCACATAACTTTAGAAAAAGGTAAACATTACAACCTAAAATGAAGGCATAAGTCAAGCAGTTACAAATGCATAAATAATATTTTGTTATTTTAAACAAAACACTGAATGCTGATATTTACATGTATTTTAAATGAAGATACTTTAAATGTGAAATAAAAATCGCCAGTAGGCGGCAGTAAGTCACTGTTAAGTAAGTGAGTCATTGCGATTGAACTGAATCATTTAACGGGTGATTCATTCAAGAACGAAACACCGTCATGTTGCTGAAAGACGCAAAACAGCGCTATGGCAGTGTTTGGAATGGTTATTTGTTGGCGAAATAGAGAAAAAAAAAAAAAAAAAAAAACAGGCAATATGCTGTCTAAAACGTAATGTCTTAATATTAACTTCTTGTTTATTGATGAACTGTTGCATAAAATCAGTATCACATTTGTCGTTTGATATTCACTAACTTACTAACTTTCTGTGTGTCACAGAGAGAGAATGAGACAATCAACATAAATGGCACTTAGTCTTTAACAAAACACATCTAACTTAGGGACATTATAACTAACCACCATAAATTTACGGTCTTAAATATGTCCAGCATTTATCGGGTTGTGCGTTAGTAATAATGGTCCGTGGGGAAACACAGTGTTCTGTGTGTACAGTAAATGGACTAAACAAAGCCAATTTGCCTCAAAGATTTTTTTGTATTCGAGTTACTCGAGGAATCGTTTCAGACCTAGACGTGACGGACAACTAGTTGTCCAGTCCTGTTCCATTCACACAGCGCATGTTTTCCAAGAATGCGGTTGTGAGTTTTGAAAATTTACGGGTGTGAGTTTGGTAATAGAATACGGTTGTCACATCTGTAAATAACCGTACTGTGTGTAAACGTAACCGTATTAAGGACTCAAATACAGGACTGAAAACCGTATTTTGCTGCTGTGTGAACATGGCCAGAATTATTTTGTCAGTTACCTGTGCAGAAAGATTGTTCTTGTTCATTCCACTTTCCTTTTTGCTGCGACGGGAGCCGGTCAGTTTGGACAGACCAAAGCCACTGCTGACTCGAGACAGTTTGGACTGATTTGCTGGGGCAACGGTTTCACCCCTGCTGATGCATTTCTTCTCATGGACTAGAAGGAAAACAGAAGGTTTAACACAGTAAGAGAAACGAGAGTATAGTGAAAACTGCAAAAATCTTTACCAAGAAAAAATAAGCAGAGTGACAAACACAGGAAAACTGAAAGCAACAAGCTGCTAAAATTAAACTACGTGGGAGAATCTGAATGTGACAGAGTCATACAGTGAAAATGTGAGTCTGTTTTCCTCACCCAGGTGGTTCTGCCAGCTTTTAGCAGCAGGTTCCTCTAAAGCAGGTCGAGCAGTGGCGATGTCTACATGTCCTCGGTCATTGACAGGTAGAGACACTTTAAAAATGTCCTCCAGCATTTGCCGCTTACTGTGCATGAGCTCCGTCCACACACGATTTACGGCCTTGAGCAGCAATTGACGACCTGACAAACACATACACACCAAACATAAAAGACTAAGTTTGATATCAATAATGTTTTTATGAGGGTTTGTGAAGTATTAAAACTCTATGCTTTAAAGTGTCCCTATTATGGATTTTTGAAAAATACCTTTCATGCAGCGTGTAACACAGCTCTAAGTGAATGAAAACATCCTGCAAATTTTTAAATCTGAAAGAGCACCGTATAAAGTTGTCGTCTCTCAAAAGAAAGTAATTTAAACGAGACGTTTTAAAACTAATCTCAAGCTGTTTCATGTTAACGTCAACATGAAACATTAGCATATTGCCTGCCCACTTGTCATGTGCGCAGACCTGGAAAATGCAAAGGAGGGTCATGCAAAGGAGGGGTTTCGAAAAATAAATCGTTGAGCGAATCATTTGGGAGTCGTTGAGCAAATAAGGGAAAGATAAATGCATTATAAGACGATGAAAGTGTTTTTTGAACTTGCATGCATGTCAACCTGTTGTTGGGGCTCCGAAAACCAAAATATGAATTTTCATAATTCATAATAGGGGAACTTTAACACACCACACACTTTGTTTGGAAAATGTTATAAAAAGAGAAAAAGAACAACCTTCGCTAACATCCTGGCTTTGGACATTGTCCGACTCGTTCTCAGAAGGAACCGCAACATGCCAGGTGGTCATTCTGGCCTCTGCCTCCAAACCAAAGCCCTCCACACTACTGTAAGAGAACATGAAAGTGATATTGGTGCATGATTCTCATACATTTGAAGACACCAAGGCCTTTTAACCAGTGCTTTATCAGTGTTGCATCATGCCAACATTCTTCAGTCAGTCAATAATATAAGTTTGAATGGTAGAACACAGAAAGCAAGAATAATGAACTATCATTTCAGCACATCAGAGGCTCAAAATCAAATCAGTTGAAGTTATTGATCTTCCTGCATCAGCAGAGCACAGGGACTCAGAGTAGCAGCACTATACACTAATGTAATTCTGTTCACTGTCTCTGAGCAGCTCTCATTTCTCAGTCTCTCTGAAGCCAAATTTCTGAGTCAGCCTGGATACAGAGCCATGACAACGTAAACCTCCTCCTCATAGTCTCACACAGTGACTCACAACAGCAGAGGAGAACAATCACAAACAGTCCTGAGACTGTAAAAAAGAATTAATTCATTCTTAGTGCTCATACATAATCCCATAAACTCATCACCATCTATCTTTTCATTGAAATGCATGTATTTATTTGTACTTTTTACTGCTCATACATAGTATATGCATCTATCTAAATGTACTTATTTCATAGCTCAAACACAACTATCCATGTACATTTATTTCTACCCTATCTATCTAAAAGTATTTATGTGTATACCCATGTATTAATTTCACACCTCATATGTAATGTCTACCCACCTACCTATAATCTTTTTTTTTTTTTTAATTTTAGAACCAGAGACAAAAAAAACCACACGTCTTAAAAGACTTATCTATTCATCCTGTACCTTAATACTTCAGCTACAAAACCACACATCTGTACGCTCTAAATTCATAAACCCTTAATTTGTCTCTCTCACCTCCCCGTGTGCAGGTTGATCAAGCAGTGGGCCAGACAGGCCACAAACTCCTGGTCATGGTTGCCGGGCCCCAGCACGAGGTTTCGGTTTACTGTCAGCACACGTAGTGAATCCAGCAGGGTGACCTGTTGTGGGACTGTCTTGTGTGGTCGTGAGAGCTGGTAGAGGATTGTTCGGTTCAGACAATGGTAGATTGAGTCCAGAGACAAACCCTGTGATCGCCGTTTCGACTGTTGTGGGACCAAAAAAGAAAAAACAAGAAAAGGAGATTTGTTAAGAAACCACCAGTCACGTAAGTCACATAGGAATGCTACAAAAAATCTTGCACATGAGGAATGTAAAAGAAAGAAAGAAAGAGAGAAAGAATTGTACAACTAACAGAAAGTTGAAATATATAAACAGGATAATAATTTATGTTTAATAATTTAAGTTGTTCCTTAACATTACATTATGGGTTCTTGTGGTCTTTCTTAAATGGTTGGTAGGTAATACATTGAAACACTTAAAAAAAAATCTCATCGTAACAGTATAACTGGAATTGCTTTAATTGCTTATTAGGGGTTCAAGCGCGTAGTGCTGAAACCCTATTGTAACTGTTCGCATGGTCATCAATCGGCGATCTCCACGTAAAACTGATCGTGCGGACCAAACCGTAAGTCGTAAAGACTTGAAACTTGGAGGGATGGTAGTACTCACACCGCCTATAACGTGACCAAGGCTCGTATGACGGGGCGCTACTGCGAACAAAAGAACGAAATCGCTCATAACTCCTAAACTGTCAGTCACAGACTCAAGTGTCTTATATTGTTGGGATCGCACGCCTCAGATTCGATTGTGAGCCTGGCGAAATTTTTGGGTATTTCTCATTTTCTGAAGAACCTACTTTTGCGAACTAGTCCTAGGTTTTTCGCTTGATCCGAACCAAACCAGTGCAGAAAGATTCTCTGGAGAGTGAATATCAATAATTATCAAAAAAAAAAAAAAAAAAAGTGGCACTATTACAGGGAAAAAACATAAAAATAGCTATAACTGTGCAACCATTTGTCCTTTCAACATAAAAATCGGTGTGCCTGATTCTGGTCCAAAGTGCCACAAGTGTCTACAAGGACATTTGCGTATCTCAAAAACATGGCCGCCATGGGGCCAATATCGCACTTTTCAAGGGCGTAAACGATTGTACGTCGCACAGTTTTTCGCACATATGTGCGATGTTTCTATCATATGATATTCCGGACAACTCTGCCTCTAGAACTGCTGTCAATCAAAATTTTTGTTAAATAATTGAGAAGATGTCAAAAGCCTACTTTTGAGAACTAGTCGTAGGTTTTTGCTCAATCTTGAAAAAAAAAAAACACTGCAGTACAATTTTCTGGACTCTCTAGGTCAATAATTATCAAAAAAAAAAAATATTTACCCTTTGGGAGGCTATAACGGGTTCGTTTACAAAAGGGGCCTGTCTAAATTTACCCAAAATCCTATAAAGCCTAAAGGAAAACTCTAAACTTAACGAAACATGGTGAGCACATGTGACGGGTGATTCTAAACTAACATGCAAAGTTTTAAGGACAACAGCTTGCGCTATAACAAAAAGGACTCAGAAACACTGTATTTCAATGGTAAACTGGATTTGCCAAAAATGCTTTTTTAACAATTGATTTAGGTGGGTACAGCCTTACTAAATAATATGTATTGTCTTTTTCGTTATATGCTTAAATGCCTTAAGTACTTGAACCCCGGTAATCGCTGCTTGGTAATCGAAAACATTATTACAATTTAAAATAATACTGCGATAGCAATACCCACTGCTCCGGGTGTGTGTGTGTTCACTACTGTGTGTGTGCACTTGGATGGGTTAAATGCAGAGCAGAGGTCACCATACTTGGCCACACGTCATGTCTTTTCCTTAATATTTTTGTGAGAACCTTAAAACTTTTTTTTTGGATTCTTTGATGATCAGAAAGTTTAAAATAATTGATTTGAAATTTTGTAACATTATGAATGTCTTAATAGTCACTTTAGATCAATTTAATTTATGTAAATGTATATAACAGTATCATACATTTCCATTTCCCGCATACATCCACTATAAGTACTCATTTGCATGCAGTGTTCATGTTTAAAATGACAATATATAGCCAAAAAATTAAATAGCAAGACCAAGAATTCTTCAGGGACACTATGACATTGGGGACAAGTGTGCTTGTTTTGATGTAGGTGGTGTGTGAAAGCATAATTGGAGGTGTGAGATCACAGGATTAAGCTCACCTGGGTGATCAGCTGAACTATGAAATCCACCACTAGCTTGGACTCTTTGTTGAACATGCCCTGCCACAGCTTATCCACCACACGCTGGGTGAAGTAGAACACATTGTTGACCAGGACCTGGTAACTTCCTCCTGTTGTTATTGGCAATGATGCCTCCTCACCTGTTGGAGAACACAGCCAAACTCATGAAAGATATGCAAATTTTAGCAAATATTGTGGGATTCCAAGGGAGATCAGGGAACTTCAGATCAAAAAGGCTGAGAACCACTAAAATATGGTCAGTCAAGACCATGACAGTTTTACATATGTCGTGACTGATCTACATTGGCATCGAAAACCACAATTTGGAACTAAATGAAGGCTGAGTAAATGACTGAATTTTCCTTTTTTGGGTAAAGCACTGTATCAGAGCACTTCCCTGAGCTAAACCTGATAAATGGGATGCTACTAACCCAACAGAACATCTGCTGCCAGAAGCTGCTCCATCACACTGTCTAGGATGTAGGACTGAAACTCCTTCTGCTGGGTTCTGGTTGAGCGCTCTGGTGAGGCCTGAGAACACAGAGCAAAATTAGTGTTTCTGCCCAACAGATGGACACTCCCACATTAGCTTCTGATAAGCAGCATGCAAAGCGCTGCAGGACTATAGAAGAGAAAGCCAGAATGGCACACACTGAGATTTTGTATCTTCACGTAACGTCACTGGCAACAAAATGCTGAAATGCTCATTTGATCAAGTAGATATCCGAGATTCTCTCACCTCTAGAAGAAGATCAATAATGGGGGTCTGTTTGGTGGCAGGTGTCATGCAAAGGTTGTCCATGATTAGGACCCTCATGAAGTCAAAAACGTACTTCTTGGCTGGGTGGTTGGTCAAGTAGGTTTTATTGCCTACATTACAGTACTCTGACTGACTGCGGTTCATGCCTGTATCTGTCACAAAGGCCTTGAACTCTTCTGTGGGTGAGCTTGCTTCATCATCCAAATCACTCACCTGTAGAAAACAAGATATTTTTTATCTACACAACCAACTTCAGTTGCAACTTGAACATCAAAAGGACAAACTCTCAAAGGCCCGAGCACACGAAAGCCAGTTACAATAACAAACAAAGAGAACAGCAGCGTACCATCTCAGAGTAGGGCCGTATATTGAAGGGGAAAACTGTGGCAGCTAGTGTACAAAGGAAGTCTGGGCTGTGCCACATGGGTGCCAGATCTGGGATGTTGTGATAGAGGTAACGGAAAAACTGCATGAGAGTGATGGGATATTCTCTCAACCACGAACCCTCCTCCTCTGACTGCCAAGGCTGTGGGTTAGAGAAATATCAAATGCTGTCAGCATCTGCTGTGAGCTTATTTTAAGGAACTGTGATCACAAGAATAACCTGCTTTTCACGGTATCTGCGGTGAAAACATTTCATCTTAAAATAATACCATTTTAACCTTTTATTGTTCACTTTGAGCATCAGTTTGTCACTAATTTCCCATATCATTCAGAATTTGTTACCAGTTGTAGTATCAAACATAGATAAACAAACAAATGACAACCGTGACAATCACCCCAATGCCAACAGTTGCTCTTGGGATGCATATTTTTGAGGCAGGTGGCTTGGAGACTCACCAGGTTGAGCATGCTGCGCAACATGGCCAGGAGCAGGAATGCTGCTTCTGTGCACATGTTGTGAATGGTGCCCACCACTGTAGCACTGGAGGCCGGGACGCCGAATATAAACGTCCAGATAGAGTCCAGGTCAAACTGTGTGAAGAGGTGGGTACAACTCAATAATAATTTATTATTAAATGTATATATATATATATATATATATATTTATATACATATATATTGTAGAAAGTTATTAAATGTAATTCATAATATTGCTGAGTTACATTTTATATAACATTCATTTAAATAATACATAACTATTCAATAATAGTTTTGTGGTTAAAAAGGTAAAGAATGTAAAATAGTGACACTACAACACTCTCACAGGAAACAGTCACAAGTGCAGATGGTAAACATTTACATGTGACCTTGGACCACAAAACCAGTCATAAGTCACACGGGTATATTTGTAGTAATAGCCAACAATACATTGTATGGGTCAAAATGATCTATTTTTCGTTTATGCCAAAAATCATTAGGAAATTAAGTAAAGATCATGTTCCATGAAGATATTTTGTAAATTTCCTACCATAAATATATCAAAACTTAATATGCATTGCTAAGAACTTCATTTGGTCAACTTTAAAGGCGATTTTCTCAATTTTTTTTTTTTTTTTTTTTTTTTTTATTTGCATCTATTAGACTCCAGATTTTCAAACAGTTGTATCTCGGCCAAATATTGTCCTATCCTAAGAAACCAACCATCAATGGAAGGTTTATTTTTTTATTTTTATGCTCTAACATGGAGCATATCACCTTAAAGGGGACATTGGATGCTCATTTTTCACAAGTTGGTATGATTCTTTAGGGTCTTCATGAAATGTCTGTAACATACTTTGGTTAAAATTCCTCAACGGTCGAGTAAAACAACACCCTTTTTACCTTGTCAAAAACAGCTCTGTTCACAGCGACCCATTTCAGTGCATGTCTCTTTAAATGATAATGAGCTACTGCTCACCCCACACCTGTCTTGCATTTTTTATGTATTTGATGACGTGCTACTGTCAAAAACAAAACTAATCCACTGCATCCTCAGTGACTCTGATGTCAGGAGAAAATTAAGATCTTATGTTTACTTTTACATCCAAATACAAAACATCTGCATTGTCTACAAGACACTGTTGTTGCTACAGCTGCAGAAAATAGCGGACCGCGTACAACTGTCATCATTGTCCATCACTAAGACTTTTTAGTTTTTTTGGGGGATTAAAAATCAGAGTGAATGGGGTTATCATCACTGTAGGGTGGTTGTGTCCACATACTGCTAAGACACATTTATATGCAAACATCATGTAGAAGTGAATTTTGCATCCGATTTCTCCTTTAAAACAGACAGCTGAAAACAAATGGTCTGAGAGCACAATGGAAATTTGAAAATTTAAATACTATTTAAATTCGTAAACAAAGTTTTAAGATTAAAAAAGAAGAAAGAAAGAAAAAGAAAGAAAGAAAAGAAAATGATGGTTTTAAATTGGTGACACGGAGCATGAGATCAAAACTCTCAATCTTTCAAATTGCTTCACAGAATTGCAGATAACATACTCAAATGGAGATAATATAAATTATTAAAGTATTAATATTAATTACTGAAGTATTTTCAATAGTGGTCTCAGAAATATGGAAAATTATATGGATTGTGAGATCACACAGACACATCCATGCAGCGGCCACAAGACATATAAGTTTGATTAGTAGGGAAAAAAGGTTTGCATACTGACATGTACCTGCAGGCTGTCAGGCAGCTCTGTGATTGGCTGCTGGAGGAAAAGGGCCATAAGCATAAAGTAGATCTCCGGGACATTAGTATGTTTGGGCAGTAAAGTTTGCAACACAGGGAATCCTGGGAAATGGCAGGCATCTCGGTTGATTTCACGCACTGTTGACCTGCCTCCTGCGCTGCGGCCCACGTTAAAACCTGAAATGAGGTATGAGCAAAAAAAAAAAAGCCCCAAAAATCATTTTACAATACTAAAAACCAAGTTATTGTTATTATTATTATCATCATATTGTTATACTGTATAATTATAGTTCTTAATATGAATGTAAAACTAATCAAATATGCTTATATAGGTCTCTTGCTCACCCAGAACAGTGCCAATCTTATTAGTGAGCACAGAGTCGGTGTGGTCCAGCCATCCTCCTCCAGACAGGCCCTCTTTAAACCGGCTCAGGATGGACTGGTTACTCAGCAACACCACCAAGATTAAGAGAGCTGCCGTCACTGTGCTGGAGTGAATGTGTTCTTCCATAAACATCAGCAACCAATCAAAACCCAAAGTGCGCACAAGCTCTTCGCAAGCCCTGTGAGAGAAAGCAGAAGGAAAAATTTAGTGGTGGGGTGATTAATATAAAGGTAAATCTTACAATTATAATGTTTTAAGTTATGAGGCTTTATTTACAATCAATTAAATGGTGCACTTAGTCATTTTTTATACATACACGTGCACACACACATAAAAAAATAAATAAATAAATACTGAGTGCACTGATAATAGAGCACTTGGGCTACACTAAAGTGTCCAGTTCCATCTGTATCCAATCCCAGATATCAGCCATAAACCTGCAAGCTTAGGTAACAACGTTACAGATGCTGTAAAATGCAGCGCAGTTCTCTGAAGTCCAATAATCCACCCTTGATTTAATAAAGAGCATCACTCACTGTACATTAACAATGTTCTTCTCTTTGCAGCTGAAGAGCTGTTTGAGCAGGATGTCCAGCAGTCTGTTCCGCAGAAGAATCAAGTTGGATGACAGGAGGCCTCCAAACTCATCATCAGCTCCTGAAAACACCCAGGAAGAGGAGTAAGACTAAGCTAACCTAAGTTATCTCATATTTAGCCCTAGGTGAAAATCTGCAGATTTTCCAGTGCTGATTTTTAGTGAGAATCTACAGAAAGTATTTCCACAGAGCTGACTCTGCACTCTTACTGATAGCTAAAACCACCTAGGCTAAATATTTCAGAAATGCACAAGGGGTGTCAAATTTTCATGAATGATATGGCATTTCAATTTAGCAGGAATTCTGTGTAGCTTTCTACAGACTTCTGCAGGTGTGGATTTCTTTTGGTGTTGCTTAAAGCTGGCAATGCTTTGATTCCCACCGGTCTGATTCGTTAACGTCGTGTTGCAACAACATGGTGCTAAAATGCTTCTTTGATACTTGGAAGCTTAAAAACATGACTCACCCCTGTCGATCTTCTCCTCATTGGTGCTCTCCATAATGACAAACTTCTCACAGACTGCAAATGTTGGCAATGTTGAAGAGATGAACTGCCCAAACCTGGGGGGAAAAAAAACAAACAAACAAAACAAAATCAACCATAAAACAAATGAAAAAAATAAAATAAAATTCTGAATTATAAATGATTATTTTGTGATAGAAAAATGTTATTTTGTATGTGTACATTTGTACATCGTGTCCCTTACTAATTATTCAAATAATTCTCAAATAAAATAATTAGTCGCATCTGCTTCTAAATAAAGTATATTCCGCAGCATAATCAGACAGATTTGAAAGAATCCGTCACTTGCGATTCCAATCTTCTAAAGTTTACATTTAAATAAAATACATTTAAAATAAGCAGACATCTCTATATTTACCTGAGTAGGTCATATGAGTTGGGGAAGCCCTGCAGCAGGAGACTGAGGACATTGCCGATGGCAGCGATGGTGGGCTGAGACAGAGATTGATCCCTCAGTGTCAGCAGCAGCTTGGGGATCAACTGAAATTCCCGCAATAGTTTGGCATTCTTAGCAGCTTCACTGAGAACAGAAACAATTACACGCTGTGTTAGTGATGGCGGTTTAATAACTGCAGGTCTGACTCTGCACTTCTGGAGTTAAGGAACTTTGTTTACTCTAAAAGAATGTTCACACTATAAAGTTAATAAACACTCTAGAAAATAGCGAAGTCCACATTACAACTATAATAATAACAAAGAGGAACTATATTATTGCAATCACTCTGATGATTCAACAGCTTAAAGATTTGAAGCGGCAGATGACATGCAGTTTGTGCACTTATTGTCCATGTGAACGTTATTGTCCATTTGTAGATGTTAATATAGTTTTCGTTATAATTATTGTTCTTTTTGTTAAGACATAAATCAGATCTTTCTTTTCTACCCTTTAATATGATGCACGTTATATGGAAGCAGACCTCTTATATCCACGTGATGTATTTCACATACCATGTTATGCATATGTTGTTATCTATAACTGCTGCTGGGTAACCTTTAATGCTAATGCTAAATGTACACTATAACACTTCTATAGAGCTAAAAGAACCCAAAGAAAGTCCCATTACATTGCAAAAAAGGCTTAAATCAATTGCCTTGAACCAAAGATTCAATAAAGAGTGTTAGTGTACGGACGGATTACCTGGATTCAGTAAGAAGTTCAATGAAGTGCTCGAAGAGAGAGAGGTGCAGTTCATAGGGAGCATGAAGCCAAACCTTAAAAAGTCAAATGAAAAAAAATAGAATGAAATATTTTAAGGCATTATATCATGAAAAACAATGTAAATACAAAATGTTAATGTTTATATCTTCTGACATAAAATGTATTTTACCACTACATAAAACATTACAAAACTCTCTTATGCCAGAAACTATTAGAGTGGCTGTAGTTACATTTTCAAAAAGGTCACTGATGATGTCAGTCTGAGGTATTTATACATCTTAAATGGATAGTTCACCTAAAAATAAAAATCATCCCATGATTTACTCACCCTCAAGCCATCCTAGGTGTATATGACTTTCTTCTTTCAGGCAAATACAATCAGTTATACTAAAAAAAAATATCCTGGCTAGAGCTGCAAAACGATTAGTCGCGATTAATCGATTCAAAATAAAAGTTTATGTTTGCATATTACATGTGTGTGTAATGTGTATATTTATTATGTATATGTAAATACACCCACATACATGTATATATTAAGGAAAAATATGTTAATTTATATGTAAAATATTTATATGTATATATAATATATATTATATACAAGTGTTTAGATACAAATACATACAAATATTTTTTCAAATATATACATGTGTGTGTATTTATATATACACAATAAATATACACAGTACACACACATATAGTATTGCAAACAAAAACTTCTATTTTGAATTGATTAATCACGACTAATCATTTTGCAGCTCTAGTCCTGGCACTTCCAAGCATTATAATGGCAGTGAATGGCTGTTGAGATTCAGTAGTCCAATAGAAGTGCAATAATGTGCATCCATCCATCATAAAAGTGCTTCGGGGGGGGTTAATAAAGGCCTCCTGAAGTGAATTGACACATTTGTGTCAGAAAACCGTAATCTCTAGCTTCCGCTAGCTTTCGTACATGCGTTCACGAGAGAGTGGCATTCCAGCTGATGACGTAGGATATAGGCGTAGTGTAAGCTCCGGTGAGAAGTTGTGAATGCGGAAGAGCAGTAGAGAGAGCAAAACAAACCACCGGTCACAAATTAGAAGTACAAAACGAGGATTTGTAAAAAAAAAAAAAAAAAAAAAAAAAAAAATGATGGAGGATTTCGATATAAGCCAAGAGGAGACTGGTTTTCCTTTGCTAAAAAAAAAAGGAAACTTCGCTTCCTTTGCTCCTGTAAACAAAACTTGGTTCTCACGAGACTAGCATATTCTCACCAGAGCTTACACTATGCCTACATCTTACGTCATCTGCTGGGACGGCACTCTCTTGTGAACACGTATATGACATCTAGCAGAATCTAGAGATTATGGTTTATAAAGTTTTAAATATTGATATTTTCCTTACACAAACAAACCCGGAGCCATGTGGAGTACTTTTTATGATGGATGGATGCACTTTATTGGACTTATATTTGACTATTGAATCTCAACAGCCATTCACTGCCTGGAAGAGCCAGGACATTTTTTTATATAACTCCGATTCGTCTGAAAGAAGAAAGTCATATACACCTAGGATGGCTGGCGGGCGAGTAAATCATGGGGTAATTTTCCTTTTTGGGTGAACTATCCCTTTGACTGGATATAAATCATTCTTTGCATAACTGTCGGATGTGAGTAACCAAAAAGAAAAAACATCACTAAGGCTCTTCCGGTGTGAGCTCCGCACCTCAAAATCACACAGCAGGTCCTGGAAGGCTGTGGAGTTCGGGATGATTGAGGTCTCGTGGCCACTATCGACAGTTCCAACGAGGGAGAAGGTCAAGTGCAGAATATGGCTGTTCAACAGAGGGCGTTTCTTCTTCAGCAGCATGGCCAATAGCTATAAAGACATTAAGTTAAAGAAGATCTTTCAGCCAAGTGATCTAAAGCTTACAGAGAAAAAAACAACAACAGAAGGTCTACGTGAACAAACGATCTGCTCTATTTTCGTTAGTCTACTCATTTCAGGATTCAGTGATCAATTTAGTTTAAAACAGGCTGCAACTCAACGCTCAGCTATTTATTTTCCTTACACAGTGACACCACAATCAACATTAGCACCGTGGAACATTGCATTCTCTCTACGGACCCCATTAAAGCAGCAGAGATATAAAACAATGCACCATCTGTTATGTTCAAACCAGCATATCCCAGTATGCCCCACCCTTACGAACCCCTACTTATCACATCAGTTGGCTGTCACTGGTCACAACAGCCCAGGCTTGCTGTTATCATTTAATTTGCCACCTCATTGGCTCCTAACATCCTACAGCTACAGCTGTAGAGAACAGAGGACATCCTCAGTTCAAAGTTCACTGAGTAATTGTTATTGCGGCTCACCTGGTAGCCTTTGATACGTTCCATCTCCTTGCTAGCTAGCGGGTTGCTCTTGACAACACACACTAACGCTTTTACTGCAGCATAGAGACCCTCCACATCTGACGCCATGGCAACCAGGCCCAGAATGGCAGCTGCTCCTCCGATGTACTGGAGGTTGGTGGCCACTGGTTTGGTTACAAAGGCGCGCACACCTACATGGAACAAGATTGGAGCTATAAATACATGAACACTGAGAGAAAGGGCTGGTTTATTGGAAAAGCTGCACTGTGCCACTTCAATTTTTTATTCTTCTAAAACACTTTTGAGATCTCCATCGTACTCACCCAGGTAACCGATGACTGCAGCTCCAATGGTCCTAGCCGACCCGTTGAGATGGCCCACTGCATTATGGACGAGCTTGACCGGCGTGGCACTTTCATGAGAGGAAACCCCCAGCTAAAAGAGGATGAAAACATCACTCTGATTAGCTTTCCAAAAATGATCATTAAAATAATTACTCCTGGGGAGGACAAGGAATCTACACAACAAATTTCTGTGGAATTGGAAAACTCGTCTTTCAAAAGTTCTACACATTCTGCACCCCTTGTATGTTTATTTTTTATGTAATATTTTGGCTAAATATTTATTACTCTTTCAGCTAATCAAAACACTAACACTAGAATTCTACAAATGATACACTGAAATGACTGAAGATAACAGTTAAAAGTCTGCAAATTTCCACAAAAAAACCTCACATATTAGATTTTTACATTAGTTTGAATGTCATTTGTACAGAATTTGAAAACACAGTATTTGCAAATTTGCACCCTTTCTACCACAAAGAGTTATATTTTGACTAAAAATGAGCAAAGAAATACCAAAACCAGTCATAAGGGTCAGTTTTTTGAAATTGAGATTTATACATCTGAAAGCTGATAAATAAGCTTTCCAATGATGTATGGTTGTCAGGATAGGACAATATTTGGCCGAGATGCAACTTTTTGAAAATATGGAATCTGAGGGAGCAAAATATTGAGGAAATTGCCTTTAAAGTTGTCCAAATGAAGTTCTTATTCATGCATATTACTAATCAAAAATTAAGTTTGGATATATTTAAAGGAGGAGATTTACAATATATCTTCATGGAACATGATCTTTACTTAATATCCTAATGATTTTTTGCATAAAAGAAAAGTCAATAATTTTGACCCATACAAATGTATTGCTACAAATTTACCTGTGTGACTTATGACTGGTTTTGGTGTCCAGAGTCACAAATGAATACTTTATTCAGGAAGAACAGATTAAATTGATCAAAAGTGACAGCAAATACATTTGTAATGTTACTAAAAGATGTCCATTTCAAATAAATGCTGCCCTTTTGAACTTTCTATTCATCAGAGAATCAGTTTCCACAAACATATTAAAGCAACACAACCATTTTCAACATTGATGTTATGAAATGTTTCTTGAAGACTAAATCAGCATACTAGAATGATTTCTGAAGGATCGTGTGACACTAAAAACTGGAGTAATGGCACAGAAATAAATAACCTTTAAAATATTTCAAAATATAAAACAGTTATTTTAAAATAATTTTTTACAATATTACTGGTTTTATTGCATTTTTGATCAAATATTAAATTTTTTTATGTAAAAACAATATAATGCAATGCAAAATTGATTTTTATTGTTAATTTAACTTGTTAAAATTTATTACAACAAACTCTTTAAAAATGTATTAATATTTAAAATCTTAGCATTACATTATTACATTATTATTATTATTTCTATAATAATTAATAATTTAATGTAATGTAATTTAATGTAATGTTTTTTAAAGAAGTCTCTTATGCTCATCAAGGCTGCATTTATCTGATCAAAAATACAGAAAAAAACAAACAAAAAAAAAAAAAAAAACAGTAAATAATGGTTTCTATTTTGATATACTTTAAAATATAATTTATTCCTGTGATGCAAAGCTTAATTTTCATCAGCCATTACTACTTCAGGTGTTACATGATCCTTCAGAAATCATTCTAATATACTGATTTATTACTAGAATTATCTATGTTGGCAACAGCTGTGCTGCCAAATATTTTTTTTTGGATCCTGTAATATTTTTTTCAGGACTTTTTGATGAATAAAAAGTTTAAAAGAACAGCATTTATTCAAAATATAAATCTTTTCTAACAATATAAATCTTTGCTAATCACTTCTTATCAATTTAACACATCCTTCCTGAATAAAAGTATTAATTTCTTTAAAAAAATAAAAATATATACTGACCCCAAACATTTAAATAGTAGTGTATATTATTAGAAAAGATTTCTATTTTAAATAAACACTTTTCATTTTTAACATTTTATTCAAAGAATCCTAAAAAAAAGTATCTCAGCTTCCAAAAAATATTAAGCAGCACAACTGTTTTCAACATTGATAATAAATCAGCATATTAGAATGATTTCTGAAGAATCATGTGACATTGAATACTGGAGAAATGATGCTGAAAATTCAGCTACAATAAATAAAAAATAAATTAGTTTTTAATGTATATTAAAATAGAAAAACATTGTTATTTTACATCGTAATAATATTTCACATTATTACATTTTTTCTGTATTTTTGATCAAATAAACACAGCCTTGATGAGCATAAGAAACTTCTTTTTAAAAAACATTAAAAACCTTACTGATTCCAAACTTTTAAACGGCAGCATATATATATATATATATAAAATTTATGTAATAATATAATAATTACATCATTGTTATTATCTTACATTATTTTAGCAAAAGAGAGTGAAGAATCAGAAAAAGGACAAGACTGTTTACCTGTTTGGCGATGGCTTTGCTGTCCAGTTTGTTGTAGACCTTTCGTATCTTGGCCACAGTGAGAGTAGATACAGAGTGAGCAAAGAGACTGAAGGAGACCTTCTCTTCAGGAACCAATGCAACAGGACATGGTGGCACAGCCTCAGTCTTTGAGTCTTTACCTGAAATAAGAGATATGGGAGGAAAACCAGTTAAAAGCCACGACATGCAACTACAGAAGCAAATGCCTACATTTTGCTACAGTATATGACACACACAAAATAAAACAATTTAATGTAAATTTAATCAGTACAACAGCCATTAAATTTACAATAGACATCTACTTTTAAAATCAAACATCTTTCAGTTCCTTGTTGTTCACCTCAGAGTGACACATCAGGTACTCACATGGCAGGTAAACAGCTTGGAAACTGCCTACATAATTTGGTCCCAGCTCATAGATGGCAGCCACACTGGCAGCAGGCAGCACCTCCTCCAGAAAGTGAGTGGGCCCCAGACGCCAGACCAGAGATGAGAGCTGGCGCTGGGCCGGTGGCGTACCGATGTAGCTGTACACCGTGCTCACCACAGGTGGGTTTGCGGAGGCAGAGCCGCCGGGAGCATTGTGAACATAGTGCAGCTACAAAGACATCCACAATGAGAAACAACAGACGTGAGTGTGACCTTATTGGCTTGCAGGTCAATAATGACTTTTAATTTAAAGACACATTATTTAACAGTAGTCTTGGGAAGTGGTGTTTGAGCTTCTAATGAAGTAAGAGGAAAAAACGCTTCACATCAGATTTCAGATCTGACAAGACATCCTTAAAGGAGAAGTCCACTTCCAAAACAAAGATTGGCATGTAATGTACTCACCCCCTTGTCATCCAAGATGTTCATGTCTTTCTTTCTTCAGTCATAAAGAAATTATGGTTTTTGAGGAAAACATCTCAGGATTTTTCTCCATATAATGGACTGATAGGGTGCCCGATTTTGAACTTCCAAAATGCAGTTTAAATGTGGCTTCAAACGATCACAAATGCGATTGTAAACGATCCCAGTCGAGGAAGAAGGGTCTTATCTAGCGAAACAATCTGTTATTTTAATAAAAAAAATACGATTTAAATACTTTTAAATCTCAAACGCTCATCTTGCCTTGCTCTCCCTGAACTCTGTATTCTGGTTCAAGACAGTTAGGGTATGTTGAAAAACTCCCATCGGATTTTTTCCCTCAACTTCAAAAATCATTTCAAAATCATCCTACATCACTGCAGAAGTACCGACCCAGTCTTTGCAAAGTGA
The DNA here is from genome assembly GCA_036247105.1 of Cirrhinus mrigala. NCBI lineage: Eukaryota > Metazoa > Chordata > Actinopteri > Cypriniformes > Cyprinidae > Cirrhinus > Cirrhinus mrigala. The sequence continues at coordinate 22,769,471 of CM070011.1, read as the reverse complement.
ACATGCAAAGAAGATCAAACACCCTTAATAAAAAAGGTAAAACAGCGATATAGGATGATTTTGAAGTTAAGGGAGAATATGAGATGGGAGTTTTACGACATACCCTAACTGTCATGAACCGGAAAAAAACAGTCCAGGCAGAGTAAGACAAGACGAGTGTTTGACATTAAAAAGTATATAAATTGTATTATTTTTATGAAAATAACCGATGGTTTCGCTAGATAAGACCCTTCTTTCTCAGCTGGGATTGTTTACAACCACATTTGTGATCGTTTGAAGCCGCATTTAAACAACATTTTGGAAGTTCAAAATCGGGGCACCATAGAAGTCCACTATATGGAGAAAAATCCTGAAATGTTTTTCTCAAAAAACAATTTTTTTATGACTGAAGGAAGAAAGACATGAACATCTTGGATGAAAAGGGGGTGAGTACATTATATGTGAATCTTTGTTTCAGAAATGGACTTCTCCTTTAAAGGGATAGTTCACCCAAAAATGAAAATTGTGTCAATAATTTCTCTCCCTTATGTTGTTAAAAATGCGTAAGACCTTGGTTCATCTTTAGAACACAAATTAAGACATTAGTGATGAAATCTGAGAGCTTTCTGCATAGACAACAACACAACTACCACATTCAAGGTCCAGAAAGGTAGTAAGAACACTGTTAAAATAGTCCATGTGACTTCAGTGGTTCAACCTTTAAGTTCAATGGTTCAAAGTTTACGAAGCTACGAGAATACTTTGAGCGCAAAGAAAACAAAAATAACTTTTTTCAACAATTTCTTAATAAAAAAAAAGCTGAACCACTGATGTCACATGGACTATTTTAACAATGTCCTTACTACCTTTCTGGGCTTTGAACGTGTCAGTTGCGTTGCTGTCTATGGAGGGTCAGAAACCTCTTTGATTTAATCAAAAATATCTGTTGTGCTCCGAAGATGAACGAAGGTTTAGAACGACATGAGGGTGAGTAATTAAAGACAGGATTTTCATTTTTGGGTGAACTATACCTTTAAAAGAAGCCAGAGAAAAACGACCTTTGTGCAGAAAAAAATAATAACTGACAGAGTTTCCCACTACTTTAGTCAAAACAAAATAAAGGTGTCTACATGAGAAGCTGAGCCACACCTTGACCATGCTGACCATCTGTCCATCGATGTAGAGAGTCGCCATACTGTTCTTCAGCATTCCCTTGCTCATAACTAACACCAGGTGGTGCCACTGTCCCTCGGTGATGAGGTCAGCGCAGCGGAAGCGAGCACAGCAGGGCAGGATCTCATAGAAGGAGGACTCCTCACTGAAGTCATCCACTGTGAGGAGAGAGAGGAAATGATGTCACGTCACTAACCACAGACAAAGGAACTTTTCCTCTGCATTTCAGAAGAAACAGGCTTGCAAAGCCTACATTAAAATGGCTTAACTGTCTATTAATGGTTTGCCCACAAACATACAGCAACCATGGTGACAAGCTAAATTAATATTTTAATTATTTAAAATCATGTTCATTTTTTTTGTCTGAGTGTTTACAAAAAACAGCATTTTGAAACTCATTTTGTAATAGTTTTGTTTTTAATTCAAGCTTAATTAGTCCAAATACAGAGGAATAAAGACTGAACGATCATCTGATTCATCAACATTCCACATCATTAGAACTTTGCTGACATCAACAGAAAATAAAGATGTAGAACAAGAAGTTGTAGGAAACACTTGCCGTAAGACTGAAGCAGCTCTTCCTTAGTGGACACAATGAGAGATCGGTCTTTAGCAGAGAGCACGATGGCCAGGCACACGTAGTGCTGCTCAGACGAGGTGGCCCTTCGTACCACCGTGAGCAGACGCACGGGATGGCTTTGGGGAGGTGTGCTGAAACGCTCAACGCAAAACCACGTTGAGTAGCTCAGGCCAGATGGGGGTGGAAAGAAACGCTCACCTGAAGAGATAAAAATGAGGATATAGGAGTTAATTTGGATATAGAATGACACATAACAGTCACAACTGTCCAATGCTACATGAATGATGATGATTTTCAGAATAGCTTTTTATCTAACCTCCCCCGCCCAAGTTACACTACCTTTAAAAAATTTGAGGTTGGTAAGACTTTAATGTTTTTTTCTATTTTAATACATTTTCAAATGTAATTTATTCATGTGATAGCAAAGCTAAATTTTTCGCATTCATTACTCCTGTCTTCAGTGCCACATGATTCATTCTAATATGCTGATTTGGCGCTCAAGAAACATTTCTCATTATTATCAATGCTGAAAACAGCTGTGCTGATTAATATTTTTGTGATATTTTACTTCCTCTTTGTTTTTTTTAGTCACTTTTGATCAGTTTTATATGGAAGCCCATTTCTGCCACTGAATAAAAAATGATTGCGACATTTTTCTCATAATTCTGACTTCTTTTTCTCGCAACTCTGAGTTTACATCTCACAATCCAGAGAAAAAAGTATAAACTCAAGTTGTAAAGTCAGAATTGTGAGATATAAACTTGCAATTCTGAGAAAAAAAGTCGCAATTCTGAAAAATCAAGTCAGAATTGTGTGATATAAACTCGCAGTTGCGACTTATAAAGTCAGAATTGTCAGATATAAATTAGCAATTCTGGAAACACATCAGTCTTTTTTTTTCCCCTCAAAATTAGGACTTTATTTTGCAATTGTAAGTTTATATCTCAGAATAGCTTTTTATTGCTTTTTTGCATTTTATTTTATTTATTTTTATTTATTTACAAGTTACACTACCATTAAAAAATTTGGGGTTGGTAAGATCTTTTAAATGTTTTTGAAAGAAGTATATTTCTATTTTAATATATTTTCAAATTTAATTTATTAATATGATACCAAAGCTGAATTTTTAGCATTCATTATTTCAGTCTTCAGTGTCGCATGATTCTTTAGAAATCATTCTAATATTCAGATTTGCTGCTCAAGAAGCATTTCTCATTATTATCAATGTTGAAAACAGCTCTGCTGATTAATATTTTTGTGATATTTTGCCGCCTTGGAATTATAAGGTTCTATCTGACGTTTTTGAGTTACTCAAATATTCTTAATCTGTGACAACGTATTTACATTATGTGTACACTTTTGTACACTGTGTATATTTTGGCCCTTTTTTTTAGAAAACAAAAAGGGTTCTACCTATAGAAGTCTATGGAACCCAAAAACTTTAAAGCTCAATATCTCAAAACTGCATAAAAGTTTTTGGAATGCAAATAGAACCTTATAATTCCAAAGCGACTATTTTATTTCCTCTTTGTTTTTTTACTGTCACATTTGATCAATTTTAAATGGAAGCCCATTTCTGCCTCTGAATAAAAAATTAAAAAAGGTAATTGCGACTTTTTATCTCACAATTTTGACTTCTTTTTTCTCAAATGCGAGTTTACATCTCGCAATTTTGACTTTTTTCTCAGAATTTTGATATAAACTCGCAATTGCAAGTTATAAAGTCAAAATTGTGAGATATAAACTTGCAGTTCTGAGAAATAAAGTCGCAATTCAGAAAAATCACGTCAGAATTCCATGATATAAACTCACAATTGCAAGTTATTGAGTCAGAATTGCGAGATATACTGTAAAGTCAGAACATATTAGTCCTTTTACCCTCGAAATTAGGACTTCATAACTTGCAATTGCGAGTTTATATCTCAATTCCGAGAGAAAAAGTCAGAATTGTGAGAAAAAAGTCAGAATTGAAAGTTTTTATCTCACAATTCTGACTTTATTTCTCACAACTGTGAGTTTATATCAGGCAATTTTGAGAAAAAAAAATTCTGAATTGTGACTTTATATCTTACAATTCTGAAACAAAATGTCAACATTGCGAGTTTGTATCACACAAAAGAAAAAGTATGAATAATAACAATCTTACTGACCCTAAACTTTGGAACGGCCGTGTATCCACCTTATATTTCTCATAAGAGCAGGTGCAGCCATTTGTAAGTTTAAGGTGTTTGGCTTCTGGTGTCATTCTCTTCCAGCTATTTTTAGCTGTACAAAACAGATTGTTTTGCTGCTTGATACTGCAAACTGGTGTGTCTTATTTTAATGTATTATCTTAATTATGAACACACTGGTTTGTAGTGCAAACAGCTTTACCGTTTACTGCACTTATTCTTCTCGTTATTTCCCCATGGCGGCTTATGAACCAGACATGTCTCACACACTACCACAAAAAACAGCTTACTTCCGCATTGAAAAATAAGGTGGATATTATAGAATAACAGCTCAACAGATCTTGAGTTTGGGGACCAACATCACGTAATAAGTCTCTTTGGACTTCACATAATAATCTATTACATCAAGGGCACATTCTTAAAAATTTCGCCTAAGCTACTTAGATACAACAAATCCACTTTGGCTTGTACCCTAAACCCAGGAAACCCCTGGAAGAGAGACAGGAACAATGAACTAGACTGTAGGAGATGTGAATGAAACTCTCCGAGCGAGAAATGATGATGTCATCGACAAAAATAGGTCAGAGAATATGATGCAGGAGTCTATCTATAAATACTGAAATCATCCGTTCGAGAGAGAGGGAGGGAAGAGACAAGGGAGAGGAAATGGGGAGGATGAAGGAGATAGAGAGAGAGACAGCAAAATGAAGAAAGACAGGAAGGGAGGAAGATGGAGAGGCAGCGAGCCCTGAATCACATCATTAATACTACATAGGCACTTGTACGCCCACTCAGGGCTGCTGTGAGCCGGTGGCGCTCGAACAGGAGCAAAGGCACACAAACAATTTCTGTCAAGCTCTGTCAAGTTTCGGCGTGCTTCCTCTTTTCTCCAGACTCCACCGTCTTTGCAAAAATTCAGTCACAGTGCTGTGCTCCTGTTCCTTCTACCTCTCGCCTGTCATGAGCCAAGATGCTTCTGAAATTCTGTCAAACTGCTACGCCCTCCTTCACCATCCCACGTTTGTGAACTCACTCAAAAACTCAACAGCAATAATCTGTTAGCAATAATCTAAAAACAATATTTCAGTTTATTACACAGCTTCTTGGAACACTTGATTCTGACTAGCCAATCACATAACAACAGTATTGTATTCACCATTGTCCAAGGCAACATTCCAATGCTATTTTTCCCTCTTTAATCCCTTTTCATCCCTTTTTATATCTTCTGAGATAGGGGTGTGCGATATGTATCGTCTGCGATAATATCGTAATTGTTTTAACAATGTGTGCATGGGCGATCTCACTCTTGAGTCGGGAGGGGGCAAGAAAAAAAAAGAAAAAGAAATATATTTTTCAGATAAGCATCAAAACAATGCCCTACCATATTGCAACGCATCTGTATTTCAAAATATGCTTTATATTAGCATATTTTAATGACAGTAGGCTAAATGTATTTATTGGCTGATTCTTTTATTTATCAAAATAAGCAGAAAATAGTGCAAACTTTGCTAACGTGATTGTTTTGAACAAGTATTAACTTAATATTTATTGATAACATTATATTTTAAAAAAACAACAACATTATTTTAGCTAAAAAGTATGCTATATACTGTGTTTTTTGCCCCACGCTAGTGAGCCTTTCACCTAATGATTGTGAAACACGAAACTCACTTACATGATTTTATGGTAAAATTGTTATTTTTCATGTTAATCAGGTCAATTTTGATCAAGAACAATGCACTGTGGCTTTAATCCAGCGTAAGCGGCGCAGCAAAAATAGACTCGGCGCCGAAACGATCGCGACACTGCTGCTTCTGCTCCTGCTACGCGCTCCTGCGCCGCCACTGCGTGCGTGTAGACCAAGACCAGAAGGTATCGAGACCAAGACAAGACCAAGACCAAGACCAAGACAGACCATGTCAAGACCAAGACCAAGTCGAGACCAAGACCGATACCAAGTCGAGACCGGAGAAAAAAAACAGACTAGTGTTGAAGCTATGCAATAACTTGTATGAACAGCAGCATACTAGGGTTCAGCCGCAGTTTACATTCAATACATATTAGACACTATTACTTCAACTACAGGCAGAGCAATACAGAGACAGACCATGTCATGTGTGTGACTGAGCTCACTGTAAATGTTTTTTCAGACTGGGTGAGATCAGCTATGTGTAGCAATTGTATGACGGCTAGGGCTGGGCGATAAAACGATAACGATATGTATCGCGATAAACACGTGATCGATATCAATAAAAAATGTGTTTGATAAAACGTTCGATATTTTTTATTCTTCTGTGTCGGAAGAAAACAGAGGTTGCGAAGCAAGTTTGGTTGCATTAACAAAGGCACTTGCTCTCTGGTAACCTAGCAACGTAGGGAGTGACACGCTAACAGCCAATCATGTAACAGTATCAACTTTCGTTGCGCCATATCGTTGTCTCGTGCTGGTCTGCTGGATTCCTCTTCATAAGCAGAAAATGAGTGCCGCAGCGAGCGAGAAAATTTTAAATAAAAGAGGAAAAGTCAGCTCGCCAGTATGGCAGTTTTTTGGATATTATAAGTCTGACCGTAGTCAGACCAATGTCGTCTGCAAATTATGCAAGACTGTCGTCCCCGGTAATACCACGAACTTGATGTACCACCTTAGTCGCGCTCACCAAGAATTTTGACCGATTAGTACAATCAGTTAAACGGTTTAAAAGGTCTTTTTTCAGTTATTTATCAAAATATTTTAAAACGTTCTTTGGATGGTTAAAGTAAAATGAAATTGCATTTTTGAGAGAAAAAAAGATAAATCGCGTAGGCCTATAACGTTAAGTCGTATTTTATTATTACATTCAGAAAGACCTGGTGTCGACGCGAAATATTTACAATACACTATAAACATAGGCTAGGCTATTTTAGTTCCCCTCACTCCACAAAAATAATTTCAATTTAACAGTATTTAGAAAAGAACAAAAATGAAAAATATAAGAAGCTAGGGGACAAGCAAAAACGAAACCATTTAGGGTAAAGCGAAACTGAAACTAACATTGGGTCTCTCACACGACACAAATCCAATGTCTCTGTATTCAAGATGTATTTGAATGCTAAAATATTATTTGTTATGTAAACCTGGTTTTGTACTTATATGTTTGGCTGATTGTGTGTGCGCATGCGGCGCCGGCGCAGTCACTTTATTTTTTTCCTTCTAACAGGGGAAACAACTCTTTACAGATAATCGAAACTGTAAACGGTTTGCTGTTTGTAAAATAAAGAAAAATAGGATGCCGCTTTCAGCCGTCTTCCTTTCGCGCAGCACAAAAATGTACCAAAACTCTGCATGCTAGCTACTTGTTGCACTTTTTTTGTTTGTTTTATTAAGTAAAGCGTGCGGTGTGAATGCTCTAATCTGTTAACACGGTCGCAGAAAAAATACGCACTGCTCACGTCCTGCTCACGCATGCAGTGTGAAACCGGCGTCAGGACGCGCGCTGTCTATGGAAGTTTGGCAAGGATCGGTTCCGGAATTAAATCACTGAGGCTGCTCTGACATTTTTTTTGTCCCGTCCATTGCTTTGGTTATCACTGTGTCAGTCACTGCTATTTCGAGAGTTAATCCAACATAAATATGCGGATGTCATTCCCGAAACATTGCCGCGTGTATGTGTCCGAAAAACGAAAGTTTATGGATTATAGCTTCCTTTATCACTACTACAGTGACTACGTCACTCATCTTTGTTCATCGCGATCTCACAAAGTTACCTTACAATCAGTGAAGCTCTCTAAACTACACATCGCGTCTGCACTTACTTAGTCATGAGATGATTCACGCAAAACTGCACTTAAAATCCGATCCGGCGCTTTCAGAGGTGAGTGAATTCTGACAAACTAAAACGTTTCTGATTGGCCATTACCTTTAAGAAATCAACATATGTCTGAGATTACAACTGCCCCCCTAATGTTGCCCATGAATTTGGGATTTGACATTATCGAGTATCTCAAAAAACAAAAAAAAAAAAAAAAAAAAAAAAAAAAAAAAAAAACACACCTACAGAGTGCACGCAGACATTGCGTGATGAAATCTAGTAAGTTAGGTTTAAACCAGTGCGCATACACATTAATAATGCGATCTTTCACTGCATGATGATTTATTAAAATGCAATTAGAATGATCACATAATTCAAGATATGGGGGCGAAAAATGTATATATTTATTTTTTATATTATTTAATTTTGTGTGACCCTGGACCACAAAACCAGTCTTAAGTAGCACGGGTATATTTGTAACAATATTTTGTACATTTCCTACCGTAATTTTTGATTAGTAATATGTATTGCTAAGAACTTCATTTGGACAAACTTAAAAGTGATTTTCTTGCACCCTTGGATTCCAGATATTCAAATAGTTGTATCTTGGCCAAATATTGTCTTTTCTTAAAAAAACATACATGAAAGCTAATTTATTCAGCTTTCAGATGATGTATAAATCTTAATAAAAAAAATTTGACCCTTATGACTGGTTTTGTGGTCCACTTAATCAATATTACACAAAGAGTGCTGTTTTTTCTCCAAAAGTCAGCATGGTTACAAATGTGATATTCACTGTCAGAAAAAAAAAAGTACAGTTCTGTCGCTGGGGCGGAACCCTAAGGTACAAAGTGAAAAGGTACAAATATGTACTTTTAAAGTACTAATATGTACTGTTAAGGTACCAATATGTATTGTTTAGGGGTAGGTAAGGTACAAAAATGTACCTTTTCACTTTTGTACCTTAGGGTACCGCCCCAGCGACAGAACTGTACCTTTTTTTCTAAGAGTGTTGATATTATACAACAGTTCAATAAACAAGAAGTTAATATTAAGAGACTTATGTTTGAGTCATCACATTTCCTGTTTTTGCTTTATTTCGCCAACAAAAATCATTCCAAACACAACCACAGCACCATTTTGCATCTCAGAGCAACATGACAGTGTTTCGTTCCTGAAGCAATCAACTATTTAAATGATTCTGTTCAATCGCAATGACTTGCTTATTAACAGTGACTTGCAGTCAAGTTTTAATTTCACATTAAAAGTATCTTTTAATTTTTAAATCATTTCAAATATCAGTATTCAATGTTATCAAAACATTACGTATTTGTAACTGCAGGTTCATTCATGTCCCTTTGAGCTGTGTGTAAATACATCTAAATGCCACTTCAGATGCAGCTTCTGTGTTTTCTCTGCATTCCAAAAATGAATTATGTTGATACTGATTTCATTTGCTTGGTAACAGCCCAAATGTAAGAATTTCATTCAAAAGATGATGCACACTTTTAGGAAAAAAAAATGGCTTTATAAAGCAAAAAATGTCAATAAAAGGTAAAAATCAGTTTAAACTTATTGGAAAAGATTAATTTCTATCACTGCTGTGAATTAACCACACATAATAGGAAAAAAAAAATATATATATATATAAAAAAAAATTAGGATCAGCTGTCCACAGTAGTCCTTAAGATATACCAGCACAGTAACACACTCAGCAAAATATTGTCTAATTATCGTCATCAAGATATTATTTTTTGTCAGTATTGCACACCCCTATTCTGAGATCTCAATCACCAAGACAAGGTTTATTGTGTGATGATAACTCGCTTGCTGTACATCATGGTTGAACAGCTACAGCATATTTCACCAATTTAATGTATTTTTTCATATTTTGGTCTTTAACTTAAACATTTCCAAAGAGTGGAATGCTGCTGGCTGCTGTTATGCAAATGATGGGGGTTGGGGAAGAGTGTGTTTATGAGCACATACCATTTCCCATGCCGCTGACCACCGCCCCGTCACTGACTCCAGATGTGTTGGCATTACTGGACGGTGCGTTGTGAGGGGCCAAACTGGGCAAAAACAAGCAGCTGAAGAGAGAAGACGGAAATAATAAATGAATTTCAATTTAACAGAAATCCCAGCGGGCCAAACATTTCACACATTTTATTCTTGTCATAAACAGTCATAAAATGTGGGAATTTTTCACATTGGCGGCTTAAAGAGATGCGGATGTTTATTTGTGGGTGTCACGCCTTATGTAACACTGACAGAATGTGCTCACCATAACAGAACTGAATTACACTGTGTACAAAACATAACAAACCTCCACTGATGGACCTTATTCAAACACTGGATATTACTAAATGTTAAAGAAGCAAATAATAAGAATGGGTGCAACCCAATGCAAGATTCCTGCCAATCCATACTTCATTAAACATTCAGCTATTCATCAAATAAACAGAAAACCATCCCAGTGTCACTCAGAGCAGCTAAACGAGTCTCTAAGGAGGCTAATTAACCCTGACAAAGGAAGCCTCATATGTCATTTTAATATTGAAAAAACTGGCAATAACAAAATAAAAATCCCACATCACATTAACAATACAAGCATCCACCCAAAAACAGTGAAACATTAACACCTCCCACCAGACAAGGAAATGTGTGAAGAAGTGTTCAATTTGGGGACAAATCTGCTCACAAAAGTGAGCTATATCTGACAAAACCTATGGAGAAGCCCTTATAAAAAAAAAAAAAAGAAAAAGTAGTAATAAAATAAAAAAATTATATATATATATATAAAATTAGCAAAACTGATTATATATTATTTTATATTAATATAATTATTTTTTAAAAATCTAAACATAAAAACAAGTCTATGAACATGAGTGTGGGGGTTAATGTCCACCTCCTCCTCTCTGTGTGATGCCTTATAACCCAAAAAGCTTTAAGCCCAGCTGTGGCAGCACCATTAGACTGGTCTGCAAGCCCCAATAAGGAACGTGTTTACATGAATTTTTCATGAAGGCAGATGGGGAGCGCGCTGTGTGTGTGCGCGTTTTGTCAGCATTCGCAAGATGAAATGTGGGCCAGTACAAGTGTTTTTTTACATCTTCAATTATTCTAAGCTGCATGTTCTATTCCGATGTAGGAGGAAGTATTTAAAGACGCAGGAGGATTCTGGCTAAGACGTTTAAAAGATACATCATTTGGATTGTCTGTGCAGTCGATGGAGGTTTAATGGGAATTTGTGGCATTTAAGTCTGTAGAACTGCCGCATAATTGTTCAAAAAGAAAGGCCATTGGGAGACTAACAAAATTCAGTCTATGCACAACTAATATTATTGAACCAATCGGGTCTCTGTTATGCGTGCTGGGTGCAAAAACGGAACCGTTGACCCATTTCCTACACATAAATCTCCCATTTAAGCAGCTAATAATTTGGAAAGAAGACAAATGATTATCACTGCGCTTTCATAATTAATGAAAAAGATGAAATATTAAAGATCTGTTATTTTCAGTTTAGCACGTACCCTGATGGGATTATGTTAAACAGAAACAGATGGAGGCTCAGTGTGGATTCTTTGTTGCGCTTTGAACTGAGATACGTTCGGAGATGTAAGCGCATTTCAAGTCTCTGTTTTTCACTGAGCGTTAAACTAGGTCAAGCTTTTAAAAGCACAACACCAAATAAATTTTTGATTGACGTCTCTATCTGGTAAACACATTCTGAATTGAAGCCAATGAATTTCCGATGCCTAAACGGACGTCTGCTTACAAACAGTGACTGTGCAAACAAATCTTGATCTTCGAAAGATATAGGCTAGATCGGCGCTGGCAGCCTTACCCGAATCCCTCTAATGACGTGTCAAACTCCACGAAGGCGGGTGTGACGGAGGATCCATGGAGACGGATGTCATGGGGCGTCGTCATGGAGACCAGGCACTTGACTCGGGTGAGGGGCACAGTGCTGCCCTCAGCCGATCGCACCAGACTTCGGCTGATCCGGTACTGGCTGTTGTCCTCGTTAATCGTGAACACGCTATCTGGTCCAAAACCCTCCATGGACAGAGTCATGCTGTCTGGATGGAGAAAAGGTCAAATGTACAGTCAGACTGGTCCCATAAACTCTACTGCTCTCTTAGTATTAACTCAAGACATAATTAACAATTACTGTTAGTATACGAGAATGTTAACTTCACTGTAACTGCAATGTTCGGCACTTAACATGTATATATATATGGCCAAGATACAACTATTTGAAAATCTGGAATCTGAGGGTGCAAAAAAATCTAAATGTTGAGAAAATCACCTTTAAATTAAGTTCTTAGCAATGCATATTACTAATCAAAAATTAATTTTTGATATATTTATGGTAGGCAATTTACAAAATATCTTTATGGAACATGATCTTTACTTCATTTCCTAATGAATTTTGGCATTAAAGAAAAATTGATCATTTTGACCCATACAATGTATTTTTGGCTATTGCTACAAATATACCCGTGCTACTTAAGACTGGTTTTGTGTTTCAGGGTCGCATAAAATAGCTTACTCCGAAGAAATTTCCTCCGAAAAAAATCATAGTACAAATATAAAACACCACAAATATGAGTTGTGTTATATAATATGAGTTATTTTGGAATAAATGCTTAAATACTTAAAAACACTAGACTGATGAAATTTATACTTGGTTTTAGTAAACAGAATAGCCTATTAATTATATTGTTCATGTAAAAAATACAATAGATAGATTTTTATTCTGGTAGTGTAAGTGTGTTTATTTAACCAAGAAAATGTGACTGGGCCATGAATTTACATTTAATTTCAGATATATGTTTATATAGATATACATGTTTTCTATAAGGGATGTAACAATATCAAAATCTCACAATATGGTAATACTGCGATATGAAGTCAACGAAATGATATTTATTGCGACATTTAAAAAAAAAAAAGACAAATAAAAGAATTTTAATTTTGGTCTGCGCCGGTAGCCTCGTTAGTGCGCCGACTTAGACAGCGCAACTGCGCTCATGGCGACCCGAGTTCGATTCCCGTCTCGAGGTCCTATGCCGATCGCACACCCCTCTCTCTACCCATACATTTCCTGTCATCTCTCCACTGTCCTATTTGAATAATAAAGTAACAAACAAAGCCAAAAATATAACTTAAAAAAAAAAAAAAAAAAAAATTGTACATTTTAAAGTTAAATTATTCTATCTAATGCACTTTAAGAGTTCAAAATGAAGAGCTCCAACCCGTGATCTTAACTAAGAAAACTTCAGTCAGAAAAAAAGTCAGTGAATTGACTTGTAACTGAACTTTAAAGGGGACTCAACTCTCTTTTTATATTGACTCTAAATTTATATTGAGTCTAAATTAAACTTTTTAACAAGCCAGAAAATTTTTAATATTTTAATAATAATAATAATAATAATAATAATAACAATAACAATAAAAATAAATGTCAGTAATAGCCATATATTGTAAAACAACTGCACTGTAAAACAACTGAAAATTAACATTTCATAGGTATATTATTTTTGTTCACACTACAGTAAGGAATAACAATACTTCTTTCCTGATTTCCTAATTTTTACACTTGAAAGAGATATTGTGAATTTGGACTACAGTAACGTTACCCGTTTAAATCGCTAGCTTTCAGCAATTCATACTGCAATTTTAAGCTTTTATTTTGACTGAAACGGCAGTAGAGCTTTTATTTTGACGGAAAACTCCAGCTTCAGTGAAAACAGGCTCACAAACGCGTCTCACTACAAATCTATTGAAATGCTATAATCATCTGCCGCAAAACTAAACGTTCCGAAACGTGCGCTAAACTCACAGCACATGCAATAAACGAGTTCACTACACTATACTATTGTTACATCCCCAATTATTTATTTAATGTTTTATTTGTTAGGGACAGATACAATAAAGTACAGTCATCACCTATTTTCTATACTTTCAGGCCCTAAGAATTCATATATAATAAATGACATTTCACTTTCATCTAAAGCTCCTGTGTAAAGAGTAAAGCAGTTTAATCATCAGTGTGATGTCAAAAAAGGAATGCTAATGGTATGAATAGCATGTGGGTGTCGAATGTTGTAAATCTGATACTACAGAAGCAGAGGGAAATTTCCTGTCCAGTGAAATCTTTTTTACTCTTTTTAAATAACTTAAATAACCTCATTCTGAGGTAATCTGCTGTGGATAAAACCAACAAAAATATCTGCTTGCACTAGACCCTGGACTGACTGCACAATTCCTCTGAGGCTCTACAAAGCAAGCAGGAAACCTTTAAATTAGCAAGTTCAAAAAGGACTCGCTGGACATGGTGAGAGCTCGGAGAAAAGTAATTTCACTGGTAATTAGGGAAGCTGGGAACTCATCTCCGGCAAAACCCTGCTCAATTGAACGTCTTTCTGCTGGCAGAGCCGTGGAGAGCGAAAGGAGAATGTTTTGTTTGATTCTGATGGTGATTGATGGCATTTCACCAAAGACCACAGTCAGTGAAGCCTGAAGTAATGTCCCTCCTTTCACTGGCCCACAGAGAAACCACAGAGACAAGACCACATAACACTGACACAAACTGTTTACGGGATGGCACAAAAGCACAGTGACAGCTCTAGCAGTCTTTATGCATTCATTTTTTTTCCTTACTGCGCATTTCAGCCTCATAGCTGAGGGAGCTCGGCTTGTGGACCCGATACTGCCTCAGGAGCTTTTTGTCCCAGGCACCGCAATTCAGTGGATTCCCAAGTCGTAAAAATTCCCTGGAAAAAACATAATACATTTTATAGAGACAGTAATAACCCACACAACTGCACAATCACAACATATTAAGAAATCCAAAGGACAACAACTGTAAATGATAAATGTTAAATAAACGTAATTAAAAAATATATAATACATTTAATTACAATAATAATTATCTATATTATTTATTTTAAAATAATTTATAAATTATCTAAATATATTTAAAATTATTACATAATATAAATTATAATAATGTGTGCATATATTAAATATATATTCGTTTAATAAATATGGTGAAGATTATATTTATTTATTCGAGGATTTTTCCAGAACGGACTGTCGCATGACATTTAAACCATACAAGACAGATTTTGATTTCTCAAACGAGATGAAGTGAATTACTGGTTTTGTTTTTCTTTATTTTGTAGTGAAGTAAGTCAGCATCCTCTATCACGTTAGACCAGCCATGCGGAAAATTGAAATCGCTAATCCATTTGACTTACAGACGACCCATGGAGAGCTTTGAATAATATTGAGATGTGTCAAATTTGATCATTTTCTTTTTATGCAAACACGCAGCTGTGATAAGATCAAATCAGTAAGGACTGAATCGTGCAGAAGCCCCAGGAGCTAAACAGATCTGAACTGACTCATCTGGTCTGTGTATAAACAAAAATCAGTTCAAAAGAGCTCACATGTGGGAGACCAATCAATAAAAGGTTGGGGGCAGAAACATGTTCCTCAAGATATTATTCATAAATATTAAATCACTTGAAAAAATGTTGTTGAGGCCTTGAGATGTAATGGACAAAGAGCTGGCCCTCTAATCTAAACTGTATCACAGTTGTGGACTGTAATGTGTACATTGTATTGTACATTACCAGTGAATAGAATAAAATAAAATAAAATAAAATAAAATAAAAGAAAATAAAAATAATTTTCTTGTTATCTTTTATTTTAAGATATTTGCCAGTCTCTAAGACTAATTATGTAAATAGATTTTTGTGAGCAGACTGGACTCACCTGAGCACCATCGGCTCTAGGGCCTGGGAGGCCAGTCGCTCAAACATCCTCTGCAGAGGTGGGTGGAGTGGGTGATCTTCGTCTCCCAAAGCGCAGCTACAGCGCTGAAGCAAACGTGAGTGCAGACCCGCCTCACACAGGATCTGCTGGTTCCTCTCTGAATGCACCAGCAGCTGCAGGATGTTAGCCACCGCCAGCTGCAGGTCCAGAGCATGCTGAGGAGCAGAGCAAAGCTTACACTTACAGTAGTACAATCAGCTCAGATAAACATTAAAAATCTGACATGCAGTGGCACAAGTCAAACACAGCATGCTATTACTAGTCAAGCCTAAGGAAAAATAAAGGGCAATTGAGCCTTCACCGGGAGTTTGACTGACAGGCAATCTGACCAATCATAACACAGAATCTGCCATTTCGTCCATCAAACAAAATTGAAAATAATGCGTATTGACGTCTTTCCGCGGGTGTTACAAGATACCTTCTGATGTTCATTCATGTTTATTTCATGCTATAACTAGTAAAGCAGAAGAGATGATCAGTTCACGTGTTGCTTGAACCGAGTGACAGTGACGTCACGACACATTAAAAAGCAACAAAATGGTATTTGTTGTTCGAATTTCTCAAAAAAAGACTAAATTTGAAAGCTAAGACTGTTTTGAATACCGAAAGCAACCTGCTCTGTCTTGTGTGTCAGCACTTTGTCAGTGTCCTCTTTGCTGTGCGATGTACTTTTGACTGCGTGACAACATGATGTGGAGCGTGAGAGCGCCATAGCTTGTCGGACTTGTCGGCAACAGTAACTTGGGGTCAATGAAATCAAGCTTTTTACAGGCCTGTATTTTTTTGGAAGGAACAGGAGAATATGGATTATAACAAATTCATTTATGTCATCAGCATGCCACAGATGCTGTTGATTACCACAGAATACAATTTCATCTTGTCCCAAAGTTTGTAAAACCAAAACAACACAATGAATGAAAAAGACACTGAATATGAAATACTTGTAATGGAAGTATATGAGGCAATATACAATTCCTCCATTGTAAGCATGTAACTCTCTAGTTACTCTCCGTACCTCTCCAGGGAGCGGCTTAAATCATGGTAATCATTTCTGCGGTAATCGTGGCAAACAACACAATAAAAAAGCTGCTGATACAGCTAGGCCCCCATGAAATCTGTTTTACTCTTTTCTAAATTCTGTTTTATTTTTTTCCAAATGCAATTTAACCATTTTAATTTTTCTGGATTCTGTTTTAATTTTTCTAGAATCAGTTTTAATGGTTAAAATATTATTAATTTGAAAATATCAAAAATATTAAATCAAAAAGCATGTATAATTAATTGAAGAGTTTAGCAAAAATTACATTTTAAGGCCCTGTGAAATACACTTTTTTTTTCCATATTAAAATTCATTTTTAACAAATTCTGTTTTTTCCATTGATGGATTCCATTTTAATAGTTTCATTAATTTTTTTCTAATTAACTGATTTAATTAAAAATTTTTTTTTATTATTTTTAATTAATTAATTTATTTATTTCCAAAAGTGTTGTGTATTTACATTTTTCTGGTTAATAAATTCTGGTAAATAAATCCTTAAAAATTGTGTTTTAATAATAATTTCATTAGTAGTAGTAGTAGTAGTACTACTATCATTACATTGAGTAATATAGTTCTGTCACAGTTTCTTCAAGTTAAACCAAACTTTTATTTTGACAGGTTGCTGCGAAGACCTTTAAGTTTTTGTATGTATATGACATGATGATTCTATGACATTCCGTGTTATACAGTAATACAGTTATGACTGGATTTCGCAATTCTGTCCGCATTTTCTGCATTACATAAATCATAGGGCCCTATACTGCTTAAATGGGAACATGCCTTTAAGTTTCATACAAAATGCCAAAAGTATGCATTAATTAAAATACAGTCCTTCACTTTGACATCAAACATGAAAATGATGCTAAAATACATGTCTCATTCAGAAGTTACTGTCACTAACAATGCATCCTAAATAAATCAATTAAAAAATCAATTTTGAGGTAGCATCATAAAGCCATATTTGATGCTGATAAGCTCAGCAACACATTCTCACAGTATCTCTCCTAGCTACGTATCAAAACTAAAATTTTGCATTAGGCATTTCCATGTGGGCTGATGACTGTGTAGACACCAAACATGGCGTCAGCTCATAAGGTTTTGAGACAGAGCCAATGTCTACAAGCAGCTCATACCTCAGGCTGTGTGTCAGAAGAAACGGAGGGTAGGAGGTCAAGCATTGCCAAAACTGCTCCAGGGTGGATGACTACAGGGTCTGAAGAGTGCTGGGACGGATTTCCCAAGTGCAGCTTCAGGTCCGTTAGGGCTTTACCAGGAGCAGAGTTGGATGAGCTGTGATAGCCATGCCTGTTGGGAAAGAAAAGATCACTTAATGGCTCTTCTCAGTCTCATCACTTAGTGTCAGTGTCTGGAAAGTGTAATTCACTTATACGTTTTGGCTTGGCAGTTTTATCCAGATAAAAGCTAATAGGCTGCAAAAGCTTAGAGAGATTTTTTTGTCTTTCACTCTTAACTAAAGCACCGAAATGTCATTTAAAAAAATATGAGCTTTGATATAATGTTAATTATGAATCAAACCTCCCCACAGAGAGCTCGAAAAGCCAAAGGACTGAAAAAAGCTGTCAGCATAACCAGAGAAGGGGAATTTTTTGCAACTGCAAAGCATTATAGGTAGGCAATGTAGCTCAACATGGCAGATGAAATGGTGCGGAAAAAGATGAAAATATAGTCAAAGGAGATGATCAAGGAGAGGAAAAGTGAGGTTGCAAAAGTTGCAGACGGAAATCACTCTGATCAGAGGGAGGAGGAGATGAATAATGGCATCTTAAACAGGCCTGATGCAGTATGTTTCCAACCACAAGCAATTTGTATATTCACACTGAAAACATAAATGTAAAAGACTTGAACCGTAGTGTATGCCTGTACAATATGGATCAATATAATACATTAAAAAATTCTAATAATTGCGGATAAACAAATTACAGTATGGAAAGGTGTGAAACAAAAGCAAACAAAGGAAATGTGGATAGAATGAAACAGACTGGGGGAAAAAGGGTCTGATCACTCAACAAGCACAGAACAGAAAAAAAAAGGAAACACAGAGGGAGAAAAGGAAGAGGTGGCAGAAAGCAGTACCTCTTCCTGGCGATTGCTGGCGTGCCCCAAGGAGAGGGCAGCGAGGTCTCGTGAGTCAAGCAGGGGGGCACCTGCTCGGCACGACTACAACGATTCACCCACACACGGACACGCGGAGTCAAGACCAAACAATTGACAAAGACAGACCAGACATTCACACAGCCGTACAAACACAAACAGCAGATCCATACCACACACACACCCCGCGTGTGCAGCCAGGCAATGCCAGAGGTTACGAGAGACAAAGAAATGAGAAAGAGCAAGAGAGGGAGGCAGTTAGTTCCTGTTGAATATACAGATCGGGGCAGTGCACATAGAACACTAGAGGATCTACAGATCATGCAAATCTAACACAAACATGAGCCCAAAGCACAGCTACATTTAGATAGCATGTGAAGGCATTTGCATCTCTTCTGAAGGTCATGACTAATGAGAACGAAACATTAAAGGAAACTACACAGCAGTCAGCAGATCAGGGATAGGCATGATAACTCAACTAGTCAAGTACTCGTTCTGCACCAAGTTATAGCTAGTTACATGTAACGGAATTATACAATTTAATAACAAAACAAATGTAACTCTTACAGTTACTGTGAAAAGATGTGTAATGAAATTACAGTTACTTATGAGAATGTTAATGATTACAAAGGGGGTTACATCTGAATATTTTCACACACAAAGATTTGATTGATTTCTTTCTAAAATTGCATTGCCTGCACTAAAGTATGAGGCACCAGCGTTTCAGGAGTTTAGGACCAGTGTACTTTGTATTACAATATTGTGTTACTCCCTAAAAAAGGCAACTAATTGGCTCAGTTTCCACTGCAGTTTACGGTGGGCGGGATTATACACATAGCCTCTCAGCTATCAACAAGAGGAACGCCTGTACTTCCTCAACAGATCACGAAACATATGTTTTTGGTTGTTTAAGAAAAAAGGTGCGCTTTTTCAAAACAGTTGCGTTCGTTCAAAAAAAGTTGCGTTCGAACCTTCTCTGGCTTTGCTGATTTAAATCTAGCGGGTCTGGTGTCTCGTGTCGCAAGTTCAAAGTTTGATTCTCTCCAGCCAATCAGTGATCAGCAGGGTTTACATGTCAGATTTTGGTAACAGTACCAAATTTTGGCTTGGAACCTCAGCCGAGGTGGTACTGAAAAAAGTATCAGGTACTGTACACCGTGGAAAGCTCCCCAAAAGTAAGCTGTACAGAACCATACCATGCCATACCATGCAGTGGAAAAGCGCCATTAGTTACTTTTTACATGTTACATTACTTTTGTGTTATTTTTCAAATCTGTCAATACATGGGAAAACAAAGTAACTGGTGTTACTTCTTTGAAAAAGTAAGTCAGATATTTCTATTTAGTTATGTGCAAGGAGTACTCAATTATAAACGTTACTCAAAATGCCCATCTTTACTAATAAAAAAAAAATGTTCTAAGCAACAAATCAGCATATTAGAATGATTTAAAGGATCATGTGACACTGAAGACTGGAGTAATGGCTGCTATAAGAATTCACCTTTGTCATTAGAACAATTAGAAGGGGTTTTGTTGTTGTTTTTTTTTTTTGTTTTTTGTTTTTTTACATACCTTAAACTTTTAAACGGTAGTGTATTTATGCAAACATGGTTGTTAAACAAAAAAAAAAAAAAAAAAAAAGTACAGTTTTAATGATGACCACATGCTAGATTTGTAACTGTAGGTAAAAAGTAAATATCTGCATGCTAATATATTATATGCTTCATATATAATTGTATTTATTATTGCATTATATTATAAAACATATAATATCAGTGCTCTGGTGTTTTTTTTGTTTTTTTTTTAAAGAAATCACATAGTTTGTCAAAGTTTTTATGAAACTGTCATTAGTGACAATGAATGTGAATTAAAAAGAAATATAAAATGTATGACATTAAATTTATTTTTTTTTTAACGTGCAAAGAGTACTCGACTAAAAAAGTTACTCTAAATGCCCATCCTCATTGAAGTCCTCTTAAAATTTCTCAATAAATGTAAATTGCTCCCTTAATCAAAAGAGGGATTTCATTTTTTTTTTTCCAGCCATCATACTGATATCACATCCAAAACACATTGAACCTTACTATTCATTAAAAAAAAGACAACTTTCATTTATCCACACCTGTCAAAGGAGTCAGTGGCCATCTTGTACAGGTAGATGAACAGCTTGCTGCAGTGCTTGAGTGTGGGACAAACGTTTTCTGCAGGTATGATCTCATCCTCCAGTAACCGCTGGAATGGTTGGGCGTTTGAGGGGAAGACGGTTGCTGGACCAACTTTCTTAGCATCAGAAAAACATCCCAACAGTCGCACCGCATCGGCCAGCTTCTCGTACTGAATCTCGGTGCGAAAGAAGTGGGAGTTGGCAGGTTCATAACGCATGGCTGCCGTTAGAGTGCAGAATACGGTGTGTAGAAGTTCAAAGACTTTGTTCTGGTTGACCTTCTCCCAGCCACTGACAGGTGGAGAACAGAGAGAACGCTCCATGGCAACCAACAGTGAGGTCACGTACACAAAGCCGCCCACCTTGCGGAAGACAGTGCGCGTGCGGTGACTCTCGCGCAACACCGCTAGCAAAGCCTAATGAGAAACAACAAACAATGTCAGGTGAATTCAAAATTAAATCATAAGGATGGAAGTTAATTTCAGCAAGAAGGATGCTCTACACCTACATTACCAGTCAAAAGTTTGTGAACAGTAAGATTTTTAATGTTTTTTTTTTTTTTTGTCTTCTGCTCACAAAGCCTGCATTTATTTGATCAAAAGCACAGCAAAAACAGTACAATTTTGAAATATTTTTACTATTTAAAATAACTGTTTTCTATTTGAATACATTTTAAAATGTATTTTATTCCTTTGATCAAAGCTACATTTTCGGCATCATTACTCCAGTCACATGATCCTTCAAAAATCATTCTATGCTGATTTGTTGTTCAAGAAACTATTATTATTATTATTATTATTATTATTATAAAGCAAGTATGCTTTAAATTGATCAAAAGTGGTGATAAAGACATTTATAATGTTACAAAAGATTTCTATTTCAGATAAATACTGTTTTTCTGAACTTTTTTTATTCATCAAAGAAACCTGAAAAAAAAAAAAAAAAAAAATCTACTCAGCTGTTTTCAACATAATAATAAATAAATAAATGTTTTGAGCAGCAAATCAGGAAATTAGAATGATTTCTGAAGGATCATGTGACTGGAGTAATGATGGTAAATTCAGCTTTGAAATCACAGGAATAAATTGCATTTTAAAATATATTCAAATAGAAAACAGTTATTTTAAATAGTAAAAATATTTCAAAAGGTTACTGTTTTTGCTGTACTTTGGATCAAATAAACGCAGGCTTGGTGAGCAGAAGAGACTTCTTAAAAACATTAAAAATCCTACTGTTCAAAAACTTTTGACTGGTAGTGTATATTAAAACTCAAGTTTGGGTTCAGTAAGTTTTTTTTTTTTTTTTTAAGAATTTTTTTTTTCAGCAAGGATGCATTAAATAGTTTAAAAGAGACATTAAAGACATGTTAAACTATTTCAGTTTTAATAAATTAAGTTCTTTCGAACTTACTGTTTATTTAAAAAATATACTAAAAATATATCATGCTTTTTATAAAAATATTAAACAGCAAAACTGTTTTCAAAAATGATAATAATAAGCAAAAAAGATTCAGATTTTCTCATTAAAAATTCATCTCAGTGTCATATAAGCTTGGAGACGAGCAATTTTGGATTTCAGAAATTGAGCACCAACTCAGCATATTAGAATAACTTCTAAAGAATTAAGTGACACTGAAGACTGGAGTAATGGCTGCTGAAAAAGAATCAACTTTGGCATTAGTACAGCTTTTGTCAAAAGATTAAATTACATTTTAAAATATGTTAAATAGGAAAAGTTAATCTAAATGTAAAATTTTAATTAAAATTTTACAGACGCCAAACTTTTGAGCAGTAGTGTATTTTATGCAAATATGGTGGTTAAACTAAAAAAAAAAAAAAAAAAAAAAAGAATTTTTATGAAGACCACATGCTAGATTTGTGCATGTAGGGAAAAAAGTAAATATCTGCATGCTAATATATTATATGCTCCATATATAATTTGACATATTATTGCATTATATTAACATATGATATCAGTGCACCGAAATGTTTTATTTAACAACTTCAACATCAGTAGGTCTCTGTTCAATAAAAATCTAAAGCATTGATTTCAGTGTTTAGACGTTTACTATTTTCCACATTTACTTCATTGTCATCTACACATGTAACCAACTTGGCTGGATGTACACACTTATTTCTTCACACAGTTAGAAATATGCCTCACCCGCAGAATTTCAGTTTTGAGCTGTAGTTCTGTTGACGGTGCGGAGTGCATAAGGCCGAGCAGAGTACCCATGTCATCATCTCCAGATGGCGACAGCACCAGCTGTTGAATGATCAT
The DNA here is from genome assembly GCA_036247105.1 of Cirrhinus mrigala. Taxonomy (NCBI): domain Eukaryota; kingdom Metazoa; phylum Chordata; class Actinopteri; order Cypriniformes; family Cyprinidae; genus Cirrhinus; species Cirrhinus mrigala. Next base: position 22,746,338 of record CM070011.1, on the reverse strand, counting down.
CAGAGCGTGCTCACGACACTGACGGTACTTCACAATGTTGTGCACACACCGGGCTCCGCCAAACTCCCGGAACAATCCTGAGAGATTCAGATTTTCTCGTTAAAAATTAATCTCAGTGTCATATAAGCTTGGAGACGAGCAACTTTGGATTTCAGAATCAACTTTACAGCTTGGCAATATCTTTAATGTATTGTTTATGTAAATATTAGACCATAGTGAGATTTAGGAATGACTGATCACCTAAGTGGCAAAGCCATATTTGGAATTCCTCACTGATGTTCTGCAACGAAGCCAATCTGATTGGCTAGCAATAAATAAAGCATGAGTGCATCTGTGAGATTCTGAGACTATCAGCAGCCATGATACAGAAGAGAAATGATTACAGAGCTGAAGTTAAGAGCATTTCTCAACCAGAGACCTGACTCAGCACCAAGAGTGAGAATACTGCAGGGCTTGAGAGCAGGAAAATGAATTTTGACTCATCCCTGAGTGCTTAAAAACAAGGGAAAATGGAAGTACAATAACACCATTTTAATGAAAGCCTAAGGGGTGAGCTGTAAAGTTATAAAACAAGCAATACCAATCTTACATTTCTGTTTAAGACCATAAGAAATCAAAAACTGACTTTTGTGGCATTGTGTCTTTGTATATTAGCTTCGAGACTTTAATGAAATTAAGAATGTAGTTCACCCGAAAATTAAAATTATTTGTTAATTACTCACTCTCATGTCATTCAAAACCCGTAAGATCTTCGTTCATCTTCAGAACACAAATTATGATATTTTCAATTAAATCCGAGAGCTTTCCGACCCAACATAGACAGCAACGCAACTACCACGTTCAATCACATTGTTAAAAGTAGTCCATGTGACATCAGTGGTTCAGCAGTTGTTCATTCCTCTGCTTGTAATTAAGGCGCAGCGCATCTGGGTTCTACATCAGAATACCAGCTTCTGTTTCAGCAGTACCACATGCAGGCGTTGTGGTACTTTTGTGAATGTGTGTCAAAGACTGACACGGAAGAGAAGAAATTGTTGAATTGTTGTTTTTGTTTTCTTTGCGTACATAAAGTATTCTCGTGGCTTAATAACATTAAAGGAGAAGTTCACTTCCAGAACAACAATTTACAGATAATTTACTCGCCCCCTTGTCATCCAAGATCTTCATGTCTTTCTCTCTTCAGTCGTAAAGAAATTATGATTTCTGAGGAAAACATTTCAGGATTTCTCTCCATTTAGTGGACTTCTATAGTGCCCCCGAGTCTAAACTTTCCAAAATGCAGTTTAAATGCAGCTTCAAAGGGCGCTAAATGATCCCAGCTGAGGAAGAAGGGTCTTATCCTAGCAAAACGTTTGGTTATTTTCTAAAAAAAAAATAAAAATAAAATAAATTGAATTTCTATCATTTTTTTTTACTTCAAAATCAACCTACATTGCTGTCTCACCTCGACATACCCTAAACTGTCTTGAACCGGAATACACAGAGTTCACACAGAGCTAGATAAGATGAGCATACGAGGTTAAAATGTATATAAACTTTCAATTTTTTAGAAAATAACCGATCGCTTCGCTAGATTAGACTCTTCTTCCTCGGCTGAGATCGGTTAGAGCCCTTTGAAGCTGCATTTAAACCACATTTTGGACATCACAGAAGTCCACTATATGGAGAGAAATCCTGAAAAGTTTTGTGCTAAGGCGGTGAGTAAATCATCTGTAAATTTTAGTTCTGGAAGTGAACTTCTCCTTTAAGCTTGAACCACTGATGTCACAGACTATTTTAACAATGTCCTCACTTTCTGGGCCTTGAACGTGGTAGTCGTGTTGCTGTCTATGTAGGTCAGAAAGCTCTCGAATTTCATCAAAAATATCTATATTTGTGTTCTGAAGATGAATGAAGGTCTTAAGGGTTTGGAACAACATGAGTAATTAATGTGAGTAAGAATTTTCATTTTTGGGATCTTACAGATTTGTAATGTAGTCTTTCTCTTTAAATTAAATTAAAAAAAATATTGATGACTCAATTCTGCACCACACAAATGTTTGACTAATCAATTGCTCTAATACCACCAGCGACTAAGAAGTAGCAAATGATGGTTTACAGCAATGATGTAAATAAAGGCTAATTGCTGTTTTAAAGGAAAAAGGGATCCTGTTACACATCACTAAAGTAATACCAAAAACATCAAATAAACGATTACACAAAGTGTGGGGGATGTGTACAACTCTGTAAATCACAGGTTTTACAAAACTGCGTAAATCTGCAGAGTTTCTGCTTAACAGATTCCATGAGGTCCTGATTTAAAAAAAAAGGTAGCTAAAGAGGAAGAGATGGTGAGACCAAAACTACTGCGTCAGTTTAATTCCAAGCCTACAGCTCGCCATTTCCTCTTTTAAAACCCAGCAAAAGTCAGAGCCGTAGACTTCTGGGAACCATTACGACATGCAATGTGATCAGAGTTTGTGCCCCGGCTTGTAGTCCTTTCCTAAACTCATTCTATTTTCAAAAATTGCTATTACAAAGTCAGAAAGGCCAAAAACTTAACTCTAAGAAAAAAGAAAACAAAAGAAACAGCCATGGACTTTACCTGCATTGGTGTTTGAGCCTTGCAAGAGCACTGTGAGTGTCTCCATGACAAGCCAGGCAAGCTGTTTCTGCTCTTCAGCCACACTGTTCTTGGCGTCACCTGATCACAGAGCGGGGGAGCAGTCATTGAAATTATAAACAGTTTCAGCATTGTTTTTACCAACTAAGACTAAAATGAAAAAAAGTTCACTGAACACGATAAAATTACTAAAACTTGAAACTGAAACTAAAATATGAATAAAAGAGAAAGTATAAAAAAAATACAAGGTAATACAAAAAATTACATACCCTATAGTAGTATATAAATAACACTTAACCTTTACTAATATTAATCTAATAGCTCAAAAAAGACTTACCCTGCTCGCCATGGGCTTGTGTTGGGTCTTTCAATAGCGCTGCATATTTGTGAAGCAGGTTAACTAGCACTTCCAGCAGTCCAACTTCACGGAAGACATCACTGAAGACAGGGTGGTGGCGCCCGAGTTTGAGAAGAGTGCGAGTGGCTGTGATGCTGCATCCGTAAGAAGTGCTCGACTTTAACAGCACGCTAACGCTAAAAAGCTCTTTGCATGGTACGTAATTAAGTCCGAAGACAACAAACTCCAGTAGCTCGAAGTACTTGGACTGCACCTCCGGTAGCTTTGCTACTCGTTCTGCAAACTGTGACAGCGTATGCTGCGCCTCTAAGATGAAATAGTTGGCATAGTCTGCGGCGTAGATGTTGGCGATGGCTTCGAGGATCATACGTGCTAATCGACCACTCTTGGCCTTCAAGAAGGCATTCTGAAGCACAGAGAAAGCCTGGATGTTTCTGACCGTGTGGCCTAAAAAGTAAAGAAAATCGAACTCATCAGTAAACAGTTAAAAGGATGGTTCACCCAAAATGGAAATTCTGTCAATAATTACTCACTCTAATGCCATTACGAACACGTACGACCTTTGCTCATCTTCAGAACACAAATTAAGATATTTTTGATGAAATCCAAAAGCTTTCTTACTCTGCTTAGACAGCAACGCAACTGACACGTTCAAGGCCCAGAAAGGTAGTAAGGACATCTTTAAAACAGCCCTTGTGACATCAGTGGTTCAAGCTTAATTTTATGAAGCTAAATTGTTGAATAAAGGCGTTATTTTTGTTTTCTTTGCGAACAAAAGTATTCTTGTAGCTTCATCACATTACAGTTGAACCACTGATGTCACATGGACTATATTAATGATGTCCTTACCAGTGATGGGAATAATGGCATCATAAATAAATGTCGTTACTTTTTTCAGTAACGAGTAATCAAGCGAATTACTGTTTTCCCCATTACAACGCAGTTACCGTTACTGACAATAAAATGTGGCATTACTATAGTTGAGCTCACTGAAGCGGTTTTCAACAAAATTCTGGCTTATTCCTCTCAGCACATCTTCCAAAAACAAAAAGTAGCAGAGATGAACAAAGAATATTCACGTTTGTTTACGAAGGTGATGTGGGTGTTTACCTACATGTCCGCACAGCTCACATAGATGTTTAAAATTTGAAAAGCGGAGCCGCTCGTGGGGGTGATTACATTAGAAATAATATGTTTAGACGGGGAAAAACTGGAGCTCACGTCGGTATCAGAAGGATACTTTATCAGAGAGAAAAAAAAAATTGTTTTTGACGTGACTTTATTTGAAAGTAAGACATTTTTCAAGCTTTCAAGCTTTCTATACATATACATATATTTTATAACGTGATATTTAGCCCCTGGAAGGTGTCTCTCATATTGTCCCACAGCAACATTAACAGTGTAGATTAGTGTATAATGTTTTATTCATTTAACATATTTAATATTGGGGGCATCCAAGTTATTTGACATATTTGGACTTTTTTTTTTTTTCAACACAATAGTTACTTTCCATGGTAATTAGTTACTTTTATAGTGATGTAACTCAGTTACAATTTGTGAGAAGTAACTAGTGACTATAACAAATAACTTTTTTTAAAAGTAGCATGCTTAACACTGGTTCTTACTATCTTTCTGTACCTTGAACGGGGTAGTTGCGCTGCTGTCTATGCAGGATCAAAAAGCTCTCGATTTCATCAAAAATATCTCAATCTGTGTTCAAAGATGAATGAAGGTCTTACGGCTTTAGAGCGACATGATGGTGAGTAACTGATGACAGAATTTACATTTTTGGGGTAACTATCCTTTTAATGGACAAATACAACCAATAAGATATTCAAAATGGCCTCTACTGTGTTCCACAGAAGAAAATCAGTAATACAGGTTTTGAACAATATGATTGTGAGTAAATATCAAAAGTATGTTCATTTTATATTTATTTAGCACCACAGTCTAGACTGTAGAAACTCCAGTGACCCTTGGTGCACTCATTCATAGCTAGTCACACACAACCTCACATATTTTCATTTCCTCTCAATCTGAATGAGGAAGTGTACATTCATGACAACTTCCAAGTAATTCTGTTGTAAACAAGAAGTCAGTAACACATACAGCAAGTCACATTATACTCATAACTGATTAGCAGTGTCATAGATGAGAGCAGCTTATTCGAGCTAGAGTCCAGAAGAGGGTTGACATTTGATAATAACACCAAAATACAACAGTTAAACACATTTTTGAATAAATTTGTTGTCCATTTACATTAAAAACAGCATTCAGGACCATGAAAATATGATGGTCTTGGACTCTGATTTGAGGACCAAGATCAAGACACTGAAAAAAATAAGGTCTTGGACTTTGACTCAGACTTAAGGCCAAGACCAAGACCATATTTTCATGGTCTTGACTTTGACTCTAGAGTATGTGGTCTTGACACTGACTCAACCCTCTTCTGGTATCAGTGTTAATTCAGATTTATACAACACTGCTGAATAGCCACCAATGTCCTTGCTGCATATTTCTTTTTCTCAATTTCTGGGATGTCGCTGAGCACAAAATTCATTACTAATGTTTATGTCTACATTGGGTCTTTCTGAAAAGTAATTATGCTCTACAACTAGGCTTTAAGAAAAACATACTGTATGCAATAATAACTACGAATACCCCACCATCACATGATCATAGCACAAGACAAGCTAGTCACACAACCCTGCAACCTTTAAAAACACATTCTTGTGCATTCAACCTTTATGAACTTCCACTTCGATGAGTGCCATTGCTGGCTGAGTGAAAATGACACTGCGAAGTAGGGAATAAACGGCCTCTGTGATTGGCTTGCAGGAAAAGAGGAAGTCTTGATGTGACTGGGCGCATAAACAACATAATCTGCCGCCATTATTTTAATTACAGCATTTAATGGCTCTTGGCGAGGCATAAGACAAGCCAAACAAATAACCTAACCAGATTACACAGTAGGTGTCTGCCGTTTGCCTCCTTCTGACCAATTAATGCCATTTACAGCCAGTGAACACTAATGTTTTAATTCTCCCTAAGAAACCACAGGTTTCCCCTTCTTCTCCTTGTGTGACTAAAAGGGTAATCTAGCTGACGAAGGGAGGCAGCAGCAGACACAGATGAGGAGGTTAATAAATGAAAATGCCAAGAGGAAGAAAACAGCTAATCTCACTCAGTGGTTTAGACAGCCATTGATTACAGCTAGGTTAATTCATCTTGCAAGCTCTTAAAAAAAGGTTCACCTCCTAAATGTTTTAAATAAATACATAAATTCATTCAAAGAATCATTTGAATTACTTTGTTTGGAAGCAAGAAAAGAATCCCAGCTGATGCAAAAATGTGAATGACTGCAAATATAGAAGCACACTAAATCTCTAAAGTATTTAAGTAATGCAGGCCACTTAAGCCTCAACATTACAAACTTGCCATCTGATTCCTAAAAACCTCAATTTCTCTGTTTCCTGGCCAAAGTTCAAAATACCCTAGAATTCCACATCACCAACTTTCACACCCAGCTGTGTGGTGACATAAGTTAAGAGTCAAGTGCATGTCAATTTATGGAGGGCTAACCTTTCCCAGAAGGCTGTGGAACCACAAAACCTGGAAGCAGGAAGGGTGCTCCGGTGGTGAGGCCAGCTGGCTTCAGTTCGCTGACACCATATGTGGTCAGAGCGGTCACCAGGTTCACCAGGTCCTTCAGAGCATCTTTGGATTCATCCTCTTTGGCCTGCTCCAACCTAATATGTACAGCAAGCATAACAGAGCACATCACTCCTCAGTCCTATCAGAATTTAAAAGAACTATACTTTTTGACTTTAAATTACTCATTTTTGGGGGTGAATTATCCCTTTATGCAAACACTTTCAGTAAATATACAAGCAAGATAATGAAATACACTACCAGTCAAAAGTTTTTGAACAGTGAGATTTTTAATGTTTTTAAAGAAGTCTCTTCTGCTCACCAAGCCTGCATTTATTTGATCCAAAGTACAGCAAAAACAGTAACATTCTGAAATATTTTTACTTTTTAAAATAAATCTTTTCTTTTTTAATATATATATATATATATATATATATTAAAATGTAATTTATTTCTGTGATCGAAGTTAAATTTTGGGCATCATTACTCCAGTCTTCAGTGTCACATGGTCTTTCAGAAATCATTCTAATTTGCTTACTTGCTGTTCAAGAAACATTTATTATTATTACTATTACTGTTATGATGTGACTGGAGTAATGATGCTAAAAAATGAGCTTTGAAATCACAGGAATAAATTACATTTTAAAACAATCAAATAGAAAACAGTTATTTAATATAGTAAAAAATATTTCAAAATTTTACTGTTTTTGCTGTATTTTGAATCAAATAAATGCAGGCTTAGTGAGCAGAAAAGATTTCTTTAAAAAAAAAAAAATTACAAATTTTACTGTTTAAAAACTTTTGACTAGCAGTGTAACTCAAATACACTACCATTCTATATCAAAATGATTAAACTGAAAATGAAGACATTTATAATGCAACAAAAGATTTCCATTTTAAAATGTTGTTTTTTTGTTTTTGTTTTTTTACTTTTAATTCATCAAAAAGTCAGTTTCCCTAAAAATATTAAGCAGCACAACTGTTTTTAAATTGATAATTAGAAAAGTTACTTGAGCACCAAATAGGCATATGAAATATTGATTTAGTTAGGAGCCATATAATAAGTTTGAAAATGCACAATACGCTCATCATTAGAGCTGCATGATTATGGATAAATTGAGAATCACAATTTTTTTAGTTTCAAATAGAGATCGCGATTCTGAACTAAGCAAAAAAACTTTGTAATTTACTAAAACCTGTGACAAAATGTTAATTGCAGTTTAATTCATTTGAATGACTTAATTTAAAAAAAAAATGGTTTGAATGAATGATTCAATGACTCACTTATAAATACTTCACTTGTTCTATTACTGAATGAATCACTGTTTTTAAAAGAATCTCTTGAATCAATGATTCTATGACAAATCAACTTTTTAACAGTCACTTGCTGCCAAACAATGTGGCGAAACAATGTAATCAAATGTTATTTGAAGTACCAATCTGAAGTGCTCTATTTTGATCACTACCATAGACATTAGTGTTTATATCCAAATTATAAGCTTTTATCCAAGTACTTTGATAATATGAATGACTGTAAGACATAAATAATACCGTGTAGTTGGAAAGACTGTTTGTGAAGCCGTTTCATACCTAAACATGATAACTGCTCTCTATCTGTGTCAGCGGCATCGCAAACACAGATTTGAATGTTCCAATATAACTTTGTTTTGACAGACAAACCGCTGTCATTTAGAAATAAGATCACGTAGGTGTCCGGATCGCGATCGCAATCTTTTAACAATTAATTGTGCAGCTCTACTGGTCATTATTCCAAAATAACCCTCCTCCACACAAGACAGTGTGCAAAAAATAATTACAAACCAGTCACCTGATCATAAGATCTATGAGAAAGGTGTAGCCCTGACACATGCGGAAGTCATCCAGGAGTGTCTGAGAGACATCACTTGAATCCTTCAAAAAACAGGAGAGCCCAGCAAACATCTCCACAATCTCTAGGGGAGAGAGGTCATCTGACTGCTGCATGTTCTGGATGCACGTTGACAAACACTCTTTCTCTGCAAGAGAGAGCCACAAAAAAAATACTGTCATGCTGGTTGTGAATTGAGTAGTTTTAACATTTTGCAATAAAGCAATAAATGCCTAAAGGTGACTTAAATCCATGTGTTTCAGAAAGTTTGGATTTTAGACTTAAGTGTTGAGATTTGAGTGTTGCTCCATTAATTGCAAAGCAATTCTGGTCAAAAGTATCTGCAAACAGCAGACGCTGACCTCTAAAAACGCTACAAGCACAACAGTGACAGTAACTGGTTATGTAAGGTTAAAATGTTACTAGGGTTCATAAGATGCCAGCAGCAAAACTCTGTCGGTATTACGCATTCATGCACAGCAGAGGCAAAGAACCACGGTGAAAGAAGTCAAATCATTATTCCAACTTACCGTGGATGTACTTGACGACATTGACGCTGAGGCCGTGTCGGGAGATGGTGGTAAGCACTTCTCCGGCGCTTTTCCTCCAGGGAAGGTTGTGGGGGGGACACCAGGAGGTGATGGCACTGAAGAGCAGCTGCAGATCATCCTTCTGAGCCAGCTCTTCTGCCGGAGACACGAAACTGCACAGCTTCACCAGGATCTGAGCAGAAGAATGAGAAGAAAGAGTCACATTTAGTCTCAATATGTATGTTTCATAGGCATTTTGTGGAGAAAATGCTGTTCCTAAAGACAGACCTGGACAAAGACTTTCTGTAGAAGAGCTCTGCGGTCCGCCAAAGGAAGCTCAGTCTGGGTGGCGGCAGGAACCTCAGGCATGTGGGGCAGGTCAAAAAACAAATATAGACATTTGACCAGGGTGGAGGGCACCGACATGGTGGTCATACAGTCCACTGTTTTCTGTAGAAACATGGAAAGGGAGGAATTCAAATTCAGATAATGAGCAGATCATGTTTTTTTCTGGCTAATGCAAATAACTGGCAACCTGTTTAATTCTATAATTCTGCAATAACACATCAGATGGGAGGAAATAAAAATGAGTCACTTTGGATTAAATACCAACGTGTTTTGATGCAATCCTGTGACTCACGGGATTGGTAACGACAGGTAAAATAAGGATCACAAATTTTACACCAAAATCTGAGATCTAAGCTTGAACTTCCTGATTTGTACTTGAATAACATTTTCTGATACTACAGATGGTTATACACTGGGGTCAGTAAGATTGTTGATGTTTTTGAAGTGTTTTTGATGTTTTGTTTTAGAAGTCACTTATGCTCACCAAGGCTGCATTTATTTAATCAAAAATACAGTTACAATTTATCAATAATACATATTTTAAAACAAACTGAACAGTAGTGTATCAATAAACGATGCTAGAAGACATAGACCTTAACTTGTTGGGTGCAATGAATCTCATTGCACAGTTTGGGTCTCTGGTCCTTTGTGAAACCCTGGACCACAAAATCATCTGAAAGCTGAATAAATAAGCTTTCCATTGATGCATTTGACATTTGTTAGGGTAGGATGATATTTGGCTGAGATACAACTATTTGAAAATCTGGAATCTGAGTGCGCAAAAAAAAAAAAAAAAAAAAAAATCTAAATATTGAGAAAATCACTTGTCAAAATGAAATTCTTAGCAATGCATATTACTAATAAAAAATTATGTTTTGTTATATTTACAGTAGGAAATTTACTAAATATCTTCATGGAACATGATCTTTACCTAATATCCTAATGATTTTTGCCACAAAAGAAAAAAATCAATAATTTTGACCCATACAATGTATTGTTGGCTATTGCTACAAATATACCCGTGCTACTTAAGACTGGTTTTGTGGTCCAGGGTCACATATGGGAGATCAGTGATGTCATCACTTTGGTTCAAAGGGGCTCAGGTGGACGTGACTGAAACTAAATGCTGCAGGTGGGTCAGAGCTTCACTTTTTTTTTTTTTGCTATGTCACCTACAGCAGTCTCGCCTGACACTAATCAGAGCAGGATCCTGCTGCCGATGCCAATGAAACAGTGATGCGAGAGGATAAAATCCCATCAGCCGCTTTTAAAGCAAGTCAGGATATGCTAGGATTCAGCTCAATCCGTCCAATAATTCTCTCTCACACATTTACACACACACACACATGCACAGCCCAAGCACTTTTTTTTTTTTTACTACAGGTCCAGTCTGCGTCAGTGTGTACAGGCTGCCAAACAAAAACAAACGTGTCTACTCACAATGGGTCAGAAACAGTGAAGCTCATTATTAAAGGTCCACTGAAGTGCTTTGAAACAGGCAGCATTATTCTATGTGCTGACGTAATTTTAACTGAAATGGGAAGACAGGGCGGGGCATATCCAGCAGTCCCACCCCCTTTTTTTAAAATAGCCAATAGCATTTTGTTTATGTCACAGCTTGCGACAGAGCTGTTGAGTTGGGTAAAGCTGCGTTTGGCATTTTATTTTTTTTATGGGCTTTTTGTGCATTTTTGTAGATAGGACAGTTGAGAAATGACAGGAAAGCAGTGGGAGGAGAGAGGGGAGCAAGACTGGCAAAGGACCTTGAAACGGGAATCGAACTCGGGTCGCCATAAGCGCAGTTGCACTGTATGTCGACGCACCAACCACAACTATTGGCGCCGAACTATATGGCATTACTGATATATAAAATAGCATTCTGTGTAGAATTCAAATGTGTCCCAATACGTTTTGTGGTGTGCGCCGAGTCGCGCATATGATCCGCTCTGTGCTATCGTGTTTGTGGGGCAGAGCACACTGAACGTGCTCTGTTGCAGTTCATGTGAGACAAAGAAAACCAAACTTCTTTCGCCCCAATGGAAAGCATATTTACACTGTCTGAATCATTCTCTATATAGTCGCCACATGCCATTCACCATACAGAAAATACTAATTCTGTGAACAAGTGACCGTTTTCAGCCACAGCTTCAGCATCTAAAGGTGCGTTCACGCCATATCGAAATTTCCGTAATTACGAGATTCCAACTTGTAAAAAGCATTCACGTCCTCGTAGAACTCGTAATTACAACTTGTGAACATTGGAGTCTTCTGAGAGCTACGACTTGTACCACATGACCGCTGTACCACCTGACCAACGTAGGCTCTGTTTAGGCGTTGATAGTGTTGCCATAAAAAAAGCATAATTCCGAGTCTGAGAACGTGAACAGCTCCGAGTAGAACGTCACATGCTGTCATCTCGAAATTACAGTAATAACAATATGGCGTGAAGGCAGCATATTTATAGTGAAGGGGGCGGGATGCTTTGGATTCTAGATAGCATGTAAATTTGATTGGACAGAAAGTTTGATGAGAAGCTGAAGTGCAAGGTGATGTCACCAAAATCGCTGATCCATATTGGCGGAAGTTAGAGACTGTAAGTTTTGAATGCTTATATCTTCTAAATGTGAATTCTGTCATTTATTTGGAGCACACTAGATTATTATAAATATTAAACTTATTAAACCTCATATTATCATTGTTAAAAACAGCTCCGATGCTTCATATTTTAATTGAAATTCTATTTATTATTTTACCAGAAGGCATAAAAAAACTTTTACTTTTTTGTAACATTATAAATGTCTTTTCTACTTTTGATCAAGTTACTTGCATGCTTGCTGAATAAAAATTTTAATAGGTTAGTTCACCCAAAAATGGAAATTCCGTCATTAATTAATCAGCCTCATATCGTTCCAAACCCATAAGACCTTCGTTCATTTTTGGAACAAAGACATTTTTGATGAAATCCAAGAGCTTTCTGACCCTGCATAGACAGCAATGGAACTGACACATTCAAGGTCCAGAAAGGTAGTGAGGACATTGTTAAAACTGTCAATAGAATTTTTTCGACCCTGTGAAAGTGAAAGTCTAACGCAACCCTCTGGTAAGGACATTGATAAAATAGTCCATGTGACATCGGCGGTTTAACCTTAATTTTATTACAAGAACACTTTTTGTGCTCAAAGAAAACAAAAATAATTATTCGTTCAACAATTTAATCTCTTTCGTGTCATTTCTGTGAATAATTTATTGATGCCCTTGAACGTGTCATTTGCGTTGTTGTTTATGCAGGGTCAGAAAGCTCTCAGATTTAATCTAAAATATCTTAATTTGTGTTCTGAAGATGAAAGGTCTTACAGGTTTGTAACAACATGAGCTTAAGTAATTAATGACAGAATTTTTATTTTTGGGTGAACTACCCCGTTAATTTTGATCCAAAACAAAAAACAAAAAAAAAACAAAAACAAAAAAAAAAAAAACTTACTGACCCCAAACTTTTAAACAATAGAGCAGTTATTAATATAGTTTTCTTTCTTGGTGTGAACAGGTCTTAAGACAAGGCCAGAGAATCCCAGCATTGCCAAATCTTAATGGAGGATGCATTACAGCACAGTCACATTCATTGCTTTCACAAGAATGAGACTGCAAAACAGAAGATTAATCACTTCTGCATTTTCATTCCAGTAAACACACTACGTGCACAAAAAATAAATCACACCACTCTCTGTCAAATCAAAACACTCACTATTTAGCAACATTAATAGTCTAATTTTACATTCAAATAAGAGTTTTTGGAGAAAAATTAAGGACTGTTACACTAACAAAGCCTCCCAGGCAAGAAGTCCATGTGTGAGAGAAATTGAACCAGTTGGACTCCATAGAGCCTCCGTTATGGCAGACGGTCAAGATTTGAAATAGCTCTCTCTGTGGTAAATAACCTCAACACTAAAGCTATGCTAGTGGACAATGTGGTCTAGGGTCAAGTGTACATGACACCTGCAGCTACGATGATGTCAGACAGAAAATCACCAATAGAAGAGGGAACGAGCAGGAGGACGTCTCACAAACCGCCGAGACGAGAGAGACGGCGTCCGTGAGGGTGAATTGAGGGTGCATTGGGAATGTAGAGCATGAAGGGCGTCCTTACAGAGAGAAAAGAAAAGACCTTTGTTGTTTCCGAGGGGCGGGGGGTGTTGCCAAGAGCACCAGTTTTTGTCTGCAACTCACAGCTTGGAATACAAACATATTTCATCCCTCAAAAACTTGTTTCACCTCTCAAAAACTAGAGCCTGCTGCCTGAAAAGATAATGGTGCATGTCCAATTAATTCAAGCTCATCCTCTGGATTATGACAAGCACTAAATTGTGCCATATCACTGGATACGCATTTTAAGAGGTCTGCATTCAGGTGGTGGAAATGTGTTTTATGTGCAGAGTAGCATGAAGATGTTACCAGCATAAACACAAGAAAGTGTTTTCATTATATATTCACAGTAAAGCAGAAAGAAGGAGTGGGAAATGTAAAAATAGACAGTGTGTGTCAGAGAAGGGGCACTTATTAGGCCACGGGATATGTACACTTCTGCATCTTTCTGTGCACAAGTCCTTTTCAGTGTGTTATCGAGGTAAATGATCCTTAAGGATTATATGAACCAAAATAAACTTCGAGCTAACAACAGACTTGAGAGAGATTTGAGCGTGCTGGCAAAACTTCAGCCAATTAATGAGATCCTGCTTTATTAAAATGGGCCAACACATAAACAACTTGCACTGCAGGAAAATAACCGTACAAATTACAAGGAGACATGAACATTAAAAAATGGCTAATTATAATAGCATACACACTTGTGATAAAAAGTTCAGGTCAGCAAGGATGCAGTAAACACAATAAATAAATAAATAAATAAATAAACACTATTCTTTTGAACTTTCCATTAAAAAAAGAATGTATGACTATGATATAATTATAATATGATATAATGGACTTCATTGGTGCCCCGATTTTGAACTTCCAAAATGTAGTTTAAATGCAGCTTCAAATGGCTCTAAACGATCTAAATGATCGGTCATTTTTTTTTTTTCAGAAAATAAAAATTTGTATACTTTTTAAGCACAAAAGCTCGTGTAGCACAGGCTCTGGGATGCGCGTTCAACGCCGGCAATGCTACAACGCCACTGCTTTTTTAAAATTGTTTTCTATTGGTAGTGAGCGCTCCAACGCTTTCTCCGCTCCACTTTCAATCCCATAATGCACCCCGTGAGCTTTTACGCTCAGCTTCCATAGGAATGATTTGAAAACGTCCGCTTCACTCTGCACGGTAAGCGAGCAGAGCGGGGCTTTTTAACAGCAATTTACCGTAACGCTGTATTTCCACTACAGGGTCAAAACCACACTCAGTGCCGCCAACAACGCTACAACGCCACTGCTGTGGGGCGTGTGAAATTGATGGCAAAAAATCCGCTCTCAATGCTTTCTACGTGCCGCTTTCAATCCCATAATGCACCCTGTGAGCATTTACACTCAGCTTCCATAGGAATGAATGGAAAATGCTCTGCTCCACTCGAAGCTGAGCATAAATGTTCTTGCAGTGCATTATGAGAACGCGTTGAGAGCGGCTTTTTACCAGCAATTTCACACGCCCCAAAGCAGTGGCTTTGTAGCATTGCCGGCAGCACTGAGCGTAGATTTGACGGTGTAGTGGAAATACACAGTAACGGTGCGTTCACACTATACGCGAATGAAGTGTTAAGCACAAGTGATTTACATGTTAAGTCAAGGCAAAGACATCCTGACATCCTGCGGAGCGAATTGAGCGTTTCAGGCGTTTGACGCGTGTAACGCGTGATTCACACAAGTTGAAAAATCTGAACTTTGGCGAATATATGCACCGCGTTAACCAGTCAGGAGCTTGCTTTAGTAGTGACGTAATTATGACGTAGCAAGCGGAGGCAGAAATCCGAAACAACAATGGAGGACAAAATCATCGTCGCTGTACAATGCTTCGTACTATTATAGAAACAGGAATAAAAAGGTTCTAGCTTGGGAGAAAGTGAGTGAGGAGGTAGGACAATCTGGTAAGTTGAAAAAAATGCTCTTTACTTAATTTGAGCTATTATATATATATATATATATATATATATATATATATATATATATATATATATATACATACACATACACACACACACACACACCATAAGAAAGTGCAAATCAAACGCTGTTTACATACAAAAACATACAACGATGTTGGACGATTCTGAAGTTGTAGGAGAAAATAAGATGGAGTTTTTCGCCATACTCTACCTTTTTGAGCCGGAGTACACAGGCGATGAACTTCAGTAGCGATGATTCGTAGTAGTGATGGGAAGTTCGGATCATTTTACCGACTCTGACCTTTGAGTCTCGTTCAGCAAAATAAACAAACCTTTTTTCGAGTCATTTCGTTCATTTTAGCAAAATTATCATCACGTGACAGCCCCATAAGATGCATGAACGACTTGAAAAACCCGAAGACTCAAAAAAGGTGAACTAATTCCAGTACAGAACCTAATAGGATGTTGCGCATGCGTGACTGAACGAATCACTTCCCGAGACGACTCGTTCTTCCCGAATCACATTAAAGATTCGCTCAAACCTCCCATCACTAATTTATTACCTCTAATCACTAATCCCAGAGCCTGTGCTACACGAGCTTTTGTGCTTAAAAAGTATACAGATTTTTATTTTTCGAAAAAAATGACAGATCGTTTCAGACAAGACCCTTCTTCATTGGCTGAGATTGTTTAGAGCTCTTTAAAGCTGCATTTAAACTGCATTTTCATGTGTATTTTTTTGTTCTGGAAGTGAACTTCTCCTTTAATATCATGTTCATCGCTGTAGCATGGTACTGCCACACCACTTTTATAAGTGATAGAACTTGAAGGGCTTTTATTCTTGTGGGAACAGTAGTTACAACATTGCCATTCAGTCAATACAACACATGACTCTGGGACATCCACAGACAGCCCTTTAATAATGCCAATGATGTAATCATGCCCTTCTAACAGAGTAATCACACATAGCATCCGGAAACCATTTACTACTACGTTGCATGGCTATACTTTAGCCCCCACAGTCCACTGCAAAAGATATAGAAAAATGACTACGCACTTCCAGCACCAGCTGCTAATGAACAGATTTCATGAGAAATCAGATTCTCACTGTGATGCATAAAATCGACATCAATCAAATCTACAATTTGGACACTTAGTCAAGAGTTCCTGACATAATGACCTGCCCTGGATGGGAAATGTGCACCTCTATTTCGTTGACTGACTTCAAAGAGCTTTGGATGAAAGTGGGATCAGTCCTTTGTCATCTAATGAATGACATGACAGACACATTGTCTGTTTGATCAATACATGTTGGCCTCTCAATCTAGAGAGGAAGTGCTTCAGGGTGAGAAAAACAACTAGTAATTGGAGATCATTTATGTGGTGTGTAACTGACCACACCTTTTTACTTCCAAATGGGCTTTATAGTGAACCATGGCTTGGTAGTCATGGTCTCAAGCTGTGTAGGCTTGAGCAAACACCATCTTCACAAGGCCACAAGCTGGAAGTTGAGACTTCAGGTCTGCAACCATTGTTAGAAAAGCCATCTTTTACTATAGAGTGAGGAATATCCTCCTTTCTCCTGCTCTTGGTCAAATCCATCACGGGCTAAAAAAAAAACATACTTAACGAAATGTCACCACACCTAATTCTTCCAGCCATGCAGTTCTCCAGCTTCTCGATCTAGAAGAAGGCAGTTTTTCCCTCTGATAACAGAGGCCTGTGCAACTTGAGATAAGGGGTTTTGTTTAGCTGTGAACCAAGCACACACTCAACAAATTACACCCGCTGTTTCTAGATTTAAGCAACAGAGCCGCTGATAGTATGAACAAGTGCCGGGTGCTGAAAGGCCAACCTAGCACGGCTGGTTCCCAAACACAATGCAGTTTTTGAGAATATTTTTCATACGCTAGGTACTGACATGCCATGGGACAATTATGTTTTCTTAAAATTCCAAAAACTTCCAAAGATTTTGGTAGAATACAATTTCGGTAGCTGAATAGTAAACAGTTTTGTTTTTTTGTTTTTTTTTTCTCAAAATTTTCTCAATATTATTTTTTTTTACTGTATTGTTGACCAAAATAAGCACAGCCTTGGTGAGAATAAAAAAAAAGATCATTAAATAAAAAAAAGATTTCCTGATAATTTACTCACCCCTGTGCCATCCAAGATGTTCATTTCTTTCTTTCTTCATTTAAAAATATAAGGTTATTGAGGAAAACATTTTAGGTTTTTTCCATGTAGTGGACTTCAATGGCGATCGACTGGTTTAAGGTCCAAATTGCAGTTTCAGTCCAGCTTCAAAGGGCTCTACACGATCCCAGCCGCGGAATAAGGGTCTTACGTAGAGAATAAATCGGTCATTTTATAAAATAATTTGTATACTTTTTAAGCACAAATGCTCGTCTTGTACTAGCTTGACCTCACGCATTACCCAATCATGTAGAAAACGTCACATATGATGTAGGCAGAAGTACCGACCAATTGTTTACAAAGCAAATGTGCAAAGAAAGTCAAACGCCCTTTACAAAAAAAAAAAAAAAAAAAAAAAAAAGGTAAAACAACAATGTGTGATGATTTTTGAACCAAAGTACACAGACAACGAACTAACCATGCGATTAGGTAATGCATTAAGTTGTAGATGTGTAATCGCAGAGCTAGTGCAAGGCAAGCATTTGCGGCCAAAAAGTATATAATTTTTAGATACTTTTTAGAAAATGTGGATTGTTTTGCTAGATAAGACCCTTATTTCTCGGATGGGATCATGTAGAGCAATTTGAAGCTGCACTGAAACTGAAATTTGGACATTCAACCTGCTGATCCCCATTAAAGTCCACTATAGGGGAAAAAAAAAAATCCTGGAATGTTTTCCTCAAAAACCTTGTTTTCTTATGAAGAGAAAAAGACATGAATATCTTGGATGACATGGGGGTAAGTTATAAGGAAATTTTAATTCAGGAGTGAGCTAACCCTTTAAACAAACAGTCCTTGTATTTATGTGTCTGTGTATATTATTCCAGTTGCAGATCAATTGTGTACTTATTTGTAAATGATTTTTGTGATTGTTTCATCTGCTGCACATTAAACAAACAGACCTGTCCTGAGGAGGCCAGGAGGTTGATGGTGGTCAGAAGCATCCAGCCCCGGCTCGCCTCCTCACTCTGATTTACCTCCAGAAACTGCACAATGGCTCTGCTGGCCGCCTCTGTGGGAGGAGCACACACACACAAACAGAATCACTGACGCGTTTAACAGTCTGCGCATGTGGATCAAATCCATTTTCACACGTCAGCTTGTGTGTGACTGGCCTCATCTGGGGAAGGACGCTGAGTCAATTAGAGGTGATGACATGCAGGCAGTTTCGTTTCTCATTCATCCATCGCTGCCTCTTTTTGAGATGCAATATCGTGACACCCCAGTGAATTCGCAAAGGATAAGATTTACTCAGAAGAATATTATTTTCTGCTCCAACGAAAATGTAATTACATAATGACATGTTGAAATCCATTGTCTTTATAAAAAAAAAAAAAAAAAAAAAAAAAAAAAAAAAAAAACACAACAAATCTCACATATAGAATAAATACATTATTGACATAAATTACATTATGCTTTTCATTGTATCTGTATTATAACTATAGTTTAGGAAAAAAAAAAAAAAAAAAAAAGTGTTAAAGCATAAGATGCTTAATAGATGGTATAAAAGCTTCTAAAATGCCTAAGCACTTATTCCTTTGTATAATAAGATGCTCAATCTGGTGTTTGTGGATCTATGCAGCATATGCTGTCACGGTGGATTACATCACCAAAAATAAACATTACTGTACATCATGTGCCAAGACAAGCTGCCAACACCCAGTGTGTGGACAGCAGTGTAACTCAAAGACCATAAAGCCCAGACTGAGTCTTCCTTAGTAATAAAAGCAAGAACACATAGGTATAAAGCAGGTGTATAAACAAGTATAAACTTCAGGATCAATACTCGTAAGTCTATGTTATGTCTACACAAACATATTAACAAATGGAGGATGCAACTTATATTAAAGAGACAGTTCATCCAAAAATGAATATTCATTCCAAATCCGTAAGACCTTCGCTCAACT
Organism: Cirrhinus mrigala; assembly: GCA_036247105.1. NCBI lineage: Eukaryota > Metazoa > Chordata > Actinopteri > Cypriniformes > Cyprinidae > Cirrhinus > Cirrhinus mrigala. The sequence goes on along the minus strand of CM070011.1, from coordinate 22,726,793 downwards.
TCGGAACACAAATTAAGATATTTTTGATGAAATCTGAGAGCTTTCTGACCCTGCATTGACAGCAATGTAACTGACACGTTAAAGGTCCAGAAAGGTAGTAAGGACATTGTTAAAATAGTCCATGTGACATCAGTGGTTCAACAGTAATTATATGAAGCTACGAGAATACTTTTTGTGTGCAAAGTGTAATTTCCGTCATAATTTGTCAACATTTTTCACAGATGAAAACGAGACAATAACGAAATGAAAACTTGTTTTGAATGACAAAAACTACAGTGAAAATCCATTGGCATTTTCAGCAACGAATGAAAACGAGACGAAAATGTTAGGGAGGGACGAGTTGAGAAGAGATTAATTGAGAACGAATGTGCTGTGTGGTTAGCAGGTTAGCATACATTTGAACTGTCTCATAGCCTATTGATCTATCCGGCAGGACATAAGCTAGCATACACTTGCTGAACATCTCATAAAACGTTCAAAATGTTCAAAAATGAGTAAAAGAAGAGCATACGGATATATTTTACGGACATATGGATAAATTTGACGATGCAAAAGAGAACTCAATTCGGTCCAGTTTTCTGAGTGCACACACCGAAGCAGCGCCTCTCACACAGCGTACAAGTACTCTTTTGCATCTCATGAGGTTAAGTATTGACTTAAACACACTCGGTTACATCTTCAGACGAATATCAGACATGTTCAGTATATTGCATCTGTGCATTCGGTTTTAAAGGGGTCATCGGATGATATACTTTGGTTAAAAATTCTCAATAGTTTTGTAAAACAACACCCTTTTTACCTTGTCAAAATGAGCTCTGCAAAAATCATCCTATTCTGATGGATTGTTCCTATAAATGCAAATAAGCTCTGCTCGCCCCGCCCCTCTCTTCTCTCTGTGGAGTGACGAGCTGCTCTGAAAGATTGTTTACTTTAGCCGCATTTAGCGCATTTATCCGAGAAACTTGCTAACTAGCACATTATTAGGAGAGGTGATTGCAGAGATTCATTAAAAAAAACCTTATACTCACTTCTATTAAAGGTGAAGCTGGATCACGAATGATTTTTGTGAACATAGACGCATTTATGTAGATCGGGAGGCCCATTCCCTTCACAAACAAACGTAATGCAACCTACTGCATCTTCAGCGGCCCAGATGTCGGGAGTAAATGACGACCACTATGTTCATTATTACATCCAGCAACACAACACCTCAATCGCTCAATCGGAGATATTCTTGTCTAATTTACATCCCTGCTCCGGCATCGAAACAGTGGAGGTCGGACTGTTACAGCTGATCTAAGGTAAGACATTCATGTCAATCAACTATTGTGGGAGCGGCCTCTGTGGGTGTGACGCCACACCGACAGGCATCTGAGAACGGCTCGATTTGAAAAAGGGGATATTATTTTTACAGATTAATTAAAAACCACTGCATGGATTTTTATCATTTTAGGGTAGATGTGTACATGCACTGCCAACACACATTAATGTTAAAACAACATTTAAAAGTGAACTTTGCATCCGACAACCCCTTTAAAGGGACAGCAGCCTATTTTAGTTGCTACTGTCTGTGGCATTGATGTTAATCAAGCAACAAAATAAAGACAGAAAATTGTGATATTAGCACTAATAAAGATTAATCTAAACGTATTTATAGAAATAAATATGTCTGCTTGAAAGAATGAAGAATGTAGAAAAACAAGTTGTTAAAAATAATGCAATTAGCCAGTATATAACCATTGGTATTTCATTGAAAAGAAGACCATGTTCTTGTTTCTTTATGAGAAGTGGTTTTATTTAATTTTAATATAAAGGCATGTTGCATGTCACAAGAGTTAAAACTGTCTATCATGATAAAACCTTAATATCAAACCTTTACAATAAGATTAATAAATGCATTACACTGTTACTAAACCCATTAGATTTTAGCTGACTAAACCCACTGTAGATTTAGTCAACGAAAATCTTATGATATTTATTGAACTAAAATTAGACTAAAAATAAAACAATTCAGATGACTAAAATATGACATAAACTAAATGGCATTTTGTTCAATAGTCTATGGCTAAAACTAAATCAAAATTTGCTGTCAAAATTAAACTTGTCAGTTGTGTTGCTGTCTATGCAGGGTCAGAAAGCTCACGGATTTCATCAAAAATATCTTAATTTTTGTTCTGAAGATGAATTAAGGTCTAACAGGTTTGGAACAACATGAGGGCAAGTAATTATTGACAGAATTTTCATTTTTGGGTGAACTATCCCTTTAAATCACTTTTAAAATAATAATAAAATAATAAAAAATGTTTAAAAAAAAGTTTAAATAGTTATATATATATATATACATATTATTCAGAATCTGTGTGAATTGCCATTTGCAAGCAATTGAACTTTTTAACTCTGCCAACTTCCGAGTTATCAGGAATTGAATGGATTGGGAAAAGTAGACATTATATATCAGAAAGTAGCCAGACAGAACGAGAGAAAACAATGTTTAGCATCTATTAAAAAAAGTATGTATGCTTGAATTTTAATGTTTACTTCAACCTTCATAGACATCGATTTTGCAATGACTTAATTTATCATGCTAACACATTTTTTCAGACTTGTGAGGTTTTCTTCCAATTAAATAGATTGGACCAGGTCTGTGTAATGGACATTTGAGTAGTTTGAAGTTGAAGTACCTGTTGATTTATTGGATGCTCTCCGTCTGATCTCAGTCACCATCAGCCTGGACACTTGAGTGGTGAACTGCAGCAGGTCTGAAAACTTCTCATTCATGGTGTTCGGTGGAGCGTTCCCAAACACCTGTCACACACACACAAACACCATTTACACAGCTTGTACAGCCTTCTTTTCATGCAGACGGTTTTTTTCCCTCTACAAAGATGGGGACTTGTTGAGTTAAAGCTGAGGTTTAATCAACAGTGACTCCCTTGATGTCTGAAGAGCTGCATGCTCACTTTAAAGTGTTATTTAGCTTTCACAGCAGCACAGATAAGACATTCACAGGCGCTCGCCGCCCTTCAGCATCCGAGTGTCCAATCAAATTAGTATAAACCACAAACATTCATAAGAAGCTAAAGACCGTCATGTTCAAATTTAGATTGTCAGGCCTCTTGCGGTTTGAAGAAATCAAAATCAAGAGAGACATACTGCGGTGTTCATGCTAATACACAGCATTTTATACAAGTCTATAACACTTCATCAAATATGACAGCTTTGTAAATAGAGAGCCCGCTTCATCCCACTTCTACAAGTGCTCTCCAAATGCACACAGGCTGCAGCAGGTCAGCGCTCTTTCATGCTCAATGATGAGCTGTAGTTGAGGTCATATGCAGTGTTTCTGTATAATCAATGCTGGATGATTAGCACCATCATGCTCTTCTCCAGCCTGTGAGAGTCACTTGATGTCATAACGACTACTTAGCCTTTGCAAATGAAGCACTTGTAACTGCTGGTTCTCTTCTTCTCATTGTTAAAGTTTAACAGTAAGTATAATGTGAATAATTTGGCTTAAAGATAGAGTTTTTTTTTTTTTTTTTTTTTTTTTTAAATCAGCAGAATATAGTGATTTGTCTATGAAAGGACAAAATGTTTGAGGTTCTTAACAATAAGAAATTTAATGACATGTATACACACATGTACACTACTGTAAGTTTAGGGTCGGTAAGATGATTTAATGTTTAAGAAAGGCTCTTATGCTCATCAAGGCTGCATTTATTTGATCAAAATTACTGTACAACAATACAGTAACGCTGTGAAATTAATATTACTATCTAAAATAACTGTTCTGTTCATTTCAAAATACAATTAATTCCTGTGATGCAAAGCTGAATTTTCAGCAGACATTACTAGTGTCTTCAGTGTCACATGATCTTTCAGAAATCATTCTGATTTGCTGATTTGCTCCTCAAGAAATATTTCTTATTAACGATGCCAAAAATAGTTGTGCTGCTTATTATTTTTGTGAAAATTATGTTATATTTTATTATTCTTTGATGAACAGAAAGTTTTTTATTTGAGCATTTATTTGAAACTGTAATAATGTAAAATGTAATGTTTGTAATAATGTAAAAGACTTTACTGTGAATTATGATCAATTAAGTGCATCCTGGAGCCCAAAAGACATTTAAATGGTAGTATACAGGGTTTTTTTTTCTTTTCTTTTTTGGCTTTTTAGGGCTGTTTTGTGATTTTCCATATACAATTTCCAGCTATCAGTACAACTTCCAAAAGTCCACTTCCAAAACAAAGATCCACAGCTCTTCATGAACTCTGTGTATTGTGGCTCAAGACAGTTAGGGTACGTCGAAAAACTCCAATCGTATTTTCTCCCTCAACTTCATCATATCAAAATCACCCTACATCGCTGCAGATGTACTGATCCAGTCTTTGCAAAGTGAACATGCAAAGAAGATCAAACACCCTTAACAAAAAAGGTAAAACAGCGATGTAGGACGATTCTGAAGTTGAGGGAGAAAATATAGTCAGTGTTTTTCGACATTGGGGCACCATATCAGTCTATTATATGGAGAAAAATGCAGAAATGCTTTCCTCAAAAAACATAATTTCTTTACGACTGAAGAGAGAAAGACATGAACATCTTGGATGACAAGGGGGTGAGTACATTATATGTAAATCTTTGTTTTGGAAGTGGACTTCTCCTTTAACAAATTATTTGTTGTACACTATCAGTCAAAAGTTTTTGAACAGTGAGATTTTTTTTAAAAAAAAAAAGGTGTTTTTTTTTTTTTTTAAAGAAATCTCTTATGCTCACCAAGGCTGCATTTATTTGATCCAAAATATAGCAAGAGCAGTAATATTGTGAAATATTTTTGCTGTTTAAAATAACTGCTTTTTTATTTGAATATATTTTAAAATGCAATTTATATCTGTGATCAAAGCTAAATTTTCAGCTTCTAAAACAATATTTTTATAATATGTAAAAAAAAAGAATATATTCTCCTCTGATACTTATAAAAACATGCTGCTAAAAATCTAAATTTATATTAGTTGTTTTTACTGTGGGACCTGTGAAAATATTACCAGCTGAGCCATTAGTGAAAAAAAATGCCGCTGTTGTATCGTCACGAATAATACTCTAACCTTACATTTAATAGTAACCAATAAACAAAACAAAACAAAACAAAAAAAACATTAGCAGTGCAATACAGTGAAGTCTATTATATTTGTCTTCCCTGTTAATGCGTTTTGACTGGTGAGGCTGAACTGTTGAGAAGTCTCTCCACCTTCCGCCTGCCTCTATTTTATTTTTAATAAATTGCATTATCCTGCTGCTTAGTACATGATGATGATGCTCTCTTTTTATGTAAACAGCCATCTCTCTCTTACCCGGTTGAAAACAGGCAGCATCATGTAGAGCTTCTCCTCCTGCTCTTTTTGTGTCATGTGGCGCGGCGGGTGGCAGAGCTCGGAGAAGAGACGGCGCAGGTGCATGAGTCCCAGCGCGTTGTCCTGCGGGCTGCACTCCTCCTGCCGCGGCCTCCCCATGATCCTCTTCACCATATTCATCTTTAGAGGCTTCTTGAGGCCGAAGCCAGCCCTGACAGAGCAGACAAACAGACAAATGAGACGTTTGGTAAAATGGAAAAAACGAAAGGGGGCAGAAAATAACAAGATGTCAGGGAAATTGATTGTCGATTGTGAAAGTCCATCTCTAATGTGACGTGATATGCTAGCTTCAAATTGCAGATCAAATTCAGCCTGTTTATTTTTTGCAGTGAACTGCTTCTGTCTGAGACCCTTTAGAGATGATTCTGCTGCAGGTACAGAAATACTGCAGGGCATGCAGACAAAACCGGATCCAAGATATTATTTGGGTTCATTTCAAGGACACAACGATAAAAGCAAAAGCAAAAGTATCTATGTATAAGGCGGCAAGATTTGTATATAACTGCACAAGCTCTTAGGATAAATATTACTATTATTAAAGGAGAAGTCCACTTCCAGAACAAAAAATTACAGATAACGCACTCACCCCCTTGTCATCCAAGGGGGTATGTCGAAAAACTCCAATCGTATTTTCTCCCTCAAAAATAATTTCAAAATCATCCTACATACCGACCCAGTCTTTCCAAAGTGAATATGCAAACAAAATTAAACACCCATAACAAAAAAGGTAAAACAGCGATATGGGACGATTTTGAAATTGAAGGAGAACATGAGATGGGAGTTTTTTGACATACCCTAACTGTCATGAACTAGAAAAAAACAGAGTTCAAGGAGAGTCAGACAGGACGAGCGTTTGAGATTAAAAAGTATATAAATTGTATTATTTTTATGAAAATACGCTAGATCAGACCCTTTTTCCTTGGCTGGGATTGTTTACAACCACATTTGGGATCGTTTGAAGCTGCATTTAAACTGCATTTTGGAAGCTCAAACTCGGGGCACCATACCAGTCCATTATATGGAGAAAAATGCTGAAATGTTTTCCTCAAAAAACATAATTTCTTTATGACTGAAGAAAGAAAGACATGAACATCTTGGATGACAAGGGAATGAGTACATTATCTGTAAATCTTTGTTCTGGAAGTGGACTTCTCCTTTAAGAAACTATTGTAATATTTTGTAATTCACACTTAATAGTACTTCGATACCACAGCAAAAACTATTAGCCTAACTAACAGTATTAAAGAGATAGTTTGCCTTAATTTGTGTTTTGAAGATGAATGAAGGTCTTTGGAACAACATGAGGGGAGAGTAACTAATGACAGAATATTCATTTTTAAAGGTAACTTTAAAGGCAAGCTAACAGTCAGTAAAAAAAAAAAAGGAACAAATACACAAATTACAAGCATAGATAAATACAATATAACAAAGTTAGAAATAAAGTAAGGTCTAACAGTATTCACATACAGAAATGTAATAATTAGGCCTAAATAAGATTTTAAATAACACTATAGTGTTCACTGTATAAATTAAATACAGATTGTACTTTGTTAAATCTGTGTTTTGCTGTTTGATTAACATTAACGACACAGACAGCAGCAGGTATTCATACACTGTAAAAAACAATTTGTTGAGTCAACTTAAAATAATTTGTAACCTGGCTGCCTTAAAATTTTAGGTTCAGTCAACTCAAAAAAAGTTTATTCAACTTGAAATGTTAAATTATACTAAGTGACAACTTAGATATTTGAGTTGAATCAACTTAAAATTTTAAGGCAGCTGGGTTACTTACCCATCTGTTAAGTTTAGCAAACACAAATATCCAAGTTGTTACTTAGTACAACTTAACATTTCAAGTTGACTAAACTTAAAATTTTAAGGCAGCAGGGTAACAAATCATTTTAAGCTGACTCAACAAATTGTGTTTTTTATTTTTTACAGTGTAGGCTGCTGTCCCTTTAAGACTGAATGCACAGATCCAATATAAATGATACACATCCGATTTCTTTCTCAACTGTTCACGTTCTCTTGCTGAGATAGGTATTTTGACATTCGTGTATGTGTCTGTTCAAGCACATGGAAATGTGAAAGAGGAATTAATTCGGTGTCAGTGCGCTGACTGAAAAGCACTTCTGTGTGTGTGTGTGTGCACTAAAACACAGCATGAGTGACGAATTGAATTCTCTTTTGCCTCTTCTTGCACTGGATATGTAAATGTATAAATTGTGTCAATTGGCAAGTCAAAACAAGTACAAATGATAAACTTGCCAAACTTTAGGTGCTCAGTGAAGGACTGTAAGTAGCTAGGCACCATTCTCACAGAATGCGCTTTTCTGTTGACAAAGATTCGACGCAGGCAGTGGAATAGGAAAAACATGCAAGAAGATGGGAGAGAACTACTTTTTTTTTTTTTTTTAAACATTCCTGCATGGCTGCTTTCATGCATGAGATGCAAGCACAACAGGCAAACGCGTCCATGTTGACAGAAAAAAAACAATGTAAAAATAGCACAATTAAATAAAAATACCTGTGAAGAACTACTAGCCTACTGTATGTCTGATATTTCATGTTTGCATTATGGTGACAGGCTGAATGCTGCTGTTGTTTTTAAAGAACATTAATAGCTAATAATAGTCTACTTGTGTTATACAGTACCTTATGTCACTTTGAATTTGAATTAACTTGACTTTTTAGGTTTTTAAAGCTTTATTATTATTATTATTATTATTATTATTATTATCATTATTATTACTACTATTATTATTATTAAAACACATAATATGTATAAGACAAGTTTGAACAAGATGTTGTAGTTCATGCATTTTTTCTGCAAAGATACAACAAGTGATAAACAACTTGTTTAACATTTACATAATGTTGACAACATGTGTGGTGCAATTGAAATAGAATTTTCTTTAACTGTAGGGTTCATAATGAAAAAGTTACTTTAATCATGTTGCATTTACATTTTCAAGTTGACTAGTCGAAAATCGTAAACAAAAAAATACAAAAATAAATTAGAGAATCAGTCAGACGTTCTGGGGAAAAAAAAAAAATGCCAAATTGCCCAGCCCTTTCTACAACCAATTTAACCCCTGTTAGACACAATTTTGACAATAAATTTAAACACAGAATCCAGAAAAATTAAAAGGTAGCTTACTCTGTGGAGATTAACTGTGAAAAGTTGGGTCTAACAAACACGTGCAAAGCACTTCCTTTCCCATTAATGGTAGAATATTACTGTTTGTAACAACTATTATCATACAATACGGAAAAAAAGATTGTGATAATATGTTTGACCACATCACCCAGAGCTAAACTATAATTTTTGGTGCATTTCTCAATGCAAAGGTACATTTAACACTTAATATTAATAAATGAAAGCACCAACAAACCTGTAAACTGAAGCCAGTAAATTCTTGCTATCTTGCAAATTCACTTCTTTTCAGAGCATAATCCTTAACTCCTTTGACTTTCTTGCATGGGAAAAGTGTTGCTACACTGAATAACCAATGAGGCCTTAACAACAGAGTGAAAAGCCCTTAATGTCTTCAAAGTAAAAGTACAAACTAACCTAGTTTCATGCTTCAGACGCATCATCAACACTCCAGACCTAGAATTTTTGTTTTAATAACCATAGGATAATACATATTCTGCACTTCAGACCTTTATCTGGCCTACATATACACTAAATCGTATTATAAACAGTATCAATTATAAATAGTATCAAATTTGAAAATAAATTTCAAAGCTGTAAGAAATACACTAGTATACAACTGAAGTTGCCTTAACACTCCACTTTTTTTGAAAATAGGTTCATTTTCCAACTCCCCTAGAGTTATACAGATGTGTTTTACCGTTTTTGAATCCATTCAGCCGATCACCGGGTCTGGCGGTAGCACTTTTAGCATAGCTTAGCATAAATCATTGAATCTGATTAGACCATTAGCATCTCACTATAAAATGACTAAAGAGTTTCGATATTTTTCCTATTTAAAACTTGACTCTTCTGTAGTTGCATCGTGTACTAAGACTGGCGGAAAATGAAAATTTGCGATTTTACACAACCTAAATAAAACTGGCTGTGCACGCCAAAAATAGTTGCAAATTTCACATTTCATTTGAATGAGCTTGAGTTATCTATCTACACAAAAAAAAGTGAAAGTGTGGAGGCCCCTGGACGACTAGCATACTTCATAAAAACAGCACCGACTGATTGCTTTCAGTGAAATATATAATAATAATGATAATAATAATTGATTGTATTTTTGCATTTATTTATTTAATTTCCCATAAAGAAACTGCTTCCTGAGGAAACAGTGTGAACAAATAGTTGCCTTCCTATGTTTTGCTGTTTTCCAAACACTGAGGTCGTGAATTAGATCCAACTGGGTAATGGTTACAACTTTGGGGTAAACAATGAAGCTTTAACCACAAAAGACCTTTACATCATCTGCTCAAGCCGTCGAGCACATGGATAAAGTAGGACACACATCTGACAGTTATTTGTTTGAGCCATTGCAGTGCTGTTATAAAAATATGAAAGTTTCAGCAATGCCCTCAGCAAAAAGCCCAACATCTGTGAGCTGAAGTAGAGTCTTAGACGGGAACATACCGCAGACAGCTACAGCCCCTAAGAAACTCAGCAACGCTTAAAGATGGGAAACATGAGACGGCTAACAGCAACAGTGACTGCATCCATCTAGCTAAAAATATCTGCATTGTATCCAGGTTCCTGAATTTTTAGATATTATTCCAACAAGCAAATGGTTATTATTCCAAAGTGTTTGCTGAGACCACAAAAGAAGATTTTATAGCCTTAGTTGTGCTTCAGTAAAAAGGCTATAATAATCCAAAACTGTCTATTCATCCAAACAGACCGGGCTAGGTAAGTTTAAAGTTGCTAAAATGCCACATAAGGCCTGTATAACTAAAACGAAAATTTCTCAGCATTTCTCTCATGCGGCCTACAGTCAACTGCAGTTTTGCAACCCAATCATTCTTATAGTCAGGTACAGAACCAACTGCATGTGAAACTATAATTTCTGCTGAGTAAGAAAGTACAACAATGTTTATACATCAAGAGCAGCTCCTTCTAGTCATTAAACATTCAGAGCTCATTTACTAATTTCTCAGATGTCAGTCACTATTCTGATCATTACAAGAGTGACAATGTCAAGCTCTCAAGACACCCTCAATCATTTCTTCATCCAATATAATGAACACAAATCAGCTGGACACAACAGTAACACTCATAAAATAGACATATAAATGCCTACTGGTAAAGGCAACATAAACATCAGGTCACATATGTGTTAACCTTTCTTAACTATATCAGTTGTCAAGCACCCCCATCATCATATCCAGGTCAGTAACTACCAGGCTCAGAAATTAACTTGTCAATTAAGGGGAAATATTTACCCCCCTTGAACTGATTTCCAGAGGCATTTTTTTTTACATTCGCGTGGGCAGTTTTTATAATCACGTTATTATCATAAAAGCCTTCATGTTGTCTTTAATGTCAAATAACTACATTTACCAAATTACTTTAATCAATATTTTACACTTGTCAATAACAACAGAACAATGTTTAAAATTGTATCTAAATTATACATGTAAAAAACAGGAGCTCATATGGCTGGAATATTATGACAAAAATCATTATTGTAGATTACTGCTCTTTAAATTGTAAATAATGATTAATGATATCAATATAGAGAACAATATAAAACGTTTTTGTTTTGGGCACATTCTGGTTTTACAGACAAACACATCAGTCAAGGCCTGGCACAAGTTATGCATGGGGTTCGTACAAATACTGTAAAATCAGTGTTGCCAACTTCTTTCAGTAGCTAAACACTCAGACGGGGGTCTGAAAAGTCGCTAAATCTAGTGACAAAGTCGCTAAGTTGGCAACACTGTGTAAAATGAATTTCAAGCACTACTTTTTTGATTTTCAGGCTTCAATCAGAGATCTCACTTAAACAACTGCATTCTCTTTCAAATTAAAACCATTGTTCATTTTCTTAAGGGATTTGTATTTGTGCATGCTTTTTTGTTTTGTTTTTATAACTGTACTGCTTTAATGGTTTCATGTTTTCTACTGTTAAAATTAAATTTCTGAAAAAAAGATTTTGTGAAACCACTCTGAAATCCAAATGATTTGCGAACCTGCACCGAAGTCTTGATCTGAATCAAATGATTTGCGATCCGCGCTCCGAAGTTCCAATCTAAATCAAATGATTCTTGATATGCGATATGGGGTGCTACGGAACAGTAAATCATTTTGCGACGCAATGGTTTAACTGATTTGGAGTTCAGAAAAACTCTTTCACTCATCACAACGTGCTTTTTAAATCCATTACAAGCAACGTCAAAATTCAAAAATAATTGGCTCTTTTAATTTGATCGTTTTTTTTTTTGCTAGTGAATCACTTGAAATGAATGATCGAAGTTACAAGTTTGAACCAATCGGAGCAGTTCCAGCGTAAATGACTCACTCAATTGATTCAGTTTATCTGTTGCTCTTTTCGCATCTTCAGCCATGTTTACACATCATTGTCAGTACTACTACTGGCTTTGTTTGCTAGTTTCATGTTTCATTTTTTTTGTTTTGTTTTATTTTTATTTTTATTAACTGAAATAAAAATGTTTTTTGAAAAGATATTAAAGATACCTAAAAAATGAAACACATATTTCATAGATACATTGTCTTTCAATAATTCAAGCACTTTTCAAGTACCTCTTCAGGAATATTGCTATTTTCAAGGGTTTTCCAGGCCTTAAATTTCAAAAAGACAAATTCAAGTTACTTAAAGCACTTTAAGCACCTTGTACGAACCCTTTATGCAAAAACTCCCATTATAACTACTGAAGCTACAAAATGTTATTTGTGAGCAAGTGCAGTCAACAACAGCTCCTGCGTTTTCAGCGATGACTAATCAAAGCGTCTCTGATTGGTCAATGCATTCCTAAGCTCAACAGAATCACATTTGATTGGTTATAAGGCTCAACACTGCACAAAACAGTGCGTAAAAGCAATCTGATGTAGGGCGAGCGAATCTAAATGCAATTGACACTTTTCATTCTTTTTCACATTTCATTTTAAATTGTGACAACTGTATCACACTGTTTAATTGTGCAGGGGCTTTTTTGCCTCTTTGTCTTCAATTTATGGAGCATTTGTGTTCATTTTGGTGCCATTATTGCCACAAGTCCTTGTTAATTTTCGACCCTGGTAACCACTATGGACTTTGAGGGGGGACACAGCTAAACTAAAATTGAAATCTGTGATATTACAAGCTTAACATGGTTAAAAACCAGAGCCATAAATGTATAATTACCAATAATATCATAATGAAACACATCGCATAGAAAGATATTTCATTTATAATTGAATTCAATTATTGTATTGAGATGGGCCTTGAATGCTTGCATAAATTGTAATCATTCGCATTTATTAATTCACCAATTGAGTATGTGTAACTCAATTTTAAAACTTTTCAAAATAGTGTAAAAAAAATGAAATTCTGTGCTCCAATCATTGATATCAGAGTTTATCAAAGGTGTCAGAGGTTGATCAATGAGAGTTCTTATTTTAAAATGAAGAGATAATTTTTTTGAAATTCAACTTGAGAATTCTTCTGTTACACACAGCAGAAAATAAAAATACTGTAGGAAGTAGACTCAGAAAAGCACTTCCTCAAAAAAGAAGAAAAAATGGCTTTTGCTTTATCAAGAGATCAAATAGCTAGTGTGAGAACCAATAATGTTTTAATTAACACAATCAAAACATGTTTTTGTGTTCAGAGAGTTGTCGTAACTCGAATTATAATTAGTTTAACAGGTGTTTCAAAAATGGAAAAAAAATCTATTTCATCTAAGTCTACTTGTCCTTTCTCAACGAATAATCCTGCCTTTGGACATACAGAGGCAGATTTGATGTAAATCGGTGGGGAGTAAGGTTGCTGGGACATGAAATCTTCAGTAAAATGTGGCTAAGCCTTTTACGCTTTAAGTCTTTCATAGCATTTCTTAGAGGGCTGCCAGCTCCAATGACTGTCTGAGAAAGCAAAGTAAGCTCCAAAGGACTGTTCGGAGAAGGGAGGAAAAAAAAAAAAAAACACAACACAGCTTCAGCCTCCACAAAAGCCTTTCAAAGACTCTTGGGAATACTGGGTGACGTAAACACAAAAGCCTCACATCTCTGTCACGGTTATGGGTGATGGAAATGCCGAAGTGAGTGTGAACATTTCCCACTGACTACAGGGTACAAGTCAACAACAAGCGACAGTGTCAGTTGTCTCCATACGAAACAGCCCACTGGATTCCTGAACACACATAAACCTCATTCCTACAATATTCGGTCAACAGCCACTTGGTTTTGTTATGGCTGTTTTTTCTTTTCAAATGTGCCAGCAGTTACAACTTCAAAATGTAATTCATCATCAAAGTTTACACAACAACAATAAATTGATTACTGATTTATGTGGCCACTGTATGAGGTAACTGATTAAACAACAAAGCAAAGTGCAAATTGCACAAGTCTGTTCACAAAAAGCTAGTCCAAATGTTGAATTTTGTATTTACAGACAAGATTTTAATATATTTGAAAGTCACTCTTGCTCACCAAGGAAAAATTTAGTTGAGCAAGATATAGTAAATATTATTAGAATTAGGACTGGGTGATTAATTGATACATTTTTGATATAGAGTTTGATAAATGTTCGAACGAAAGAGCACTATAGTCATTTGAAGTGTGCCACTCTTTTTGATTTGAGACAATATTACTCATTAAAACATGCAGAACTAAGAAATTTTTTTTCCATTAAGATATTTATTTTGTTAAGGAAAAACGACTGGAAAAAGTGTAAAGAATTTAAAAAACAAATCATGAAGCGTTTGTCATGTTCTGACCACAGTTTTAAGCCACAATAAACCTTGGTTTTTACAATTTTCACACTGTAGCAAAAATCTGCCTTTAAACTTGAAAGAAAAAAAAAAAAAAAAAGACATTTATTGTGATATTTATCGATATCGACTGACATAAAAAAAAAAAAAAAAAAAAAAAAAAATAATAAATAACTAACTAAACAACTAAATATAACTAAATATATATATATATATATATATATATATATATATATATATATTTTTTTTTTTTTTTTTTTTTTTTAATTTATTTATTTATTTTTTTTGGCTATATCGTCCAGCCCTAATTTAGAAAATTAAAATAATTTTAATATATTTTAAAATGTAAATTATTCCTGTGATGGCAAAGCAACAGTTGTTACTCCAGTATCCAGTGTCACAAGATTTTTTTAGAAATTATTTTAATATGTTGATTTGCTGCTCAAGGAATATTTCTTAGTGTTAATGCTGAAAACAGTTGTGCTGCCTAATATTTTAGTGAAAACTACAAGATTCTTTAATGAACAAAGTAAAAAAAAAAAATAATAAAAAAAACAGCATTTATTTAAAGAAAATAGGAATATTTTTCTACATTATAAATGACTTTACAGTCACTTTTGATTAATTCAATAAATAAAAGTATGAATTCCATTCATCATCAACAACAAAACTTTTTAAACATGTACTTTTAAAGTGTACTATTACAGGTCATAGGAATTGCCATTTTTATAAAAGATTTACCATTAACAACTAATTATCACATTTACACTTAAGTTCTTGGAAAATATTTTTGAACTAAAGCGACTCCCAAGAAAGTGCACGTACCCTCAAATATTTAGTTTATTAAAACTTACGCAATACAAGTCAAGCACCTCGACTAACCCTCAAGAATCAACAAGAAATGTAATATAAGTGCAAACTGAGCGGTTATACAACAGTGCAAGACACAAGAAGACTATCGATAACACTTTACAATAACATGTCATTTGTTAAGATTAGTTAATGCATTAACTAGCATCAATAAACAATATTTATTACACTATTTATTAATCTTTGTTAATGTTAGTTAATAAAAATACAGTTGTTCATTGTTTGTTCATGTTAGTTCACAGTGCATTAACTAACACAAATTGTGATTTTAATAATGCATTAGTAAATGTTGAAATTAACATTAAGAGTAATAAATGCTGTAGAAGTATTGCTCATTCTTAGATCATGTTAACTTGCGTAGTTAACTAATGTACCTTACTGTATAGTGTTACCAGAATATCAATACAATAAGAGATGCAACACTCAACAAAATCAGTACTAACGCAAAACCTAACTGAAAATAAAGTTGCAAAGCTGTTATTTTTTCTAATTAAAGTATAGTAAAAGTCTCCTGTAACATTCAAACACCCAACATAATGATCAACAAATTACTACTTATCTAGACTCTGAAACCACTATATTTCTGGTCACTTTTATACCTGTAACTTTGTTCTGCAAAGCCCACATTTAACTGAAATCTTCAGTCTCCACAGTCAGTAAATCACTGTTTAACTCTGTAAATTTTACAACTCTGGGGAGGAGCACACATAAACGGGTGATGTAATGGCTGTGAACAGCTACAAGCTGAAGTGACATGATCCAATACAATGAGCCAATACAATGAGCCAAATATTAACCAACATCGCTGGCTCCCCCACACTCAAATCCACATCTACCTCTTAAAATCAAGAACCCTTTCTGTGTAAATCACAGTGTTGAATGAGTCACAGTCTAATGAAGCCCTTGGTTTCAAACATGTCTTGACCTGATTCGCCACAAGCATTTAGAAACCAGGTGTCTTCCAAAAAAAAAAAAAATTACAATTCACAGAAAAGAGAATGACTGTCAGGATGAAGCAGTGAAGAAATCATTACGCCCACAATGCCTGATGCAAGATGCTTATTACTTCAAAAAAAAAAAAAGAGATACAACCCTTTCTTCCATCTGAAACTCACAGCAACCTCTTGTTGCTCCACATCATCGTTCCTCTGGGAAGAACGGCACCATCATTTTACCATCTGTCATTTCCCTACTCATCTGTTTTACCATCCACAGCTTTCAATTATATAAAAACTATGACAGCGCATACAAGAATCTCACGTGGAATCCAAAAATGTGTGATTTTCTAAGCGAAGCGCTGCCAGGATCCTCAGCAGAAAGTAAGAAGCCATTTCAGGACCACCATCGCAGCAAATAAATCCGTGACACACGGCTCCAAACTGTAAACAAACGCCTTGTCACTATGGAGACACGCTGATCAAACATGTTTTTTTCCATACCTACTGTTCTCCCTGTGCTCTGCAAGCATCCCTCGTTGTTACCGACGCAATTTCGATCCAAAGATTGCTGAGAAAATAATGATTGTTAATCTGTGCCGTGCCGACTAGGAAAAAGAGAGAAGGAAGAGCATTTATAGGACGCTGTGGGAGCGAGCGCCGATTTACGCTGTTCGCTGGCACTGCCAGGAGACCTGTGCACTGGAGAGCCAAGCAGCCTGCAGGGACTGGCACAGCTGATCCTCCCTGTCACCAGCTCTACCACGTGGCTTTATCATGGAGGGGGGTGACCAGTGTCATACCAGGAGATACCAAATCGCCAGTACAGGGGGATTCATCGATAACATAAAGAGCAGATGGCTGTTATGAAATGATCGCATTGTAAAAACGCAAAAATCAATCAACAGATCAGAGTAATAACTCTCCTCTCTACATAGGAGAGGGCACTGGATGTTTAGAAAAGGGGAAGTCAGTCATCTGATTCAGAGGATATACACACTGTGTACTGAAATAACACAGACTAAATAACCTGAACCACTCGAAACAGACAATCCAGCATTTACAATCCAGTACAAACACTACTCGGGCAGAGAAAATCTGATTGCAGCAAAGCACTGAGTAACGGCCTAAAAAATAAAGATCAAAACCAGCTCACAGTGTCATCAATTAAGAGAATCTTTTCTCAATAAGCACAGTCAACGCTTGACCAGGTGAATTGTTTTTACTGGCCCTGAATCATGAGAGAAAATACTTCGGCTAATTCTTTGCATATTATGTGAGTCATGTTTCCAACAACGTCATTTAGGCAGCTCTAATAGCTTGAAGTTGGTATTGTGTAAAATATCACATGTGTAATGTGTGACCTATGCTGTGTGCTGATTCACCGCTCATTACCCACCGCACACATGACAAAAACAAACACTTATTTAGCGCTTCCCCCATTGTTTTAGTATGCACATACAGAAATATAAAATATTGAACAGATTTATGCGTAGGGGAGCGTGGGGCACAACCTAACACTTTTTGAATTTCTCAGTTTGTGTACAGTAAATCCACGTGAGGTTCAGAGTATCATTTTTTTATCCACGGTAATTTCACACTTGTCTAGTACAAATATGTCGCTTTGTTTCGTAATTACACTGTATACATTTTTTTTTATTTAACTCAAAACAAAGGAAGTGAAATGTGACAACATGCCCCGTAGGTGGGGCACATTGTAACATGACCATATGACAGCTTAAAATGTTATCTGATCGAATGAAAAAAATATACACAACAAACTAAAATATTCTGTCAATAAAATAAAATGATTTACTTTATCAGATAAAGTAATAGCGTTTTTTAAGAATTAAAATATCCTAATGAACACATCGGAGGGGTCATCGGATGCCCATTTTCCACCCGTCTGTTTTCTTTGTGGAGTGACGAGCCTGTTTGCTTTAGCTGCATTTAACCGCTAAATTTGCTAACTAGCATGTTAGTAGGAAAGGCGATCACAAAGATTCATAAAAAACCCCCTCATACTCACTTCTGCTGTAAGCGAAGCTCACACGAACATAGACGGATATATGTAGATTGGGAGGCGCATTCCCTTCACAAACAAACGTAATCCACAGCATCTTCAGCAGCTCAGATGTCGGGAGTAAATGACGACCACTATGTTCATTATTACATCCAGCAACACAACACCTCAATCGCTCAATCGGAGATATTCTTGTCTAACTTACATCCCTGCTCCTGCATCGAAACAATGGAGGTCGAACTGTTACAGCTGTTAGGGTGAGTCTGAGGTAAGATCCTCATGTCAATCAACTATCGTGGGAGCGGCCTCTGTCGGTGTGACGCCACAACGACAGGCATCTGAGAATGGCTCGATTTGAAAAAGGGGATATTGTTTTTACATATTAATTAAAAACCACTGGATGGACTTTTATCATAATAGGGTAGATGTGTACATGCACTGCCAACACACATTAATGTTGAAACAACATGTAAAAGTGAACTTTCCGATGACCCCTTTAAAACAGCTCGTTTTAGTCAGAATGAGGGTTGAAAATATACATTTTTCCACTTTTTTTTTTTTTGTATGTGCAAAAAAACTTCATTAACATAAGTAAACCTCAAGGAACATATTAAGATTCCAAAAGGAAAGTTTATGAAGAACTAGAATCTAAAATTATATTGCAATATCTTTAATACTTCTTGAGTTATAGATCTGCAAACTTTGGAAAAAGAATATTTATGGCACTCAGACTGGTATTTTCAATGCAGTTGTCTTGACAGAAAGAAACAAGATACATCTCTAGCTTTAACATTATTGTTCTTAAGACATTCCTCTTTAAAAGAAAAGAAGTCTCATATATTTGCAAACTGACCAACTTTTGGTTTTTGATCACTGAAAATGCGTACATATTTCTGAAACCGAATCTCATAGGGCTTTAAAAATAAAGATGCCAAAAGGAAAGTTGGTTAAGACCCAATATCTGAAAGGGCAGTAAGATCTTATTAATACTTTAATACTTGAGTTACAAGCATGCAAACTTTAGAGAAAAACTTGAAAAGGGCTGTTTCCCCATTTTTGAATGGTCACCATTAGCACATAATTTCAGGTGAAAATTGCCATTTCGACCTCCCTCTACAAAATAGTGGATTACTCAGTAAATCTTCATCCATGACATTTAATACTTTGGCTTTCATCACTATACATGTGTATCTTTCTTCAGAATAAATATTAGCAAAATAAAAAATTTAAATCAGGGAAGTTTTTGAAATTTGGTTGATTAGACATAGAATGACACTAATAAACAGCTAATATGTTAGTAATATACATGCTAATAAGTAACTAGTTAAGAGCGAGAATGGGTCCTTGTACTAAAGTGTTACAGTCTTAATAAATATTCAAATAAAAATGATTAGTTATATTGGAGGTCTCTATATTTAGTAAGGGGCCTAAATGTTTTTGCCATGTTTAATATGAAAATAAGGCTACGTCCACATTAACAAAATCAAAACATTCGTATATACATTCTATGCTTGGTCTAAAATGCAACTGTCATCCTCTTTCGCTGCAGGACAGCAATTGTGAGAGTATATTCTGTATATGAAGACGTAACATTTATCTTTAGCAATATTATTCAAGTGAATACGAGACACGACAATGGCGGTACATATACAATATCACATGACTAAACACCTCATCTTTTTCCAAATGCATCCATTTTCACAGTACACACTACAATGCTTTTGAAATTTATTTATTTTTTGACACTGTCTCAGTGTGGACAAAAGGCCAAAACGTAGAGAAAAAGATGCATTTTCAAATTTATCTGGATTATTGGTTATTTTTATTTTGAGACCCATGATCATATTAACTGCACTGTAACTAACTATTGCATTAAATGTGTTTTATACTTCAGCACAACTACACAAAAACAGGACCTGAGGTTAATTAGGCTAAACAAAAATTCCAAAGCATCAGCTCCTTTCCACTGCATTTATTTTAGCCAAACTTCCTGTATCACCGAGTATGTGGTGAGTAAATTTCCCTCTCCACTTCCTGTAAAGCGATATATTGCTGTACACTTCCTATGCCAAACTGAACATTATTGCTCACTGATAATCTTACTTAAGATGGCCAAATAGCCTGTGAAGTCCACTGTACAAGACATTATCAAGCAACATACCCTCATAATTTCACATATGTTTCAGCAGCCACATTTTCTACATTAGATCCATACTTCCTAAATGATCTAAGTTAGATGTTAAATGTAATGAACACATAAACAGAAATGACACACACACACACATATATATATATATATATTAAAAAAAATTATATATATATATATATATATATATATATATATATATATATATATATATATATATATATATATATACACACATACATATACATACATATCTCACAGGTTTGCATGAGCTTGACCTACAACAAATATAAGTCAAACAATGTTTAATAGTAAAACTAAAAATTAAAAACAGGTTTATAGTCTCTAAATAGGTGCGATTTAGGTTATGTGTGACTGATATGGCCGCAAGCCAATATTATGATGGCTCAGGGATAAAAGCAGAGGTTCAATGACTTGCACAATACAAACGGGTGGGTTGTTTATGCAATACAACCACAATCACAAGCCATCACTAATCTCATTCACAGCTCTCCATCCGCTCACCAAAACACACAACACAAATGAAATGGCATATAAAGGAGCAGCCCGGAGGTGTCGAGGCCACACACAGCTGTTCTTGAGTCCATGACCTCTCACCTGACGCAGCTGCCAACAACTTCACCATCACACCGTGTCCCAATCAATCACCACGGCCTTCATATCATAACTTATGACATTACTGAGGTTAGTTTCAGCCTTAATGAGTATCCACATCTACTGTTATTCACTGAGTGTCTAGAGTGTTCTAGATAGATAGATAGATACATAGATAGATAGATAGATAGATAGATATAATATTCACAATTTCCGTAAAAACTGTATTACAGTTCGACAAAACGTTTGCCTTCTGACAGACTAACGGACAAACAATTGATCCAGAGTGAGAAATGTGTGTACATTAGCAGCCAGACAGTCAACACCGTACAGTCCACAGAGTTTGTAACATATAATAAACACAGAATTGTAAAAAAAAAAAAAAAAAACATCTACGTTATAAACAATATACGTAATTTCTAAAACATACAACCTATACATTAGTATAAAATGACAAAAAATATAAGTAATGACTATGTAAAATTAGTATAGGAAATGGAACAAACGAAGAGAACAGTAACACATAAACAGACTACTCAGAGTTATTATATTATATTATATTATATTATTATATTATATTGGCATGTTTGTAAACTGACAGAAACATAAATAAATTTAGTACAGTCGTGGATGGCGATATCTTCAATGACAGTGCGAGCATAGAATACAATTACAGCTCACCAGACATCGCCTAAATACCCTCAAAACAAACAACAATAATGACGCATATGATTAAACTCGAGGTCTATAATAATAAAGGATCGCATTTGTGAATTGTCTCCACATGAATGATTATTCCCCTGCAGCTAACAGGCTAGCGAAGTCCTCCTATCCTAGCCACAGCTAGCCCCGGCTACACACAACCAATACATGCCGAGCTGTGCGTTTCATTTCCACAAAGCTGGACTGCATGGATTATCATTTATATCAACCGAATAACATCTTGACATTTTTAGAAAAATGTAGAAAAAAAATGGGGAAAGGGAGCTGTATTTTGAAGGAAGGAAGCTAGCGCCAGTGGGCAGTGTGTATGTGTTTTGCATGTCTCCAGTGTATCCGCATATCCATGAGAACTCACCAGACCAGCCGATGCGTTCAAGCTTCAGTGAGAACCGCTCTAAAGAGATCCTCTTGCGCTCTTCCCATCCATATTTCACGGGTGATGCCAGTGCTTTCTGAAGCGGATACTGGTTCTGTTAGATCAGCTAGCTAGTGGCCATATTTAATCCTCGACATCCCAAACAACACAGGCTCGAGCTCGTCCCAGCTCCAGCTCTACTTCATCTCGGCGGTGTGGGAGACGCTGCCTCACAGGGCTCGCTGTAGTACTTTGATTACACGGGAAACAGCGACACCTGCTGGTCATAACGAGGCCGCTACCCGTTTCATTCGGAGAATCGTTTTTGCCTCTGCTCAAGGTAAAATAATCGAAAGTCAATCTGGAAGTATTTATAGTGTGTGTTTAATGTACTTGACTGCCACAGCAGTAAAAGAAGAAAGGAATGTCAATTTTACATGATGCTGATGTGGATGTTACAGTTACAGTGCGATCAATATGTAAATGTATTGACTTATTGTACATGTATATTTAATACGTTTCTCAATAATAGACGTTACTCTTAAAATAAATGTTTTTAACATATGCCCCCACATAAAGGTTCTTAATAGTTCAGTCTCAACACCCAAATATGAACTTTATTGTGTTCTTGGTGTCAACGTTTTATTCTAATAATGACAAAAGTAAACATGAATCAATATTTCTATAGCATGCACAGCTAGCTGAAGGTCATGTCATTTCTTTTAATGTATGGTATCAACTTTGAATATGTAACAAACAAAAAAACATTATTTAACAAATTCTGTCATTAGGACACAGAAAGGAACATTTATGTATGATTTAAATAAATATATTATGAAAAAAGTTATTAAAAAATGCAAAATAAGAATTTCTCCACAAACACATTTTGTACATTTATATATTTCTGTTTATTTTTTTTTACATCTTAATTGGAACAATCTCTTCTTTTTTACATTTAATTAAACATTAACAGAATTTACTAACAGATAATCACATCATATGTAAAGGGTTATTATTGAAAATTAAACATTTTAGAAGACACCATTAGAACTTGAATGTAAACTTAAGAGTAAAAGCATGAACGTACACTACCAGTCAAAATTTTTTTAACAGTAAGATTTTTAGTGGCTTTTTAAATCTCCTTTGCTCACCAAGCCTGCATTTATTTGATTCAAAGTACAGCTAAAACAGTAACATTTTGAAAAAGAAAAAAAATCATATTATATATATACGATTTAAAACAGCTGTTCTCTAATTGCAAAATGCAATTTATTCCTGTGATTGCAAAGCTAAATTTTTAACATCATTAATCCAGTCACATGATCCTTAAGAAATCATTATAATATTCTGATTTGCTGCTCAAAAGATTAAAACTTTTATTATTTATTATACATTTATTATTATTGCTGTTGAAAACAGCTGAGTAGATTTTTTCAGGTTTTTTGATGAATAGAAAGTTCAGAAGAACAGCATTTATCTGAAATAGAAATCTTTTGTAACATTATAAATGTCTTTATCATTACCTTTGATCAATCTGAAATTTCTTCAAATTTTTCTTTTTTTTTTTTTTTAATTTAGCTTCAGTCACAGAATTAAATTACATTTTAAAATATATTCAAATAGTAAGCAGTTATTTGAAATAGTAAAAATATTTTACAATATTACTGCTTTTGCAGTGGAGACTTCTTTAAAAAAAAAAAACAAACACTGAAACTTTTGACTGGTAGTGTATAATGACTGTCTGGCATTCTGGAAAATGATATTAGTAATGCAATGAATGAATAATATTAATCAACATAACCTTGAAATTTACTATACTCCTGTTTGATACAGCCATAAACAGTATGGTAAAAGTGCCTGTCTGGAGCCATAAGGTCAGTGACCATCTCTGTGTGGTTCATTTTAGGTATTAGATAGAGAGACATCCTGACAGAAAGGGCTGTGAGGAGCTCAGAGAACTTCACCGAAGATTCCACCGGAACTATGATGTCACTGGTTCCATGGAGCAAAGCCACTGGAGGAACTCTGCATGAAAATCATAGCAAACGATAAAGCGTTTACTGTTAATTCTACAATAGACTCAAAGTAGCTCACAAAGAGCTTCTTTCAACACCCTCAGTGTATTCTGCATCTCTCTGCACTCTACTAGTGACCTTATGCATTTGTAATCTAACAAGCTGGCCAGTAATGGCTCTATAATAGCAAATAGATACAAATAATGACATCTTATATAACAGTAACATCTTATTTAAACAATAAAACAAGTAATATGTGTTGCTGCTTTAGCTGTTGGACACTGACAATGTGCGAATAGAAATGACAATAACATTACCGTTTCAACTGATCCTCATTCAGTTTCTTGAGTAATGATGTTGGTGAATAATAATCAAAGTTCTTCACACCATCCATAGCTTTGTGCATAGTTGACACATATTCAACAGCCCGCATTTTCTCATGCTTATAATGATCCATTATACTGTAAACACCGCTCAAACCTATTACAGAAAAACAAAAATCACAACATGAATGAAAACCAAGGTTTTACAAAGAACCAGCTACGCTAACAGGGCAACCACTATCATGCTAAATTATAAGCAAGAAACGTAATAAATATGGTGCATTGATTTACCTATGATTCCTTTAATGGAAGATACAAGGTCGCTCTGTTTGTTGGTTTCAATGAACAGTTCGTCTGCATTGTTCACCAGAAACAGTGTGGTGAGGGCACACAGATGAGCCCCTGCTGAATGTCCTATCAATGTTATGTTGTCCTGCATGAAAAAATTGTAGCCTAGATGAAACTGTTTTATCACACATGTGTAACATCGAAAATATACACTACTACCATTTCAAAGTTTGGGTTTGGTAAGATTTTAAAAAGGTTTTTAAAGGAAGTCTCTTATGCTCTTTTATGCTTACGAAAACATGCTTTCATTTTATTGTTGATTTGGTGCTCAAACTTTTCTTATTATTATCAGTTGGAAATGGTTGCTGCTGAAACCATTAGAGAAAGAGAATAAGAACATAATAAGAACAGCCTCTTTTGGATTTTTTTTTTTTTTTTTTTTGTAACAATATTGTGGCATTTTTAAATTAATTTAATTAATTCTTGCTAAATAGAGGTACTCATTTCTTTCGAAAAAATCTTACTGACTCCAAACATTTGAATGGTAGAGTACAAGCACTTTGAAATATTAAAGTGCTAAATATTAAGTTAAATATTGACCATAAGCAAAAGTGCATTTAGTAAAGTCAGACTGTTCAAGTAGCATTTGTATTGCGATATTAACACCTTACACTTACTTACTTAAAAACTTACTTGATCAAGATTGAATGTTTGTCCCTTTTCTCTCACCCACACCAAACTGTCACTAATGTCTTGAACCATATTTAAAGCATTTCCCTGAAAACACAACAAACAATTAAAATCCAGACTAAAAAAATATAAATATTAACCCTCTGGGCCTCTTCGTTTAGGAGTCACACTTGGCTCCTTCACTGAAGCCTTGAAATATAACTTTTTTTTTTTTTTTTTCAGGAAAATCATTGTAAAATATTTTTGTTCAATAATATTTTTTGATTATTATTTAGAATTTTGAGGGGATTTTATAACAATATGTAATATTTATACAATTTTAATTAGATATTTTTTACTATTAGAATTCATATATATTTATTTATATAATTTTTTTTTTTTTTTAAATAAATGCAACATTTCACATTAAAACAGAGTGAACGCATTTAAAATCCATTCTTTTAGATTACCATTGTTTTTTTTTGTTTTGTTTTTTTTTACATATTTTATTAGGTTTTGCTTTTAGATATACATTTAGGCATTCTAAAAGACTACTTAGATATTTTTGGTTAGATAAATATCAGGTTGCATTATGTTTACAATCAAACATTAAAATTTTGTCAGAAAGGGGACACATGGGAAGTATTACTGTTACTCAGATATCAAGAACATCTGCTAAAATAAGAGCAAAAACAAAAATTATCAAACAGTAAATTGATGAAAAAAAAAGGTTTAAAAAAAATCGAAATAACCATAAATAAATAGAATTATAACTATTTACATATAAACTGTAATTATTTTACAAGAAAATTGCTCTCCCCATCTCACATATTCTTAAAATTTGCTCTGTTGCAGTCTTGTCTTACCAGTTAATTTCTGAGTGTGAGAGAGACTCTGTATTTTTCATTTATTCATTTTATTTCACATATTCTCAAAATTTGCTCTGCTGCATTTTTATCAGTTCATTGCTCTCTGCGTCTATTTTGCACTCTTGATATTCTAGAGTGTCACCCTTTGATTGCTTTGCACTTTTTTTCTGCACAGCAGCTGATTTGTAGTTGGTACCACCAAAAGATTCTCGGAGTTTGCATATTTTTTTGTCAGTCATTTTTGACCTCTAAGGAGCCAAGTGTGACTTTTTTTTGTGACCCTTTAACATATTTTTCCAGTCAAAAATGACAGAAGAGGCCCAGATGGTTAAATATATAATGTATTATGGTGGCTTACCTTTGGATATATGGAGTAATCTGGACAAATTACAGAGACATTAAGCTCTTTTGCCATTTGTATGGCTAACAGACAGTAAATGGAGCGATCTCCTGATCCCCAGGCACCTCCGTACACAAAAACAACCACCGGTACAGGAGCAGCATCAGAATGGCCTATGCTTGGTGAATAATATAAATCAAGTTTGTTCCCTCGCCGACCAAAGGTTATCCCCTAGGAAAGAACAGAAGTACAAATACTGCAGTATAATCAAAAGAGACAAGTGCTTTTTCATTTTAATACTACAATACATTTTCGTAATACAAAGAATTATTACTGTCCTAAATTTAGACATCTCTGTACTGCATAGCAGCCAGTGGCTAAATACAACACATTAACAGAAATATAAAAATAGAACTAACTTTCACATAGTGCTTGTTATTTTTGTCATTACTGTACCACAGCTTCCACTGAAAGTACAGTTTGCCATACTGCAGATATTTCAGCATCTCCAGCACGGCTCTTGTCAGGCAGTATATGCGCCTGCAGGGAGTGCAAGAAACATCTGCATCATTAAAAAGCCAAGAACAAAAGTAGAGTAACACCAAAATGTTAATACTATGTCACCTTGGTTTGAGAGCCTCTATATATTTTTGGTACCCTGGTTTATTGGGCCAGCCATAGAGCCATTGGGCAACTAGAGAGATACTGTAAGGGAGGCCCACTAATAATGCCCCTGCCGCCAATGGAAGAGAGAAATAGCACTTCAACGCAATCCTGAAACAGAAAAAAAAGAAACATGGTTGGTTTATATTGTAGAATGGTGTAATATTACAGTCTAATGGACAAGAATTACATGTATTATTCACACAAACTATGAGTCTTCTATGTTGTATGACATTATTTTAACATGATACTTACATTTTTATGGCAGCTGATGCTCAAGATTTTTGAAAGAAGTCTCTTACACTCACCAAGGCTTCACTTACTGGATCAAAAATAGAGTAAAATTACAATTTAAAAGAATTGTTTTCTGTTTTAATACATTAAAAAATTTAATTTATGCCTGTGATGAAAAAGATGAATTTTCAGAAGCCATTACTCTGGTCTTCCTTCAAATTTTTTTGTAGAAACTGTGACACATGTTTTTAGGATTATTTGTAGAATAAAAAGTTTCAAATAACAGCATTTAATGTAAAAAAAAAAAAAAAAAAAAATCTCTGCTATCACTTGTGATCAGTTTAATGCACCATGCTAAATAACATTAATTTTTATTAAAAAAAATAAATAAATAAATAAATCTTAGTAATCCCAAACACTAGTTATGATTTGGATTTTAGTTCCAATACCTGGATTACCAAGAGAACAGGAATTATACAAACATATAAGCATAGAATCAGATCATATTTCAGAAAGCTATTAGAAACATAACCAGGAGAATGAAGATATCATGAATACTATCGACAGCGCCCCCTAGGGGAAGATACAGTTTCTGGGCTCTCTTCTCTCTGAAACGTTACTGATGTTTAAAATATACAAGACATGTTGGTAACTGTTACTGATAAATTATCGAAAAGAACCACAACAATGTGCCTAATGTCTCTATCAGCTTAGCTCTTGTTAGATGTATACAGCAAGACTTTCTCATTAAAATTTTCCTGATTCGTAAGGATTGAGCACCAGCGAAACCACAAGCAGAGCAAAAAAAAAAAACGACATTGCATTTGTTACATAATTACAGTATCTTGGATTTAGCTACGTACTAAAAGATAGTTAAACAAACAGAACTAGTGTTCTGTACTGAAAACAGAGCATCAATGATTCAAGAGAGTGGATTGTCTGAGCGGATCACCTGCAGATGACATACCACTGTCCCGTGTGCCTAGATGGCTCCAAACACTGCATGAACTTCCTGCTTATTTTTTCTAACATGCGCAGACGTCAGCCTAACAGTGTTTCTTATTGGCTCGTTGGCTCACTTGGGCGGGACAAATATGCATGTCAACTCAAACGCACAACTGCTTTTTAGATTAAAAAATATGTATTTAAAAATGAGAATATAGAAAATCAATTGTTTTGGTGTATTTTGACGTTTATTGGTATTGAAGGTATTAAAGTGGTATTAAATTATATCACCATTTACCTCAAAACATAACCTACAGCGCTGTCAGCGATAGGTGTTTCTCATTGGTTTAAGCGCTTGCCATTTAAGAGGATGTTCTTGCTGATATCCAATCAACACAACGTACATTATATATTTTTTTTTTTTACCACAACTTAAAACATGATGATGATGCTACCCCACACTAGCGATCTATTTGCTATATTATGATATTATTCAAAATATTATTCTACCATAATAAACCAGCGTTAACTTTTCATCCTGCCTTGCCTTCATAGCATATTTTTGCTACTTTTCAAATGCATTATGTGTGGAGATTGTGTAATCCTTGTTAATCGAACTACGAAAATCAATTATAAAAGTATAATTTACTACAAGTTTACAATTAGATTAAAATCGTATTACAAGTTGTAGAAAAATAAAAACAAATGTATAAAAATGTTTAATATATATACAGATTTTTTTTGTACATTTCCAGTCAAGCTGTAATTATGCTATATGAAAGATCCCATAGAATAACATACATATTATATATTTTTAAACATTTTCCAGTCAAGTTGTAATTACGCTATATGAAAGTTCCCATAGAATAAGATACACTGATATATTCATCTAACCCCTACGTTGTATTTTATGCATATGATTATATCCTAAAGTTAATGGCTGCTATAATTACTGTAATTTTCCAAGTGCAACTTACGGTCTGCTTTATACGTGAACCTATCTGTGCTGTTTTTTCATAGGGGTGGGGGGTAAATATCTGAAGCTAGAGAAAGCTTGAGGAGGCGGAGTTTCTCCTCCAGTGCTCTCCGCTTGCTGCTCGAACCCACAAGTTTGTGAAAAGATTTTAAAGTGAGGAGTTAAACGAGCCGCCATGAATTTGGTGACACTATGAATTTAAAACACACTGTTGCTTGATTTCAAGCGGAATGAACACACTGCATTAGTGTTAAAATGAGGGCGACTCTTTTAAACGGACTACTCTTGCTCTTTGTCGGACTCGCACAAGGGGGTAAGTTGTTCAAATTGCTCAAGTATGGCTGATGTAAAGCATGTAAAGAAGGACATTTAACCCGTTACATTTGTGCGTGTAACATTTGAGTTGGGGGATTCAGCAAGGGCAAGCGGGTGATTTATAATTTTCACCAAATATCACGTTTCTATGTTGTTTTATGCACCAGAGGACAGTATGGCAATGACTTGTGAACAACCAGCCTGACTATTTCTTATGGCTGCTGTACGAAAATATAAATTCTTGTCATTTTAGCTGTTTGCGAATTAACTGACGTTAACACAAACAAATGTATTAAAATGTAAATGTTTACAGTTGGCTCTTTAATATCCAAATCATGTTCATTGCCAGTGTTGCCCATGCCTCCCAAATCGTGAACCGACGATGTGACATTAGTTTTTTGAATATACAGAATATAACATTCATGATTGCACAGATTTGTGGCTCTCAGAGATTTTATATTCACAGCCTGCCAAATGTCAGTGCTAGGCACATAAAACACAAATGCAGTGATTCACCAACATGCATTATGAAATTGTATTAGCCAGCATGTTTATTCTAGTCATGTTTAAAAAAAAAAAAAAAAACAGCTTTGCAAAACAGGAGAAATTCATAGAACAAATTCCTGTAATTACATGAACATTTGAATTTTAGTGTCATTTGCAGATGTGCTAAATTGTGTTTCATTGTTGCATCAGATGCAGCTGTTCAGTGTTGAGCTTCACAATAGTGATTCCGCTGAATTATCAAGATGTCTGACGTGGTCTTATTTTGGAGCACAGTGTCTAGACTTATAAAATCTCCAGGATGTCAGATGTAGGACCTCTTTGTGTGATAAAAGAGTCTAAACATAGCATGGCATTCTTGTTTTCTCCTCTCTTACTGTCATTTCATGTTTGACCACAAAGTTTGACCTCGATTTTTAGTGAAGATACATTGTACTTTTGATAGAATATTTGGTTTTAATATTGCCCCTTTGCGTTTTGTTAGACCAGTATGGAGAAGTATGATGCATAATTATTCATTGCTGCATATTAACGTTTAATATAATCCCATATTCCACAATTGCGTTTCCATTTTATTAGGCTACTTATGTCAGCTATGCAAAGTTCAGTGAATCGCATTGCTTCACTGAACTTTGCATGGTGCCTTGAGCATTGTAAACAAAGGATTTAAAAACTAATAAATATTCATTAAAACGGGCAATTTTATTTATGCAACTTGAAACATCACAAATAAGTAATGGCACCACAGTATACTTGCATAGTTTGCACTAAACATCAGTGTGTCATTTCAATCCTACAGTAGAAGTGTTCCGTGCCCATACAAATTGAGGGGTGTAAATACTATGGTGACACTTGCAGAGAGAGGTAGATGAGAGTGTAGAACACATTAGTGTAGATTAAAGGGTGATGTGGAGTGGCTGGGTTAGAAAACAGCTGCGTCCAGGCCTCCATCAATGGACAGCAGGGCTAAGACAATGTGGCCATGTCAGAGTCTTTTAAGTTGAGAACAGGGTGCTGTCAGGGCAGAGCATGCCAGCACATGCATATGGGTATCACTGTGCTTCCCTGGCGCCATCCGGCTTGTCCTGTAAAGTGTTGCTGATTTTATTCATTCAGTCACTTCTGTTTAATGTCAGTGTGAAAATCAAAATGTAACTTTTTTTAAGGGACTGTTAACCCAGAAATGAAAAAAATTGTTCAGTCACCCTTATGTTATTCCAAACCTGTACTTTCTTTCTTCTGCATTACACAATCTATTGTATTGAACATTTCAGTGGTTTTTTATCCATACAATGACTACTGTCACAACAACTGTGGAACCCATTTACTTTTACTGTATGAAAAATATACTTTTGTGTGTTTTACAGAGAAAAGAAATTGTTGGAATGACATGAGAGTGAATCAACAACAACTTACATTTTGGGGGAAATTTAATTTGAGCAATAATGATGGCCTTTCTCTTAAATAAATTAATTTATTACCAGTTAAAAAGTGAATAAGAAACACATATTCACTGTTAACTAAGAGTTTTCCCTCAATAAACTCCTAATTTGCTGCTTATTAATAGTTAGTAAAGTAGTTGTTAAAGGGTTATTTCACCCAAAAATGAAAATTTGCCCATGATTTACTCACCCTCAAGGCATCCTAGGTGTATATGACTTTCTTCTCTCAGTCGAATCCAAACGGAGTTATATTAAAAATTGTACTGGCTTGTCCAAACTTTATAATGGCAGTGGGTGGGTGTTTTTGTTCAAAGGAAGTCCAATAAAGTGCATCCATCCATAATAAAAAGTGCTCCACATGGCTCCAAGGGGTGAATAAAGGCCTCCTGTAGCGAATTGATCAAATAGTACAAAAGGAGGATTTGTAAAGAAAAAATGTCCTGTAGCAAATAGATCAAATAGAAAAATCTCCAAATTTCAAATGTAATAATCACTTTCCTCTAGCTTGTGCGAAATGTCATACATGCAAGCCGTTCTGGGCGGATGACTTAGGACGTATGCACTGCTGGTTTCGGGAAAACCAGCATTTGTTTACAGCAGCAAAGGAAGCAAATTTTCCTTTTTTTAGCAAAGGAAAACCAGTGTCCTCTTGGCTTATATCAAAATCCGCCACCATTTTTCTTTACAAATCCTCCTTTTGTACTTTTATTCGATCGATTCGCTACAGGAGGCCTTTATTCACCCCCCAGAGCAGTGTGGAGTACATTTTATTATGGATGGATGCACTTTATTGGACTTCTTTTGGACTGTTGAACAGAAACACCAGCCCACTGGCATTATAAACCTTGGATGAGCCAGGACAACTTTTAACATTACTCAGATTAGATTCAACTGAAAAAATAAAGTCATATACCCCTAGGACAGTGTTTCCCAACCCTGTTCCTGGAGGCACACCAACACTACACATTTTCCAACTTTTCCTGATCAAACACACCTGAATCAACTCATCATCTCGTTAGTAGAGACTGGAGGAACAGAAATATATTGGTCAAATAAGGGAGACATCCAAAATGTGCACTGTTGGTGTGCCTCCAGGAACAGTGTTGGGAAACACTGCCTTAGGATGCCTTGAGGGTGAGTAAATCATGGGTTAATTTTCATTTTTGGGTGAACTAATCCTTTACGTTTAGGTATGAGCTTGGATTAAGGGATCTAAAATATGGTCATGCAGAATTATGTGCTTTATAAGTACTAATATACAGCCATGATGCAGAGCTGGATAGTAACTGATAACATGTAATCTGGATTACGTAATCAGATTCCAAATATTAAGTACTTGTAATTAGAGTATATTACATTTTATAATGCTCATAATCAGATTACAGTTACCATTTTATGGATTACCTGATTACATATTTTTCACACAAAGGCAGTAAATCATTCATTATTTATTAATTCTGAAAGACTGAGAATGAAATGTCATTGTTGTTTTCATGTTTATTAACGTTTTTTAATAAATGTAATAATGCAAGGATTCCCAAATGTTTTTTTTTTTTTCAACCAAACCCCTTTGGCATGAAATATGTGTTTAAATATCAAAAAATGAAATATATTTTCTTTCTCTTTACTTTTTTATGTCAATATGGTACGTTTAATGGGAATTTCAAAACAAGTTAGATAAAAAGTAATTTAAGGGTGTGTTCACACTTGTAGTTTGTTTGGTTTATTTGGTCCGGACCAAAAAGGAAAATGATACATTTGGTCCTTGGTCCCCAAACCTAAAGATACCGAAGTTCACAACCTGATTGGTCGGGTTGATTGACGTATATTTCGTGATGGAACTCACCAAACAATCCAAACAAAAGGAAAAGGTGCGTTTGACTTAAAGTGGCACTGCGGATGTATTACATCAAAGTACCCATTCACTGATCGGTCTGCTCATCGCCACTTTAAGTCGGACACACACAATAACGGATTACAATTTCTAAGTATTCTGCCTGGCTCTGGTAATATGCATGCTAATAAGCAGCTAGTTAACAGCGAGAACTGGTCCTTAAAATAAAGTGTTTCAAAAAGCGTAATTATCAAAAACTTCACGAAAGCTCATTAACAATAAGCAAAGAAATTAAGTTTCACTCTGCTTCAGTTGGACTCCTAGAGCATTCAGGGCAAAAAAAACAAACATCATGAGATATATTCCCTTATGTGCAGCTTCATTCTATGGTGATGGATTTGTGCAGTTAAAAGGGACAGAGACGTCTAGCCGTAACACACTGCACGTTCGTTTCCGCACCTCCAGCCTGAGCGGCCTCCTTTTCCTGGCTGCAGGGCAGAATGATTTCCTGCTGCTGGAGATGAATGCTGGCAGACTGCAGGTGAGTCACGTGTTGCTACTTCACCCTCAGCAACGTTTAGATCTACCACAACAAAACGACTTGTGGAAACATGTCAATTCCGTTTAGGCTTGAAAAGAATCTGATTAGACAAAAAAAGTGATAATAAAAATGGATTTCTGAAAGATTTTTATCAAGACTGACAAGTATTTTGTATTGAGACAAAAAACTCAACACCATCACTATTCTCTTAAGATGAAACTGAGTGGTGAATTTTATTCATGGTCTAGTTGTATTGCTTCACCACAGACGCTTCCGCCTCTGCACCTTTCCTTAAGGTATACTTTACAAACCTGATGATTGCACTGACTTAATGGCTGAAGAATGTGAGCTCAGTTGACATTGTGAGAGAAGTACTCTCACAATGCAGTTCAAAAACTTTAATTTCTGAAACGGATTTCAGAAGATTTCATAAGATTCCTTTTTATGGAGGATATCTTTGGGCTAAAACAGAACAGACTGTGCTGAACATTGAGGTCTGATTTGCTTGTAATTGAAAATATCTTTGAACTCTCACATTTATCTGAGGTCATTTTAAATTGTGCATCTTCTATCCTTTGGCTGTGACCTTCTTTGAGTATATCACAGATTATAATTGCTTTCAGTTGAGAAGAAGCTAGAAATATTCAGAAAGTTTTTCATGGCTGTCTGATGTAAGGACAGTGACATTTCATGTTAAGAGTAAAATGTATTTGCTGTAGACAAATGCTGCTGATTACCCTTGTCTATTTTCAACATTGAAGAGAATTTCATGAATGCAAAAATGAGTGCTAGATTTCATACACATTTTCTTTGCAATTCAAATAATTTATGGCTGTTAAAGTAGACATTTGTTAGTATAACTCAGAGGTTTTAAAGCTTTCTGATGCTAAATGACCCACAAATGATCTCCTAGCTGCCTTTTATGATGTGTGAGATAAATATAATAGTATTATAACAACTAGATTATAACTACAACATTTTGTTTCCATTGCCTTTATACTGTCACTATATTAAAAAGCAAATTATTAAATTATCTGGAAAAGATTTACTCTATTTTATTTGTTTTTTTTTTTTAACATTTACTTCAAATGTTTGGTTGAATATTTCTTCAGTCAAAAAAATAAATGAAAGTTTTTGAGGAAAACATTCCAGGACTTTTCTCCATTTAGTGGACTTCACTGCTGGCCAATGGGTTGAAGGTCCACTTTATGGAGAAAAGTCCTAGAATGTTTTCCTCACAAACCTTCAATTCTTTTCGAGTGAGGAAAGAAAGACAAGAACATCTCGGGTGACATGGGGGTGAGTGAATTATCAGGAAATTTTTATTCTGGAGTGAACTAATCCTTTAAACACAACTGTTTTCTTAAATTCAGATTTATTCGAAAAGTATTAGAACACTTATTATATCTAGAGGATTTATAAAAAAATATATATATATAAATCTTTGTGTTCTTATGTATAGGATTGTGTAAAGAAAGTTTTTTACATTGTTCCTGTCATTCACAGGTGAGGTTGGATCTGGGATCTGGAGAGCAGATGCTTCTCTCAGACAGTGGAACCCAGCTGAATGATCTGGCTTGGCACACAGCAGAGCTTTTCCATGACATGTACAATGTCACACTAACTGTGGACAACCACTCCAAGACCAGCCTGCGAATGCCAGGCCCAGAGCGAGAGCTGTACATCAATGACGGCTTGTACGTTGGTGGTACAGGAGGTCTGGATCAGGCGTATCTGTCCAGGGACCTCAATGGCTTCCGTGGTTGCCTTGATGAAGTAATATTTAATCAGCACAACCTCCTTTCATCTTTAAGGCCCTACTCAGGGTTCAAGAATGTCTATGAGGTTTCCCTAGGATGCAGTCCTCAGTTTTTTGCAAATGAGGATGACCCAATCAGCTTTTTCAGCTCACGGGCTTACATATCCCTTCCTCCTTGGATGGCACAACACGAATGGGCTTTTGAATGCTCAATCCACACATCAGCCGAAGAAGGGATTGTTATGTACAACTCAGCTCGACAGGGAGATTTTGTTGCCCTTGAGATCCAGAAAGGTCTCCTTGTTGCAATGGTCGGTAAAGAGGGAAGTAAAACAGAGCTACGTTCTCTTACCTTCATCAATGACAACAAATGGCACAACATTAAGCTCTTTTTCACACCGAAAAACCTCCAACTTACAGTAGATGGAGAAACCGTCAAGTCCATCATTTCCTCCAGATCAAAAGCCTTTCATCTGAAAGGTTCCCTTTTTCTTGGGGGAATTGATGACAGCACACGTTCTGAGGTCAGAAAGGTTGGCCTTTCCTCAGTAGCAGGGAAACGTGTTAAAGGCGGTTCCTTCAAAGGATGCTTCAGAGACATTAAAATAAATCATGTCAAAATGGGTCTCCCCAATGCTGTGGTAACCAAAGACATCTCTGTTGGATGTGAACCTGAAAAGGAGCTGGATATAAGCACCACGGGGAGCCCAACAACCATTCCCATAACCCTCGTTGACTCGGTCACTCAGCTGCCACCCAACGATGTATCCACCCTAGCCAAAGGTCTCGTCAAAAAGTACGGACACAATTTTTTACAGCTTAGGAACCTTGTTGTCCCAGAAGGTGGTAGGGGATCCTTGGATTCAAAACATATTAAAGTAAACCTTGATTTCAAGAAGCTTGGTATCCGTCAGTCTCAAATCATCTTTAGGATTGAAGAGCAGCCGGTGCATGGTCAACTTAGGCTTGATGTAGACCAGGAGCAAGCTGAGCATACATTCAGCATGCTGGATTTGTGGCATGGCAGAGTGATGTACATCCATGGAGGATCTGAAGACCCGCAGGACTTCTTCATGTTTTCTGTGTTCTCCAGTAGCAGAAAGGAAGTGCCAGGCTATCTAAAGGGACACAAGTTGCACCGGTATAATATCACCGTTACGCCAACCAATGATGCCCCAGAGTTGAGTCTACCTGAGGGGAATCTGTTTACCCTTTTGGAAAACTCCAAGAAGAGGCTGACCACTGATGTTCTGAAGGCTATAGACATTGACAGCAATTATACAGACCTTGTTTACTCTGTGTTAGGGAACCTTAATGCCGATGCAGGGTATTTGGAGAACGAAGACAATCCAGATACACCCATAACTTCTTTCTCCCATTCAGCTCTTGTAGACGGAAAAATATACTATATCCACACGGGTGTGAGGAACTCTAGGATTGTGTTGAGAGTCAGTGATGGAGAGAAGGTGAGCAATACGGTGGTTCTTAGAATAATGGCTGTGGGTCTTGAATACAAAATCTCCAATAATACAGGACTGGAAGTGATCCAAGGAGAGATGTTTCTTTTAAGCACCAAACAACTGGCCGTATGGACCAATGCATTGAAGCAGGTGGTTGAAATTCGTTACGATGTGATTGAGCCACCCAGATTCGGTGAGCTCCAGAGGATGCACTCAAGTGGCGAATGGAAGATTACCAACTCGTTTTCTCAAAGAGTTCTTGAAAAGGAGCGTTTGAGGTACCTCAGCACCTACCAGTCCATCCAAACAAGTAACAGCACGGACCACTTCAAGTGTAAAGTAATTGTGGCCTCCAGAGCTACTGAAGAATTGGTGTTTCCCATAAAGGTAAAGTGGATACACTACACAATAAAGAACAATAAACCTATAGAGCTGGATAAAATTACAAGAGCTGTAATTGACTCAGAGCATCTGTATGCAACAGCACACGGTGTACATTTGTCTGAGGATGAGCTTCGTTTTAGATTGTTGACTTTACCCAAAAGGGGAATAATTGTAGTGAACAATGCCAGGCTGGATGTAAATTCCACATTTCGTCAAAAGGACATCACAGATTTGAAAGTCGAATATCAGCTAATGGAAAGATCATACGAGGACACCAGTGATGAATTTGTTTTCCACATATTCTCAAAGCATGCACATTCTGCAAGTCATGTTTTCAAAATCAATATTAAAGCAGATGTCAACAGCATTTTCATGACAAACAATGGGCTGTCGCTTCTTGAAGGCGAAAGTAAGCTCATCACAAAGGATGAGTTGCTTGCTGAAACTCTAAGCACTAAAGAAATGTACTACAGAGTCACTAAGACGCCGCACCATGGCAAGCTAATGCGAATCAACTTGTCCAACTCGACCAAAGACTTTGACAATATCATGTCCTTTACCAATCAAGACATTCTTGAGGAGCGTATTATGTATGTTCACGATGACAGTGAAACAACTCTTGATGGTTTCACCTTCATAGCCTCCACAAAGCTTTCTTTAACAGATAATGACATTGGCTCCAAGGAAGGTGTCTTTAACATTTCAATCCACCTGGTTAATGATGAGAAACCCATCCGCGTCATAGACAAAGTTTTTCATGTTGTCAAAAATGGACAGAGATTACTTACACTTGATGACCTGTGCTACCACGATGCAGATTCAGACTTCAGTGATGGGCAGCTTGTCTACACCCGCCGTGGTATCGCAATGGGGGATTTGGTTCTTGCAAACGACACTTCACAAAAGCTGTACCAGTTTCACCAAGAAGACTTGGAACAGAATCGAGTGCTTTTCATTCACCACGGGATGAACTCTGGCCGCTTTGTTCTCTTTGTGTCAGATGGCAAGCACTATGTGTCCTCTCTGTTGGATATTAGTGCACAGGATGCTTATTTAAAAACTGGAAATAACACAGGCCTTTTGGTTCAGAAAGGCCAAGCCAAAACTCTTACTAATGCTAACTTCAGTGTAGAGACAAACCTTGACATCCGAAATAATAATGAAATATTATTCACAATCCAAGAGGCTCCAAAACATGGTAGACTGTTTTTAAAAGGCAGCAAAATTGAGTCGTTCACCCAGCATGACCTGAGGAATGGCTACTTGTCTTATCAACATGACAACAGCAAGAACCTGGCTGACGTTTTTACACTCCTGGTGGAGGCAAAGGACCTTCGACTTGATGTTAAAATCCATGTGAAGGTGTACCTGGAAAGCCATCAAAGGCCACCCATTGTCCTTCATAACAAAATCTTGCTGGTGGAAGAGGGAAAACCAGTCAAGATTGAGAACAGTAAACTCAAGGTAAATATTAATATCAGTTAGATCTTTTACTGAGCTATTTTTAGCATTATTTTGCACTATCATGGTATATATTAATGTTCTTTACCATTCACTATTGTTTTTAGCTCTCAAGTTGGTGTAAACAGTGTTGGAGAAACTACTCTGAGAGTGTAATTTACCAAACTACAAGCTTATCATAATCTGAAGTAGTTAAACATCATAGCAATCTGAGCAAGCTGATGAACCATTTGAACAAACTGATTCATTTCATAGAATCAGACATTCCAGTGCTACGTATGGGACTATTTAGGATGAACTGTTTGACCTGAATGAATCTGACTTTCTAACACTATGAGAGAAGCTCAATTCAGAGTAACATACCAACATATGCTGATATTCTACAACTGAAATATATTATATATTAATATATTATAAAATACCAAATCATCAATAAATCCAATTTTGTCAAAGTATTACATATTTTTTTGTATGAAGTAAGAAAAGCTTGAAAAACAATCTTTTCTTTAGTTTGCAACTAAATCACACATAATCACTTAAGTTGTTGGTCAGTACTATAAAAGAATAATGGTACATTTAATAAGAGTAGAATATACAAATGTTCTATATAAACATTAGATTTTGCATGTTACTGTTGTTAATAAAACAATTTTTTTTATGTTTCCCAACTCAAGCTTAGTGCTTTACTTTCAAATTTGTATAAACATGAAATAAACAAGAAATGAACAAACTGGAAAAAAAAAATTGTTTCAACTTAAAATAATTTGTTACCCCGCTACCTTAAAATTTTTATTTTAGTGAACTAAAATATTCCAGTTGTCACTTAAATTAACATTAAGTAACTTAAAATTTCAAGTTGACTAAACTTGAATAAATTATATTAAGTTGAAACAACTTTTTGAAAGAATTCCTTTTTTTACACTGCATTTAATATTATTAGTAACTGCACTTATTAATGCAAAACAACAGATATTTTATGATTAAATTATCAATATTTTTAATACTCCCACACACCACCCCCTAGCGCTACCGAATCTGCTCCTGGCGCCACAACATTTAGAACTTGGTAGCACTGGTACCACTGCTCTCAAAAGTTGGTCTGGAGTTTAATGTAACATACCACATGTGTGTAGCCACATACACAGTGGATTAGTAAATACTAAATAAACTAAATAAACAAAAAACAGAAGAGAGGGGTGGGGTGAGCAATAGCTCATTACCATTTAAAGAGACATGCACTGAAACGGGGTGCTGTGAACAGAGTTGTTTTTAACAAGGTAAAAAGGGTGTTGTTTTTACACGACCATTGAGGAATTTTAACCAAAGTATGTTGCAGACATTTAATAAAGACCCTAAAGAATCATACCAGCTTATGGAAAATGGGCATCCAGTGTTCCCTTTAAGTTTTGTATCTTTAGTTAGTTGCTCCTCAACACTGAATGTAAGATTAAAAAATAAAATATTATTTCTATTTCTTTTCAGGTGACTCATGAAGCCAGTTCACCTTCAGAAATAAACTTTACTGTCAAAGTTGCTCCA
Source organism: Cirrhinus mrigala (assembly GCA_036247105.1). Taxonomy (NCBI): domain Eukaryota; kingdom Metazoa; phylum Chordata; class Actinopteri; order Cypriniformes; family Cyprinidae; genus Cirrhinus; species Cirrhinus mrigala. Next base: position 22,686,243 of record CM070011.1, on the reverse strand, counting down.
TCTCATGGATATTTACGCCATTTTATTGAGGGTAAGGATCAGTACCAAGGAACACAAGAGGACCCATTAGTGACCTTTTCCCAGCGGGATGTTAATGCTGGCAACATTCAGTATGTACAGGTGGCACCTGGCCAAGAGAGTGATTCATTCACTCTAGAGGCCAGCAATGGGGTTACAGAGGTCAGTGACATCACCATGTCTGTGGATATCATCCCACGCCTTATACCCATTGAGGTGTCCAATATCACTCTGAAAGAAGGGGCATCTAAAGCTCTCACAGAGGACGTTATCAGAGTAACAAACCCACATTTCTCAGGCCTCAATTTCGTGTACTATGTCTCTGAGGGTCCTCTGCACGGCCGCATTGAGAATTCACGTTTCAGGGGGATTCCCACAACCTACTTCACAAGGAAGCAGGTAAAGTTTTCCTGCCATTTATTTTAAAAGATAGTCTTTGAAAAAGGCATAAACAATCAGTCATGTTTAGTTGTTTTTACTTGGCAGGTGGAACAGGAGTTTATTTATTATGTCCACGACAACACCGAGACCTTAGAGGACCGCTTCACTATCACAGCGAATGACACAGACCTGCGAAAACACAGCGCGCCGTGGACTGTGTATGTCCAGATCACAGCCGTCAATGACGAGCCTCCAGCCATTACAGCCAACAGGGTTCTCAGGGTGAGATTACTATATATAAACTTCTTTTTATGACTGAGGTCAGCTGAGGTTCCAGTCTGAGAATGTTTTATGGAGTATGAGAACTCTGTGAAGATCTGGAAAAAAGTTGTGGGAATTTGTATACTGTTTTAATGTTTTATTGTCCGTGTTCTGACACTCAGTCACAGAAGAACAGAGATGAGTACACAGTTGTTTCTCAGACCCTTAAGTCCAAGCTACTAGTTGTAGACGTAAATTATTAGCTTCAACTTAAAGAGAAGTCTAAGTCACAGATCACAGACCTAAAGAGACGGTCAGAAGGGCTGCTCTGCATGCTTCAGATTCCTCAAGGCATTTCAGTTTCATGGTTTTTGAACTTCAAGCAGAGGTGGTTCACAAAAGTACTCAAAGTTGGTTTTCCTTTGGCTTTAAAAATGCCTTTGCTTGTTGATCCTAAACACAAATATTGAAATATTTTTAATGCCCACAAGGTGGCTCACTACTACTTTTAAAATGCATGTTTGCTCTTTTTCATTACAAACGATTACAGTCTGGTTTATTTATTTCAGGGCTTTGTGTTCAGTCGCTTAACATGGGGTTTAGAGAAATCAGGCATATAGATAGCCACAAGAAATTGCAAACTACATGTTTCTTTACTTTTATCTAAAGTTTTATTTTATCTGTATTAAAGCTACACTATGTAACATTTGGCCTTTTTGAAGGATTCATAATCAGCCTTTCCTGTTTGTGGTGACAGACTTCCAGAGTTTGTCAGAGCTTTTCACACTTCTCACCGACTTAAGACACATTGACAAATGCCACAAATGTCCCAACATTTCTAAAATATAAATTATTATTATTATAGGCTCATCAGAGTAAATTTGGATAAGTAAAGGCATGATTTGGAGAATCCTCCAGATTCTCTTGATTATCCTGCTTCCTCTTTATACAATACAGTACATGTGTACATATACTGTAATGCTGTAAATGAACTTTGCATACATTGTTAAACCCAAAATATATTGTAATCAGCTAGAGTCAGGATATCCCCTAATCTGTGTGTTTTGTACTGTTCTTTGCTATCTGATAAGAAGATCAGCATTCAAATTAGCTGAGTTAAGCTTGTTTTCCTTAAACTGTGTTCAGTTGGAGTGAGATTTCATCAGTGGACCATTACTTGATATAATAAAGGTATGAAACTCAGAGCACAGGAGAGTTTCTCACCAGAAATGTGTCATTCATCGGTTTCAGAGTTTAAATTTAATACATTTTACCATTCACTCTAAGCTGTCTGAATATACTACAAACATTTCCAGCACTAATCTGTGCCTCTTTATTTGTTCGATTGTTTACTCAGGTGTGGGTGGACTCCATCACAGAGATCACCCCAGAGGATCTAAATGCAGAAGATGAGGACACACTTCCTGAGCAGCTGGAGTACATCATTACCCAACCCAGCAATGGTCACATGGCTCTAAAGACTGCCCCCAACAGGCCTATCATGAACTTTACTCAAGCTCACATTGACCAGCGCCAACTGCTTTTTGTACATAGTGGTGAGATATCATTTTAATTTATAAAAAAAAAAAAAAAAACTCATTATCGTAAAGGGATAGTTCACCCAAAAATGAAAATTCTGTCATTAATTACTCACCTTCATGTTGTTCCAAACCTGTAAGACCTTCGTTCAACTTCAGCACACAAATGAAGATATTTTCAATGAAATCTGAGAGATTTCTGACCCTGCATAGACAACAATGCAAGTACCACGTTCAAGGCCCAGAAAGGTAGTAAGGACATTGTTCAACAGTTTCTTCTCTTCTATGTCAGTCTTTGACACACATTCATAAGAGAACCATGATGCATACGTGTGCATTCCTCTGCTTAGGCAATATGCAGTACATTTGGGTGTTATGTCAGAACGCTGGCTCCTGTGTCAGCAGCACCACACGCATGCGTCGTGGCACTTTCATGAACTCATGCTGAAGACTGACACAGAAGAGAAAAAATTGTTGAATAAAGTCTAGGGCTGGCCCCTAATAGTCGACTAACCGTCAGTCGACAAGAAGAGGCTTGGTTGACCAAAATTTTATTAGTCACTTAGCCGCAGGATAAAAAAAATTCCACAGGAAGTGGCGAAGTCACACAGTCCATGACGGACAGATTGTTAACATCTGGTCTTTGTGGTAATATAGTACATCGGGCAGGACATTCAAATGCTAACGTATCATTCGTCAACCTCAAATATGGCTTTTCATCAGAATTATGTAAGTAGTAGCAACTTTACATGGACGCTCAATCTAATGTTGGCCTAGAAAAATGTGCACTATTGAAGTGTCTGTGCGAAGTGTGGAAGCTGAACAGTAGCATGCTTAATGCATGACAGATAGAGGTACCGGTGCTGTCACTTGCTCATAAAATACTCTGTCATTTCTGCTTTTTACAGATAAGAGTAATACATCTTTCAAATCTGTAACAGTTGTGCTTTTGTAAAATAATGAAAGCAAACAAAATGAGCTTTCTGCCATCTCACTTTCTGTGAACTTGAACATGATACTCTGTGTATACTTGCCTTACGGACATGAAAAATATATCTTTAGAGAGTTAAATGTCTACTATTAAATGAACCAATTCAAATTGAAAACAAGTATTCTCAGATTATGTAATCCATATGAAACATGCATACAGGTCATCTCTACTGCGGAGATGACGAGTCAGTTAATCTGGCGTTAATTCTAAACGTTATCTAAAAAATCTAAAACGTTAATTAATGCAGTTTCCTTGCTGTTTTTCCAAGACATTCATAATTATTATATCTGCCAGTGCGCTGTGGCAAGCTAATTTTGCATCCACTTGAGCGCTTATTAGACTATGTAGGCAATTAAAGGCTCATTATTATGATTTATCTGGTTTATTAATAAACAAGCAACTAATATTTGAATAATGCTTAAAATAACTGACTACTAGTTGACCAGAAAAATCTTTAGTCGAGAACAGACATTAAAGTCATTATTTTTGTTTCTTTGCACACCAAAAGTATTCTCATAGCTTCATAACATAAAGATTGAAACACTGATGTCACTATTTGATCCGTTGTCCTTACTACCTTTCTGGGCCATGAACGTGTCAGTTGCATTGCTGTCTATGAAGGTTCAGAAAGCTCCTGGATTTCATCAAAATATCTTAATTCGTGTTTTGAGCATTAACAAGGTCTTATGAGTTTGGAACAACATGACGGTGAGTAATTAATGACAGAATTTTCATTTTTGGGTGAACTATCCCTTTAACCATCTAATCCTTGCTAGGTATGTCATGCTTAACCACTAGATGTCAGTGTTATGCTTTAAATCCTAGCACAGCACCTCCTATCCTTGTCCATTTTAGGCGAAAATAGGCTTGAGTTAAAAAGTAGCACGGAATAATTAGCTTGCCATTGAGTTTGGACATGGTATACTTCATCCAACGGATTCAGTTCGGAAAAGTAAATCATATTATTTATGCATGCAGTGAAGAATGAGTTTTAACCTTTAATGATGATTGTGTCTGAGTATAGAGATATATATTTTTAAAAAAATATGTTCATGATTTTTATTTTATTTTTTTTTTACATTTATTTTTGCAGCATTTGCTGCGCATAACTTGATATTGCATAATAATTTTTTTCTGACATTCCAGTGCATTGTAAACTAAATTCCTGGAAATGTTTGCTCTCTTTTACTTCTCAGGGCCGATGGCAGGAGGCTTCAACTTCCAAGTAAATGATGGTGTGAACTTTGCTCCCAGGCAGATATTCAGTATTACAGCTCGTGCCCTGGTTCTTAATCTAGAGAAGGCTGGACCTCTTAAGGTGTTTCCAGGTAACACTGATTAACATGAGGTGAACAACAACAGTGATCTGGTATATTCTGTCACACACAGATTATCTAGAAGGAAATGCTGTTTGTGATATCAAATATTAGGTGATATCAAGTATCAAAAATCATTGTAAAGACTTGTCTTAATTTTGTATGGAATCTTCAGTTCCAAAAAATATTGGGCTCTCCATCTCTTTTTATGGAGTTAAGAGTAAAACAACATGTCATGTTACAGCAGTGAGGTCAGCATCTGGCTGCTTTAGATGCCAAGTCAGAGCAGCAGATTGACGCCTCCTTTCCGCTCTGTATAGAGTCAACAACGCTGTCTCCACCCACTCTTAGCCAGTTAAGATTTCTAAGTCTCAGTCTGAGCATCAACACAGTGTTTCATGGTTTCTTAATCTTAGAGCAGGCCATCCATGTAATAACAAAGCCACTTTAACTGTCGGGCTATAAAAAGGTCAGTGGAGAGAACACTGACCGAGTCACTGTAAAAAGTCCCTAAAGTTATTGGACTATAGTCATTTGCCTAATTATAGAAACACTTAGTCATATGTCACATGTAATACCAGAGCTAGAAAAATGGCATTGTCTGAGAAAACAACAGCTGCTGCATCTGCTTTTAATTTTATAAATGGCTATAGAAACACTTAAGCAAAAGGTAGCGTCTGAAATAGTTTCATCTGTTATGTTTCACAGAAGTGTGCTTAACTCTTAATGAACTGAATGTATTTTGTTCATAGAGTTCATTAGTCTTTATTTCCTCTTTCCATCTAATGTTACTTTCTAGTTTACTCTATTGCTTTATTCCTAATTCATTTCTGACATGGGTATGAACTTGGAACACTGTTAACTAAAAAATTCATTATTAATTAAAAGTTAGGGCTGGGCGATATGGGCAAAAAAAATTATCACGATAATTTTTTTTCATATCAGTCGATATCGATAATTATCACGATAAATGTCAAATCTTTATTTCTTTTAAGTTTAAAGTCAGATTTTTGCTCCAAAGTTAAAGTTGTAGAAACCAGACCATTCATTTTCCTTAACAAAATAAATATCTAAATAGAAAAATAAATTTCTGCATGTTCTAATGAGTTATATTGTTTCGAATCAAGAAACAGGTTAATGATAATAATAATAATATCACTTTTTTGTCTCTTAGAAATGCACATTTGATAGTAGCTTGAGGATGCAGAGATACATTTTTGTTCACTTTCAATTAGTAACATCTGTAAAGATGGTAGCAACCTCAGTTTTATATGGTTACATTTATTCTGACCCAGTTTTTTTTTTTTTTTTTTTTAATTAAGCATTGGTCTCCCATAGTATCAAGCATACATTTTAAATCATGATAAACACAGTTAAAACCACACATAATGGTACCTCAATACCATGGTAAAAATATAACTACATGGTTTTATAGGTAGCCTTTTTGTATGAAAAACGGTAGTCTAAAAACATTCAGTATAAATGCACAGATGCTATAGCTTAATCACAAATACTGTTATAAAGCTCAATGTGAATATCCCACATTGCTGCCACAATACCATGGTGCAGTGAGTGTTACTACAGTAAATCCATGGTAAATTGATGGCGACGTGTAGATTGAAAAGCCTTCTGACTGTCTCGTTGCACACAGCTTTAAACTAGTTTGAATTACAGAGTCATTTGTGTTCATTGCTGAATTCAAGTGTTTCACACTGGATCTCACAGCGCCATTTAGTGCTCACGTGACGGAGCCGTTCACATATCGCGTCTTTTGCGCGCTCAAGTTATTTGAAATGTAGGCGCGCAGCAGCTGCGCTCACGGAAGCGACGCGGTGGCGACGCGCTCGGTTTTTCCAGGCGCGTCCGCGCCGCATCGAGGTAATAAATGCATCATCTCCAGTGAGCTCGCGCAGCGCGGCAGTTTGCACTTTGGTCCGAGCGGATAAACGGTCCGTGTGGCGCGATTCAAATGAGTCGCGCTTTTTCTTTCCGCTTTTGGCACATAAAAATTATATCGAACATTTATCGAACTCTTCATATCGTTTTATCGAGGAAAATTATATCGCGATAATTCTCGTTATCGAATTATCGCCCAGCCCTAATTGAAAGCAATTAATAATTGATAGTAATTCAACAGAAAGTGTGACCAGAAAATGCATTATTCTTTTAGAATTGGAGCTGCTTTGTGTCCATGTGTTTAACAAATGACTCTCAACACCACATCCTGTTGAAGTATTCTTCTGGCCTTTGTGCTGAGCGAGTAGCCATTGCCTCTTTCAAACTGTTAGACAACAGAAAACTCTGAATACCGAAACTATGACCTTCAGTTAAGGTCATGAAAGGAATTAGTAGATTATTTTAGCAAAATCCTTCCTGTCATAAATATGTTTTTCGAGTTCAGTCACTCTAATGTGCTTGAACCTAAAAGTGATCTGAAACAGGATCTTGAAATGCTTGCCTACTCAATCTTCAACCGTGTTTACACGTTTGAAACAAATATAGCTTGCAAATTTGTTTGTGGTTGTAATTTTGGTTCAGATGCACATCTATTAAACCACACCGCAAAAAAGCGAAACATTCACATTTCAAAGCGCATGAGCTACTATACACTAGACAATGTGGTTTCGTTTATAGTCTGTACCAGACGGCTGTGTTCTTTTGTCAGTTTTCAGGGCTATTCTTATTGTGGTTGTACTTTTTCATCTAGGCTCCTTATCCTTGATTTCAAACAACATTCTTCAGGCCGTGACCAACGATGATACCGGCGTCTCAAACAGATCCATTCATTTTACTGTGATCAGTCCACCAAAATTTGGAAAATTGGTCAATTTGAAGGCAGACAAGACCACAAGTGATATTTCATCCTTCACACAACAAATGGTGAGTGCTGCCAACCTCATTTTCCCAAGTCAGTGCCATGCATATCAGAGTGCAGGGCAATGAATTATAAATTTACTTTAACTATGAGCATAATGTGACAGCCTGTCACGTTTGAAAGTTAGATGTAACATGTCCTAGTTAGCCAGCGCAGGAGGAATTGCTGATAGTACAACTTGTGCTGATTTATCAAACATGCAGTGACACAATGTTGATATGCATTTACAGTCATGTGTAAGACTTTTTTTGAGGATTTAGGCATTTGTTGTAACTCACGTAACTTGAATCATTACAGGTGGATGAGGGTGAAGTCGCATATCAGCAAAGTCATGGGACGTCCTTGGGATGGGCAGCACTAGACAAGTTCACATTTACTGTGTCCTCTCCACCTGCTACGCTTGAAACCCAGACATTTGACATTGACATCTCTTACGAAAATATTGGACCTGAACAAAGTTCGGTGCTCCTTAAAAATAAAGGTACAGTATGAAAATATGACAAAAACAATGAATATTACCTAGTTTACAGTCAATAACGTTGCATTATGTGATCAAAAATACAATAAACACTGTAATATTGTGAAATATTATTACAATGTAAATAACAGTTTTTTTTATTGTAATATATTTTAATATGATATTTGTTCCAAAGCTAAATTTTCAGCAGTCATTACTCCAGTCTTCAGTGTCACATGATTCTTAAAGATTTTTCACTCAAAAATGAAAAATCTGTCATTACTCACTCACCCTTTATCTTCGGAACACAAATTAAGATATGCTGATGAAATCTGAGAGCTTTCTGATCCTGCATAGACAGCAACGCAACTGACACATTCAAGGGCCAGGAAGATAGTAATGGCGTCTATAAAATAGTCCATGTGACATCAGTGGTTCAACTTTAATGTTATGAAGCTACAAAAATATTTTTTGTGCTCAAAGAAAACAAAAATTACGACTTTATTCAACAACTTCTTCTCTTTCTATTCAGTCTTCGCATGTGTGTGATGCTGCTGACACAGGAGCCAGTGTTTTGTAGAACGTCCATCTCTCTTAGTTTATTGTTTGTATATTGTCGGTCAAATAAGGTGGGCAAATTATTCAAGTCATTCTCTCTGTCAAAATCTTTAGACATGTTTACAAAGACTGTTTTATGTACAGTATGCAGGTTCTACGTCAGAACGCTGGCTCCTGCGTCAGCAGCACCACTCAAATGCGCCGTGGTACTGTCGTGAACGCACGTCCAAGACTGAGACACGAGAAGAAATTCTTGAATAAAGTTGTTATTTTTGTTTTCTTTGAGCACAAAAAGTATTCTCGTAGCTTCATAAAATTAAGATCGAACCATTGAGGTCACATGGACTGTTTTAATGATGTCCTTACTACCTTTCTGGGCCTTGAATATGGTTGAATACACACTGCTGTGTATGCAGGGTCAGAAAGCTCTCAGATTTCATCAGCAATATCTTAATTTGTGTTCTGAAGATGAATAAAGGTCTTATGGGTTTGGAACAACATGAAAGTGAGTAATTAATGACAAAATTTTCATTTTGAGGTAAACTATCCCTTTAAGAAGTCATTGTAAAATGCTGATTTGAATCTCAAGAAACATTTCTTATATATTTAGTGTAAACCGTGATTTTTATTTATTTCCAGGTGTGGCGGTAACTGAAGGAGATAAAGTCCTAATTGACAAATCAATGCTGGATGCATCCAATCTCATGACGAAACAACCTGAATCCAAGCGCAGTTCTTATGAGGTTTGGTATCAGGTCACATCTCTTCCAAAGCATGGTGTCATTGTCGTTGGGGAACGAAATCTTACAAAAGAAAAGCCCAATTTCTCTCAATTCATCCTTAACAAATATGGAATCACATACCATCACGACAGCTCTGAGACAACCCATGACCATTTTGACTTTGATGTGTATCTGAACCTAAAGAGCAAACCACCAACCCACCCCCTTGATACCTCAGAGGTCGTGTCAGAATCATTCAACATCACTGTAATCCCCATAAATGATCAACCACCTGTTTTGAAGACCAAAGCTCCCAGCCTCAAAGTTGTTCAGGGAGACACCGTGGCTATCAGACCCAACAACTTAAGTGTGGTTGACCTGGACAACTCACCAAATGAAATCCAGTACACAGTGATTAGCAAACCTAGCAATGGTTACCTGGCCATTTCAGAACGCATGAACGAGTCGGTGGACTCCTTCTCCCAGGCTCAAATTAATAATGGAGAGGTGTTCTTCATCCACGACGGCAGTCCTTCATCTGGAGCGTTCTACTTCAGCGTCACCGATGGCCATCATCGTCCCTTATATAAACTCTTTAATCTGGAAGTGGTAGAGATCACCGTTTCCATGGCTAACAACACAGAGGTGCAACTGGACCAGGGACACACTTCTGTAACTCTTACACAATCACACCTGGCCGCAGTGACCAATGGTAAAAACACTACAGTGCACTATAAAATCACAGTACCACCACAGTACGGTAAATTCTTACTAGACAATGAGGTCGTCACTGTTTTCAGTCAAGATGATCTTCAGGAGGAGAAGCTAAGGTACCACATGGTCAACCTTGAGTCATCCCATGATAACTTTGAGTTTGTGGCTTTCACAACAGAAGCGAACCTAACTAACCAAGTAGTTAACATCACTGTGAAACCCCTTATTAAGTACGCAGAAGGGGCAACATTTCCTAACGGAGTTCGAAGTAAGCTGAAGTCACATTTGCTGAATGTTTCTGAACTTGCTTTGCTGAGTAGTAGTGACCCGTTGTTTGAAATTACCTCACCTCCAGAGAACGGCAGGATTGTACGGGTGACTGGCGGCAAGGGACGGAAAGCAGAATCTGTGAAGTCTTTCACTTTTAGTGAACTACAGCAGGAGAAACTGGCCATCGAGTTGAAGGCGAACCTGACAGGCGTCAATGAAGTACATGACTCTTTCAGATTTGTGCTTAAAGCCAATAATGTCCAACCAGCCAATGGGATTTTCGGTTTCAGCATCATACCTCACGTTCCCGCTCTGGAGATGTCAACCGTGGTCACAATGACCACAATCAGACCTGTTTTTCAGAACCAAACCGCTGCCATGAGCTTGTTTCCATCTTCAACATCTCCACCTGCGAGGCCGACACAACGGGTGACCAAATCCGGGTCGAAATACAAAGGTCGCAACCGTTGGGGTAATTCAAACAGCATTGATACAGGCACTACTAATCTAAAACCAACGCATGGGGTGGAGGAGATTTATCCCATAAATAATACCCCAGTAAAAGTAGAGTCAGTTTCCCAGACTGGCTCTTCCTCAAACTCAATGATCATCCTTTTGCCTCTTCTTGCTCTTCTGCTTCTGCTCATTATTGTGGTCGTGTTGGTGCTGCTCTTAAGACGGAACTGGAGGAAGAAACCGAAGCCTTTAAAGAGTGCATCAGCATCATCCCCGGACAACCCATCCCATCAGGACCAGCCACACTGGCCTGCAACTGTCCCCGTTGTAACCGTCACTCCTCTTACTCCAAGAAACGCTGGAAGTTCAACCATAACCAGACTGCAAACCAGAGGTGAGAACTCCCCATATGGCACATCTGTGTCTCTGTGCTCTTTTGGAGACCTGGAGCCTGAAGTTTCACAGCTTTGCAGGACAACCAACCCCACTCTGAGAAACAACCAGTACTGGGTATGACCTTTGATCTTCAGATTTGTCACTGTACTTTCTGATAATCAGACTGAAATGTGATTGAAACACTACGTGTTCAAGTAAGGATTTGAGTATTACTTGTTACAGAGATTATGGTGCAAGGACCCTATTGGAATTGCTCAGATTCTTCTTCTTCTTCTTCTCCAAAATCAGTCGCATTTTTGAGGGCCTAAACATGCTCGAAAACTCACAAAACCACCAAAAGTGGTGAAAATTTACATCTGATATAGGTTTCATAAGTGGGTGTGGGTGCGATCTGCACCAAAATTCACATTTGATAAGAGTCCTGTCCTGAGCACATGCCTATGACCATATTCACTTATAGCCGTAGTGCCACTCTCTACTCTAACAAACTCCTCCTAGAGATTTAACAACACCAACATCATATTTGGTCAGTCTAATTGAAAGGCCTTTGCGATGTTAAATTGCGAAGATCTTGAGTTTTCGTTAAAGGGTGTATCTGTGGCGGCCTGACAAAATTCGATGTTTTGCTATGGGAATAGAAGGTGTTGTAGCTCAACCATACAATGTCTGATCTGCCCCAAACGTTATGCGTTCGATAAGAATCCTGTCCTGAACACATCTAAAGGCCAATATTCTGTTATAATCATAGCGCCACCTGCTGGCAACAGGAAATGATTTGTTTTACACTAACTCAAACATATCATGTTCAATCTCCACCAAACGCCTGGCCTGGCCTGAAGACATCTACATGCCAATATTCAGTTATAGTCATAGCGCCACCACATGGTAGCAGGAATTTTGGCACATATAAATGATTTTGACATATTCCTTCCATACTTACCACTTTAAATGCACATTGCTCACCGTTCGCTGTTTTCCTAAAGCCACCGGGTGGAGTTGAGCCTGGATGCGAGGGCCCTTTCAACGCTGTTTGCAGCTTTAATATTTTATTTTCTTTAGCAAACTAAGTGTTTGAGAAAGTTCTGTTGTATTTTTTGGAGAAAGTTTGCGTTTTTGTGCATTTGCTAGATGCACAAACTCATTTGTGAAGACACAAGTGATGTTGGGTGTTTAAAAAGTCATTTTTGTGCCTACCTCAGATCAGATAGCCTCATAATACGAAAATGCCAAATTCAGAACAAAAAACAATGTATTACACTGAAATTACTGCAATGGGATAACATTATACGGTACTATGTTTTGTATACTGAAACTATTTAAAGCCGTAAGGATATTTATTTATGATATTAGAGTTTCTAAAAATATTATAATTACATTTATTGCGGCACTGAGAGAATCTATGTTTGGTGTGCACATTTGAACGGCACAACTCTGTATATTTTGGGTACGTTTTACTGTATTACATATGTGTGTGTGTTATAATTGAATATTTATACAGAAGATTTTATACTCTCAGGAAGTAATACCGTACATCTTTAAATGATGCAATGTGATGAAACCACTGGATTCCTGCCACTGATTTTTTTACTTGTGGTAAATGAAACACTTGCTTGATTTTAACTACATATAGTATCCAAAAATGAACTAATTTCAATCATATCGCTACATTTGGGAATTAGTGTAGTTTTTAAGTACAAAAATGTCAGTGTGGATTTTAAACAAGCTGGAACTGAATACATTGTATTTACAGTAGGTTCAGTTCTTCAGAAGTATTTTTGTTTGTCACTGTATATTTTTCTTCATTTATGAGTCTGATACACTGAATTGTTCTGTTTGTCAATAAATGGAGCATGTTCTGCAATCCAGCATGTTCTGCAATCCAGCCATGGAGCATGTTCTGCAATCACCCTAGAAGAGCTGACTCCTGTCAGCTCTTCTAGGGTGAGCAAAATGTAATCAAAATGAAATAAATCAATATAGAGTCTATTTCAGATGCAATTTTTTGTTTAGATAAATGAAGTGTTTTTTGCCTTATACAATCTAGAGCTTATCTCCTTTTAGATAGTAATAGAAATCACACAAAGATTAAAAACAGCAAGGTCCCTCTGGGGGTGTAATTGCTATGATACTTCATTCCTCGTATTTAATTACTGTGATTTCAGTTAATAGGCGCTAAAAGTGGCTTTTTTTAACAGCTTTCCAGATGCATGCTGAGATCTCTGTTCAGTTCAGTTAATGAACAGCTGGTCAAAAAGTGTGTTTATTATTAAAAGAAATAATAAAAAAGACAGATACTATATATATATATATACTTTATGATGTACTTTACTATCATAATATAATAGATTCATCAGAATAAAATACATTCTGTCACATGTAGCATGAGTGTGATGGAATATTGTTTCCTATTGTTTCATCTGGTTTGCATTACAAACAATGCAAGCTTGTGACAATCCACTGAGTCTGCCAAACATGAACCCTGCAATGTGCTGACCATACAAACGTGATACTGTCAAACCAGTTCAGTTAAGAACATCAGTGTCAGGAAGATAAACACTGATATGCATCAGAAAAATGCTTGATAAGTCACCTTGACAGTGGTTTATCTGTTAATTCTATGATTAAATTAAAGGGATAGTTCACCTAAAAATGAAAACTCTGTCATTAATTACTCGCCCTCATGTCGTTCCAAACCCGCAAGACCTTCGTTCATCTTCAGAACACAAATTAAGATATTTTTAATAAAACCTAAGAACTTTCTGACCTTTCATAGACAGCAAGGATTCTACCATGATCCAGGCCCAGAAAGGTACCAAGAACATCGAAAAATTGTCCATGTGACATTCAACTTTAAATTCATCAAAAATATCTTAATTTGTGTTCTGAAGATGAATGAAGGCCTTACAGGTTTGGAACGACATAAGGGTGAGTAATTAATGACAGATTTTTCATTTTTGGGTAAACTATCCCTCTAAGCCCAAACAGTGTCAGTGCATAAAAGGAGACAACACCTAAATCAATTTCAAAACTACTCTTCCTTGTGTCATTGAAAAGGTTTGACAGTTCAATAGCTTTATAATTATGTAAAATGATCTCTTTATACATCGCATTTCGGTGATTGGGCAAAAAGAACAAAAGGCTAGCCCTCTTAATGAATCCCATTGTGTTGAAGCACGTTATCTATTATCTGTAATGATTTTCCTTCCTTTTTCGTAGTTGTAGAAGAGCTAATTGCTGTAAATGAGTCCAGATTACTATGAGAAAATGAGCTGAGTATATTCGCACTTGGCTCTGGTGACTACATGACTCATCCTGAGGTAAGATTTGTTAAGAGGAGTCCCAAGAGATGGAAACATAATTAGTTTAAGCCCTCCAGATCATGAAGAGCTGCCCAGCAACAGAGGATTCACTCTCCTGTATCCCTAAAGTCTTAATTAGATTTCATGTCATGCGCGATAAATCATGACAATAACAGTGTTTAAGGGAAGTTGAGCCCCAGCGTCTGATTTGATCTATGTTAGTGTACTCCTAAATGTTTAGATGTTGACTCACCTCTAGTAGAAATGCAGATTTAATAATTTACAGTCTGGAAAAAATAGTGGAACTTATTGATGACTCATCCTGCACTACACAGATTTTTGTCCAATCAAACGGCTGGCAGGCTCATTTTGGCGCTACTTAGGCGCTACCTCTGAGTCCGACAACATGGAAAGCTATGAGTGAAATGTCACGTGTTGTCATCTTGGAATTACGGTAATTACGGCATGGCATGAAGGCAGCATAAGATGTCCACCTTATTCTTCAATGAGAAATTAAGCCTATGGGCAAGACTTCCGGTTCATTAGCTGCTATAGGGAAATAACGAGAAGAATAACAACATGCTGTAAACGGTAAAACTGTTTGCACTACGAAGAGTTCATAATTAAGATAATACATTAAAATTATATGGTAAGACACCAATTTGCAACATCAAACAGCAAAACAAGCTGTTTTGTACAGCTAAAAATAGCTGGATGCAGATGGAAGCCAAACCCATAAAATTTACAAATGGCCGCGCCCACTCTTATGGGAAAAATAAATTGGATACTGTATCTTTATTGTGATGTTTTTTTTTTTTGTTTCTCACTTCCCCTGAACACAGTGTTGTTTTAGTGTTAGCTGTATACTTTTATAAATAATACAAAAGTGTAATTAATATTTTGAATTACCAAGGACTATAACTATAAAGATAACGATAAGATATAGAGGGTTTGCACTTACGTCATGACTTGGTCACCAGGATATGCGGCCACACTGGCAATACTGGGATGTAAACAACAGCATGGATTTTCACGGTTAATGTACTAATGAATATGTTGTTCTGCTAAGTTATGCTGTCTAAACCACGGAAAAAAAAACATGCGGAAGCTGCTAAATTATATAGAGAGGTACTTAGTAAGCAGGAAAGGGCGTAATATTTTGACAAACTTAAACTTAAAAGTTAATAGGTGGTAAAGACACGTAATGAGCAGTATTAATTAAGATTTTAGCCTAATATTTCACCTACCTGACCAGAAATAATAAGAACAAACACGAATGTTGTCAAGATTCTTGCCCTGGATATCCTGGTTCAGTCTGGCCAAACACAAACGCCTTTTGTTCCTCAGAATTTTTTGCACTTCTTGATTTGTTATAACTTCCGGCAGTCTATAGTACTCCAGATGTCTTTTCCAGTCCGATCGATTAGTACAGCCCAAAACATGACAACAACTGACCATTTTTTAGCAGCAAAAATCAGCCAAATTTGCGAGTTTCGTTCGGTTCAGTAGTTCTTTCGGTTCCAAAAATCGTTCTCAGTATGAAAGAATTAAAGAGTCCACACCACAGCGATAACAATAAGGGCAAAGAGAAACGAATCGTTGGAATCATTTTCAGAATGTTTTTTTTTTCAGCTGAATAACGATTAAAACACCCAATCCGAATCAATCCTGCTATCACGAGTTCGAGAATTTAAAGCAGCAGACGCGCGTGCGCTTAGAATAAACAGATGATATCCTCCGCTGGTGTGGACGCTAATAGTAAGGTAATATTTATATTTATCGGTCTTGATGTGAACGGGCCTTAAGTTTTTATTAACAATAACACTAATGAATTCCAAAGTCTCTAAATTGACCGTTAAATGGGTAACTGAATCCAGTGGAGTAAACAGTACTTGATGTTTGTTTTCCAGTGTTCTGCCTACCAGTAAATACATGTACATTAAATTACCACCAATTTACAGAAGTATACAAAGAGGAAGCCAGTTCTCCTGAATAATCTTGGACTGAGTGGAGCTTGTTCTAAACGGATTTCTCCACAGTCTAAACTAACTCTCAAACACACCCAAACAGTGCCTTAGTAAACTGAGTCTAAACGTAGTATGTATGCGAAATGTAACATTTGGGGATAGAATTTCACAGTTGTGGGTGAGAATGTCTTTACTGGTGAAAACACCTTTATAAGCTTGCAGTAAATGAGTCTGCACAATTTTTATCTATGTTCGGGCAGTTAAATTATGAAGCATAAATTCTTCTTCTAAAATGAAAGATGTAGAGATGTTTCTTATTCTAGAAATTCAGCTCTCTGACAGGTCGATGGGAATCAATAGGATGAATCAGGGTGACCTACCTGGCCATTTTTACACTTTAGATTTCTGCAATTTACTTGTCACTCCAACACAAGGTGTATTAACTTGGACATTCTTGCGATGAAGCAAAAAAATGTACACACAGGAGCAGCAGTGATGTTTGCATTACCTAATTTATCACTTAAAGTCACCCTGTCTTTTTAATGAAAAAAAAAAAAAGAAAAACCCAACGTCAATTACTGTGGTAAATTAAAAAAGGAAGATAATTTCTGTGGACGCGCATCCCAGAACCTGTGCTACACCAGCTTTTGTGCTTAAGACAAGTAAACAAATTTTTATTTTCTGAAAAAAAAAAAATAACAGATCGTTTCACTAGATAAGATCCTTCTTCATCGTCTGGGATTGTTTAGAGCCCATTGAAGCCGCATTTCAACCACATTTTGCAAGTTCAAAATCAGGGCACCGATGAAGTCCATTATATGGAGAAAAATCCTGAAATGCTTTCCTCAAAAACCATAATTTTTGGTTTTCAGAACGACATGAACATCTTGGATGACAAGGAGGTGAGCAAATTATTTGTAAACTGTTGTTCTGAAAGTGGACTTCTCCTTTAACAATGCCCAGTTGGAGGAGATAACTATAAAATGAGGCATTCACAACTGCATTTAAGCAAAGGCCTCAAATTATATGTTTTGTGCAATGAAGATCAAAAATGATGAACTGCCATCTTTTGTTTTTTAAATATAGATTTTTGTAAGATTAGAGATGCTTATTAAAAGAGCGCTTTTCTCAGGTTCACATACTCCATCAACAGCGTGTGTGTGTATGTAATCAGGGCTCTTGGCCAGCAGGCAGAGAGAGAAGGAAGCATTTCAGACATGATTTTTCAGACACGAATGAGGCCCTGCTAGAGAGGGCTTCCTGTGTGGGGCTATAAAAACAACACAGCAGTGAAGAACGCTCAATGCTCCCACATTCCAGACCTTTCTGCCAGGTCTGATCATCTTGTGAGGGACCTCTTCCAAAAATATTGCCTATATTTTAAACATATTTTAATTCATGAAGACCGATTTATACTGATAAAATGAAATATTATAAATATTATTTGGAAAATATTTTCTCTTTTTTTTAACACTTTTTTCTTCTATTAGAGTTTTTAGCCACTGTTAGAGTACTGTGAGATGAATAAGCGGCAGTTCGCATACCGCGCCTAAAAACGCGTGGAAAACGCTAGGCGCGCCGCTTTCTCCTTCTTTCCAAAGCGCTCTGTAGCTTGCGCTCCCGTGGTGTCTGCCGTTGCTAAGCAACCATGACCTGCGCTCTCAGTGAAGACGCGGAAGTTTCAGCAAAGCACAAACGGATTTCCAGCACTAAAAAAACGCTTGCTGTAGCTCTGCTACTAAATTTACTTAAAAATGGCTATCCCTGTACAGCTATGATCAGCTGTTTCTCCATCTTGGCTGAGCTTTCAATGTTGTTACGGGAAAAGATGAAGCTAATTGGTTGGTTCTTGTCACATGACCCGCGGTGCGCTTGCGGCATTCTGAAAAGTTGAAATGTTTTTAACTCGATGCGGCGCGGACGCGCCTGGAAAAACCGATTGCGTCGCACCGCGTCCGCGTCGCTTCCGTTATGAGCGCGGCTGCCGCGCGTCTACATTTGCAGTAATGAACTTGAGCGCGCAAAAGACGCGATATGTGAACGGCCAAAAAAAAACAAAAAAACTGTGATTGCATTAGAAAATAACATTATCACTCAAATGAAGAGAAATGCTGAAGCAAGTCACAAGGCTCTAAGTTGCACCATATGAACTTTCTTCAAATTGTTTCAGTGGGAAATCACACATATCACATGGGTTTAGCCCACTTCCTGTGTGTTTTAAAACAAATAAAAGAAAGTAAAATAAAATAAAATAATAAAAAACCCTGGTTTAGGTATAATGTGGTGTGTTTTCAATTCACTTGAGAGTGGGCAGGTCGAGTTAATGGTCCGTTTTGCACTGCCAGCATTACCTCATGGGATATCACTGCTTGTTATGCTTAAGGGCTGGTCACTGAAAAGTCAACGCTGACTCAATTTTTGCTGCAAAGATACATTAGCAAAGAGCTTGCTTGCTCTGTACTTTAATGGGTATTTTTGGGCCGGTTTAGGAACTGATACTTATTCTACGGTCTATATTAAGTTGTCAAAAGTGAGAAGACTGACAGAATGTGTTTAAAGCACACAGGAAGTGGACTAAATGCATTTGAAACGCATATGTGTGATTCAAAACACTAAGATTATTTGCTGAAAGTTCACATGGTGCAACTATCAGAGGGGTGTGACTTGTGACTTGCTTCAACATTTTTCTTTATTTTTTGAATGATAATGTTGTTTTCCAATTAATCACAGGCAAAAGTGCTGTTTTTAATAACAGAAGTGACAAATTACGCTTTGTCATTGATGGGAATTAAACACTTTTAAGTGTGTCTAGCAGCACCTGGTCTTTTCACCCAAAAATAAAAATACTGCATTTATTCGCTTTCTTTCTTTCTTGTTTTTGCTTATAAAATGAAAGTAAATGACCTGTACTGTTTGGGTTGAGTAGAGTATGTTCCCATGAACACTAGTTCCTCTTTGATTGCATACCAGCTCATTTTCTAATGAGCTCTAAATCTTATCACACCATGGTATAGTTTGCTGGGAATTGGTCAAAACCAAGGATATCAACTCCAAACAGTGGAATGTGCAGTCACATATACGGTGTGGAGTGTTTTCTGGGGGTTTTCCAGTAATGACCATCCTGTAGGTTATAAGAATGGTGTTGGGTCCACCTCCTCTCAGCAGGTCAAGTGCACATCAAAGCCCTGTGATTGGAAACAGAAGTTGAGGCAGCAAGTTCCTGGCACTGCTCAGGTATGCTGGAAACTCTCGCATGCAACTGACCAGGAAATACTGCAGTGTGTCAATGAACTCATGCATAATTAAATATCATCAGCACTTCTTGTCAGGAAAATGGGGCATGTTATTTTGATTCATTTAATAACATGCAATACATTTGGAATAATTTATTTATTTTTTAATTTTATTTATTAAGACATTCGACAGAATTTGTAAGTATTTTTTTGTTTTGTTTTGTTTTTCTGGTTTCTGAATGATAATGTGACACTATAGAGAAATAGCTGATGAAAAGTTGCGAGTTTATATCATAATTCTGAGAAAAATAGTCAGAAATTGCGAGATTTAAACTTGCAATGAAAAAAAGGCAGAATTGCCTCACAATTCTGACTTTATTTCTCAAAGTTCTGAATTTATTTTGAGTTTATATCACACAATTCTGAGAAAAAAAATCAGAATTGAGTTTATATTTCACAATTCTGACTTTATAATTAGCAATTGCGAGTTTGTATCACAATTCTGAGAAAAAAAAGGCAGAAATTGCAAGGAAAAAGTCAGACTTGCAAGATTTAAACTCGCAATTGCAAGAAAAAAGTCAGTATTGTGAGATACAAACTTGCAACTTGTGAGTTTTTATCTTACAATTCTGACTATTTCTCACAATTCTGAGTTTATTGCGAGTTTATATCAAACAATTCTGAAAAAAAAGTCAGAATTCAGTTTATATCTCACAATTCTGACTTTATAATTCACAATTGCGAGTTTATATCACAATTCTGAGAAAAAAAGGCAGAAATTGCAAGAAAAAAGTCAGAATTGCGAGATTTAAACTCGCAATGATAAAAAGGCAGAATTGATAGTTTTCATCTCACAATTCTGACTATTTCTCACAATTCTGAATTTATTTTAAGTTTATATCACAATTCTGAGAAAAAAAGGGCAGAAATTGCAGGAAAAAAGTCAGAATTGCGAGATTTAAACTCGCAATTGCGAGAAAAAAGTCAGCATTGTGAAATACAAACTCGCAACTGTGAGAAAGGCAGAATTGCGAGTTTTTATCTCACAATACTGACTATGAGTTTATATCATGCAATTCTGAGAAAAAAAGTCAGAACTGTGAGTTTATATCTCGTAATTCTGACTTTAAAATTCTCAATTGTGTTTATCACTCTTAATTCTGAGAAAAAAGTCAGAAATTGCAAGAAAAAAGTTGAAATAGTGAGATTTAAACTCACAACTGCAAGAAAAAGGTCAGTATTCGAAGATAGAAACTCACAATTGCAAGAAAGGCAGGAGTTTTTATCTCACAATTCTGACTTTATTTCTTGCATTTCTGAGTTTATCGTGAGTTTATCACGCAATTCTGAGAAAAAAGTTGGAATTGAGTTTATATTTCGCAGTTCTGACTATAATTCACAATTGCGAGTTTATATCTCACAATTGTGAGAAAAAAGTCTTGTGAGTTTATATCATACAATTCTGAATCTATGACTTGAAATTTTTATCTCACAATTCTGAGAAGAAAGTCAGAATTGTGAGTTTGTATCACAATTCTGAGAAAAAAATCTGAACTGTGAGATATTTTTTATAATATAAAAAAAAAAGACAACAGTTGTTTTTCTTCAGTTAGGTCAACCTCTGAGCCATTCTAAACACACTCAAGTCTTCATGGTAATATGATAAACATATCAGCCTTGTAACAAAGAACAACATTCGCTGCATGTGTGTTTCTCAAACAGAGTTTGATACAGTCCAGCACTGGCTATATAGAAAGTAACTTGCAAGACAGACGTACTGACAGAGCTGCTATGAGCTATAATGGCAAGCAGCAATGTAATGTTCTTCAATTATTAGGGAGGAATTTTAATTTTGTTTTCAGAAGTGTGTTTTCCTTCTGGTTCGTGGCAGCGGCATTCCTCAGGAGGGTGGAACTGAAATTGAGTTTAATACTTGAAAGAATCTCAGGACTCCAATTTAGTTGTTACAAACTGGCTGAAAACAGAAAACTCACTCGTCACGAGTATCACAAGTGAACCCATCACAGAAGTTCTAGAATAAAATCTTAATAAAAAATATTTACATAAAAAAAAAAATCATATTCTAATAATTCAATTTTTTTTTCTTAGTGAACAACATTATTATGATTCCTTAATTATTTCCTTATTTATTTAATATTTTACATTTGGTAGAATTTAAAGTGCATGTGTTAAGTATCTTTGAAATCTACCGGTACCATATATTGCGATATCAACCCTCCATCAGCTCCTTTGGGAGGAACTCGTGTTCCTGCAGTTGCAAACATCTGGAATGCATTTCCTGTGAAGCCAGCGTTCAGCATTCTGGCACCCACAGCGCTGCATGCCTTGTGCTGTGGCAAGTGTTCAATATGTGCATATATTGTGACGCTAGATGTGTGCCCTGACTGCTGTGCACAACTTTAACGGCAGTCACATGCTAGCGCAATTACACAACAGACGCTCTCACACTGAGAAATGCTGGGTGACGCAGCCTAAACAGGAAAAGACCGAGACACTATTTGATCCAAACTGTTTTTGAGGTAAGAAAATAAAACCCAAAGCAGAAATCGCATAAGATGACCTCACTGGGCGACATTAGTCAGTTAGTCAACAGCTATTGGATGCTTAAGCATCACACCCTTTGTGTTTGATAAGCTCAAATCACAGTATTGTAAAATAACGTAAAAGCAGGATGTTTTTATGCGCCTGCACTAGCTTGATACTGATGTTTTGGATCAATGTGCCCGTTTTATCTTTGGGATCTCCAGTAAAGTGAGGACTTTTGAGACAGGAGCGCCCATGGCTGGCATTAGGAGGCTTGCTTGGCACACCTCCCGGAGACCCGTCCCACTGAAAGCGGAGCGCGCTTCAGTGTTTACAGCCAGCGCTGAGGAAAGCGGCTGTGCCCGGGCCAACTAGAAGAGCAGGCAGGTCTGGCAAACAGACGGCGTTCCCACGGCTTTGCCTTGAAAAAGGCATTTGTCACTATTCACAGTGAACACTCCTCTCATTACCACATCACCAATAGAAAAATCACTCCTAACTGACAGCAATCACCATACGTATTGTTCTTGACTGGTACTCCAAACATAGTAACAAATGGGTAGATGGTAAATAATGTCCATTAAATTTATCCACCTTATTCCTATGCTCCATTACGCTTTGTGCGAATTATGAGGTTAACTTCCGTTAAATACTTAAATGTTTTTTAGCAGTAAAAGTGTAAAAGTATAAACAAGGTACTTTCAACAGACCACAATCTCAAAAGTGCGATTCTTTCCACAGCAAAAACGGACGGGTGAAATATCAGTGTAGTAATATATCTGCATTACGTAACATACATTGCTCAATTAATTAAACAGTTAATTAACTTAAGCATTGCGTGATTCTATTTCAAAGTGATTTCCGTCGTTTTTGACAGATAATACATTGTATTTACCCGTGAAAACAAACCTGGAAAGAGAAGTGAGGATCTAAGGAGAACAACGAGATATTCCTTGCGCATTCCAGTGAATTATTTACTGGGATATCTTAAATTAAATCAGGAGAACAGACCACAGTTGTGCAGTATATGTTGTCCTTTTTCATACAATTACAGCGGAATGCAAAGGGAAAAAATAAAATAATCATGAGGAAAAGAATGCAGCTCTTGCCATAGATATTATTTTTATATCTTGTCATGTTAAAATACCAAGGGTTATGTTATTGTCATGATGTCTAATAATAAAACATGAGGGAAAATCGACAGTTCACTTAGTCAAACAGACGGATAAGCTTTATTTGTAGGCAGGGTTGCCAGGTTTTCACAACAAAGCCCGCCCAATTGCTACTTGTTTTGATGGGGGTCCCCCAGTAAAAATCGCGTTCCGAGGGGTAAAGTCCACGTTTTTTTTTGGAGGGGTTCCCCTGGTACAGGTCGCATTCCAGGGGCTAAATATAATGTTATTGGGGTCACTTTAACCCGCGGACATGAAAAACAACCCGCGGCAACAGTGTTAAAGTAGCCCAATTCTGCGGGGAAACCACAGACTTGGCAACACTGCTTGTAGGGCAACATTATGATTTGAAATGATTCGTTTCAGTCTTTTCCAAACCGGAAGTGCCACCCATAATTTAAAACTAAGTAAGCTTGTCAGGAATAAGGTGGATAAATGTAACAGACAGAATATTTTAAATTAGATTGTATTTTACATAGTCAATTATCAATTACAATATTTTATATTTTTCTATTATTTCTTAATATTATTTCTTATTATTTCTTGTCATAAATATAATCACTATATAATATATATAAACAGTGTACTAAAATAAATATTTTATGTATTAAACTGTTTTGTTAATGTAAGAATTAAAAATAAGAAAAAATATATAAAATATATAAAAAGACCAGTCAAAAGTTTTTGAACAGTTTTTTTTAAGGAAGTCTCTTCTGCTCACCAAGCCTGCATTCATTTGATCCAAAATACAGCAAAAGCAGTACAATTTTAAATAATTTAAACAATTTTCTATTTAAAATAACTGCTTTTTATTTAAAAATGTAATTTATTCCTGTGATCAAAGCTAAATTTTCAGCATCATTACTCCAGTCTTCAGTGTCACATGATCCTTCAGAAATCATTCTAATATGCTGTGCTGTATAAGAAACATTTTTTACCATTCAAAAGCTTGGAGTCAGTAAATAAATAAATAAATAATTAAAATATCAAAAGTATATATCAACAGTGATGATAAAGACATTTATAAAGTTACAAAAGATTTCTATTTCACATAAATGCTGCTCTTCTGAACTTTTTATTCATCAAACAAACCTGAAAAAATTAGACTCAGTTGTTTTCAACATAATAATAATAATAATAATAATAATAATAATTTATATATATATTATATATTATATATTTATATATATTATATATATATATATATATATATATATATATATATATATATATATATATATATATATATATTTAACAGCAAAATCAGAATATTAGAATGATTTCTGAAGGATCATGTGACTGGAGTAATGATACTAAAAATTAAACTTTGAAATCACAGGAATAAATTACATTTTATATTCAAATATATTCACATAGAAAACAGTTATTTTAAATAGTAAAAATATTTCATAATTGTACTGTTTTTGCTGTACTTTGGGATCAAATAAATGCAGGCTAGAGTTTGTAAAAATAATACTCTAAAATGTGTTGTGGTAAACAGGATTTAAAGTAATCAGTGTTGAGAATGTTCTTTATTGCTGATGCAAATGAACAATCACAAGTGTCTGTTATTATTATCATGTACAATGTGAAAATATCTTTTCAGTCAAACCTCAAGATAGTGTTGACACAAACATCTGCATCCAATTTCACATTTTTCATGCATCAACACCAATAAGATTCGTCCTTAAAATCCTCATTCCTTCAGCACAACACTCATGTTTGCGCTAAACTGTGTCAATATTGGTTATATATACACTGAATAATCCAGGGAAAGAGAGAAACAAAAGTGAAGAATGAAAATAAATTGTGCTCTGTATGGTTCTGTTATAAATGTGATGTTTGAAACGCCTACCTCAAAACACATACAATACAAAAATATATTCAATGCGACAGTCAGGCGAACAATTTATTTGGAATCTTTAACATTTATGTGGTTCAACCTGCACAATGAGAAGTAAAAATCTGCATTAGAAAATAAACTGGATTCTCCGAGCACCTCAGGACCATTAGTTGAGTATTCTGTCATTAGCTGAAAAAACGGTAGGCTGAAGTGTTCAAAATGAACTCGTGTTATCCTGAGTGTGTTGTGCTTCCTGTTTACATCACATTTAAACATTTTTTAGGTTCCTTCTCAATTGTTTCCAAGTGATGGCAGGTGATCTGACGGTGTTTGCTGTTTGCGCATTCTGGAACCAAAACATCAAGAGGAGGGAAGGGGAAATAAATCAGACGGGATACCAAATTAGGGCTTTCTGTCCAGCTACTCCCACGCTTACCTCCTGCCACTCCTTCGCCTGCCATTTAAGCAGGAATGACATTTGTATAAGATAATAAAACCAAACCTTGTAAAAACAAATCTCAGAATAAGAATAATATATAGTTCTTTTTAAGAAATTATAAAAATACCAGCAAGACGAGATTGAAAGGCACAACAGTGATGACAGCGGCTCTGTAAGATCTGTAAACATCTAAGAATGACTAAGAGGGTCTCGAGTGTTTAAAAGGTGGCAGTGAGGAGCCACGTGAGCTCCTCGAGTCATATCATTATCTCATTCATCTGTGAAGAACAAATATTTAAAAACATGACATTAGTAGCAGGATCGAACACATTCCATGCTCTCGGTCTACATACTTGCCCCAAACAATCCTCAGTTCCTTCTAATGGACATTCATTGTATGGGAACAGATTTCATAAATTTTACACTCTTGGTTTGTTGTATATTGCTGGGGGCTGGCTAATTCTCACCTGGCTCTCCGCCAGGCAAGGTGAAGCTCTTGTCGGTCCAATCTGAATTAGGTTCATTTAGGCATTGTCATACTTCTGCAGTGCCTCCTCTAGCTTGCCTGTGACCTTCTGGAAGAAGCTGATCTGCTGCTGTAGGTAATGTTGCATCTGGGACTTGAAGTCCCGCACTCGAGTCTGATGGAAGTGCTGGATCTCAGCCAGTGTGGCAAAAGA
The DNA here is from genome assembly GCA_036247105.1 of Cirrhinus mrigala. Taxonomy (NCBI): domain Eukaryota; kingdom Metazoa; phylum Chordata; class Actinopteri; order Cypriniformes; family Cyprinidae; genus Cirrhinus; species Cirrhinus mrigala. The sequence continues at coordinate 22,660,113 of CM070011.1, read as the reverse complement.
GATGATGTTGCAGCGTTCCCTGATCCCATCTGCCTGCTGGCCCTCCATCTTCCCTTCCTCTACGTGCTTCTGGCTCTCCTTCACCTTCGTCAGAGCACCTGTGAAGAGAGCGGAACCAGGATGAGACTAAATATTGACTCAGATTCAGTCAAGAGGGAAGTTAGTACAAATAGCTCAACAGGTTATACTCGTTCGTACTTCTGCATGAACGTGGCTGCTGTAAACAAGTTTTGCGAAGCAACATGGCATGACCAGGATATTGCCATTATCTTTATAAATGTATAAATCGTTGGTATATTTGTACACGTAAGAGCGTCTATCCATTTGCTTGTTATTAATGTCTTCTTATTTTTTTGTTTGCTTGGGAGACCATAGCCAACCAATTGGTTCAATCAAATCCAAAATAAAACTGACTTCACTACAGCTGGTGCTTCTAAATGTATGTTTGACATGAAAGCCGGTTTAATATCTTTTGTTCTAGATCTTTTGTCCGCAAGAGGAAGTAGAGCGAATGAGTAATGTGGCAGCTGCGTCCAGCCCTGCTATTGCAAAAGAGTCTTCGAACATGGAAGTTGCATAAAATGCAGTAAAATCACATGTTTTTTCTATTTAGAATGCAGCTTGATTTTGCCAGATATGTTACATTTTTTGCATGATCAGCAACAGACAGGACTGCCCTTGTCTTAGTGGAAATGACTTAGCAGGCCAAAAAACCCTTGCGAAAGTGCAGTCTAAATATACTGAGGAAAAAAGTGAAGTGTTTATCACTAGCGTGTATAATAATGCAGTATAAGCCAGTCATTATCGCAAATTAATCCCAGACGGGGTGATAAGTTCACTCTGTGCGTGTTTACTTTGTTGTAATGAACAACAGACCATACATTACCTTACTTAATGTGCATGGCTACTTAGTAATTAAAAAATGAATGATCATGGAATATTGATTTGAGATTATTTATTTTATAATATGACAGGAAAGAGCTTGCAGGGTGATACGAGAGATGTTAAACTAGCTCTGAAATGTAGGTTGGCAATTTCATTAAACAAACATGTTTGACTGCAGAATGCCACTATTAACCAATCACATTCAAGTATTACAGATAATATGCTAATGTAAACATATATGGCAAAATGCTCAAAACAATTGTTATACAAAAACTATGATACTGACTGTCATAGAACTTCTGACAACATCAGTGAATGTCAAAAGACTTTGCTTTATCCAGCCTAGTACACATTACAACGATAGGAAATGAGAATGAGCTATTAAAAGAGAAGTCCACTTCCAGAACAACAATTTACAAATAATTTATTCACCCCCTTGTCATCCAAGATGTTCATGTCTTTTTGTCTTCAGTCGTAAAGAAATTATGGTTTTTGAGGAAAGCATTTCAGGATTTTTCTTCATATAATGGACTTCAATTGTGCCCCCAATTTTGAACTTTCAAAAAGTAGTTTAAATGCAGCTTCAAAGGGCTCTAAACGATTTTTCCAAAAATAAAAATTTGTATACTTTTTAAGCACAAAAGCTCGGGTAGTACAGGCTCTCGGATGCGCGTCCACGGGTCGCTCTTGAACGATTCGTTCATTTTGAATGAATCTTTAATGTGACTCGCGAAGAACGAGTCGTCTTGGGGAGTGATTCGTTCAGTCACGCATGCGCAGCATTCTTTTAGGTTCTGTACTAGAATTAGTTTACCTGTTTCGAGTCTTCGGGTTTTTCGACTCGTTCATTCATTCTATGGGGCTGTCACGTGATGCTAATTTTGCTAATATTAACGAAATGGCTCGAAAAAAGATTCGTTTATTTTGCTGAACGAGACTCAAAGGTCAGAGTCGGTAAAATGATCCAAACTTCCCATCACTACTACGAATCACGTCTAAGTTCATCGTCTTTGTACTCCGGCTAAAAAAGGTGGAGTATGGCGAAAAACTCCATCTTATTTTCTCCTACAACTTCAGAATCGTCCGACACGTTGTACCTTTTTGTTTGTAAACAGCATTTGACTTACTTGCACTTTCTTAGTCTTTGCGCGTTCACTTTGTAAACACTGGGTCTGTAGCTCTGCCTACATTCGGCGTGACCTTTCGACATGATTCAATACGTAGCGTCATGAACGCGCATACAAGAACCTGTGCTACACGAAATTTTGTGCTTAAAAAGTATACACATTTTTATTTTCCAAATAAAATGACGATCGTTTCGCTAGATAAGACCCTTCTTCCTCGGCTGGGATTGTTTAGAGTCCTTTGAGACTGCATTTAAACTACTTTTTGGAAGTTCAAAATTAGGGCACCAATGAAGTCCATTATATGGAGAAAAGTGCTGAAATGCTTTCCTCAAAAACCATAATTTCTTTACGACTGAAGACAAAAAGACATGAACATCTTGGATGAGAAGGGGGTGAGTAAATTATTTGTGAATTGTTGTTCTGGAAGTGGACTTCTCCTTTAAGCGTCACAGGGTCATGTGACACTGAAAAATAGAGTAACGGCTGCAGAAAATTCAGCTTTGCGTCACAGAAATAAATGGCTTTTTAAAAAATATATTCACATAGATAACAGTTATTTTTTAATTGTACAAACATTTCACAGTACTCTGAGGATAACAGACTTCTATTACAACATTTAAAAAAAATCTTACCAACTAGGGTTGTGCCGATAGACGATAGTATCGTGTATCGACGATAGTCAGAGATATCGCCTGTTGCTGATGCCTTTGACGATAGCGAGACGATTATTATTATCTGTCAAAACTAGACTAGGCGTCTAACTTCAGCAATGCAGCACAGAGAGCCGATTGTGGGATGCTTCAGAAACCTGCCGCGAGGTGACTGGTATAAACACAAAGGCACGTTGAGCGGAAGGGGGTGTTTTGTGTGGGAAAATGTGCAATCTGTTTTTGCGCGCAATCGCTTTCTAATGCGCGTTGTTTTTCCGGTTTTACTTTAACTTTTGAAATCGATCCCATTCAGCAAGGTTGTGAGAGGATGGAAAAGGGGTGCACAATAACTCATTTTGGGGAAAACGGCCCCCTTAGCACCGCAGACGTGTGCAGTGTAAATAAGGGGTTAGAAATATATTCATCATACAGTCATGTAACGATTGTATTCACTTATGGCACTATTAGTGCATAAATTCGCACTAGACTAGGCTAGGTTAGTCAGTGATGATGTTCTTTGATAAAGTAAATGTTCTTTGCTTGTTTTCTGTAGCTGTTTTTTGAATAACTAAGGAAATGTAAGCATTAGTAACTTACAATGTTTCTATTAAATGTTATACATGTTAAACAAATCAAGTCATATTGTAAACATTAGGCTGCTCTTAGCCTTATGCTGGTGTTGGTTATTTGCCGGCAATGAAACTAAGTAAATAATTAAATAAATTAGCACGATAGTATCGTGTATCGGCAATCTCACAGGCTAACGATATGAAAATTGAGGTTATCGCCCAACACTATTACCAACCCCAAACCTTTGAATGGTAGTGTGCATTGTGCTTCTCTTTGAGAATGGAGACATTCTGCCCCCCTTCACTCAGACAGGTGTTCAGTGTGCCTGGTTTACTCATGTCAGACGTACTGTGTTTTCACTTGAGAAAGTAGCTTTGTGGTATTTATCTGGAGGCTGATACATTTCACTACTTCAAAAGTAGAACACCAACTCTGAAGCAAGTTTTATTAATAAAAATACTAAGAAGACAAAAAGTAGAAGTAAAACTAAACATATAAATAAAAATGGGAGTTTACAAAAGAGTGAAAACTGAATCAAAACTATAAAAAGTGCATTACGATATAAATAGTGACTTTTTTAGGAAGGGCCAGCCCAATCCAGTCAATGCAGCTGAATCATAAATGCTCAAAGTGACAGTAGTTACAATTTTACTGCTACATGTATCAGCAAATGTTGCACTGTAAAAAATAAATAAATACATAAAAGTAGTTTCAACTTAAAAAATGTTTGTGCTGCTTTAAAATTTTAAGTTTAGTCAACATGAACTGTTAAGTTGTACTACATGAAAACATGGATATTTGAGTTGAGTAAACATGAAATTTTAAGGCAGCACAAACAGTTTTTTAAGTTGAAAGTTTTTTTTTTTACAGTGTGTGCGTTTGACAAATAAAAATTGGAACAAGAGCTTTGAAGGTAATTTGTGACCCTGGACCGCAAAACCAGTCATAAGTAGCATGGGCATATTTGTAGCAAAAGCCAAAAATACTTTGTATGGGTCAAAATTACAGATTTTTGTTTTATGCCAAAATCATCAGAATGTTAAGTAAAGATCACATTCCATGAAGATATGTTGTATATAATCTATGGGGTGATACACATAAATGAAAAGAAAAAAAGAAGAAGATATTTTTACAACTAAAATGAACTGCCTCTTAAATGACTGAACAAAAATGATCTTAAATGATTCTGCACAAATTGTTCCAGTTCTCTCAACTCATATAAAGTTACACAGTCTGTAACTAAATGTGTATTAATCTAAATATCATGATATGTCATGATATAATCAAAAGTTGTGTGTGTATCAGTGAAGTGTTGAGCACAGATGGCTGACTTCTCTCCTCAGTGAAGAGAAACATGCATGACATTCCCAAACATCCCATCCCCCCAAACTCCACACATTCTGCCTTCTGGCCAAAGAAGCCTTCACTTCAGTGTAACCCAGATCCCTGAAATTCCTCAAATACACACACACACACACACACACACACACACACACACACACACACACACACACGACCATTCTGACTCTCACAAATGCAGTTCAAAAGAACACAAAAGACAAAGGCAAGTGGATTTAAGGAAGACAAGATGCAGGTCAAAGATAAAAGAGAGCAGCGCTTCATACAACCAGTGTTGGGGAACATTACTTTTAAATGAAAAGTGTTACAATATAATTATGTTACTTTTTTTAAGGAATGAAATGCATTCAATTACTTTTGTGTCACTTTTTTTTTTACCATGATCTGACTGGGAGTGGAAATGCTACAGTGTTTTGCGGACATTATTTACATTGGACTGTGTTGTTTTTGCTGTGGACCAAGTTTGTCCCTTTTGACATTTTCTGACTGGACACGCCTAAATGTTACGTTTTTGACAATTACCACTGCTTAAAGTCTTAATTAAAATGGAAGTAGAGACAGATCTTGTCTTCCGTATAGTGATGTACCTCTGAGTAAAACAAGTTATTGAAAAAGGAACAAAAATGTAGGGGAGTAATTCAAGTAATATAAAAATGACTTAAATTTCCTAACTGAACTATGGCCTGTCCGTGAAACCAGGCCTATAAGCATTATACTACGGCACTGCCGAATGCCTGAATCTGATTTATTGACTATCGTTTTTAAATGTGCAGTTATTTTCAGGGAAAAACATGCCGAAAGTAGTTCCAGCATTACATTAGTTATCCAGTTATTTCAAAGGTCCTTCAGCTTACAATAGCAGAATAACCAAAACCCACAATCACACTGACATAGTAAATAAATATAGTAAACAATAGGATAAAACTGACAAATTATCGGCATGTTTTTGCCACAAAATTACATTTTGTTGTGTACGGAAAACACATACACTTTTCCCGCTCTCTCCCATACAAATGTACACACAGAAACATACACACGCACAGAAGCATGTTATCGGCACCGCTCTGACGATTTTATCTGTAATATAGTTTAGCAGCTTAAAAGCTACATGATGTTGATCACTAGTGAAGTAATAACGGCGCTGTTTCACTAGTGAGGATGCTGCCAAACACTTGAGAGATGCACAGCCTCAGACTTATAGACTTGACTTTAGTTTTGTACAGATTTTTACTTTTTTTTTTAATAATTGTCCACAACCAACAGAAAACAACACAAGTAACAATACCCATGTCACTTTACACATTATGAGAAAGTAGCAAACTACACAAAGCCATTAAACTCTAACACACAAACAACATGGCATCTCGAGACTATGTCCATAGCTGGAGTGGAGACCGCTAATCTGACATCTTACAGATTACGCAACAAACACACCTTAGTTAATAGCAGTACATAATGAAAATAGGATACAGATCTAAATCAAATACATTTTGCATCATTCAGCACTAAGGCTGTGTGTTGCCAAGAATCTGGTGATATGATATGTATCACGATATAGGGGTTGCAATACGATATGTTGCCATACACTGCGATACTGTAAACAAGGCGATAAATTGGGATATTTCTTATTTTAAGAATAGGATATACTTTAAGGAAAGCTGTACACACCATCATATGCAAACCTTAACCAAAAGTTCAGTTCAAAAAGTTCAAAAGATCAGTCCCTGTAACATTCTTATTGAATTACTTTTTGTGCAGTACGAGTAAAGGGGGAAAATAAAATGCCTGCAGGATTCTTTAGTTATTAAATGTATGAAATGTAAGCTTTTATAAACAGAGGATATATATTTTTAGACCCTGCTTTCACAGTTTAAGTTTACAGTTGTAACATACAAAGGCACTGGCATGTTTTAAGATCAAGCAGTGCAAGTTTCTTTCAGTTGAAACTGCTCAGACTCACATTTTAGTCTGGGACTAGGCTTAAGCCTGGTCTGTGAAACTGGGGGACAATGTCATAACATTTTGATCTGAACTTAAGAATTACATCTGCTTAATATCAATGAGAAATAAAGTGCTTGCAGGAATCCTAAAGAAAACAAAATAATTGTAAAACAATAAAATAAATACTATTATTAATAATATATTGAATATTATAATAGTATTTATTGAAATAAATACTGTTATTATTAATAATAATGTATTGAATGTTCTTTTTGTTCTGAGAATTTTACAAGTTTTAGATTTCACAAGATTTCAGTTTGTATTTACGTTCCGCATGGAATCGCCAACAGCACAAAACGGCCCCACCACGAGAGAAAGCAGCGAAAGCAAGAGAAAGCTACACCACCACCCACCGCGAAGACCCTTTCACACGGGACGCGGCAAGCAGCGGAACCGCCGTGCGGCCGCCACCCCTCCGCACAACAGAAGCACCCTGTGTCCTGTGCAGCCGAGGCGGTGCCCGCGCCGCGGTCCTGGGGCGGACGTTACCACAAAAGCTGAAATGACGCCACGCTTCAACTTTGTACACCAAGGCGGGAGCAGGAACTATTCTTTCATCCTCCATTACTAGCAGCGAACTATATTAACAGTAACGTTAGTGGAGTGCCTTTTTGATAATAAATCCCTGTCACTGTTTAAGTTTGGAGATAAGAAGACTGCCATCTAGCGGTCGGGATATAAACTCAAAATGAAGCATCTGCCATGAATCTTGTATGATTTTATTTTTTTAAATATCGATATTCCGTTTTTGAGAATCGATACAGTATCGCTAAACAAAATATCACGAAACTCACGTGTATCGATATTTTCTTACACCCCTATTCAAGACACCAAAACATGTTCTTTTGCCTCAATTAAGGCTTCAGTTAAACTACACTTATTGCTACCAATCATGTATGAAAACTGCTTTTAATAGGTGGAATCTTAAACATAATAGCTAATACAGGGCTGCAACACAAGCCAGTTGTCTGAGAAATGGTCTGAAAAAGGAGGAGACACACGTGGGAAGCTGCGCTCCACTGAGCCACTATAAAGCCTGCTGCTGCAGAACCTCTTCAGGCATTACGTAATGTACTATTACACAACACAGTCCTGCCGTTGAACTGCAACCAGAGAGCAAGTCCCATACTGATTCCTCAACCATATTACCCAGATCTGGATCATGACATTTGACATGGGACTTTGGTCGGATGTTAACACAGGTGGCAGATTATATATTCCAGCCTGACAAACAAAGAAATTATTTGGCTTTTTAAACAAATGAGAAGGCAAATGCAGATCACTGGCAAAACAAAAGTGAGTTCAAGTCCAATTTGCTTTGGAACTGCACCATTAGATTCAGGAGCATTAAGGATAATACAAAAGCCATCAGCTGTGAATTACAAGACATTTGGCAGAATACAGACCAATGAATTTCAGTTTCAGCCCATTTCAGAAGCTGCTGTCTCTTCTTTGGTGGCTCGATCTTATGATTCTAATCATCATCTTCCTGATAAACAGCAGTGACAGTGAAAGCTTAAAGTAGCAATTAGGTACTTTCCCTCATGGCTGATGGATTAACGTAATGTTAACGTTAATATTTTGATGACAGTTACTCACACTCATGTCTTTCCCAACCCTGTACTATTTCCTTCTATTAGTAACATAAAAGATATTAGGCAGAATATTCCAGCTGCTCTTTTTTTTTCCACCAAAATATTAAGCAGCACAACTGTTTTCAACATACTAGCCTATTACTGCTACCACTAAATACCACTAAACCAGCATATTGATGGCTTTGCCAAAATACAAAAAATCAAATAGAAGATAGTTCTTTTAAATTGTAATTATATTTCACAAGATTATTGTTTTTACTGTTTTGATTAAATAAATACAATTTCTCCTATTACTAATAAATGATTAATAATAGGAAGATTCCCATAGCAGATCTTGGCAGGTGGTGCTGGGGAGGTGGTGGGCTAAGATAAGGGACACACATAGTGTGCAGACACAGCATTCATTGAATACATCCCGGATATATAGTTAAACAGTAATGAGTATGTGAATCCAATTATCTGGGAACACAGAATTGAACAATTGAACAGAATTGAATTAGAATGCCAATAGAGTTTCATGGCTGAACTATTCTTTTTTTTTAATCGTGCTCACCATGCATTTATGTAGTATAAAGAACGAGAAGTTCTTTTGTGTTCCACAAACAAAAAAGGGTGGGTAGATAATGACATCATTTTCAGTTCAAAGAAAATTATCTGCGGAATGTGTGACTCGATTGGACAAGCCAGATTAGATTTGTGAATAGGCACTTCCTTCACAGTGCTTCAGACAAACACCTACAATAAACAAGGAACTTAATTATTAAAGATACAAATACTTTTTGGAAGATGGATTTAAATCTCACTTGTTTCTGAGGAGGAAAATGACTCACAGATTGAATGTGCAGGAAGTTTCTGTCTTACTCTGTGTCTACACTGGACACGAGCGCCGCAACGCAACATGACAAGACAATAAAAGCGATTATAATCAGTGATGCTGTCTACACTGCACTGTAAAAAATAAAAAACATAATTTGTTGAGTTAGCTTAAAATAATTTGTTACCCTGCTGCCTTAAAATTTTAAGTTCAGTCAACTAAAATAAGTTTAGTCAACTTGAAATGTTAAGTTGTACTAAGTAACAACTTAGATATTTGTGTTTGCTAAACTTAACAGATGGGTGAGTAACCCAGCTGCCTTAAAATCTTAAGTTTATTCAACTCAAATATCTAAGTTGTCACTTAAGTTGTATAATTTAACATTTCAAGTTGAATAAACTTTTTTTGAGTTGACTGAACTTAAGGCAGCCAGGTTACAAATAATTTTAAGTTGACTCAACAAATTGTTTTTTACAGTGTGGATGTGGCGTGGCGTGATGCAACACGACACAACACAACAAATCCCCAACAGTATTATGACATACTGACACAAAGTTCAAATGATTTGCAACAGCCTCAAGCCATGTTCATACCGCCAGCAACATGCAGCGACGCGAGTCATGCGACAAAAGTTAAGAATAGTTTAACTTTATGCAAATGAACTGCAAATTGCAAATTTCGCAATCGACAACCAATAGGAGTGAAGAATCTACCAGTGGTGCTCACGTCAAGGGCTCACAGGCAAGACAGGACAGAATTACAGAGCAATTTCACAAATGTTTTCTATGATTTGACTCTAAACATACATGGATATAAAAAATGATGGATGGAAAAGAACCCACTGGCAGTCTTAGTGAGTTAGTGATGCATACACTGATGGTTTGTGTTGGTAATTACATGACGCAGTGAGCAGTTTAGCACTGGTTAATGATTTAATGCACTGAGCACTGCTGTAGTTTATATAACAACACTCACTAACAAAAGTCACCGATGGTGTGAACTGGGCTTCAAGCTGTTGCAGTGCAGTGCGATGCGACAGAACAACTGTTGCATCCGCTGTAGACACGGTGTCACATTAAAACTAAAATCTTTTTGCTTCAGAACACTTCGAAATATAGTACACTATAGGAAATTTTATGTTTCATGAAAAAGAGAAAACATTAGTTGAATTACAAAAAAAAAAAAAACTTAACCTCAAATGCCTAGAGACAGTGTTAGACAAATTGCTAACACATTGAACACTGGAAATGCGTCAAACAACAGGTTTAAGCTAGCCTTGCTGTGTGTGGTTGAGGGTCTATGCACAATGCTAACTTCCTCACCTATACTAACCACATCACATCTTAGTCATAATTTCCTCTCATTGTCAAAAGAACTACATATTTCACTACACATTACAGAGAAGCAATGGAAAAAAGGATTCCATTAATAACCACGTCAGAATGTTCACTAATGGCTCTCTACATTCAATTCCATTGCTAATGGAGGCTCTATAGTGTCACAAATCAATACTTGGTGTGCTTGTGTGCATTTTATTTAAAAAAAAAATCCCCACGGACATTATGCCTGGCTTGAAATTATATAATCTTACAAAAAAAAAACAGTAAAAGCATTATACTGGGTTACACCGGTGAAAGCAAATCAGAAGCTTTCATCTGTTGTTTACTGAGGTATTTAGGGTTTGGTTGCTTGTATTGAGTATTTTAAGCATTATTTCTGAGGTTCCGTTGTTTTACAGTATTGATTTTCCTATCACCATGAGATTTATTAAAAGGTTGACAGCATGTGAGTGGGTAAACAGATGGCAAATGACAATAAGATGAAACTCCAACAAATGCAGCTTTATATCCACAATTTAAGCCAAAATTATCATTAGTACTTCTGAAAGATAGATAGCTGAATGTCTATAGGGAGATAAGGCAGGAAGTGGTTATTATACGTCCCCCACACACACACTCCTCTGGGGGGTTGAATGACTTAAATGTCCCTTTTCCTGAGGAACATCAGACACTTTAGTCAGAGCAATGATAGAATTTATTCTGATAAAGAGGTGATGGAAAGTGGACAGGTTTGCTCATAGTTTTCTATTGACTCATTCGAGGTCTGGGTGATTGTTGTGGAGAAAAGGTGTCATTTTATAGCATCCATCTATAACAAGGCTGTTTCTTCCATCCTAACATTGATTATATGGTGACAATGGCAATAAGAATTTGCTGAAAACACATTACACCTTTTGGCAAATGCTCACGTATGGCATATGGGCTTCAGCAAGCGGCAGGTGACCTTAGTGCTAGACAGTCAGCTGGATCAGTCACAGACTGAGGCCTCTCTGCTGGAAGTGCAACACAGCATTTCAATTTTTCCAAAGCAGTGCACAGTCACAATAGAGTGACAGCGGAGACTACAGCACTAGTCTGTACCTCAATAAACATCTGGTTTACACATTTAACACTCATAAAAATAAATCTAGCTAAATTTAGGCCACTTTTCTGAAACTTTCGTGAAAAACAACAATCAAAACATTCACTACATTTCCATAAGAAGATGCCAGACAAATGAATGCATACTGCTACTCTGTAGTTCATAAACATCTCTGTGGGCTTTTAACAAAGGCACACTATTTGTTCATGTTGTGGTTACGAGTTGCCACACAAATGCGGACTGTTGAAACGTCTTGTACAATTCAAGTTAGACTCTGTAAAAAACATACGAGATGAGTATATAAACTCAATAATCAGTATTAATATTACACAATTATAAATATTAATACACCCTTGCTGAAAAAAGTATTGATTTTCTTTTCTTTAAAAAAAAAAAAAAAAGTTATGAATGTTAGTGTGTATATGGATTTCTTTTTCCCCTTCATATATTCTTTTTTAGTAAGTTCATAATAAAATCTTGCCTCTGGGCTCATAATTTTAACTCAATAATAGATTTGGATTTTGGTTTCACATCATACTGACTACTGCATGATGTAACTGCAGTGAAACTGAGAGAAGACAATAAAAACACACTTTACAATCAATCCTGTTTAAAATGAACATTGTCTCAATTGAAAAATACATGCAATATTATGCGTTTCGTGAGAAGTACGTTACAAGCTAGTAGCTCCATTTTAAAAATGACTGAACCAAAAAAGGAAGTCAATGTAAATAATGATCTCAAACTGTCGGAACTCTAGCTTTAAGATCCTCAAACCTCCCACATATCTGCAAATGTTAATGTAAGCGTCATAAATATTCATGCAGTTACTCAAACAGCTGAAGGTGTGATCATTACACTTCCTGTATTCTCAGAGAGCCTTATTTGCATTAAGGAGCATCATGCTTTCAAATAAAAATTAAAGCATTCCTACATGCTTTTGATTTGAAATAAAATGACTCTTGCTTTGTGATACAATGTAGGATGTTATTAAGTGTCAGAAATGTGCCACAATAACATCCATGCTTAAATCAATGCCATTCACTGAATGACTGCATGAGTACTGAAACTCCCCCGTCAACCTTCCTTGAACAATGCAGTACGTCAATAGTTTCAGTCTTTGTCGTTGTACGTGGCTGATATGTCAGTCACAGGAAAAACACACAAAGCATGTCAGCAACAGCTCACCCCATGTGACTCAGCAGTCAGATGAAACCAGGATGGCCAGTGAGCTCATTCAATGCAAACAAATCAGTCAAGCAAAGCAAACGATTCTGAGAGCAGGTGACCCTGTTATCTTTCACCACACTGACCTCAAGCTAAACATAGTTTTATGAATATTTACAACAATTAATAAACAGAAACGTACCTTTCTGGACATGGATGATATCGGGGTAGTTGGTAAGGTGTCCTTGGTACAGGGCTATCAAATCCATCAACGGGTCAACATCTTGTTTAGGCTGCTCCACAAAGTAGTCTCCAATAGCTTCGTAAGCTTCTCCCGTGTACGCAATTGCTTGGTTCAAACCAACTGAGTACGCTTGCTGGTCGATCTCGAAGGCCTGACTTAGATACTTAAAAGACTGTCCCACTTTCTGATACTCTTTCTTAAAACCGGCTATCTGCTTCCTTGCGAACTCGTTGAGCGTGGCGTTGACTTGGATTACGCTGTCATCCATTTTCTTGGTGAAGGCCTTGAATCCGTCAATCCTGCTTTCTACGTCTTGGAAGTCAAGAGGGGCTGCTGGAGTGCTGATGGTGAGGAAGAAGTTGGCACCGACCATCTCATCTTTCTCGGCTTTCCTCTTCCCCTGCTTCCAAGACTTTTCATCCGTGCTGGAACAGGTGAGGAAGTGCTGGAAGACATCACACCGGGCTAGTACAGGGTGGGTGGTCATATGATTCATCCACCATATCAGCCCTCTTCTCCTTTTTGAAATGAAGTCTTCTTCGAAGCGACCGGTGGCTTGCTTTTCAGGGATGTGTGGCACTGAAATGACTGGAAATTTCTCCACCAATCTGGCGTAGAGCCAATCAAAATGCTTATATCTTCTGTTGACCTGGCTCTGCGTGTGGGTCGGCGTCAGCTTGTAGGAAATGTAACTTTTCATGCCTTTGAATTTCGTCTGCTTGGTGGGGTCATCAATAGTGCAAGTGAAGGGGTACGGGTTCTCCTGCCACTCCGGACCGTACTGACCCATCACCACGCAGATTTTATCCCCATCCTTCACAAACCCGGACGCTTCCCCCAGCACGAACGCTTCGCCGCCTGACTTCACGAAAGTGGAGAACCTGTTCAGATTTCTGCTGACTGTAGCTGAACTTTTGGCTTGCTGTGCACCTCTAGGCATGGAGGATGTGGAGATGCTGTAGCCTGAGGGTCCGTTTCCTTCATAATTCCTATATCCTCCACCGACAACCCCTGGTTCATCAGCTACGGATGAGTGATCGTCCCAGTCATCATCCCAATCGTCATCACTGGCTGGAGTCCCTGGATGATGTTGCTGTTGTTGTTGTTGTTGCTGAGGTAGTGCAGGGTAGGCTGTGAAGCTGGATGCTGGTGCAGTGTTGTAGCTCTCTTGAGTGGGAATGTTGCTATACCGTGAGTTGTTGTTAAACGACGAGACGGTGTCGTTCTTCAGTATCTCGACGTAGGACGCAGGCAGGAGCCCTCTCTCCCCTCTGCTGTTCGCCCCCTCCAGCCAGCCCTCAATGTCCTGCTCGCTGTACAGAGTTACAATCTCGTTTTCTTTCACCGATATCTCTCCTGGGTTTTCTGAATTAAAGTCATACAGAGCTCTCGCTCGCAAAGCCATATCTCCAAGCTGCGATGATTTAAAAAGCGTATAAGGTTAGCGTATCAGCTTGCTAACTCCAACCCAAACTCACTCACTCGTTCGCCGACCTGCAATACTGACAACAACTTGCGCGTCTGCTGCTGGAACCGTTAAACCCACTATCTCCAGAGTCGTCTTCACACTGATCATACGATAACCTGACAAACAATCAGCTGTCGATCTTAAAAACCTCAAAGCTATAGTTAGAAGTCATTTCTTCATCTCTGGAGTTTACCGTCCGGAGACCCGTTGCTGTGCGCCCGTCCCACTCCGACCGCAGTGTACACTCACTCACCCCGAACAGCGCCGAGCTCAGTCCATGTAGTCGAGGGCGGAGCTAAGCACCAGACAGCACGAATCAAATCTAACATAGTGAGGAGTGACTGGTTTCCGAGAATCGGTTCTTTTGAACAGTTCTTTACAATGAACTGTTGTAGTGATTATTTTACGTCAAAACGCTATTACGTTATCACGTGGAATATTAAATTCTCCAAATTATATGCCCTAAAAAAGAACGTGTAGTCATATATTCCTGTTCATTACACTTTTCTTCCATGCGTCCCATTTCTGGTTATTGCAGCTATGATTCAGTTCAAAACAAGTAATTTAGAAGCATACAAGTTTTTGAACAATAAGATTTTTTATGTTTTTTTTTTTTTTTAAAGAATTCTCTTCTGCTCACCAAACCTGCATTTATTTTATCCGATATACAGCAAAAGCAGTAATATTGTGAAATATTTTTACTGTTTAAAATAACTGCTTTCTATTTGAATATATTTTAAAATGTAATTTATTTCTGTGATTAAAGCTACATTTTCAGCATCGTTGCTCCAGTCACATGATCCTTCAGAAATCATTCTAATATGCTGATTTACTGTTCAAGAAACATTTATTATTATTATTATTATTATTATTATTATTATTATCATCATCATCAATATTTAAAGCAGTTGAGTACATTTTTCAGGATTCTTTGATGAATAGAAAGATCCAAAGATCAGCATTTATCTGAAATAAAAAAGCTTGTGTAACACTATACCATTCAAAAGCTTGGAGTCAGTTTATTTTTTTTATTTTTTTTGGGAAAGTAATTATAGAAATTAATACTTTTATTTAGCAAGGATGCTTTAAATTGACCAGAAGTGATGATAAAGACATTTATAATGTTACAACAGATTTCTATTTCAGATAAATGCTGTTCTTATGAACTTTCTAATGATCAAAGAAACCTGAAAAAATTATACTCGGCTGTTTTCGACATAATAATAATAATAATAATAATAATAATAATAATAAATGATTTTTGATCAGCAAATCAGAATATTAGAATGATTTCTAAAGGATCATGTGATGAGTGATGATACTAAAAATTCAGCTTTGAAATCACAGGAATAAATTACATTTTAAAATGTGTTCAAATAAAGAGCAATTATTTAAAGTGTATTTAAATATTAAATATTTAAATAATTATTTAAAGTTATTTTACTGCTTTTGCAGTATTTTGGATCAAATAAATGCAGGCTTGGTGAGCAAAAATGACTTCTTAAAAAACATTAGGAATCTTACTGTTAAAAAACGTTTGCCTGGCAGTGTATGTGATTTGCATTGCATTAAACAATACAAAACTTAATCTCTTGGATGAAATAGTTTTGCAAGCTTTAAAATGCTATTTAAACCAGCGCTGTTTTGTATGTGAATTGACAACACTGTCATACAGTGAAGTTGTAAACATTTTTCCAGTACGTTTTATATTTATGACATTTTTACTACGTTATTATAAACGTTTCGAAACATTTATTTATTTATTTATTTTTTCCTGATTGAATTTGTGATGTTGTTAACATGTTAATACCGTAATTATTTCGTTCCAATACATTTCCAATAACTAACCAAACACTTTTCCCAGTAAACATTCGGTATTACGTCACTTCCTATTTAATGTACCCGCGCGCGCGATTCTGTGAAGTGAATTCCCTTTTCAGGCTGAATGTGACGACCGTTGAGATTGTCCAGGAAGGCGATGATGTGGTAAGTTGTGTTATTTATCAAACATTAGTAATCTTTCCTTATTCTTTAATTTTTTCTAAAGTAGATGCAGAACCAGCTAAAGGCCATCTCGGTCAAAAATGAGATAATGATGCTGAGTGAATGCTCCCGACACATAGTACACGTCCATAAAATACTTTTACTTCAAACTCGCTAAATTCCAGTCTCAGCCCAATCAGAAGTACCAGTACTTACATAGAAACCTATACAAAGTAGCCAGAAAGAAATGCTCATTTTAAAGAAATACGTCAGATGAATTTAGAGGCTTTTGCATCTGAACTCTTCAAATATTAGTTTGGTAAGATGAAATGTTCAGGTAACACCTGCGGCTGTATTTGATTCAAGCGCGACTCGTTTCAGCACAGCATTCCGTATCTTTTAAACAAAACCTTTTAACAATTTTATTTCGTAACGTAAAATACTGTTCCTGTCCAAAACTAATAATAACGGAAATACTATTTGTTTTCAATCCTTGCTTCAGATGTTCTGTCTATGTCTACTTAATGACAAATTGGTCATACCCAGAAAAGATTCTCGTTGTCGATTCAGTCAGATTCGTTTAGAGTGATTGGAGAACTGTTAACCGATTCATTGAAAGGTCCGATTCAAAAGACAAATAGTTCACGATTCTGATATCGCTGTGTAGGTGAATCTCTTAAGCCCCGTTCACACTACACGCGACACGCAGCGACAAAGCGACGCGATCCCATTCATTTCAGTGGAGAGCTGGCGATTTCCGGCGACAAGAGCGACAGCGAGCTACAGCGACCGTTGGCGACCGGATGGGGCGTGTCCAGCGACGCGACAAAGTTCAGAATCTCTCAACTTTATGCAAATGAAGAGCGACTTTCTGGAGCGACAGCCAATAGGAAAGGCAGCGGTAGAGCTCATGTGATCGTTCTCCTCTGAGCCGTAGATAAACATACGCAATGGAAAAATATAGGCTATGCTTCTCATTAGTTTTTTGTTTGTATGTACAGATTTAATTTATATTTATATTATATTTAGTCTTTTGCCTCCAAAATGTTTGAATTTAACGGCAAGAAACCTGACTCGCTGTCAAGGCAACCAGTAGTGAGAACGCCCACTAGCAACCTCGTCGCCAGCCTCTAGCGACATGCAGCGACAGAAGTCGCTGCTAGTGTGAACGGGGCTTTATGAAACTCTTTCGTAAGCGACTTTTAAGACGCTTTATCATCTACATTCATATTTATCTGTGCGATTAAAATGCAGTATGACAGACATAAAACATTAAATCTTCTTTAATTGAAGAGCAAGATTATGCCCGCTGGGGAATTCTTTGTGTACTAAACAGGTTTGTCAAAAGTCTTAATACAGTATCGTTGCGTTATGGTATTGGCATGCTGACAAACGTGCTTGCAGAATGACATATTGAGATGTCATTAAAAAGCATAATCACATTCCTGCAAGGGAACTGTTATGTACGATTTTTAATCGCTTTAGCTTCTATATATGTACACATTTAAACAGATGAGAGATTTTTTTTTTTTTTTTTTTAATTTATTAGAAAATTACATTTTTGCCATTAAGCATTATGCAAGCAGTTAAGCTGAATGTTAAACATCTGGGAACATTCAAAACAAAGCGAAACTGTCAAACAACAGCAAAGAACGTGATTGCTTTACCGGCTAACTGATCAAACGCATACAACTAACACAGCCCATGTTTGTTCATGTCATGATGAATGGTGTTAAGTCAGTGTGTTTTCCTAATCACACGCCGCCCACCATCGGTCCCTGGTCTCCACCACTAGTATCCCATCATGACACAGCATGGCTTTGAGGTCCCCTGCTCGGAGGTGACGGTCAGGCAGCGGATACTGTCTGGTGAAACTCCGTGACACAAACCCATGCTCGTCCATCCTCACCCCGTGCCGACCTCTGATCAGCAGCCACCCCTCAAAGACCTGTATGAGTATGTCTTCTGGTTTAAACTGAGTCACGTCCAGCAGGACTTGAAATAATGGCTCTCCTGAATCCTCGTCCTCACTGTCTGCTTGAGCCCCCTCAGTGTCCATTTTAACCGGCAGGCATTCAGGTCCTGGCAGGGCAAACAGTCTATGATCTTCAGTGCATTCAGAGAGATTCCTGGCTTTGAAGTGCTCCTGGTAGCGAGCAGGGCTTGATATCCAGTGGGTAATAGTGATCCCCTCTTCTGCCATGGCACGGGGTGCAGAGGTTCCCTTTACTTTTTGTTTAGTGGATGTGAAGTAGTGCAATGCCGGTTGAACCAACCAAAGCTATTAAAAGACAGTCCTCTGCTTAGGTTTCTGGGGAAGGGATGGGGCGGACCATTTTTAGAGCAGCCAAAGAGAACTGATATCTTCGTATTACTGTAGGATTGAAGCTTGTACAAGCATGACACATTATGTTGTTAAATACACTACTGCACTATTTACTAAGGTTTTTTTCAAGACATTAAATTTTATTCCTCAAGGACACAATAAACTAATCAAAAGTGACATTAATGGCATTTATAATGTTACTGAAGATTCTGTTTCAAATAAATGCTGTTCTTTCAAACTTCCTATTCACCAAAGAATTCTGGAAAAAAGTATAACAGATCTGGCAAAAATATTAAGCAACACCTTGTTTTTTAGCATTATAATAACAATAATAATAATATATGTTTCTTGAGCAGAATGATTTCTAAAATATCATGTGATGAAGACTGGGGTAATGGTTAAAAATTCAGCTTTGCCATCACAGGAATACATTGCATTTTAAAATATATATTTATATAAAAGGATATTGGTATTATTTTTAAGGATAAAGAGATATTTAAAGGTTAAAGATATTTACATATGATTTTGGCATGTTGGCAAAGGATGTACACAACAAACAGGTATGAATGATAAATCTATGCTGCCACCTTGTGGTTGTTTATTATGAGTACATATTGTTGCTGTACCGGGGTGCACATAAGCGGTGTGCTGGCCCACATGCATGACCAAAATAAAAAAATGTACTGTGTAAATACGTTCATTTGCTTACTGACATAGTAATCACCGTTTTAGATCAACAAACTGAAATGCTGTATAAGATTTCTGTTCAAACTGAAAGCCTAAATCTAGGCTATCCACTGCCGTTTTCAAAGTACAACGCAAAACTGTGACATTTTATTCACTGATATACTTACCTCAACCTGACAAAACAAAAGCTTGCTGATTTTAAGTTTGAAAATTATGGAAATTCATATTAAAAATAAATAAATAAATAAATAATTAAAAAGTAAATATTAGCACGTTATTTTAAACGTAAAATTATTAAATATATACAATTATTTCATTTTTTTGTTTTATACTCCCTTTTTATTTTAAATATACTAGTATTATCACATTTTATTATTTTGTTTATTATTTTATTTAAAAAAAAAGTATATAAAGTGCAACAATATTATTATCATCACTATTATCAATTTATTTTTTTATAGTTATATTTAATGGGTCACACTATGTGCGGTGTGAGGGCCAAACCAAATCTCCAGGGTTACTCCAGGGCTACAACAAAACTTATGTGCACCCCTGTGCTGGACATTTGTTTTGCCATAGTTAATTGGTAACAGAGGGCCACTGAAACTGAACACATCAGTTAAATAGGCCTGGATTACAGTTTGTTTATGTCTTTGGTCTTTGAATTTATATGCTTGTTCAAAAGTTTGGGCTTGGTAAGATGTTTATAAAAGGAAGTCTCTTGCTTAGCAATGCTGTATTTGTTTATTTTTTTTAAAAAAGGGAACTATTATTATCATTTTAAATACCTGTTAATAACAGCAACATGATTCACATTTGCTCACTTTATCTAAAACTCCTTCAGAAATCATTCTAATATGCTGATTTGATAATAAGAAATATTATTTATTTAAAAATGTTATGCTTAATGTTTTTGTGGAAACCATGATCAGTTTTTGAATGCAGAGATCATATAAGCAGCATTTATTTTAAATAAAAATGTTCGGAATATTACTGTATAGCATGTTTTTACGGCCTCTTTTGACCAAATTAATGTGTCCTTGCTGAATAAAAGTATTAATTTCTTTAAAAAGAAAAATTACTAACCCCAAACTTAATAGTTCATACTGTACATTGGTGTATAAAGCTGTTCTCAAATTGTTTGGAAAGGTGATAAATTCGATTCTGTTAGAAGTCAAATAGATACCGTTATTGAATATTTATTTGAATGAAAAGACAAGTCAAATTTGTTCACATAATTGTGAACATTTATATTTGAGATCTTAATAAACTGCATATTATTTAGACACACCAGCAGCATGCTGTGATAATGATAATTCAACTTGCACTTTTCTAACTCTGTTTTTGAGTTTTTTCTCACTGAGGAAAACAGTTATCTCTATTATCGTCATTTTGATCTTCAGCACTTTCTTAGTAGAAGGAAGAGAGGAATGCTCACACATATAGCTCATCAGAAAATAGAATGTGATTATTTCAGTAAAACTCAAGTACACTGACAGAGTCTACAGTATTTTTGCTCTATATAATTCATTGTGTGTAGGTGTGTAAAAGTAACTAATCCAATTAGGAGTTTTATTTTGCAGTACGAGTCACTGAGCTGATAATCTCTTGAGACAGCGCTCTACTAATGCCCTTTAGTTGTTGTCTTTCTCTCTCTCTCTCTCTCTCTCTCTCTCTCTCTCCCCTTGAGTATTCACCCACCCCTAGCTCTTGTTTATTTATGAATGGGAAATGAACAGAACTGTTTCCTCTTTTCTCCATCCTTTCATTTGAAGAAGAACCATTGATTCTCTTCGTATAGTGTCTTTCTGTGTTCCCGCTTCAAAGCCGTCCTCCTCCTGCCCTCATCCAGTTACTCTGGCTCAGCTTGTTTGTTGTCTGGGGTAACGCTGTTGCTGGGGACGATGTCAGAACACATTCAGCTCTCAATAGCCCTGTGTAGGATTGGCTTTTACACGGTAAGCCGAGCAAGTCTCCATATTTTGCCGTACATTTTATGCAGGCATATTATGCATTTGGGTGTTTGTCCAAACTTATTTTGTTGGAATTATGTTGTGTAATAATGTAACAGGCTACCTGAAGCTACAGGTGACCATCATACTCAACAACAAACGTAATGTTAACTCTATAGTAGTTTTCACGTGTAGATCTACATGTATGGTGACAGTAGCTAGAGTCACAATCTATGCTCGACAGCTTTCATGAGCTGGTCACAGTTCAAAAATGATTAAACTGTGGTGAATGTAAGTGTGTGTTCATCCCCAGGGAGTAGTGTGTCAGGTGTTTTTGCCAGTTAACCCCCAGGTTAACTTCTGTGCTTTTATATTAGAAGTCACAGGGGAACCTTATATGGTAGAAAAAAAAATAAAACTCTAATCCTCTTGTGACATGTTCTTTGTTATGACATGTGGTCTTTCACTATTTATCTAGTCTTCCAGCTTAAGTTACCTACTACTGAGATGTGCCGTATTGTCGTTTTGTTTCACTTAAAAAAAACTTCTGTTGGATTATGTCTTTAAGCTTCTTGCGATTAACATTAAAGGATGTGGGAACAGGAATATTTGTGTGATAGCTGGCAGCAGTGTTGGTACGTGATGTACTGCTTTGGTGAAGATTGTCACACCCTCACATAAATTATTTATATTGTAGATCTTATTTAGTATCCAATCACTTCGTTTGTTTAAATGCACTACCCTTCAAAAGTTTTGATTCAGTATTTCTTATGTTTTAGAAGTGATTTTAAAATGTTTTAAATGGGTCCTTATATAGAATCAAAATATTCTTGATATTTAGACTAGTGCTGTCTAAATCAGTGCGTTAATAGGCAATTATTTCCAGTTTAATGGCATTGAAAATATTTAACAGTTAACGCGGCACGGGCCTAGGGTTGGCGACCCCACTCACAACTGCTGCTTCTGTTTCCTTTTTCTTGACAAGAAGTGTTTATTTAGTCGCAGAACGTTTTAACGATCACATCAAATAGGAGACTTTTTAGATGCACACTTCAACTTTACTTCAGCATCAGCCGCTAGTCAAACAAGTGCGGAAAGGACAAGGAGCTTCAGTAGAACATCAGTGAACTATGGTCAGATGAGATGTTTGCAGGCCATCCCTGTTGAAAAATCCAGCATATGCTGGTTAGGTATGTTTTGAAGCATGGCTGCTGGTTTGAGCTGGTTTAAGATGGTCGTCATGTGCTGGACTTAAACTGGTTTAAACTGGTCATGTGCTGGTCCTAAGCTGGTCCTGAGCAGGAGCTAGTTGCATAGGACCAGCACATGACCAGCTAAGAACCAGCTTAAACCAGCAGCCATGCTTCAAAACATACCTAACCAGCATGTGCTTTTTTTTCAACAGGGATATGTCAGTAAAAACTAAATTTCCTGTCCTGTCTGCTGTTATACTGTGTTTATAGTGCATGGTCTTCAGTTGCATGCACAAATGTGCCGGCGCGCTGTAGCCTGCATCATTTCATATTAAAGTGTGAATGAAACTACAAGCATGCGTGTCAGATCTGCATTACGTTCAGTAGTGGCAGCTCTTAAAGTAATAGCAGCCGAATAACCTAATAACCCAGCTGCTCTGATGTCTGTTCATCAAAGAACAAAACAAAAAAGAGGAAATCAATAACTTTTGTAGCTTTAAGGATTGTTCTATATTTAATTTAGCATTTAGTGTTTGATAACTTTATTAAATTTTTGTGTATTTCCTACTTGCTGAAGGGCACTGGTAAATAATGGGTTTATGTGATGATTGTTTTAAGTTCACTTAAAGGGGTCCTATTATGTTCTTTTACCAAGTCTTGATTTTGTTGTGGGGGTGTACTAGAACATGCTTTCATGCTTGGTGGAAAAACGCATTATTTTTCACATAATTTATATTATTACAATATCTTTCTGGCACAAATAGCTCGATTAGTTCCAGGTTTAATGAAGGCCCGCGCTCCGAAAAACGAAATGTGTTGTGATTGATTAGCTGTCCCACTGCGTTGCGATTGGCGAACAGCTTAGATGGTGTTTCACCCCTACCCAAAGCAGCAAGTTCCGTGTACAACTGTTAGCACAAGCTAGATTAAAGTGATTCTTACGTTTTGAATATGGATATTTTTCACAAAAATGCATCAGTTCGCTACAGGAGGCCTTTACTGACCCCCCCCCCCCGGAGTTGTCTGAGGCACTTTTTATTATGGATGGATGCACTTTATTGGACTTGTTATTGGAATTTATGGCTCTCAGTTATACTGTAATGTTAGTATATTTAACACTACATATAGTCAGGTTAAATATTAGGAAAAAAAAACAATTTCCTAGAGACATCAGTAGTATTGGTATCAATGATACTTGCCTTCAGTAATAAAAAGATGCCATTAAACAGATATTAAAAGTATACTGTCTTTATTTTCTTTCCACATTAATTTGAAGATTGAATGTAAAATTATTGCAGTGTAATAGTATATTTAAAAACGTTAATGTTAGGTGGGATTAATCGTGATTAATTTCAGAATTTTTTTTTTTTTTAATTGATTCACAGCACAAATTTAGACATAAAAGAGTATACTCTATATTTACAATATACTGCAAGTTTCAAAACTCAAAATCAACTCCCCAGTTTAAATGTTAGTTATTCTTTTCTACCCTTCTGAAATGCCTGGATTATAAATTGGGAGAACTTTGGCGTTACAATTTCTCCTCGACACACCATTGTTGTATATCACCGTCATATGTAATCAAGAAGGTGTGTTCTAAACTCATGTAAAAGATATTTTGAAGAATAGTGGTAACCAAACAGCTGCTGGTCCCTCTTGACTTCCATAGTATGAAAAAAACAGTCACTAGGAACCTGAATAGGTGTAGTTACCCACATTCTTCAAAATATCTTCTTTTGTGTTCAGCAGAAGAAAGAAATTCATGCAGGTTTATTGTAGATCTTACATTTTCATGGCACAGTAAGTAGGTTGCAAGCATCAGGTGTGTGGCCCTGTGATTGTGGTGTGTGCTTGTGAGGGTGAAGGTTTTATTGCGTCTCATTAATTTTCTATAGCACCTTTATTAAGACTGCAATGGAGGGGGAAATCACATGTCTTCTATTTTAGTCCTGGTCTGAAAATGTGGCACATGGCAAACGGTTGTCAGGCCTCTCACTCTAAATACCCTACCCTCCTTCATTCTCAGTTTTGCCTCTGTATGTGCGTTTGCATGTGACTGCATGTGTTTACTCAGTTCTGATGTCAATCTGACATGTGCTTGCTTACACAAAGCTGTTACTGACAGAATTCAACTGCTTATTTTTTTCTAACGTTCATGAGATGGTAAACCTTTGTTCACTGTTATTAGGAGCACAGTTTTCCTGTACAGAATACCAATGAGACGTGTGTTAACTGCCCGTTTGTTCCGTTTCAGGTGGCCTTTGTGCTGATAGTTTGACTGACAGTAGCAATGTTTGCATTCATTAGATTTGCTGAGAAGGCTCTGAGAAGGTTGTTTTTAGAGAATGCTTGCCTCAGATTGTTCTAAAACACAAAGCCGTAATTAGTTTATTTCCGGTTGGTTATGCCTGTATATTTATTGATATCAGAAACAGGAAAGTTATGAAATGAGCTTCATCACTACCCAACAACACTAAAAAGTACAGTATTGTCAGGGTTTCAACATCAACTTAAAGGGGCCGTTCACCCAAAAATGGATATTTCATTATTTTACAGTTCAATTCTCTGGATGATATGCTTGTAGAATCTGTAAAATCAGACTTATATCAGACAGAGCTGTAATTTTTTATGTTAATATTTACAGTATAAACCATTTAAAATAATAAAGACAATATCTAATGCCAGTCCAAGTGTTACACTAAGACTAATTCTGTGAATGATTCAAAATGTGTATAAATGAACCTCAAATACTTTCTGTTTGGGAACCACATGGTGGTGCCATTTGATTAACTATGACCCAAAATATAATGTACTTTCAAAACAGTTGATTTGCGGTTTTGATTATCCTGTTACTTCTATTCTTTTGTTTTAAAATAAAGCTAAAGACTAAATATTATTAATTATATTTTTAGTTAACATTTTTGTCCGTTTTCCTGGAAGAGAAAAACTGCACATATCTGCTAAAAGTACATTTTGTCAACTTTTAAGAGTATACTACTACAACGCTGACACACGTGGACTAAAAGCCACAAAACAAGCAGGTTTATCACTTTTTTTTTTTTTTTTCCAAAATTAGCATTTCAATCTTTCTTTGACCACTAGTGGTCAGTGTATCTGTTTTATCATGTGGACTTTTATTGTGAAGTTTTTTTTTTTTTATTACCATTGCTTTGTCTTCCTGTTTCCTGTGCTAATTGCATGCCTTGTTTTTTCTCATTTTCTGCCATTGTGCATTCTTTGTGGCTTTTCCTCATATCTTTTTTTGAGATTAGCCTCTCAAGGAAAGGATTCTAGGATGAGATGTTAAGATGGAGAAATCAAATCAAGACACATTCATAAGATTCACTGAAGCATCACTTTAAATTAATGTCAGTTACTGATGACTGTGCGTATCTGGTTTGCGTTGCTGCATTTAGAAGACTAAAGTGTCAATTTCCAGGTCACAGGCTGGCTGACAGAGCTGCAATATGACAGTGCTGGTCCTGGAGCAGCCCTAACACTGCACAGTGTGTATGTGTCCTTTATTTGACACAGTTAGTTCATTCCATCTTCACTCCAGATTGGGGGAGCTCCAGGACTATGTTTGGGAAACACAAAGTTAGAACAATCAGAAGAACCACGTTTTGGTTAGACAGCTTGCCTTGGTGTTTACACTGTCGTTTCAAAAGTGTCAATAAGATATTACTGAATATTTGTTGCTTTTATTTAGCAAGGAGCCATTAAATTATTCACAAGTGACAAATACATTTTTAATGTTACAAATAATATTTCAAATAAATGCTGCTTTGGTTTTTCTTTTCATCAAAAAATCCTGAAAAAATGTATCACAGTCTTCACAAAAATATAAAACAGCATGACTGTTTTCAGCATAATAATAAGAATGATTATTGAGCGTTTTTACGATTTTTTTTTGCCCTTTTTTTGGCTTTGTTATGATAGGACAGTGTAGAGCAGATAGGAAGAAAAATGGGAGGGGAGGGGAAGGAGGGGTGCAGTGGTCAGGTTTGGGAAAGGTCCTCAAGCTGGGATTTGAACTTGGGACGCCTGTGATGTAATGGTGTTATATGCCGGCGCACTATCCACTAGGCCAGTGTTTCTCAACTCCTGTGCTTGTGCCCCCCCGGGGAATGTTTAGGCCCTCAAAAATGCAATTCATTTTGGAACAGAATCATAATAATAAACAAAGCAATTCCAATAGGGTCTTCGTACCTCAGTGCTCGGGCCCTAAAAATGTTGGTAATTAGGTGTGCACCGAAATGTTGGCATTTTCGGCCAAAAAAACTAAAACTGTCGAAAATATACAGTGCGCCACACTGGCCTGCAGTGTTCAGTGCGCAGGTTTTACTCTCCCTCTGGCTGTCGTCACTGCGTAGTGTGGAAAAATTTTTTGGAATGTGCGGGCCAACAGGAAATTTCTATGTACCTCTGATCACTGATCTGTTCTCCACTATGCTCTGCTCACATGCTCTGGTAATAATAACTTTGTAGGGCTATACATTAATTGGTTAATTTGTCAAAAAAAAAAAATTGATTCTGTTGTGTAGAACTGATTAAAAATAATATATTGATATTTAATATTAATCATATTATTTAATATTTAATTTTCTGTCCAATTTTATTGTATTTATTGTGTATTGTGTATTGTGTATTGTGGTTTTGTGTTTTTTTCCAATTCTGTATCATATTGTATTCAATTAAAAAGTTACGAAATTACTTTATATTATTTAATAAAATAATGAATAATTATTACAAAACATTTTCAGTTTTGATTTTTGGCCAAGTGCATCCAGAAGTTTTAGTTTTGGCCCAGAATTTTCATTTCGGTGCATCCCTGTTGGTAGTCAAACTGTTTTGAAGCCCATTGACTTCCATTGTATGAATGAAAAATACTTTTTATGTTGAAAAAGTCATATAGGTTTGTAACATGAGAGTAAATGTTGAGATTTTTGGGTGGGCTATCTATCCCTATAACAGAAAACATTTCTTTTGTACATTAGATCAAAGATTAGGTTAAATTGGCTCTTTATGAGGTTTGGGAATAGTCTTTCCAGCCACTTTGGTTGATGCAGTCCAAATCGGCAAGACTGAATGCCAAACACTTACAAATGTGTTGACTGGTGGATGAGTCAGGATTGGAAAGTTCTAGTTATGACCCATTTAGACCTGTGCAGTTAACACTGTGTATTATTCGTACATCAGTGAAGCCTGCCATGTTGAAATGTTGAAATGCAGGCACTGCAATGCAGATGTGCCATACTGTGAGGGGGGAAGTTTTTAAAAGCTTCAAACTGATGATTGCAACACGATTGTTTTGTACCAGAGACTAAAATCTGAAAAGACTAAAGTCTTTCAATATGTCTTTTCAGTGAATCCAGTTGTTTCTTCAGTCTGGCAGATTTCGTATGACTTATGGTTGGTATTTTCCATTTCACTAAGAATAACACTAAGAGTTTTTATTGAAGATAAACATTCTTTGAAGGGAAGAGTTTCTCTGGAAATCAGGCTTTTGTCAGCTATGGTTTATCAGTTATAAATAAACACCTAATATTATTGTTGGATATTATTGTGCCTAATGGCTATACTGACAACAAAATCAGTGTTATTTTACTATTATTTATATACTATTAGTATTCATAAATATTTTGAATTAGCTTTTATTTTATTAGATTTTCATTTGTAGTAAGTTTTTGTGATTTTATTCTTATTATTTTTAATATTTATATTTAGCTTTATTTATTTTAGTTGTTAGTGCTTTAGTTTAAACCCTTTTTTGTAAGTTTTACTCTATTTGTTTTATTTCAGTTTTAGTTTAATGAATGAAAACAATTTGTAATAATTGTAATTGTAGTTAACAATAACGGTATTGAACAGGATCTGAATAGCATCTGTTAATCTGCTTTTAAACACAAACCACATTTACTTTTAGTAACTTATTGGACATTTTATCTTAAGCAACTTAATAATGAGAAACTGCAAATGTCAAAATGGCTTCAGTTCATCAACACGTTGAGCCAATCCAATAATTGCCTCCAGCAGGATAGTAAAACTATTCCCTCATCCCTCCAGCATGCGTATAAACTCACTGATGTATGAACCCCCTAGAGTTTTATTAATATCATTTGTATGCGTTATAGGTTGTATGTATTAATAGTGACCACTAAGTGGCAGAATGACCTTGCTGCTACATGGCCAATCGTTCCTTTTCAGTTCAGTGTAGTTGAAAAAGTTATTAAATCAGACCTAATACATCCTGACATTTATGACTTTCACACATATTCAGATTTGAAATCTCTGTTTGTGCCATGTGTTGAAAACAGCTGTTCCTGTTCTTCATTCAAACTGGAGTGTCTGAATGTATGTCTTAATGCTGAGGGAAAGCCATTATTTCCAGCTTGAGATGGGTGGGCTTGGCAGTGGGGTCCCTGAATCTGGTTTGAGTTTACTATTACATAAGTGTTGAGATTGTTGTTTTTGAAACAAGGGGTCCAAAAAAATCAAGAAAAATAAAATAACAAACAAAGGGCCTCCAGAAACAAATGTGGTGTGCAAACAACACAGGGCTTTTATGATTGGTCTCTCTCTGCAGCGGCTGTGGAATTCTCTGTAGACATAGTATGGGTCAACAGAAATAGAGAACCCTGTTTTTGAGGCCCATGTTCTGAGCTGCACTAATATTAACACAATTTTTTTTTATTTATTTTTTGGTGATCTCTTTAATCTAAACACATGAAATTGTACTATATGTGATGGTAAGTTTGTTTGTTGTGTAAATCGTGTACAGTTTATAAATGATTACCCAGTTTATTTAAAACAGTGGTTCTCAATTCCAGTCCTTGTGATTTAGCATGTTTCTCTTATCACTTCCTACATTTGTTCTATTTGGTTATTCCACCATGATTCCAGTTTGAAGGGAGCATATATGTTCCGTTCAAAAGGCATTAAAGTGTGTGAGATGTAACTTTAAATTGTATTTATTTACAGAGGTACATTTTGTTAAACTTCTCTAGTAAGTTTTGTCTGTGTGTGAAGATGCTACAGGCAGTGGCGTGGTGCAAATCCATGAGTTCTAAAGTGAAGTAAACTGTGTAGAGACCATGTAGGTCAGAATACAGTTCTTGCATGGAGCTCTCTTCTAATGCCGGGTACACACCACAAGATAATCGGGCTGATTTTGGGCAATTTCTCCCCTTCCGACAATCTTAGGTAATGTCCCGATTATCTTGGTGGTTCTAAAGATTATCTTATGAGATGTTCCTGTGGTGTGAGGTGTGTTAAGAGTAACAGAATCTGCTCGGAAGAATGTCGGAGGCGCCCCGATCGCAAATCGTAAAACTGCAACATGTTGAATATTTACGATCAGAAACCCTGATATGTGGGGGGGAACTCTGAGGACAAATGCGCGTACAATCTGGAGATTATCACATGAAACGAAACAATATCCATTCAGAAAGCGAGCTGACAGAAGACGGAAGCATAATAAATGCAGTCATCGCAATTTCGTCCTGCATATATATATGTAACGCGATCTGCGAAAACCCATCGGACATTTTCAGGAAATTCGAAAAACAGGTTGAATATCAATTTTTGTCAGAATGCTAAAACCGTAACAGTTATATTAAAAGCTAACATAAGCAGTAGCATTTACAAATTACAGCGTATCTAAAAAAGTATGATACAACAACAAACAAAACCACATACCATTCTGAAATGTCCTGTAAGAGCCATGCTTGCCCAGGTTCTGCCGCAATCCTCGTCACTTATATGCTCTTTGTCTCATTTGGGCTCAAACTGATAAGCAATATTGACAACGCCATTGTTTACAATACAACCAGATCGCATGTGAGGGGAGGGACGTTTATGAACGTGCTCTAGCGGTTTAGCGAAACGCAACACACTGGGCCATCTAACCAATCTAAGCCTATTGCGTATTTCTTCACAAAACGGGAAATCATCCGATCGTTTATCAGAGAAGGGACAGAGTGGAGTAGAATAAAGGTAAATTATGTGAAAAATTATGCATTTTTTTAAAAAAACGAAGCATTAACATGTTAGACTGCACCCCATAAACACAATCAAGCCTAGAAAAAACTAGGGATGTGCCGATCCGATACTCATATTGGATATCGGCTCCGATACTGCCATTCTTTGTTGGATCGGCTATCGGTCAGAGAGGGCCGATCCAAATCTGATATTGTGCGTATTACTCTGTGTTACCATCAAGCCGCATAAAAGCATTATAAAGCACAATAACGTTTTCGTGCACTATATTCAAAGTCTTCTGAAGCCATACCATAGCTTAATGTGAGGTACAAAATTTTCTTATTTTAATTATATTAACACATTTAATTGCTTTTATTTTTGTTCACATTTTCATTTTCAATCATAAACCTACAGGGTGATCAATAGATTCTCATTTTTATGAACTTATCTATTCTTAATGCAGTATACTGGAGCCAAACCTGAAAAAGTAGACCAGAATATTCCACTGCGTTCCTGGACACACAATTTGCGTAGCTGTAATTCATAGGCGGGGATTATGCTAATTGTGAATGAACATGCACAAGCACCCTATTTATGAATGATTGGAATTCATTAACATACATGTTTAACTATCAAATCAGATGTTTACGAAGTGTTTGTGAAGCCGGAGGAGAGTTTCTGGGAAGGTCTGATTACTTATATTTTATAAGTTTTAAGTAAATTTAAGTAAGTAAACTGTAATAAAATAAGTAACGATATAAGAACAAAAACTAATTACAAACAATAGCCCAAATAAATAGAATAAAGATACACATTGTCTTTAAACAAAACTTTTTTCAGATAGGCCTAGGTTCGACAGTACTATTCAGGTACAGAAAAAATATAGAAATTAGGGATTTGGACGCGAATGGAGTAGACGTGTCTTACTCGCGCTCCCTGTAAAGATTTATTTTATCTTCAGTTAACTATCCTCTACCAGCTTAATAGTTTTGAATGTAGTTGGAAAACATATTTGATATCTAAGGAAGTAGAAAATGGCATCTAAATCAGCCAAACAAGCGAGGAAAGACACTACCGCCAAAGACGCCTGCATCTCACGGAGAGATTAATATGTCGGCCTTGTCAAGTCTGTTGGAGGAGCACAGAGCTGCTCTTTCTGCCGAATTTAAAACTGCTTTAACGTCTTTAGAGGCGAAACTTGACCTCGTCCAATCTGCAGTGTCGGACCATGGTTCACGAATAACATCATTGGAATCTAATGCAGACCTCGTCAGTGAGCGAATTCACTCGCTGGAAGCAGTATGTGCCGAGCTAACTGAGAACTATTCCAAACTCAAGGCCAAAACGGCTGACTTGGAGGGCCGCAGTCGGTGTAACAATATCAGGATAATTGGGCTGCCGGAGTCTGTCGAGGGCCCTCAGCCTACCATGTTCTTGTCGGAGTTGCTGTCAGAAGTTATGGGCGAGCAGGTTCTGCTGTCTCCCCCGGAACTCGACAGGGCGCACCGAGCTCTCGTTGCAAAGCCAAAGCAAGGAGGGAAGCTGAGAGCAGTAATAGTACGTTTTCATCGGTACCAGATTAAAGAGGCGGTGATGCGAGAGGCTCGTAAGAGAAGAGGATCGCTGCAGTATCGTGGCAAGCCGATCGCTATCTATGACGATTACACTCCAGAAGTTTTAGAGCAGTGCGCTCAGTATCGTGGGGTAATGGCAGAGCTTTACATGCTTGGATTTAAACCATCTCTTCTCTTCCCCGCAAGACTGAGGATTACGACAAAGGAAGGTGAACAAAAGCTGCTCACATCGGTAGATGAGGCCAAGAATTTCTTAACAGCTCACCATAACGCCTCTTAGTAGGTAGCGTTGGCTACTTGGTGGACTTGACCAGTGTTATACAAGATATAATTTCCTTTCAAGATCGTTTATGTCATGTGATGGACCATCTTAACTGTCTTTACACCACTGGATTTGTTCGTGAAAAAATATTGAAATTAAATGTAGTAATTTAGAGTCACTAGATCCTTCAAAAATTATTCTAATATGCTGATTTATTATCAATGCTAAAAGTAGTTGTGCTGTTTAATATTTTTTGGAGAGTGATGATTTTCTCAGAATTTTTTGTTGAGTAAAAAGTTAAAAAAAACAGCATTTATTGGAAATGTAAATCTTTTCTAACAATGTAAGTCTTTATTATAAATTTTTATAAATGTAACACTTCCTTGCTGAATAAAAGTAATAATTTCTTTCTGTATGTATGATATCTTAAGTGCAGCCTTGATGAGCATAAGACACATTTTTAATAAAGCATAAAAAATTACTGATCCCAAACTTAAACGGCAGTGTATATTAGGTTGGTGTGACTGTCATTTTAAGAGCTAATGCACAGACTGTATTTACAGTATGAGAATACTTGCAAAGACGGACATGTTGACATAATATTGTGTGTACCCTGTTGGTCCCAGCTGGTCCTTAGCTGGTCATGAGCTGGTTTAAAGGGATAGTTCACCCAAAAATGAAAATGTGATGTTTATCTGCTTACCCCCAGGGCATCCAAGATGTAGGTGACTTTGTTTCTTCAGTAGAACACAAACAAAGATTTTTAACTCAAACCGTTGCATTCTGTCAGTCATATAATGGCAGTCAATGGCTACC
Source organism: Cirrhinus mrigala (assembly GCA_036247105.1). Taxonomy (NCBI): domain Eukaryota; kingdom Metazoa; phylum Chordata; class Actinopteri; order Cypriniformes; family Cyprinidae; genus Cirrhinus; species Cirrhinus mrigala. The sequence goes on along the minus strand of CM070011.1, from coordinate 22,627,039 downwards.
AAATCTTTGAGAGTAAAAAAAAAAAACATACACAAACAAAACCAAATGAAACCCTGTGACTCGTGACAATACACTGATGTCCTAAGACACAAAACGATCGGTTTGTGTAAGAAACTGAACAGTATTTATACAATTTTGTACCTCTGTTTCACCGCTGTGTCCTACTGTCCTGAGCGCATGCACAGCGTCTGGCGCGTGACATGTGTACGTGCTCTGGCGTAGGAAACGCAAGCGGCGGAAGCGATCTGCGCTTATATGTCACTCATTGTTTACACAGTGCACAGAGATTGCGGACGTGTTCACTGGCACTGTGAAGATCTAAAGATATTTACAAGTACAGGTCATTGCAATGGAAGACGATTTTTATATATCATCAGACAATAGGTGTGCAACGGATCGCGGTTGATCCGTGATCAATGTGGATCATGACCCACGGTTCGGAACGCACGTGACCCCCGGATTAACTCATTTTTAAAACTTGCAGATTACAGTGTTTCCCCTGCCATTATATTAGGGGGGCAACCCCCGCCCCCCTAGAAGGTTAAGGAAAGTTTATTTTCGATATAGCGCCAGATCACAACAGACGTCATTTAAGGTTACCTTTCCTATAGAACAGGTCTATACCTTGTTCTTTTGTTTAACAAACGAAATAGCCGAAATAGTTATTTATCTTATTTACACACGTCATTTCTCTCTCTAATGTTACGTTACGTGGTCACACGTCTACAATTTCTCCTCCGCTAAAACGCGGACGGGATTGCGGAGTACATTCATGAAAACGGATTTACTCTATAGCACGGGATGCCACAGAATTCTTTAATTTTTGGATTAATAAATCATAAGTAGGTACCTCACTTAATTCGATTCGCGATATGGACTAGTGTCTGTGAATATTAAAACGCAAAAAGATGGTTTAAATATGAATCCTCCATGTTCCGCTTGGCTCTGCAATGAATGGCGGAGACGCGGCTTTGTTTACTACACAAATAGTGAAGCGCAGGTGACGCTCGCGGTTATTTTCGGCCTTTGCGTCTCATTATATGACGACATAAACGTACACTGCTCAAAAAAATAAAGGGAACACTAAAATAACACATCCTAGATCTGAATGAATTAAATATTCTTATTAAATACTTTGTTCTTTACATAGTTGAATGTGCTGACAACAAAATCACACAAAAATTATCAATGAAAATCAAAGGTCTGGATTTGGAGTCACACTGCAGGCTGATCCAACTTTGATGTAATGTCCTTAAAACAAGTCAAAATGAGGCTCAGTAGTGTGCGTGGCCTCCACGTGCCTGTATGACCTCCCTACAATGCCTGGGCATGCTCCTAATGAGGTGGCGGATGGTCTCCTGAGGGATCTCCTCCCAGACCTAGACTAAAGCATCCACCAACTCCTGGACAGTCTGTGGTGCAACGTGGCGTTGGTGGATGGAGCGAGACATGATGTCCCAGATGTGCTCAATTGGATTCAGGTCTGGAGAATGGGCGGGCCAGTCCATAGCATCAATGCCTTCGTCTTGCAGAAACTGCTGACACACTCCAGCCACGTGAGGTCTAGCATTGTCTTGCATTAGGAGGAACCCAGGGCCAACCACACCGGCATATGGTCTCACAAGGGGTTTGAGGATCTCATCTCGGTACCTGATGGCAGTCAGACTACCTCTGGCGGGCACATGGAGGGCTCTGCGGCCCTCCAAAGAAATGCCACCCCACATCATTACTGACCCACTGCCAAACCGGTCATGCTGGAGGATGTTGCAGGCAGCAGAACGTTCTCCACGGCGTCTCCAGACTCTTTCACGTCTGTCACATGTGCTCAGTGTGAACCTGCTTTCATTTGTGAAGAGCACAGGGCGTCAGTGGCGAATTTGCCAATCTTGTTGTTCTCTGGCAAATGCCAAACGTCCTGCATGGTGTTGGGCTGTAAGCACAACCCCCACCTGTGGACGTCGGGCCCTCATACCACCCTCATGGAGTCTGTTTCTGACCATTTGAGCAGACGCATGCACATTTGTGGCCTGCTGGAGGTCATTTTGCAGGGCTCTGGCAGTGCTCCTCCTGTTCCTCCTTGCACAAAGGCGGAGGTAGCGGTCCTGCTGCTAGGTTGTTGCCCTCCTACGGCCTCCTACATGTCTCCTGATGTACTGGCCTGTCTCCTGGTAGTGCCTCCATGCTCTGGACACTACGCTGACAGACACAGCAAACCTTCTTGCCACAGCTCGCATTGATGTGCCATCCTGGATGAGCTGCACTACCTGAGCCACTTGTGTGGGTTGTAGACTCCGTCTCATGCTACCACTAGAGTGAAAGCACTGCCAGCATTCAGAAGTGACCAAAACATCAGCCAGAAAGCATAGGAACTGAGAAGTGGTCTGTGGTCACCACCTGCAGAACCACTCCTTTATTGGGGGTGTCTTGCTAATTGCCTATAATTTCCACCTGTTGTCTATTCCATTTGCACAACAGCATGTGAAATTGATTGTCAATCAGTGTTGCTTCCTAAGTGGGCAGTTTAATTTCACAGAAGTGTGATTGACTTGGAGTTACATTGTATTGTTTAAGTGTTCCCTTTATTTTTTTGAGCAGTATATAAACTTAATCTCCAGAACTGCTGTAAGAGTCACTTCATGTAAATTTTACCGGTTCATTTGAGAAAATTAACATAATATCATAGTGTATACACACAAAAACTAACTGGCAACCTGTCAAAATATAAGTACGGTTTAACATGTAACAGAAATGTATTAGTCTTGTATTACTTTTGTACAGTATAATGTAGGTGTTTAAATATTCATATTTCTGGCAAATTTAAATAAAACAATTAAATGCAGAAATTATAATAATAACTGAAAAAAATGTTTGTTTGGCAGCAAATAAAAGGGTTTAATTTTCATTTCATTAATAATAAATGAGTGTTTAATGCCTGTATTTGATTATCAGACAAATTAAAACAAGCATTTCTGAAAAAAAAAAAAAAAAGATTGTAAGGCCCTGCTGTTTAAAACGTTGAAACTGAGATTTTTCGACTTATTTTTTCACTGAAATAAATGTTTGTTATTACACAGAGAGTAATGTACCAAAAAAAAGTACCGTGCTGTACCGTACCGTACACACCGCTTATAATTTGTCATTATAAGGTTTGGTCTGTTTTCAGGTCTCAGGTTGTTTTTCAATTGTTGCACTGAAGTAATGAAGTATTGAAGATTTTATTTTAAAATTGTATTTATTCAGCTGGTTATTTCTTGATTGTTTCTTGATTATTTCTATTTCTTATTTTATTTAAGTTATTTTTGATAAAACCAAAAGTTTCTTGCCATACTGTTCTTGTAATAAATGGAAAGCAAATTACATTTGACTTCTCCCCTTTTTTTGCTGATCCGAAAAATGGTCCGATCCGTGACTCAAAAACCATGAGTGATCCGAACTGTGAGTTCTGTAATCCTTTGCGCCACTATCAGACAGCGTGAATTTTTTTGCCCAACCGTATTTTTTTGAACCAGAATACTCAGAGTAAGAAGTCAGAGAGATGGAGGAAGCACCCGCAAAAGCACAGTAGCGCTCAGGACAGTAGGACATAGCGGTGAATCAGAGGTAAAAAATGATATAAATACTGTTTAGTTTCTCGCACAAACCGATCGTTTCGTGTCTTAGGACATCAGTGTATAGTCACGAGTCGCAGGGTTTAATTTGGTTTTGTTTGTGTTTTTTTTTTTTTTTTTTTTAAACTCTCAAAGATTTGGTAGCCATTGACTGTCATGATATGACGGACAAAATGCAACGGTTTGAGTTAAAAATCTTCGTTTGTGTTCTACCGAAGAAACAAAGTCACCTACATCATGGATGCCCTGGGGGTAAGTAGATAAACATCAAATTTTCATTTTTGGTTGAACTATTCCTTTAAGCTTAAACCAGCTCAAAACAGCAGCCATGGTTCAAAACATACCAAACCAGCATATGCTGTTTTTTTTTAACAGGGTATATTTGGCCATTTTAGTGTAATAAGCTACAAAAACGATCTCCACTACTTGCAAACTGTTTAAGAGTGCATGTGTGCATGCTTTGGAAGTGAGCGCTCAAGTACTGTTTCTCTAACGTAAGAGTTTTCTTTTCCGTCTTTTTGTAGTTGAATGGTTTAAAATCACTTTAAATGTTTAACTTGGCAAAAAGTGCCAATGATGTGTGCGGCTCACAGTGCGTGCACAAAGTGGTGCTGTTTGTAAAATTACATTCTCACAGGAAGTTTTCAAATTACTGATTTGATCTGATAATCTGTGTGAATCAGTTTACTCATTCAGCCTACATGCTTCAGAGAATATTTTTTGGGAGGGAGAATTTCCAGCATTATTAGCGCAGAACCTGTGGGAATGAGTACAATTATGCGCAATACCTGCAATCCTGTGCTAAAATTCAGGCCCTGTATTTGGGATATCCCCCTTATTTACTCAGCATATCTCTATGTAATATCTGTAATATTTATTTATTCATTTCTGCACATGTCCTTGCAGAAGTATTTTTTAGACGTACAAGATAAACCCATGTTGTTCTATAGCCCGTGCCTTACGCTGTTCTAATTATGCACTATTTTTAAGATATCAAACCATTTTAAACCGTTTCAGATTTGAATGGATATTATAAATCTACTTTAGTGGAAAAAGAATAAGTGATGGTCATTAACTCAGCAGTTTGACAGACAAACTCTGACAGTTGATGAGAAAATAAAGGTGGATGTCAGAACTGTGTCTCTGCGAATTCTCATTAACTTCGTAGCCTTTGAAACAAGCACAGACATCTGATGTCTGCCGGTGAGGCCAGTCGTTCCATCACTGAAACAATGACAAAATTGGTTGTCATGCATTTTTGCCTAATTGACTGTTTTGGTCCCTCAGATGAGTTCAGACCATCAGTTCTCCATGAGGAGGGTGGGGGGACTTATAGTGGGCATTCAGCTGCACCCAGCAAGAGTCTTCCGGAGGGTCTTTGATGGAAAAAGGCAGTTTGGGGCTTAGAGGCCACAATGGCTGCCATTATAGACCCCCCCCTCCCCGAGAGTCGATTTGGCGTTTGGAAAGATTTGGAAATAAGCACACTGAGTAGGAGTTGTATGGGGGATGTATGTTAGATATCTCAGGAGTACAGTGTTTGGGCTGTTTTTGTGGGGCGGCAATGAAGGGTGAAGGGATCTAGCCCAGAACCTGCTAGCGCATGAAGAGGTTATGGCCATTTGCATAATTAACTGTTGATGCAAACTCCTCTTAATCAAGGCCTATTGAAGTCGCCGACCCCTGCACAAAGAAGTCCATGGGAATGAGCATGCTCTTGTGTCACAGAGGTTAAAATATTAGGCCTGAAACTGTCAGGGGCTTTTGATTTGCTTTCAAACTTGTGTAAATGTTGTAAAAGAAGTGGATGTGCCATCGGAGTTTGCGGTGTTAAGAGAACGCTGCCGACCAACCTTTGACCAGATGTGAATTTAGCGCTCTTCGCTGTAATAACAGCCTTTATTTACACTAGATTTGAACTGAAATTAAATCCCATTTCCTTTTGAAGCTAATTTGAAGATGGATACGGGTATTGCGTTTTAATATTCAGGGCTCGAAATTGTGACCGTTTTGGTCGCATATGCTCCCAAAATTTAATCTGCGCGACCTCAAAATATATTTGGAAGCATTTGTGCGAGTGCGAGAAATTGTTGTGGTGCGACTTGTTTTCATCTTTTATTTACTATACTTTCGCTAGCCTATCTACTGCCCAGACTGCTGTGAGCTGATACAGTGTCAGGTTCGCCGTTCTCTCCAACATTACATAACTAATTAAGCTTGATCTTTACATTCTTAACTTTAATGCAGGTTTTAGATATTAGCCGTCAATCACTCCCTGTCACTGACACTGCGCTCCGCTGAAACTCGGACCGGCCGTTTTTTTTCTCTCTCTCTCTCTCAACCAACCTCTGTTCCAGATTTGCACAAACTACATTGAAATTAGGGGTGTGTGATATGACGATTTTTGATTGTGGACAATTAAAATGTCTCCACATTCTGCTTTTGAAGAAATATACTATATATCATGATACTGCGCACATTATGTCAGACGCAATTCTGGCGCCTCCGTCTCAATATACGCGGCATACATTCACATCAAATGATAACTCAGCTTCAGAGTTCCACTCACGCAGGGGCGTAATTTCCACTAGGGACACACTTTGAAAATCCCGATTGTGTCCCTCCACTTTCAAATTGTTTTGTTAAATTAATGTCTTGTATTGTAGAATGCACGCTCAGCACCGCCGAGAGTTTCGCGCCATCGTTAAAACGAAACCGAAAGTAAAACGCGCACGCGCCTTCAAAAGCAATTTTAATAACACGTTTAGAGAGCGGCTCCACAATGTGCGCAAATTAGGCTACATAACATATCTAGGCTGTAGGCTATAAGCTGTGTAGTTGTCTATAGCTCTGTATCATGCTTGAAAAATTTGGTCTCTATTTGCACTTTGAATATTGAGAGACTAGCCTACTTTGATTATGGCTGCATTTATTGTTTGCACTTAATACGACTAAGAAACGACTTAATACGACTTATTTTTTGTTATTTATACTGTAGATTGTTTAAAAATGCAGTGGTTGCCTCTAATTTAAATGGCTCTACATGTAATAGAGAAAATAAACATCTTATTCATGTACTCATATTTTCATTCATTCTTGTCCCTGCTTAAGGCGTAAAATAAATATTAAAAAAGGCTTTTGGAATCAGCCTATTTGCTTGTAAAAACATTGGCATTCATAATCGGCCATGAAGAATCAAGATCGGTGCATTACTTAAAAGAAATGCCAGGCCGAGTGCTGGCTGTTCTTCTCAATTGGCAGTTGTGGTGCTCCTTAATATTCATTTGGTGCTCCTAAATTTTTTTTTTGGTGCTCCTAACTTTTTGAAGTTGGGAGCACCAGTGATACCAAGTAAAAAAGTTAATTTTGAGCCCTGATATTAGATTAAGATTTGAGATGCTATCAGCGAATGCATTTTCTAGATAATGTGTTCCTAGAGCCTCAAATATTTTTCTTTTCTTATTTTTCATTCAAATTCTGGGTCATCTGAGGAGAGACTGGAAAGGATTTGGCTTGCTGAACAATAGCAGTACTTCAAATAGGCCGTCACTGAACAACACTGAACATTACACAATACAGAAACTTTATACTCCAGAGTATACAAGAGTTTACTTGCTGTTGATATTTTATGGAGCAAAATTTAAAGGTATGTTGAGAAAATGAATAACAGAAAAGGCTAGGAATTAATTTTCAGTAGTGAATGTCAGTAGTTGATGTATTTTTTAAAATCATATGTTTATAGTCACAGTAGTAATAATGTCTATACTAAATTATTCACTTATCAGTACTAAATGATACTTAATATTCAATTATTCAGCCATATGTTCTTCAAACTGTCATTCATTTATTTTTTTTTTTTTGACAGTGGTGGGTTTCCATCTAAAGTTGCGAATTTAACTTGGAATATCACATAAAACATTTGCTAATAAGCACTGTTTCTATCCAAGGATTCAAGGAGAACCAGATCGTCCCTTCCTGACAAACTGGCACTATATATCACTAAGAAAAGTAGGAGAAGACACTGGATATAATCATTCTGATATATAATAAATTACTTGCGCCTCAGAGCGAGCAGATGAAACACAATAAATGCAGCCATTGCTTTTGGAGGTGATGTTTGCTGTTTGGGAACGCAGTCATGTTCTGACTGTTCTCAATGTCAAGACAGTTCTGGGAGGCAATTATACAGAAAAACTTTGACAGACTTTTCTCAGGCATTTAAGAATGACCATAACAGCATTTCAGATGCTGTATGAGATCGGTCCACTGGTTAGTCTGGTTATGTCTTCCCATAGTGAAAGTCACATGACTTTTTTTGATGTGCATGGAAGAATTTATGAGGCAAATGTGCTTTCATTTTCCATTATTCGCATTAAAGGAGTAGTTCACTTCCAGAGCTAAAATTTACAGAAAATGTACTGAAGGCTGGGTATCGTTCAAAAATTTTCTATGAATGAACGATACTTTTTTCGATACCAGTTTTATTAAATCAATTTTAACAAGATTACATTATCTCAAAATATTTTTTTTTCAGCTTATTGACGTTTATACAGATTCAAAAACTCCTGAGCCACTGCACAAAGGAACAAAATATATCCAACACAATAAATCAGTGAAGATAATTATAATAAAGCTCAAAAAGTTTTCAGTTACACATCTGTTAGGCTACATTCACACTATTGCATGTTCGTTTTAAAATGCATACCTCAGACAGAATCATAATTTCTATTCATTTTCCACTAATTCACTAAAAAAAACTCTAGCACCTTCCAGAGCTGTCTGCCGGTATCTATAACATCATATGCCTTCTCTCTTCTGCAATCGCTGTTCTGACTCAGAGGACGTAACATATTTTAACAACATTAAACGGAAGTTATTGCAAACACTCGCTGGTGGTTTAAAATGAGTTTTGAGTAAAAGCGGAATATAAATCGTATTTATTGTCTTATGTAGCATCATGCTGTTGTGTTCGTGAATGATCACGTAACGCACACTTTCGGTCGTGTAGTATGGACAGATATCTTTTCTGAAATGCCAGTATGGATGAGGATTGTTTTAATTTTTTTAACAAAAACGCGCCAGTGTAAATGTAGTCTTACATCTAAGGGGGTTGTAGTGCTTTCACGTTACAGCCTCACTTGTGAGCCACATCTCTGTACCCGGTGTAATCTATGGCTCTGCGCAGGATCAAGGGAGCTATAGAGAGCAGACTGGCCCGCGTGAGGACGGTTTGTTGCTGCATCGACCAAAGCGCACTCACAGCGGAGCAGAGCGCACCACTGGCGCGCAAGCCACGTTCAATGTTCAAATTAGCCCTCTGAAGGGCTGCGCATTCCGCGTTCAGTGTGAAAGCCGCCGATCTGTGTGGCACCGCTTCTAATCGAACACACCTAGTGCTGCAGGGTTATTGGCACACTGATGTTGACGAGATTAACCCCTTAGGTATCGAAGTTTGGTGCCGAACAACAAGAGGTTTTTCGATACTCGATGGTATCGAGGCATTTCGGTCGGTGCCTAAAAAGTATCAAACACGATACCCAGGCCTAAATGTACTCACCCCGTTGACATCCAAGATGTTCATGTCTTTCTTTCTTCAGTCGTAAAGAAATTATGTTTTTTGAAGAAAACGTTTCAGGAATTTTCTCCATATGGTGGACTTCTATGGTGCCCGCGAGTTTGAACATCCAAAATGCAGTTTCAATGCAGCTTCAAAGGGCTCTAAACGATTCCAGTTGAGGAAGAAGAGTCTTATCTAGCGAAACGATTGGTTATTTAAAAAAAAAAATAAATGTAAAAAAAAAAAAAATTTTAAACTTCAGATGCTCGTTTTGTCTAGCTCTGCCATGTGCATGCATACTCTGTGCAGTCTAGTTCAAGACAGTTAGGGTATGTCGGAAAACTCCCATCTCATTTTCGAAATCGTCCTACATCGCTGTTTGTGGTAAAGGGCGTTTGACCACATTTGCACGTTTACTTAAACACTATGTAAACACTGGGTCGGTACTTCTGCAGCAATGTAGGATAATTTGAAGTTGGAGGACAAAATGGGATGGGAGTTTTTCGACATACCCTACCAGTATTGAACCGTACACGCAGAGCTAGACAAGATAAGCATTTGAGGTTAAACAGTATATAAATGTTTAATTTATTTAGAAAATGATTTATCGTTTTGCTAGATAAGACCCTTCTTCCTCGGCTGGGATCGTTTAGAGCTCTTTAAAGCTGCATTGAAACTGCATTTTGGAAGTTCAAACTCACGGGCACCATAGAGGTCCACTATATGGACATATTTTCTGAAGTGTTTTCCTCAAAAAACATAATTTCTTTACGACTGAAGAAAGAAAGACATGGACATCTTGGATGACAATGGGGTGAGTACATTATCTGTAAAAAAAAATTTTCTGGAATTGAACTACTCCTTTAACCCTTTTTCGCACAAGCCAAAAACCACCTCAAGCGAGTGTAAAATCTTTTTTACGAATTAAGTGATTATTTATCCAAATTTGGCATTTCCATCACTCGTTTCTGATGCTATTTTCAAATTGCACATTAAAAACAGGGTGATAGAAACAGCTAGTGTAGAAGGAAATTATATTCTTGTGTTCTGACAAAGGTAAACCGTAAACCAAAATAAGTTAAGGGGATGTTTCTACTGTTCATTTATCAGTTTGATTCATCAAGGTCACCTGGATTTGCAGTATGAATATAAATTTTGGTTTGTGTCAATGCAAAGAGAGACACAGATTGTCTTGTTTGGTGACAGATTGAACTCAGTTACTGCACTGTAATTGCAGCTATTTTTATTTGTTACATACTTTTTTGATTACTTGTTTGCTTAGTGTCCAGATTGGATTTGTTTTTGCCATAGTTGAACATGTTATATACTTGTTTGTATATATACAAACAACAATCAATAACAATTACTGTGGCCCATGTGCTGAAATTGGCACAAGGGATGTTCTCTATAAAGAAATCAAAGCAAACATATCCTGCCAGAAAGACTTGAAATTGTTATGGGTGGTGAGTGCATTCTGTCATGTCAACCTAATTCTCCAAAAGCACACAATGTATAAAAACAGATTTATTGTTCAGGGAGTCCCCATCGTTTTGTCTCGGGAGGCCTAGAGATGCTTATTAGGGAGGAGTTTGCTGGTTTGATGCAAATGCATTTATGGAGGAATTTTCCCACACTCGCCAGAGCCCATAGATTTGTTTCTATTAAAAATTGAGCACATCTCAGATAAATAGATGCTTTTTGAAAATGTCTGATTACTGATGTTAGAACGGGCTAGTACCCTCCTCCACAGTTCTGTTTTTTGGGGTACCCCCAACCCCCTTTGGCCCTCACACATTAGTTGCAGCACATTCAAAAGGGGGCCCTCTGGCTTTGATCCTCTAGATCAGTGCGGAAAACGTCTTTTTGCTTACATTGTGTGGTGGAAACCAAAGTTTTCGCCGCCTTATGCTAATACGGCTGAGCTAATCACCCTTCCCAATTACAAAATTTATATACCCAAATGCTTCCCCAAATGCCCAGCCCCCTCTGTTTTGCTCCCATTGCTCTTGCCTCTCCCCCTTGTTGGGAAGGTCCCAACTGTGCATGAATGTGGCCTTGGGTTGTGTAGAACATGAAAACATTCTTCTGAATGGCCTATTTCCCCTTAATGTACATTTTTACTATACGTATCAATTTTTTTTCCTTTTTCTATTCTTCAAATAGATTTTGTAATCTCCTGTCTCTTTATTTTAAAAATATTTGTAACTTTTGCTTGCAAAATATCTTTATTTGACTGTACAGAAATATAAAAGCTTTTAAGCACAAGCCTTTAATTCAAACATTTAATGTTAAGGACAGCTGACGTCACTCAATTTTATAATATCTTGATCTTGATATATTTGAGATTGTGTTAAAGGGATAGTTCACTTATAAATGAACATTTTGTCATTTACACACCCTCAATTTGTTTCAAACCTGTATGAATTTCTCCTGTATTAACATTTTTTAAGATACATTTCTAAAAATGTACAGGTCATTTTTGTTGTGATTTTTATTTTATTTTATCTATTTATTTATTTATTTATTTATTTATTTTTTTTTTCCAGTGAATGGGACTTGAAGTAGGGCCCTATGAATTCTGTGCTGCGAAAAAGTGGATGGAATTATGGAAACCAGTCATAAAAACTAAATTTACTGTATAATGTGGAATGTCACAGAAGTTTTAATGGATGCATCAAAAGTAGGTCAGTACACATCAATCAAAATGGGATATGGACTGGTGTCTGTGAATATTAAGCCACAAAATACTATTCAAAATATGAGTCCTGCATGTTTTGCGTGTCTCTGTATGAATGAATGGCGCAGACGTGCTGTTTCGTTTTCTACACACATAAGATCGTGTGATGCTTGCAGTGTTTTCACTCTCTTCCGCCTCAATATATGAGTACACGAACACAAACACAAACACATCTCTAGAACTGTTCTGAGTTACTTCATGAGCATTTTACCATTTCTTTTTAGTAAAACTAGGTCTTCACAGCAGTCCGTCAAAATAAAACTTCAGTTTAACTTGTACTACCACTAATAATAAAATGAATTATTTTATTTAGCAGAATTTCCAGTATTTCTGATAAAAAAAAAAAATTCTAATAAAATCAGTTAATTAGAGATGTTTTTTATTATTAATATTTAATTAAAACATTAAAGTAAAATCTAGAAAAATGAATGGAAAACAGCATTTGGTAAAAATAAAACTGAATTTGAGGAAAAAATAAACACATTTCAAAACATAATTTTTGTTTATCTTATAATAAATTGCTGTTTAATATTGTAAGTTTCATGATTTCAATTAATCAGACATGCTGTTTGATGAATAAACAATTATTTAACCATTAAAAAGAGTGTAGAAAAAAAAAAAACAGAATCCAGAAAAAGTAAAACACGGAATTTGGAAGTGGAATTTGAAAAAAAAAAAAATAACGGATTTCTTAGGGCCCTATGAAGACGTTAAGCTTCAGAAAGTACCCAAAAGAGCTAAAAGTAATCCATACAATTCCATTAATGTATGTCTAATTTCATACAATCTAAAGTCATAGTGTATGCATACCTTTATGTAAAGATTGCACCACAATTCATGTTAATCACTAATCATCCTTCCCTCCAGTGAACTGCTAACCATTGTGACCAAGACATTGAAGCTGAACCTCAATAAGTAGATCAGTTTGATTCATGAACAAAGGATTCACAATTGTTTTACAAATCGAGATTGAGATTCATTGACAAGACTCCTTGATCCCTTGATTCGCTCATAAATGGGACATTTTTACTTTTCCCGATGCACCGAAGAGAGAGCTAGAGTGGATGTCAGTGAATCTTGACTTAAATAGTTTTGTTCTTTTTCATACTGCACAAATCATATGAACCACATTTTTAATACACAGGTTACTTGGTTTGAAAGGCTCTTTCAAAACAAGCAGCTTTCTGTTATTTGTCCGAAATTCCTAATCATGTGGTTTTCTGTTGAAATGACTGGATTTCATTCAGGCATTCGCAGAACAGCGGTAAATGTGGCCGCACCTTTACACGGAGGCAAATAACTCATACAGGACTGGAACCACATGAGGATGAATAAATAGAATTGTTATTTTTTTATTTTCAAGTGATCTCTTTATGTAGATCAGATCACTCACCTAATAAGGCTCCCAATCAATTCTGTGCACAGTGATTCTAGCATAATTCTTCCTAAGTGATCCAGCCACGAAAAACAACCTCTTTAAAACGAACCATACGTGTGTATTGGAACGCGATCTGGGGAATGTACCCATCATAATTGCGAGGGCCCACTTTGATCAGTGTGTGAACTGTGCCGCTTGCCGCTTATTGCTATATCCAGATGGTCCTGGTGGGGGAACAAAACGTTCCCCTTGCCATAGGATCTCTCAATAGGCCGTCTAGACCAGCCTGAGCCCAGACAGATACAGCCTCCCATCAAATTAGCGTTTGTCAGATTTATGGTAATGGTCCGCAACAGCCTTCCCGTCGGTGACATCAAGATTTACAGCTGCGCACCCCCCCATTCCTTTCTGGGGGTTTGTCACCTCCCCACACATTGGCCTTATGCAGACATAGGGGGCTACGACCCAAAGAAATGGCCCAGTAAAAGCCGAGCCACCCAAGGTAGGTCAGAACAATGGCCGCACAGGGTTTGATAATCCCCTGTGATGAGGCTGAAGTGTTTGTGGTGCATGTGGAGCGCAGCTGGGGGGGGCTGTCGTGGGCCATGACAGTACAGACTACCACTCCATTGTCTGAGGGTTTCTCCTGTTTTGGATAAAGGGCCACGGGGGCTAAGTTGAGGGCTTGGAGGGGAACTGAAGACGCCCATGTATGTAGGTTACTGGGGTTCTTTCATGTGGCCAGCCACAAGTAACCTGATATCAGCAAGAGGATCACCTACTGGGAAATATTTTGCCCATCCTCAGTCCAAACGTTTTCCACGGCTGTTTTTAACCTCTGTTGGAAAGCTTGTGTTAGGAAAGGTTTTGACGTTACTTATGGGATGTTTATTACAGAAATACTTCTCAATCATCCAGCTCCATATTCTTATAAAACCAGCTGTTTTTTTTTTTCTGATTGTTTGGGGTGATTATGTAACAGACAAATTTATTGTATTATGTTCTTCATTTTCAACTATGTGATTGTTTTGGAAAATTTTTTTTCTGTGTGTGATGTAAGAAATACATTTAATGAGCAAAAAAATGTTCAGATCTTTGTCAGAGCATTTCAGATGGAAGGAATTTTTATATTTTTATTTCTTCATTTTTTTGGACAAGAGAATTAATCTGGACACTGTGGACTCAAAGTTACACAGCAAGTTTCTTGAAGCACGGTTTCAGTGTGTGATTAAGCCAAAGTGTATATGTACCATTATGACAACACTGAGAAAGCATTCCTACACCCTTAACTCTTCATGTCGGCAAGATATGCAATTCATAGGATAACATTAATGAGATAAAATATGGTCAGTTTGTGAAGGATAACAGCAGGGCTTGTCAGGTACAAGTACATACAGTGATAGCTAGGGGGAGTTGTAACCCTACATTGTGAACATCAGTAAAGTGGCTCTAGCAGTGTGAAGGATCTTCACTGGCACAGGTTGCAGGTATATAAATATACACTGTCAAGCTAACAAGTTGCAAAGTTGTACAAAAGACCATGTTAACAAAAATTATGAATTTTTATTATTTAAGAAATAGTACTTTTATCATTAAAGGGACAACTTTGTACCATGTCTACCCCTAAAAGTTGCAAATTGGTACCTTAGAGTAGCAATGTGTGTCCCTGAGTACTAGTACTATGCACCTTGTATGGATAAATAAGGTACCAAGTCGTCCCAATGACAAACTGGTATACCTCTAAAGCAGGGCTCAACGCTTACTTTTATTTTTAGGAGCACCTTCAAATCAATAATCAAAATATCTGGTCAAAAATTTTCCTTTCCATTATAAGGTGATATTTGACTTCTTAAAAAAATTTACAGGGAAATTTAGTTTTTGCCATTTTTCTAACTTTATTAAAGTATGTTTTATGGCAAATTAAAAAAATAATGTTTATAAGCTTTTTGAAATGTCTAATTAAAGCAAAAGAATAAGAACAAGTTACTAATCAAATGAAATCAGTTTTAACAAAATTAATTTGTACTACAGAGTTGGTACAGAAGAATTTAAAAGTGTATTTTCAGATGTTTAATGAGGCTCAGAGGTGACATGAGTGCAATTAAGTGCAATTTATGTTCATTGTTTTAAATATAAAAATTTGAATATAGAAATATGAAATGATTTAAACAACTGGAAGATACTTTAAGAATGAATCTCAAACTGCCAGTAAGTGGCAGCAAGTCACTGATTTTATTACTGAATCATTCATTCATTTGATTCGTTTGAACGGCTGATTCATTCAGGAATAAAGCAAGTGACTCTTTATGAATGGGTAATTGATTCATTGACTCACTAGATTCCTTTAAAAAATGTTTATAAACGAAACAGCGCTGTGTTTGGAGATGCGCAGCGGCTTAGCTGTGACTTGTTTCAAACTATTTTCGTCGACGAAATAGAGCAAAATCAGGCAATACTGTTTTAGTCAGACAATGTAAGTCACTTAATATTAACTTCTTGTTTATTAAACTGTTGTATTAAATCAATATCACATTTACAAGCTCCTTCAGTAATCATTAAAAGCTGTCACTCATCTTAATTCATCGCGATCTTGCAAAGTTCTATTATAATCGACTGAGCTCCCTACACTGCACAATGGATCTCTTATTTATACCGTCTACACTTTGTTTATGAAAGGATTCGTGAGATATGTCCATGATACATAACGGTGTAAAAACACGTAGAAACCTTTAAAACTCTCCTCATCGCAAACATCATGCTCATCCGGTCAGTCGCACATGGTGCCCCTAAATATTTTTTCGTAGTCGCACGTGGTAGTTTTCAGTCACTGAAATGGTCGCACTGTAGAGACCTGTAAAGGTACCAGCTTACCAATTTTTGTGCATTCTTTTTTGAGAGTTGGGGGAATATTTGCGTACAAAAAAACTATTAAACTTCATAAATGCTTCATATATATAGTGCAACTTTCATGGCGAATGATGAACACTTTTCATCTTTATTATGGGAAACATTTCATCCGTTTTTATTTTAAGCAGCACAGCAGAATCGAAACTCGTTGAGCTTCAAAGATAGTTTCTGTCCAGATTGACTCAACACACACTGCAGTAACCAGCCTGTGGTTGGTATGGCGACAGCAAGGTATGGTGTGGACACAACAGTCTCGCTGGCATTTATTTTTCGCCTCCCTCCATATGTGGCACGCCACTATACTGGCACAAGCTCCCGCTCCATCACGGCCCGTATAACCTCTCCCCCCGGCACTACGCTTGCCAACCCTCCGTAAGCCACAAACATCAACATGAAGAGAAAAAAGATGAATGAAGGTACCCCCCCAATCACCCCAGACTGCCATGGACTCTCACTATGAGCTGGAGTGTAGTCAGAGCCGTGTTATGACTGGTGTGTGTTACACTGCTGCTCCATCTGGACATCCATATAAAGCACTGTCAATTCAAAGGTCACCTCTGAGCCCTGCAGACAAGTGTTGCTAGCGGGTGTCTGGGCAGGGAAGGGTCGCCGGCTGGGATGATAGCGAGGTCTGTTTGGGAATGCCAGGCTCAGACTGGTCTGCCTTGGTCTGTGTCTGCATCTGGTGTCGCTCCTGACCGCCCCTCCCCCATTCGCAAGCTCATTGGCCCTTACTGTAGTCTGTTTTGGACACAATAAAAACAAACCTGACTGACCCCAAAACGCCCTGGAAAGGCATCAGCGTTGTAATCACTGCAGTCCAAGCTACTGATATTGACGTAACTGTAGATTATGTGTACGTTTTAACATTTTTTGTGCACTATTTGAAGTCAGGGAGACCCCAGGACCATTGTAATAAATGCTTTACGTTCATATTTTAATAACTGTTTATGATCTTAAGATAATTGATTATAAACAAAACTTTAACCTGATTAGTTTACATGTTGTGGCAGTAGATTTCTGTCAGTTGTTTGGTCAAAACCATGTAAAAATGTGAAGGGAATAATAATAAGCAAGTTTTATATGTACGCACAGACCATTTGGGGTGTCTTTTATGGAATTCTATTACTAAGTACAATACACCTTAGTGAAAAACTAATAGATTTAAAATTTATTTATTTTAAATATAGTTAAAGTCTATTAACATATTTACTGACATATCGCTGGAGACTTACTGATATAAAAATTGTAATTAAACTTTATTTGGAGTACTACTTGTGCACAATGCACATTCTTAATATTAAGCCTAAAATATGTTTTAATGTCATTGAAGAGGATTGTATAATTTTAAATATTTTGCATTTAAAGAATGATGTTATTTAAAGTGTACCTAAAGTATACTTGCAATAGTTCCACTTCAGCCAATCTAATATACTTAAGTATATCTTTAGTTGGACTTCATTGTTCCAATTTAGCAGACTTTAAATATACCAGTTTACCATGCTAAAAGTACAACTGCAGGGTGTTTTGTTAAGTACATAATATATAAGGGCATTTGTAGTATACTTAGCATGAACTAAATGTATTTTAAATACATTTTAGTACATTAGTTTTCACTAGGGTAGAAGTGGTAATTGTGACAGTTTAAAAATATAAAGTTGCAATTATGAAAAAAGTCAATTCTGATATACATTCACCATTAGGACAATTGGTTATTTTTGAGAGATGAAGTCAAAATTTACAAGATATAGCAAAAAATAGTCAGCTTTGAGATATAAAGTCACAGATGTAGTGGTAAAAACAAGAAATAAAGTCACTAAACAAGTCATTCTCCAGACATCATGAAGGTTGTGCTGTTGGTATTGCTTTTTAGTTGCCTTGCACTTCATGCTATATTGCATTTAGTACATTTTGCATAATAAGGCTGCTTTTGGATCATGAAATATGATGTCCTGAAGTGAATGTGGACCTGTGCTAATTTTACTGCAATATTTTCCACTCCGCAGTGCTATTTTTATCAGATGTTGTTCATTATGGACTTGTTTTGGCATGACCTGAAGCATTTTGGCTCTTTCATATGATTGATTGCAGCTAGGCATTTTTATATTTGTTGGTCTTCGCTGGCACAATTTCGGCTAATAATTTTCCAATGCGCTATTATGTCTAGTGTAGGTTACTTCCACACTGTGAATTAATAGCAAGATGGAATACGCTGATCAGGCAAAGAGGGGCTTACTTCAGCATGCCATCTATTGAATGCGGAAGATGATCTATGCCTTCACTTCCAGAGACACACCCTCCCGATCAGTGAAAGATGAACCTGATGCATGTGGAAAGGAGGTTCATGTTGGCTCAGGTTTGTGCTGATTTCAGTACCTCAGCCCAAATGACATTCTTCATTCACATTTAACCACAAAAGAAGTGAGGCATTACCGCTGCTAGTACTAGTTACATGACAAGATGGATTTCATTCAGAACTCACAATGATAGGAAATGTGAACCTTGTGTGGTCTACATTTGTGCTGTAGTCCAAGTCGATAGCTTAATGTAAAGGGCCCTATGATTTCCGTGATGCGGACAACACGGACTGAATCGTGGAATCCAGTCATAAAAATAGAATTTACTGTATAATGCGAAATGTTGCGGAATTTGCCAAATTTTGTATATGAGTACATGAACACATTAACATGACTAGAACTGCTCTGAGAGTCACTTCATGAGCATTTGACCATTTCCTTTGATAAAACTATAGTCATATCATAGACAAACACAAACTAAAGGTCTTCACAGCAACCTGTCAAAATGAAAGTTCGGTTTAACTTGATGAAACCGTGACAGAAATATATTACTCTGTGTAATGATAGTGTTACTGCTAGTTAAATTATTATTAACTTTTTCCCCGCCAAACATAATTTTCCGTTATTCATGTGACATAAAATATGAAAAATAATCGCATAAGTCGCATGTAAATGAAAACTGCCTAATGTTAGCGAGTGAAATGTCGATCCAGGAAGTGGTAAAGACCTGTGTAAGCTTTGAGAGTGCTGATGGAAGCCATTTACTGCATTTTTGTCCTGATAATAGTACTGAATATGATCCAGATGTAGAATTTGATAAAAATGCCATTTTCTCAGCTCTTTGTTTTTTTTTGTGAAACCTAACTATAACTTACTATGATCGAAGCTAAAAAAAAAATAGATTTTTTGTTTAAAAGTAGAGGGTCTGTTCTTTATTTTGGTGTATTGCATGTTCAGATATTCATACAACAATGTATTCTGGGGGCCATGAAATTTTAGTGAAAATCATCAAAAATGCTGGCAGTGGCTGGCAACTCTTTTCAAAAACGCTGGCAGGGAAATACTGTTTTTTTTTAAGGAATATTTACCAGAAAAAAGTTATTTACCAGAATGTATTTACTAGAAAAATTACAGTTTAAATTAATAATAAATAAATAAATATAATAATAATACATTTAAGTTGTTAAAATTTAAAGTTAATTTTATAAATTAATTGGAGATGCTTTTGACTATTCAAATTTAATGAAAACGGAATCCAGTAAATTAATGGAAATTGAACTGAATTGAAGAAAGAAAATGAAACGTATTTCGTAGGGCCATAAAAATGAGATTTTTGGATTTTTGTTAAATGTTAAATAAATTGCTGTTAAATTGTGTAAGTTTAATGATTTCAATTAATTAGACATGCTTTTTGATTAATATTTTTTCTTTTAACCATTAAAACATAGTCTAGACAATTAAAACAGAAAAATTTAAACAGAAAAAAAATATTGGATTTTTGCCAAATATATTTGCCGATATTTTTATTTTTTTTTTAACTCGTGTTGGCCAATAGCCGATGCCGATACTGATATATTTCCTTTTGTTCGGAAACAACACCAAGTCTCTCCTGTGCAAAAATTATAAGCGAATTTAATCTTGTTTGGTTTTTAACACGAACTTATTTGTTAGAATTAAATAAACAAAAATGAAGGAAAATGCAGTGGTATTTTTTATGTTTTTATGTTAAGATGTAACATTTATAGATGGTCTAAGTTGTACAAATTCTGAAACTCTTTTAGAGCTCATAATTTGTTTAAAAAATGTAAAATATTACACATTATTGAATAAATCAGTATATATAAAATTATTTAATTTTCAAGTGTGGTGTTTGTGATTTGTCTTTTTAATTCATAAAAGCTATAGCTTCTGTTTTTTAAATCAAAACATACTCATGATTTATGACATCAATTACTGCTTTATTTAATCAGAAACCCAGTTTAAATGTTATTTGTGTTTTTTACTTTCATTTTATTAGAAGTAGGCCAACAGCGCCCCCTATGGAATGAAAACACCTTACTGAACGGGCATTAGGACCTGAAATTAAAAATGTTAATTTCTAGAACATAATAATGTACGCTATTAAAAAATAACATAAATAACAGATTTGTCATGTTTTTGAGGTGCAGGAAAGCAGGAATCCTTCGAGGAGCCAGTGTCACTGTCAAAGCCACGGCGATGGGCGATGCACAGAGGTGCAGTTGGGGCGAACAGGATGGCATCACTGCCTGACACTTCAACGGCAGACGTCTGCTCCGTCTCCACACTCTCAGAGGGCAAACGAGTGAAATGTGAGCCCTGTCTGTCTGTGTGGTGCTTCCCTTGCTCTCGCCCCCTCATTTATTGGCTCTAAAAATACAAAGCTGTCATTTAAAATAGAGCAGACAAGTGAGCAACGGCTGGCCATCGTATGTCCGGGGGACAGACGGACCCTCAGACCCCCCCGGCCGACAGTATCTCTATACAGTATATGTCTGTAAGGCTTAAGCCTTCGGCCAATAACCCCGCAGAGCGATCTCTGTTGTGACTGCTGTTCACTCCGCTCCAGAGCGGCAGAGTGCAGAGCGTGTTACTTTTCTCATGATGGAAGTCAGACGACTGTTTTTCTTTATTGCTTGGAGCAGACAGGGTCCCCTTCACTCAGCCGAGGGGTCCATTCAGGAGAAGTTGGCAGGCGGGGAGTTGTTTTTGCAGTGGCGTATTGTTCAGCGTTGCTTCCATAAGGGCTGAAGATTCAATATTGTGGCAATGCTGAGTGGATTTGGCCCAGCTGTGTTCTCCTGTCTGCCGTGCTGGATTGTAGCGCCGTCGTATCTTTGTTTTGGTGCCAGGGCCTGGATCTCGGCCAGGCCTTTTAATTACATCAGCCGTTTGATGTCTTGACATCTTTTTTTTAAATAGAAAGCTGGGTGGGATAAGGGGGCCTGAGAGATTTTTGTGTGTGTGTGTGTGTCTGTGTGTACCTTTTAGCGAAACATTTCATCTGAAAATGCGCCACTGCCGTGTCACAGCTGTTGTCAGTCTGGAATATTTATACCTTCAAACATCTTCATTTGCATAAAAAGCAGTTCATCAGCTTTTACAACTGCCCCAACATCGGTGAGGTAATGTCTCGAGGCTCTCGAACAATTAAAGCGCGTCCAATATGACGAGAGCCAAAAGAATCAATCAAGAGTTAGCGTTTCTCGACATATAGAAACCCTTTTTGGCAGGAGCGTCTCGGTTTCGACCTGCCTCACTGGCACGAGAAAAATCCTGACCAAACAGTTGCTTGAAATGTGACTTCTCGGACACCTGGGAAATCCTTTATTTCGCTCTCCTGCAACAACATGGGCCGCTGAAGTGTGTGGCCCTGTGCTCCTGTGGGAGCCCTGATGGGCCTTGGGGTCAAAGCTCCAGGACGTGCCTTCAGCAACTGATGTAAATTTATCATCCCATCTGAGCACTGTAAGTGAAGGTGGGGTGAATAGGGTAAATTCATCAGCCTCTTACAGAACCAGATGTCCAGGTTGCTGTGTGACAAAGCTGAAGCATGTGCGACCGTGCCGTGCTACGTAGGACGGCCTCTCTGTTCCTGTTCCTGTGAAGGGCCTGTGAAAGCCATTTAGGATTTTAGTGATGGAAGAACACCAGAGCAAATGACACATTTGTTTGCCCACAAGCCTTCGATGTCCCTATTAGGATTCAGGAAGAATTACATAATACATGAGTGAGACGCAACACTTCTGCTGTGCAACTCATACAAAAAAAATAAAAAATAAAATAAATATAATATATAATATATATATATATATATATATATATATATATATATATATGTGTGTATTTTTTTTTTCAGATATTTTTAAATATATCCCATAATATTCAAAAATGACCAAAAATATTGTTCTTATAGATTAGAAAGTACATTTACATCTATTTTTTGATCATTTTGGATACATTTCCTCATATATAACTTCTGCTGTTATACAAACTTATACAGCACCAAAAAAAAGAAAAAGAACTATATATATATATATATATATATATATATATAAACAACACTGGTCCAGAAGCGCTTCCTGTTTTTTTTGTTTGTTATTTTTTTTTTAAATTCACATATACAAATACATCTTAAAGGTGCTAATGTAACATTTTCATCCAGTCAAATGTTATGTTGGTTGTATTTTTTTGTGATGTTTGTGTAAAGTAAAAAAAAAAGAAACAGGAAGTGTATCAGGACCAGCATGTTTACATCTAGCGAAATGGTCTATATATATACAAACACACACATATATGATTTTTATATAAATATTTTATATCAATATAAATCATTTTTCCCCAGATATTTTTAATTACATGTTTTTAATCTCATTTTTAACCATATATGTTGTTCTTTTAGATTGTATAGTACATTTACATAAATCTGTTTTTTGATCATTTTGGATATATTTCCTCATATTAATATATATACTTCCCAACCAAATACATTTCTATTGTCCCATATACATTTTAAATGTATTTTAAGTTTGGAAATGTATTTAATTGTCACTTGGATTACAATGTGAAGTGCAATATTTTGCCATTTGGATGTTTAAAGGAAATATATTTGAACAAATTGAACAAATATATTTTCTTGATCCACACTGTTTACAGCATACATTCAGTGTATATGTAAAATATATGAACAGTTTATTTGGAAAAACAGATAACTTTTTACAATTTTCAAAAATCATGTTTTTTTTATTATGTTTTCATGTTTTCATTGTGTTAGTTAGCAGTATTTTTTTAGTTATTTTTACTTAATCAAAATAACACAAATGCAGTTTGATTGAGATTAATTGGAATGCACAATGAAAGTACGTAATTTGAAAATTGTTAAAAATGGAGTGATCTGTTTTTGCAAATGAACTCTTCATATATAAAATGTAAAATATATCCCATATATGCCTTATGGGAATGCATAAAATTTTCATTCACCTTCCAAGTGAACATCCTTCTGAAGTAATAATTGTCTATTCAGATGGAAACCGCTCTTTATATAGAGTCTACGGCGAGTATGTTTCCATGTGGAATGAAATAATCCTGAGGTGAAGGGCAAAATCAAGCCCTGCCTGGCCTGCTAATAAAAGATAGGCCTATCTCTTTTTAGTTCTGTATACTGATCTCTCCACACCGGCTTTAACCGTCCCATTCACGGTTCACACTGCATTTGCCTCCTAATGTCTCCCAGCAGGCCTCCAGTCAAAGACAGTGATTCATAAAGTGACAGGTCTGTCTGCTGCCATGAGGACACAAGCTCTCAGAATCCTGCCTCTCTCTCTCTCTCTTTTCCACACCCTCCCCCCTAAACAGACACAGACTGCGTTAGACTGTCTGGTAACAGTCTATTTTACATGTCAGGGCAAGTAAATTCTACAATAAAGCCTGCCCTAATATCAAGCAATAGGAAAGGAGGTCTCAGACACATTAGAGCAGGAGAGGCAGTAAATCCTCTAGTTTGTTTAGATGCACGATCTTACACCAGTTATGCTTAATAACCCTCATACAACCTGTAAGGTCTTGTAAACAACATAAAGATTGTTGAGAGGTAGAAAAAACACAGTTCATAACATTTTTTTTATCAAAGAAAGTTTCATAGATCAGTCATAAGTTTTGAAAGCTGATGTATTTTTCACACAAAATATTAAAATGTTCATTTACAGTTGAAGTCAAAAGTTTACATACACCTTGCAGAATCTGCAAAATGTTAATTATTTGACAAAAATAAAAGGGATCATACAATATGCATGTTATTTTTTATTTGGTACTGTAGGGCCCTATCATTTCCGCGATGCGGAAAACGCGGACAGAATCGTGGAATCCAGTCATGAAAACGGAATTTACTGAATACAGTTTTAATGAATTAATCAAAAGTAGGTCATTACACTTAAATCCAACCGCAATATGGACTAGTATCTGTAAATATTACACCGCAAAAATACCATTTAAATGTGAATCCTGTGTGTCTCTGTTTTAATGAATGGAGCAGACGAGTGGTTTTGTTTACTACACACACTGAAGTGTACGATTTCAGCATATGTCGTCTCACTAAATGAGGACATAAATACATGAACAATGTCACTTCATGAGCATTTGACCGTTCCATTTTAGGAAAACTAGCGTTATATCATATACACACAGAAATGTAAAGGTAGACACAGCAACCCGTCAAAATAAAAGTCCGGTTTAACTTGAAGACATTGTGCCAGAAATATATTACTACTACTTTTGGGTATAATCACACAACATTTCTTCCATGTTTTAATTTTAATAGCAAAATCCCCTTTGTTTGCCAAAAAAAAAGTTTGCTTAATTTTCAATAATTGAAAGATAAATGAAATGAATGTTTTATGCTTTCATTTGATAACCAGAACACTTTAAATACACAACACAGAATTTCTGAGGGTAAAAAACCTTTCATAAGGCTATTTTAAGAATAAATTTGAATAAATTAAGTATGCATTCAAATAATTAGGCATGCTAAAACACAGAATTTGATAACAATAAAACATATGGTGAGAAAAAATAAAACATTTCATAGGGCCCTAAGCATGTCATTTTTGTTAAACTTTTATTAAATTGATGTGAAATTGTATAAGTTTGTATAATTTTTAATTAATTAGACCTGCTCTTTGATTAATACAATTTAATTTAACCATTAAAAAGGAGTGGAGAAAAATTAAAACGGGAAAAAACGGACTCCAGAAAAATTAAAACGGAATTTGGAAAAAAAATAAAATGGAATTTGGGAAAAAATTTCATAGTGCCCTAGTACTGACCTGAAAAAGATATTTTACATAAAAGACGTTTACATATAGCCCACAAGAGAAAATAATAGTTGAATTTTTAAAAATAAGACCCTGTTCGAAAGTTTACATACTCTTCATTATTAATGCTTTGTTGTTACCTGAATTATCCACAGTTGTTTTTTTCATTGTTGTTGTTGTTGTTGGTGTTTTTTAGTAATAGTTGTTCATGAGTCCCTTGTTTGTCCTGAACAGTTACACTGCCTGCTGTTTTTGAGAAAAATTCTTCAGGTCCCACAAATTCTTTCATTTTTCAGCATTTTTGTGTATTTGAACCCTTTCCAACAATGACTGTATGATTTTGAGATCCATCCTTTCACACTCAGGACAACTGAAGGACTCGTATGCAACTATTACAGAAGGTTCAAATGCTCACTGATGCTCCAGAAGGAAACATGATGCATTAAAAGCCAGGGGGTGAAAAATTTTGAATTTGAAGATCAGGGTACATATAACTTGCTTTGTCTACTGGAAAACATGTATCTTCTGTAGCTTTTGAAGATCAGTACTAAATGGAAAAAATATGATATTTAAGCAAAATAAGAAAAATGGACACATCTTCATTCTGTTCAAAAGTTTACACCCCTGGCTCTTAATGCACCATTTTCTCTTCTAGAGCATCAGTGAGCGTTTGAACCTTCTGTAATAGTTGCATATGAGTCCCTCAGTGTGAAAAGATGGACCTCAAAATCATAAAGTCATTGTTGGAAAGGATTCAAATACACAGAAATGCTGAAAAACCAAAGAATTTGTGGGACCTGAAGGACTTTTCTGAAGTACAGCAGGCAGTACAGTGGGACAAACAAGGAACTAATGAACAACTATCACTAAACAAAACAAAACAAAAGTTTTGTATCATTCAGGTAACAACACAGTATTAAGAATGAAGCGTATGTAAACTTTTGAACGGTGTCATTTTTATAATCTAAACTATTATTTTCTCTTGTGGACAAAATGTAAAAATCTTTCAGGTGAAATATCTTATTCATGTCAGTACTAAATAAAAAAATAACATGCATTTTGTATGACCTCTCTTATTCTGGTAAAATAATTAACATTTTCCTCAACTGTATTTTTTCATAATTTCATATTTTTAATGTTGGTTTAAAGTTAGATATTTAAAGATTGAAAGCAAGGGTAAAAGAATCTACACAAAAAAATGATTTAAATCATCAAAAAGCTTTAATGTGATCTTCATATAACAAAATCAGTTTTATTAAAAATGCACCCTGGAACATAAAAGTAGCCAACCGTTGAAGGAACACTCATAAACGTGGTCACTAAGAAAGCAGCTGTGTGGCAAATTTCATGTCCCATTTTGTCAATGAACGCATTTCATGGTGAGTTCAGGAGTTCTCCTCCAGATGTGTTGCTTTCAAATCACCGCATTAGTTCATCGGCATCAGCAGACGTCTTTCTTTGGAACATCATTAGCATTTGTCAACTCGGGCTCCTCAGTTTATTTTCCGACTGTCTTCTTTGGCAAACATACGCTTAAATTGTTCATTTTAGCCTTATCAGCAATCTAGTGAAAAGTGCACCGCTCTCAGCGACTAACTATGTTTGTCTTTTCTGTGTTTTTTTTATTATTAGTGTCTCCAGAAGTTGTGCTGTAGGGCCCCTCCTCCGCCTAGACCGGAGTATGATGTCGTGTGCATCGGACTGAGCGGTGCCGGCAAGACCAGTCTGCTATCTCGCTTGTGCAATGAGATCAGTGATGGCACAGTACCAACCACAGGTAATATAACATTTCTCCACAGCTTTTTACTGCAGCATTTTTTAAATGCTTTTCAGAGAGACGAAAATGAGAAACAAATCACATATTTAGCCCTGGGACCTAAAAAAGACAAGTACAAATACAAACCTCAGCTCCTGTTTCTCGAATAAACGTGACAGATCATTCCAACAAATCGACTTAGCACACTATTTTTGCAGTGCATTTGCCTCAAACCTCCACGCTTGTGCTCAGTACATATATCATATCTCCGGCTCTACACTTTCCCAGCGCTCTGGAACGTCTGCAAAATCTCTTCATTGTCACCATGTGCTTTTCAGCCTCTCGGAGCACTGAAAGCTGTTTAACGTTATTGCTGCAGGTTACCTCAGAGCCTCCTTTTGAACGCTACGCTGCTTTACCAAAGAAAGCGTGCACTTGCGATTGAGTTCCTTAGGCGTATATGTGTCTTTTTTTGGAGGACATCTGGGTTTTGTCATACAGACTTTCTTCCTTGTGACCAGAGTGTTGATTTCATTAGAACTCTTGGTGACAGGCTGGTGTATTCTTGAATATCTTCACCTCTCAAGATGGACGACATCACTTCCATTTTTGCTATCAACACAAATGGTTCTTTTCAGAAGAGAAGACACAATCGTGTCAGGCTTTCTTCGGCACGTCTCAACAACCGGAGTGTGATGTATACAGCACACTAGACGATACACAAACCCAGAATGTGCATCCAATGATGATCGGCCATTGTCTTTGGAGCGAACACCTGTTTTGAGCCGTCAAGTGAAGCAGTAATTACAAAAGCAAAGTGTTATTTGGCAGCCTGTCGTGGAAATATGGTTAGATTAAGTTGTCAGACTCACTTGTCTGCAAGAGCTGGCCTAGATGGAGCTTCTCACCTGCTTGTGATATATTTACTCTCACCTGGTGAGCATTTGAAGAAACTTGCCTTATGAACATTAGCTTTGAATTAATGTGGGCTTCGGAAGTTCAGTCTCACATGTTTTCGGTTACGTTAATCAGTGCCAAATGGTTGCCCTGTTTGCCGCTGCACGCATTGTTGAGAAACTGAACACAAAAGACATTCACTTTGACATTCGTTGGTGTTAATGTCCATCAGAAACCTCATGCCCATTTCCCAAGTGGAAAAATAGTATCTTTTGATTAAATAGGTTAGAAACTGTTTGCAAAAACCACCCATATCAATCTCTAGATGTCATTGCAGCTTCACATGTCATTCAAAACTTGTCCTTTACCCCAAATTTTAACACAAGATTGTTTTCTTCCACAGGTTTCAGCATCAAGGCGGTGCCATTTGAAGATGCCATACTGAATGTGAAGGAACTAGGAGGTAATAAGAACAGACTAAGAAAATCATCATGTCTTCTCCAAGCACTAGAGAGACGACTGTTGCCATGCTAATCTAGTTGTCTCTGGGACAGATCTCTTAGTTTAGCCACCTGAACTCCAAGAAGGGGCGCTTACCTCAGTGTCTCCTACTTCCTAGTAAAACCGCAGCTGCACAGAGGGTTTAAAGAGTAAGACATTACAAGTCGGTCAAGTTTAGTAGGCGTTTGCTAAGCAAATAAATGTTGTCTCTTCTGGCAGAAGGGCTTGTGAGCAGGGAAGCCGGGAAATAACAGGTTGATGTCTCTGATAGCAACACGCGTGTCTGCAGTGTTCTTTTTGTGGCATTCATAGAGTAAACAAATATGGTTTGACCAACTAGCATATTTTGTGGTGTAATCCTTTTCGTGATCAGTTTTGTCTAGTTTTACTAAAATATCAAAAAGGTATGTTTTGAATTACGTTTACTTTATTTTTAGCACCCTGACATTTTCCTTTTTAAGCATAAACCCCATAAAATTATATATTCATACCTTTAAAACAAACAAACTAAAACTTCAAGGTACATTCTCACAAAAAAAAGTAATCAAGTTAGCATGAAATGAAAATTTGATCTTATTGTGAATACTTCTTCTGACCTTGTAATTTTTATTCAGAGTTTCATAACTTGATTTTCTGGTGAAATGTCAAACTTTTTTTCTGGTGACGTATTCCGCTGTTCTTCAGTTCAAGTATCTTACCTGGGCTAAGGAGAAAAAGAACTGGACTGTTGCTCAGTGGTCCAAAGTCCCCTTTTCAAATAAAAGTAAATTTTGCATTTCATGTTGAAATCATGGTTCCAGAGTCTGGAGAAAGACTGGAGAGGCACAGAATCCAAGCTGCTTGAAGTCCAGTGTGAAGTTTCTGAAGTCAGATTTGGGGTGCTGTGACGTCTGCTGGTGTTGGTCCATTGTGTTTTATCAAGTGCAAAGTCAATGCAGCTGTCTGCCAGGAGATTTTGGAGCACTTTATGCTTCCGTCTGCTGACAAGCTTTATGGAGATGCTGATTTCATTTTCCATCAGGACTTTAGCACCTGCCCACAGTGCCAAAACCACTTCCAAGTGGCTTGTTGACCATGATATTACTGTGCTTGATTGGCCAGCCAACATGCCTGACCTGAATCCCATATGGAATTTATGGGATATTTTCAAGAGAAAGATGAGAAACCAAATAAACCAACAATGCAGATGAGCTGAAGGCTCAGTAGTGCCTCAGCAGTGCCACAGGCTGATCGCTTCCACGCCACACCTCTGATGCTGTATTTTGTGCTAAAGGAGCCCCGACCAAGTATTGAGTGTATAAATGAACATACTTTAAAGAACTTGAACTTTCCTGTTTTGCAAATCCTTTTTTGATTTATCTTAGGTAATATTCTAATATTTTGAGATACTGGATTTTTGACCTTTTTTTTTTTTGATTTTGACTCATCACAACTAAAAAATCATTAAAATTGAAACAAAAATTTTTTGAAATGTTTTACTTTACATGTAATGAATCTAGAATATATGAAAGTGTCATTTTGAACTTTTTCATGATATTCACATTTTTTTTTAGATTCACCTGTGTGTGTGTATATATATATATATATATGTATATATATATAGACTTTAACATTGTTTTCAGTTGATGAATGAACAGTACATAGTGCTTCTTTCTTCAAATAAATAGGCTAGCAATAGGCTAGACTTTGTGTCACTTTTGATATGAAACAAAGTCTGAATTAAAATTCCGTCCATTTCATTAGGAAATACCGTTTTGGCACTCTTTAATGTGGCGTGATAGATCGTTGTAGCTTCTGTGTACTTGCTTGTGCGTAATCAAACGCATAGTAAAACATTCGTGACAGTTTAGTTTTTGTTCTGGATCCAGCGCTCTGCTGCCACACTGGGGCGCACTCGCCACCAACTGGACAGGGGTGGGAATTGCAGCTACAATTGTGCAATAGATCACCCTCGGTGTAATCTGTCAAAATGACAGACGGCCTTCAGATATTTCCGTCACTAATAAAAACTGTTAATGACAGACAATTTTCAGTTGACGTGACCTCTGAGATATATATATATATATATATATATATATATATATATATAATATATATATATATATATATGTGTTAATTTCATTGACTAATAATTTTCGGCAATTATTTCATTAATAATTTTCGTCAATTGTTTACCAACGAAAACAAGACAGTGTTTCTCATTTTGAATGATAAAAACTGATGAAAATCTATTGACATTTTTGGCAAAGAATAAAAACAAGATGAAAATGTTAGGGAGGGAGGATTTGGGAAGAGATTTATTCAGAACAAATCTGCTGTGTTGTTTGGGGGGTTAGATGTGTACATTTGAACCAAGCTGGCATATATTAATCAAGCAACAAAAGAAAGACAGAAAATCACTCACTGCTCTTGACTGAATCACTTTAGTAGCTCTATTACAGATTAATCTAGTAAATAAATAATAAAATAATAAAATCTGGTAATTAAGTAGTTATAAAGAATGTATAATTAGCCTATATAACCATTGGTATTTCATTTAGAAGAAAACCATGTTCTTGTTTCTTTATGAGAAGTGGTTCAATTTCATTTTAATATAAAGGCATGTTGCGTGTCACAGCAGTTAAATCTGTGTCTATCATGATAAAACCTTAATATCAAATAAGTTTGGAAATTTTAGAGAAATGCTTAATAAATGCATTACATTATAACTAAACCTATTAGATTTTAGCCAAATAAATCTACCGTAGATTTAGTCAACAAAAATCTTATGATATTTAGTTTACTAAAACTAAAAGAATTCAGATGACTAAAATATGACAAACTAAATGACATTTTAGTCAAAAGACTATGACTAAAACAAAATCAAAATTTGCTGTCAGTATTAACGCTGCTCATTGAAAGACCGTAAACACATTATTATGTATATCATATGTTGTTTTGGAGTTGATTTGATCTTGTTGGTAATATGAATTGAATATTTGAATTGTTAATGCAATTCTCAAAAGTCTCCTTTAACCCCAGCATTTTGCATATATATGCATAACTAATCTGACAGGACAGTTTGTTTGGGCCGGATATGAGGCCACAGGTAAGATGTTGGAAGATGCTTGTTGTTGTAGGACTGCTGAACAGAAAGAGGTCTGTGGAGAGGGAAATAAATCAGAGGCTGACTCTGTTTATGAGAATGTTAGGGGAGCCGCTCTTTGAAGTGATTTATGTGTTTTGTGGGACGCGGGGGACATTACAGGTGCACTCTGTATCATGACAAGTGGCCCTACCAGCGCAACAGAATCAAGAGCCCACTTAAAGAAAAACAACAGGGATAGAGAACGCAGTAAACCAAGGGGAGGCCTGACTAAATCTGAAATGCATATGGAGGGCCGTGAAATGAAGCTTCTCCAGTAGGTGAGGTCAGAGCCTCCAGGGATGGTTTTAATGGATTGCGGCCTCCAGTGTTCTTTAAGATGAGGCTGATGTATCACCTGGAGCAGGATACATCTGCTCTGACTGAAAGTTTGCAGAGTACCTGAAAGGGAATGCAGCTGTAAAAGATGTGTTGTGCATGTGTTTTTATGCTGCCCCATTAACTGCCTTACTTTGGTCATTGACGCATATAACCTACTGAGATGTCTCCACTCTCGGTGAAACTATATTATTCCTCTGTTGTGCATCTAGATCGGTGGTTCTTAACCTTAACTCAAAGGCCCAATATATTTCTGCTGTGATTTTTGATAAAGCTTATTTTTAGACGGATTTTTCGGAATATTGATATTTAACTAACCATGATTCATTTTGGGATTCCAAAAGTCCCAAGAATTGTCAATAAAAACAATATTTACCAAGGCTGGGTGTTGACGCAGATTTCATTATTCAATTTCTATTCACAAGCTTGTGATTTGATTCCAGTTTGATTCGATTTGATATCGAGATGTACTATATATATATATAGTAAGTACATGGCAAATTTTTTCAGGGAAAAAAAACAACTTATCAGTGCTATAATTTTGAAGGTTAAAATTAACTGATTTGTATACAAACACTTAAATTACACTCAAGTTCTTATAATAATAAAGTTATAATACTAATTTTACAATTAGATTGTATCTCTACTCCAGTATAAACATTTAAATGGTGGCTATCATAAAAAAAACATGGCGGATTTATCCAAACAAATTAAATATTAAAGAATAGCAAAATTATAAATACATGCATCATATGACATATTTATTAACTAAATTGGATGTTCTTTCATGTTTGTTTCATGCTGAAACTGGTATTAAAGCGGAGGAGATGATCAGTTCACATGGTCTTCACGCTGCTGCTTCTCTTGTGGAGGCGCTACATCATCTGTCACTCCACAATAAGCAGCACCAAAAGGGCATTTGTTGTTAGAATACTCTCATAAAATGAACAGAATTTGAAATCTGAGACTTTATTGAATTTCAAAAGTAACAAAGCACAAAGCTTATTACGATTCATTGGATGGGAGGCGCACTACTATGTTCTGATCATCAACTGAAAACAGGCTAGACTAATCGATTCTTGGGATTTAAGATATCATTTTGTAAAAAGAGAATCCATTAAAACTGAGAAATCAATTTTTTTTTTTTTTTACCCATCCCTAATATTTGCTAAAGAGAAAAAATAAAATGTGGGTTAAGTTTACATCTTGATTTAATTTAGAGTTGGATTATTCTAATTTGAATATATGAATTTAAAAAAACAGTTTAAATTAATATTTGTATTAATATTTAATTTATTTAATAAATTATGTATTATTTCTTTATGTTTAGAATTAGGGATGTTCAATCCGGTTATTTTTACTAACCGATCGCCGAGGCCCGTTAACCGATTATTAACCGTTAACCGACAAGATAATTTTAAATTTTACATGCGCAAAAAACAGCAAACAACAGAACATGAGGACTCACATGGACACATCGCATCACGCACATGCAGCGCTTCTGTGAACGTAGAAAAACATTAAAGCAAGGCTATATATATATATATATAATGAATGACTAGGCCTATACGATTAATATTTTTACGTAATTAACAAAGCAAAAGAAAAAAAGTGCCACAAGTATCTAGTATGCAGAGTTTTGGTTCATTGTTGTGCTGCGCGAAAGGAAGACGGTTGAAAGCAGCATCCTATTTTTCTTTATTTTACAAATTTGGATTTGGATTTGTCGTATGAGAGACCCAACGTTAGTTTCAGTTTCGCTTTAGCCTAAATGAATTTGTTTTGGCTTGTCGTTTATAGAGCCTAGCTTCATATATTTTTCGTTCTTGTTCTTTTCTAAATACTGTTAAATTGAAAGGATTTTTTTTTTTTTTTTTTTTGGTGGAGCGAGGGGAACTAAAATAGCCTAGCCTTTGTTTATAGTGTTTGTAAACATTTCGTGTCGGCATCAGGTCTATTTCTGAACGTAATAGTAAAATGCGACTTAATGCTATAAGCCTAAGCGATTTAACTTTTTTTCTCTCAAAAATGCAACTGTATTTTATTTTAACCATCCAGCAAACATTTTAAAATATTTTGATAAATTACTGAAAAAAAAAAAGCCCTTTTAAACCGTTTAACTGATTGTATTAATCAGTCAAAATTCCTACTGTCAGTTAACGGTTAACCGGTTAAAATGAGCATCCCTATTTAGAATTTATTCATTTATTTATTTAAATATTTTAAGTTCTCCTGTGGTTCTCTTAGAAGACCACTATATAGCCCTGGCCCCCTGGATGAAAACCACTAATCTAGGTTGAATCTTGAGGCTGTTGTTGATTCAAAAAATCTTCTTGATATAAAAAAAATGAGTGCAAATATATAAAATTATAAATTTGTATCAATAGAAGGCTATTGAAAAAAGAAGGCTGGTGTGGAAAAAAAAAATCCACTTTTTACATTAGCTACATTAGTTAGATTGTCTACCAGTGAAATGTGCACATTTGATTGAATAATAAATATGACTTTCTTTTTTTATTTTGAAATATAGACAGTCATCTCTGCCCTTCTTGATGCACTTTAAGCACTTTAACAACTCTAGTGACTAAGTGGCTACTTCAGCAACTTAAGGGCCCTGATAAATGTCATTCACTGGTCTAGACTGTGCTTGAATTTAAGCGGCAGGGAAAATGAAATTTGATTAAATATCCTAAAAATTTTTTAGAGATGTTTGGGTGATATTAAGATATTTTTAATTTGTGCATACTCATTTCTCTTATGTTTACATATGGATTACATTTGCTGCCATCTAACACTTGAATGAATATCCATTCTTCATACTGCAAAATATAATGAAGTAATGGTTTGTCAAAAACAGTATAAAAGCCATTAATTGTTTTTTTTTTTTTTTTAAATTGGTGCATCTGTGCATCTTTTCAATTAATGTGTAAACGTGCCTATAGACAGTTTGCAATTACAACCATTTTTAGGCTCCTCACGTGTTCATTCTGTAGATTTAAATATGTGTATATAAATTTTCAAAGTAAACTAGGTGCAGTTAGTGGCTACTGTCTCTTTATTCAACCAGAAGACTGAAAGATCCCATTGGGCCTGGCACAGAGATTTACTCAACATAAACTACATCTGCGATGCTCACTTAGTAGTTACAAAGCGGAAAAAGCAGAGGAGGCTGACTCAGTACTATGACTGCGTGTTTCCGCTGCTAAATTGAGTAATGCATTTTTTAACACCCTCTCCCATGTGTCCTCAAAGCTTACAACTGTCAAGCCCTTTCCTTCTCCTTCCAGATCCGGGAAAACCATATTCTGACTCTGTATATATTTGTCTGTATCTCCAACCTCTCCCTGTTGTAAATGTACAGTATTTATTTGTTTTTTTAAAGTCTTTTATTTATAGCAGTGTGCAGTATTTCTCAAGCATCGGTGTTGTCATAAATCACACTACCGTTCAAAAGTTTTGAAAGCTGATATGGTGGTCAAGAATATTTATTCTAAATTATAAATAGATAAACTTTAAACACTTTTAATCAATTTGTTGCATTGTTGTGTGTGAATAAGTGAAGTATAAATTTCTTTCAAAACAATCATACTGACCCCAAACTGTATTTTACAGCAGCACAATAACAAAATGGAACCATGATGCTCTAGTTTTTTCTTGATTTTTTTTATTTTTTATTTTATTTTTTTTATTTATTTATTTTTTTGTTTCGCTTTGCTAAAACCCTGTATAGTCACCATTCACAGTCGAAACTTAACTACGACCAACACCAATTTATTTCCTCCATAAGTCTTTAAGTGACAATTTAGAAAGTCTGGCATCAAAGAAGATACAATTTTCCCACCGGGAAACGTGTTTGTAACATGACTTCAAGGACAGCATGAGAATGAACAAGTCTCTAAAGATTGGTGCTGTATAAACTGTGGAATGACAGGATGGATGAATGTGAATGTGAGAAAGTTCTGAATGTGAACTGTGAGCATTTGCCATAGTGACATATCGGCAGTTTGTCATACAGCTCGTGGCGTGAAGGCTGTCGTCCTGCTGCGGTTAACAAACTGCTTCCCTCATCCGTGTAATAATCCGCCCTGATGGCAAGAGGCAATCCGTGTCTGTTACCCTTTTGACACGAAGGCCAGCAATGCCCTGTGTGTGTTAGCAGTATGTCCGTTAGGTGTGAGGCATGACTGGCACAGTGAAGAGGCATCTGTTAATGGAGTCTGTGAATGCGCCCTCTCCAGTGACAATGACGTCAAAGGAGATTAGACGTGACTTTATGTGCGATGATAGCCCTTGCTGTGAATGTCAGACAATGTTATTCATTTCCTTACAACTTCATTTTTAGGCACAGGCCAAACAGTGTCCTGATCGCTTTTTTTTTCGAAACTTTTAATGTCAAGTGACTGAATCAGCATGCGTATTTCAGCGTGTGAGTAGTTATAACAGCCATCTGTGTTAACACCCTGGTTGTACTTGAGTATCTTACAGTCAGGTGACTACTTAGATTTGGAAAGCATGAATTTTCATACCATCTGGATATTTTTTTAAAAAATCGTTTTAATGTATTTAAAAAACAATGTTTCATATTCTTTCAAATTTCAAATTTATTCAATGTATATAAAAAAGTTTTACGTTCTTTCAAATTTTATTGAACAAAAATGGTCCTTGCTTATTTAGGAAAACAAATCACATGTACAGTGGGGTCTAAAAGTCTGACCACAAGTGAAAATGCCTAGTAATTAACATTTAACACTTTACAATAAGGTGTCATTTGTTAACATTAGTTAATGTATTAACTAACATGATCAACCAATGAACAATACATTTATTACACTACTTATTAATCTTTCTTAATGTCGTTCATTGCTCATCCGTTGTTAGTTCGCAGTGCATTAACTAATGTCAACAAACACAACTTGTGACTTTACTAATGCATTAGTAAATGGTGAAATTAACATTAACTAAGATTAATAAATGCTGTAGAAGTATTGTTCATTCTTAGTTCATGTTAACTAATGTAGTTATGTTAACTAATGAAACATATGTGACCCTGGACCACAAAACCATAAGGGTCTATTTTTTTTTTTAAATTGAGCTTTATACATCATCTGAAAGCTGAATAATAATAAGCTTTCCATTGATGTATGGTTTGTTAGGATAGGACGCTATTTGGCCGAGATGCAACTATTTGAATATATGGAATCTGAGGGTGCAAAAAAAAAAAAAAAAAAAAATGAAATATTGAGAAAATCACATTTAAAGTTGTCCAAATGAAGCTCTTACTAATGCATATCACTAATCAAAAATTAAGTTTTGCTATATTTACAGTAGGAATTTTACAAAATATCTTCATGAAACATGATCTTTATTTAATTTCCTAATGATTTTTGGCATAAAAGAAAAATCAATAATTTTGACCCATACAATGTATTTTTGGCTATTGCTACAGATATACCCCAGTGACTTAAGACTGGTTTTGTGGTCCAGGGTCACATATTGTAAAGTGTTACCAATTAATTAATCCATCCATCCAAACACTTTTGCTCTTCAGTCATTTTTTCCTAGGATACCTTTGTGTCAGGGGCATCATCTTTTATCTAATTCCTTCATCTAGTCACAGATTACATATTAATCAACATAAACAGCATATTCCCAGTGCAGAATTGATGGTTTCCTCAAGAGCATACTGTACCCAGATATCAAAGTAAAGTAATGATCTAGAACATTGTCGGGTTGTGGTGTCTGTTGTTTGAGTTAATATTTTTGTACTTCATAATGTTCTCTTGGGTTTTACTCCCGGGGCTAATGTACTGTATGTGTGCTAATCTTATTAGCAATGAGCTAAAATGTGATGCTACATTTATATCAAATACTATTTTGCCATTTTGCCAACTCTTATGTTATTTTAAGGAGTTTATTGAGTTCATGGAAAACAAATGTCCTGATAGGTGCTCTGTAACAGTCATCATTCTTTTTATTTGTACACACTTGAGATGCTTCCCGAGCGACATGAGAAGTCACTAGCTTAAAGTCTAAAGTTTTAAGAAGGATGTTTGAAATTCAGATATCTGATTTAGCTTTAGACTTATGGTTGTAATGAAGTAGGCTGGCTATTGTTCTGAACTTTTGAGGAGTTTGTGCATTCTTTCTAGTTTAATACAATTTTAAAAGGTGCTGTATGTAATTTTTTGACTGTACCAAAGCTTAAAAACACCATAAAACATTCACAGATGTTTGGGAAACTAATTTCACATACTTGTTTCCCTGAAAAACAATGCTACAGCCAGTTATTCTGCAATAAAATGCGCATGTGTTTTGGTCCATGTGATTCCACTGCCAGTTTAAACCAATAGTATTTCGACACCGCTAGTTTGCCAGAGAGTGGAAAACAGCGTATCGCATCCATCAAAGCGAGCAAACGAACTGGGTCGGAGATGACAGATTTTACCCGACTTAAAAATCTTCGGCATCAGTCAAAATAGACGCATATTAAAATGAAGATAAATCAACTCATCAACTTA
This sequence comes from Cirrhinus mrigala, assembly GCA_036247105.1. Taxonomy (NCBI): domain Eukaryota; kingdom Metazoa; phylum Chordata; class Actinopteri; order Cypriniformes; family Cyprinidae; genus Cirrhinus; species Cirrhinus mrigala. The sequence continues at coordinate 22,588,593 of CM070011.1, read as the reverse complement.
CAGTGTAAGGCTCGTTGCCTTCCATTGTAAATTGCGCTCATTCCCGTTGCATGTCCTCAATCTGACAACTCACTGGAGTGTCGCATTTAAGTGGGAGGGGAAGGGAGAAACAGTATTTAGAATTTGGACTGCAGTACCAATTTCAACCGCTAGCTGTCAATATTACATACTACAGCTTTAAAAGAGACATTGGATGCTCATTTTCCACAAGTTGGAATGATTCTTTAAGGGTCTACGTGAAAAGTCTATAACGTACTTTAGTTCAAATTTCTCCGTGGTAGTGTAAAACAACACCCTTTTTACCTTGTCAAAAACAGCTCTGTTCACAGTGACACGTTTCAATGCATGTCCCTTTAAATGATAATGAGCTACTGATCACCTCATCCTTCTCTTCCATTCTTGCGTTAAAGTCACCATTCTTATCCATGCAGTTATAAACAGCTTTTTAGAGGAAACAGCTATAATTTAATGAATCAACAGACCGTTGGCTAATCTTCAACATGTTTTACACTAAACAGTACTTTTGGATTGAACTATTTTTGAAGTTTACGTTGGAAAAAAATGTAGTTTTATAAGAGAAGTCACTGACTTTTTGCGACAGGTGGGATTCGGCTTACGACGCTTCTCATTCATTCCTTTGGTATCGATCAACAGCGATTGAGTGTCGCACAACTCTGACTGAAATTCAGTGATGTTAAGGCTGTACTGTAACTAAATACAGCCAATAGTACAATAGTAAGTAATACAGACCTCACTCATCTCTCAATAATTAGACAATCTCTGGCACAGCGTCCAGTGTAGACAGCATCACTGACTATGAGTTCTACAGTATTTTGTCTCTCATGTCCGGTGTAGATACGGTGTGAGACTGTTAACTTAGCCACATTTGTCACGGAACTTGCTAACTAGCACATTATTATGAATGCCGATTTGCAAAGGTTCATTAAAAAAAAACGTACACTCACTTCTGGTGGTGAAGCTGGATCAGAGCAGTTGGTATGTATCAATCATTCAGGAAAATCTGCTTTGTACTGTCGACCGTTTACAAAGCAGTCTGGTGAAATGAATCGCGCAAACATAAACTCATTTAAGTAGATTGGGGGGCGCATTCCCTTCAAAAAACAAAAAGTAATCCACTGTGTCTTCAGCAGCTCAGATGTTGGGAGTAAATGATGACTGCTATGTTCATTATTACATCCAACAACAACCTCAATCGCTTAAGAGACATTCTTGTCTACACCTGCTCAGGTGTCGAAACAATGGCAGACTGTTTACAGCTCACTCAGGGCGGGTCTGTGCTACAACGGCAGTGTCCATCAACGGTCGTGGGAGGGGCCTGTGCAAAGTGACATCACTTTACCCAGAATCTGTGAATGGCTTGCTCTGAGAAAGTGCTTATGATTTGTGGAGATTTAAAAAAAAGCACTAGGTGGATTTTTATCATTATACTTTTATACATTATTTTATTATTATGCATGAGCTCATCAGGGTTTAAGAATCTTGTTCTCCTGCATGATTTGAGAAATATTGCATATTGTGAGAGCATATTGTGCAAGAACATTTGACTAAAAAAACAATTATAGTCCTGAAATATTTGTTTTTTGTTTATGCCATAACTTTTCCATGTTAAAACTTTACCAAATCCTAAAATGGTGTTTTTTTTCTTTTTTTTTAATCCCAGCTTTTGGACTGCACTGTACACTTTTTAGAATGTCCTGCCAGCATTGAGTTGCTCCTGCCAAACCAAACCAAATTAGTCTGTGTAGTCAGAGTTTTTTTTCCATCGTTTTTAAATATTGAAGCCTGTAACTGAGTGATCTTAGTTAGCAATGACAAATATTGCTGTCATGTTTCCTTTGATTGCACTAATGCAATGCTGATGTCTAAATGTGATATGTGGCGACGGTATTCTGTTGTTACTCCCTTTCCATGAAATTCCATTCGATTTACGACACAAACAATTATGAGATTGTAATGGTGATGACATCAGGGATGCTGATGTGTCTTGGACTTGCAGAGAGGAAAGTCCAACTATGCAGACTTCTGAACCAGCTGGACAGCAGATGATGAGTTGAGTTTACAAAGATCATGACTGAATAGTTTTATATTAAAGATTCATATCTAAATACTCTGTTGAAGTAGGCTTATCCTTTCCTCCTGCAGAATCCTATCCCTGTTACATCAAGATATTTTTTAGGGGGAATCTATTCAGTGCTTGATAAGAAATTGTACTGTATAAAATTTTATATATATATTTGTTCAGGCACTGAAGTAGCACGATAGAATTCTCAAATGTGATTGGTCAAGCAGCTTTCTTTTTTTTTTTGTTGGCATTTAGTCACGGGAGTTTTCGCTGTATCACTCTGCATGTTCGTGTTTTCTGTTTTTCCAGTATTCCAGAACAGACCAGAAATTCCCGTCACTTTGTTCATTCATAAACACTGTTCCAGTCTGTGTTGCAAGAGACGCTTGCTACTCATGGAACACATTTTTTTTTCTCTCATGTCACCAATGCTGCTTTTATTTTATTTGAACAACAATGCAGTAAAACAGTAATATTGTGAAATACGGTGACAATTCAACATAACCGTTTTCCATTTTAATATATATTGTAATTTATTCCTGTGATGGCGAAGCTGAATTTTCAGCATCATTACCCCAGTCTTCAGTATCACATTATCCTTCAGAAATCTTTCTAATATGCTAATTTGGTGCTGAAGTAACATTTCCTATAATTATCAATGTTGAAAACAGTTTCTTCAGGATTCTTTTTAACTTTGTTAGTATGTCTTTCCTGTCAGTTTTGATCAGTTTAATGTGTCCTTGCTGAATAATTTTATTTCTTAAAAAAAACAAAATAATTTTACTGACCGCAAACTTTCGAATGGCAATGTAAATGGCACACGCATAATGCAGGAATGAAGTGTGGATTACATTAAATAACTGCCAAAGTATTTGACTCATTTATATTTAAATAGAAAAGAAACCTAAGACTCGGTTATGCTTGGTTGTTTGTACTGTCTGCTGCCTGTGGTTAGATGGTTTCGAGCTGGATACCATGACCTGGATCTGAGCTGTGGAAAGGCATTTGGAGACCCAAGCTGTCTGATGTGATCCAGGCAGAAGTGATGGACATTTAATGAGTTAAAATGAAACACTATTCCCTTGGAGATGTGGACAGACGAGCAGCCAAGACAGACTGTTTCAACATATCTGCATCTCTCTTGGCAGGTCCAGATAACAGGTCCTAGGAGGAGTAGATTGTTTTTGCAAAATTTCTTTTTTAGTCTCACACATGTCTTAGATAACGGTGCCCTGCAACATCACAAGCATGTACGGTGGGTTCTCCATTATTCTGTCAGAACAAAACCAAAATGTGTTTTCAATGATGTCTCGGGATGCCTCGCAAAAACATCAACGACTCTGGCTTTCTGACTGTGTTTTTCCAGCAAATTAACATTTGACTTCCTGACAAGGGGCATTGACCAATAGGTGGCAGAAGATGTCAGTATGATGATAGATGGGTACAAGACATGCTTCACTGTTCACTGATGCAAACCACACAGATCCAAATAAATGATCAGACCCATTCGCAAAGTACATCCACTGAGCTCCTCATGCGCTACGTACTCCCTAATCCTTGTTCGTTTGTTTGTTAAAAATTTTGGCTAATTAGATTATGCTTTCATCTAGCAGGAAGAGTGTAGTCTAGTGCTTAGTTTAATGTTTCTTTGTGTTTATATCCATTCAGAAAAACTGACCTAAAATCGTTGCAGAAGTTTTCAGATGCTGCGTGAACCTGCAGATAACTGAGATTATGTTTTGCAGGCCCTTTTTTTATTTACACTATGCAGTCAGCTTGAGTTTACCTTGTTGCTGTTATTCTGAGTGTGTTATGGGAAATGGTAAATGGTGTTGCTGGACTGTGGTGACACATCTTGATGGTGAAAGTCCAAAATGAGGTTACGGGCTCTTATGCTCTTATGTACTTGATGTACACAACTGTTCAAATGTTTGAGGTCGGTAAGACTTTTTAATGCTTTTGAAAGAAGTTTCTTATGTTCACCATATCGTGAAGTATAACCGTATTCTGTTTTAGTAAATGCAACCTATTCCTTAAATGGCAAAGCTGACTTCGTCCGGTCTTCGGTGTCACATGATTCTTCAGAAATCGTTCTAATATGCTGATTTTTATTAATAATCGAAATAAAAAACTTGCTGTCCCTGAAAGTTTTATGCAGTAGTGTAAATGAAGACGAGAGGTTAGTGTATGACTCACTTTGTAAGCATGTAGGTCTCATTCACACCTAAGGCGTAACCTACAGACAGATATAATTATCGCAAAATGAACCCTGACGGTGTGATCGGATCATCCTGAATAGGTTTATTTTCCAATAATAATAATACTTATTATTTGACTTTTTGCCAAATAAATACATAAATGGACATTTTAATTATTTTATTATGTGAAAGAAAGAGGCCGTGGAGTGCTGCTATGCACAACTGTGGAAATTGGTTGTCTGGCAACGATCAAATGTACCGTTTAGCAGTCATTATACATAAACATTTGACCGCAGAATGTCAAAATCTGAATCGAGTGTTCCAGAGAGCCGTGTAATAAAAACAACTACTGTGGCATGGTGAAGATATATCAATTTATAGCAGTAAAAAAGAACCATATGTGGACTACAAACCAGTAAAACATTTGTTAAACATTTGAACTGGCAACCTTGAGACTTGGAGGAAACCCAAATACGTTGTATAATTCCTGAAAAGGCCTATGCATTTCCTCTTTGGAGAAAGATTTTGGAGAAACTAATTGCTCAGAGTTGTCTTTCTGACTGTTGGCCTATTTCTAACTCCATTCTTTCTGTTTGAAATAGAATTAATCATTTGAAATAGTTAAATTAAGCAGATATTTGTGACACAAAACCGGTCTGAAGTAGCACGGGTATATTTATAGCAGTAGCCAAAAATACATTGTATAGGTCAAAATTATTTTCTTTTATGACAAAAAACATTAGAATAAGTAAAGATCATGTCCCATGAAGATATTTTGTAAATTTCCTTCTATAAATATATCAAAACTTAATTTTTAATTAGTTATATGCATTGCTACGAACTTTATTTGGACAACTTTAAAGGCGATTATCTTAATATTTAGATTTTTTTTTGCACTCTTAGATTCAGATGATGTATAAATAAATTTTAAAAAACTACTCTTAAGACTGGTTTTGTGGTCCAGAGTCACATTTCTGTGATTTTGAGTATAACATGTCTCCAGCAAGTATGTTATATATGTATGATAACATAAATTTGCCTTGATAATCAATCATATGTAATCATTAAGTGCCATTCTCTTTCATTATCTAAAAGGAAAAACATTTTATTTAATTTATACATCCGGTAACACTTCAGTATAGGGACCAATTCTCCCTATTATTAGCATGCCTATTATTAACATATTGGCTGCTTATTAATACCTATAAAGCTTGTTTTTCATGACCATACTCTACATCCCTAATCCTAACCAAAACCTAAACTTAAGAACTACCTTGCTAACTATTAATAAGCAGTGAATTAGGAGTTTGAGGCAAAAGTCATAGTTAATAGTTTGTTAAAATAAAATAAAGTGTGACCATACATCTCTACTGTATTCATTTGCATATGTTATAATTTCCTTGATATTTTACTACAGTCTCAAGAGATGGCCAAACAAAATCAGTGAGATATTTGAACTAAACTGGCATCTTCAAACAGGCTGTGTTAGAAAACACTTAGTAAAAGACCATACTGCCGTTTCACATCTCCCCAGGAGTCTTGCGTGCTGTTTTTTAACACTAGTTTAGCCTGGCAAGTCAAACCAAATGCTTCCTTTCTGGTGAGAGTGATTTATTTCTCGCAGTTTCGCCTTAACAATTTTGTTTTGAGACTTCAGGACCATTTTTTCTATAAACTTGCGTCATCGTGATCTCACCGGATTTGTCAACAGTTACATGACTTGACTTGTGGTCTGATGATTATTGTGACAGAATACTGCTTGATGATTTATTTCCTTTTTTTTTTTTTTTTCCCCCCCTTTGGGTTTTTTTTTTTTTTTTTGGATGACTGCAGTCAGGCTAACTTTAGTACTTTAAGCCTAAGGGGTCCATTTGAAAGATTTTAAAACTCTTTCGAAAAAAGAGGAGCACTTTAACAGCATAATATGGAAAAAAAGAGGAGCACTTTAACAGCATAATAAGGAAATGGGGATTATTTTTATTACATGATATGTTCTGTGACACGTCTGTGGAAACTCCCTATAAAGAATGGGAACGTAACGTCAGCAACGCACGGCATCCTGGGACTTACGGACACTACAGTCTAAGCTGGGTAATAGTGGAGGGTAGATGTTAAAATTTTTATTGTACATTTAAAAAACATTAGAATGGAGAACGCATGCTATGATATGAACTGCCATATCTGCTGTCATGACCGGAGTGGAGAACGAATCTAAAATGAAGCTCAATGTTATGCTTTTCAGCTTGAAACAACACAATGGCAAAAGCAGCTCAATGAAAATAAACAACTTCAAAATCTAGCTTTGTCATTTGTATTTATCATTTACTACAGATTCATAATTTCTGATCCACTTGAATTTGTAAGTGCTCACGTTATGAATAACACGTTTGGAAATGTAATTTAATTTGTGATATGACTCGTTGCGATCACTCTTCTTGTTCATAAAGCAACTCATCTGATTTACTGTTCAGCAGCTCTTTGTAAGAAATTGTGTATTTGTTCAAAGTCCAGTAAAACTTATTGCACGTTATCCCTTAATGAAATTAGGGTGATATGATATATGATTAAATATATCTGTGTTTCTCAATTACAGTCCTCACGTACTGTCGCTCTACATATATGGCATGCATCTCTTATTTAACCTGATTCAGATAACCAGCTAGTTCAAAGAAAGATCCATGATTGAACTGTGTTCCGATTAACATGGTCCCTACTCATTGTGCATTGCTCCCTACTCCCTGAGCAGGGGAAATCAGTTGAAGTTTACTTTATTCCGGAATATTCATTCATGGATTTGCGTTACGCCACTGCCTGCATCTTAACACACAGACTAAACTTGCTCGAGAAGTGTGACATAATATACCTCTGTAAATAAATGCAATTTAAATTAATGTCTTGCACACTTTGATGCTTGTTGAATGGAACATATATGCTGTCTTTGAACTGTAATCAGGGCAAAATATTTCAAGTTCGCAGGGCACTTACTTTTGAACAGAACAGACATCTGAGATACACACAAAATGTGCAGAGCGGTGGTTCACTTACAAGATCAACTGGCTGAGATCAACCTATAGTGTGTTTATTTTATCTGGCAGATATATCAGTGCCACCTAGTTATAAAAAACTGCAAAAGAGAAATTAATTCGGTCCTGTGTGTGGTACAGTAGAAGGCGGCTGTATGATTTCTGTGAGTGTGTATATGTGTGTGTTGTGGCCACACAACTAAGTGCTCGAATGAACGCAATGGATTCAAATATTAGTACATTTATTCTAAGCAAGTGCAAGCAGCTCTTAAAAATATTAACGCAAATACAGACGTTTTTTCCTCTAGTGATATGTATTTATTGTCGTTGTACGCCATTTAGCCTGTCCTAAAACATGGCGGGGACTACTCAGAATGCAGTGCGCAGGGACATAGATTCCCATGCTCTATTAATATTTCAGATTTGTGCAAGACTGAATCCATGAATGTAAACCTAACATCAGAAATGAAAAACCTAAAATGGCTTTAGAATTTAAGTAAGAATCCGTTTTAAACTCCAATTCAGTTCCTTAGTTTGAATTAAATTTGAATTCAGGTAGTAAACAGAATAAAACTGCAATCTGAACAACTTTCGAATTAGAAAATCAAAATTTGTCAAGACAGACTTTGAACTTTAGGTCTAAAGAGAGCCATAGATAGATAGATAGATAGATAGATACCACTTATAGGAAATGTATTTAATTTATACATTTAATTATATTTAACCGTTTAATTGTCAGTCCCATTCAAGTCTGATTTTAAAATGCCTTTCAAAGGATGAATTTTGAGATGTTAAGTTCTGAACTGATATATAATTCCTTATGATTTCTAAAATGTGATAGTGAAAAAGGCAACTAAGAAAGTCCTTTGTGACAAACGTCAGAACTCATGTTATGATGTAGATTTTTTTAAGTTGCACTCTTGACGTATATTAAACTATTACTTTTCCCACATAATTTCTAACATAAAAATATGGTAAAACATCTATTTAGGAGTCTTAGACCTTTGCAACAATGTATATTTTGTCATGGTTAGATTAGGATTTATTTGTAATATGGTGAAGTAAACTTAGGCGTCCCACGGAGTGGACAGTGACAGTTAAAGGGTTAATAAGTTGTGAAGTAGGATAAAAAAGAAAAACACTTCCCAGAATGCATTACCTGTGTTGAATATATTAAAATCATCTTCCTGTTATTTTGAATTCAAAATTTATTTAATCTTCCTGTCGGGTTTAGCTATTCAAATTCAAACTCATAAATTGAAAGGGAGCCAATGACAATACATTTTTTTTATTTTTGCTTACTTTATAATCGTACATGAATGTCACATGGTACATCATTACTGCTTCCCTCTCTGTAGGAGCTGAGAGCATCAAGAAATACTGGAGTCGATATTATCAAGGTTCCCAAGGTGTGGTGTTTGTCCTCAACAGTGCGGCGTCAGATGAAGAGATGGAGGCGTCCCGATCTGAGCTTCACTTGGCCATGCAGCATCCTCAGCTGTGCACCCTTCCTTTCCTCATTCTCGCCAACCACCAGGATTCACCAGCTGCCCGCTCTGTATCGGAGGTATGGTAACTTTCCACACCAAATATAGCTCTATGTTAAGTGCCGGCCGTCTTCCCTGTGATCTGCCGCTGTTGAGGGTTGCTGGGCTCTGTTTGTACACACTCTCTCAAGTGTTTGGACTGAGTGCTGGGTAGCGTGCGTTTTGGAGAGCGTCCTGTTGCCATGCAATAAGAGCTGTTGTTTATGGTCAGCCTTGGAAGAAGAGCGACCAGGGCTGGGATAGGATGTTGTGGGGAGCCCCCCCCCCTCCCTACCGCATCCCAGAACCAGAGCTGATGATGTAAACATGCTGTGACGTGGGCCGGCTGACTAATAGTCTCTTTCCACACGCTGAGAAAACCCTTCAGAGGTTGTTCTCTTCAGGAGGAAGTATGACCAAGCTGCAGGAGACACTTGAAGTTTTCCAAGCATGTATTAAATCTAGACACGGACGTAAGTATGACTGTCTGGTGCTGGAGATATGCTCCTTAGAAAGGAGAATATCAATCTGCATAAATACCATGTGTACATTTTTGCAGAAGGTTACATATTCTGCACTTAAATGTGACGTCAGTTTCAGGTGGGCCAGACGACTCAGCTGAATATTTGGAACAATTAGTAGTAATAAATTAAATAATAAAAAACAAAGACATTTTTTAAGTGTGTCACCAGTGGTTATTTGAAACAGAATCCACTATACTTTAAAAGTGCCCCTAAATCATACGGATAATTTTCATACGGTCCCATTAAACAAGTTATGATGTAAACGTCTGGAGTGTCTTGTTCAAAAATGCTGCGTTATGCAAGAACAAAAGAGTGGTTTGTCAAAACTTCCACTATTAAATGTTAAGGAAGGGCAGGGCATTGTCTTCTGCGCAGGACTCAGTGTGAACAAGTAGGTGAAGATGGCATCAGGTTAGGAGTACAAGCCTCTGATCAGATGTAGACCACAGATTGAAGCAAGTTAATCCTTCTACTGCTGACTCCTCTTAGTCGGTCAGACTAAAAGGACAGCATTCATCCCAATGATTCCCTTCATTTTTCTAAACCCACTGCATTTTTGTATTCTTGAAGGTGCAGACATTTTACATTAATCCTGCATTTACCTTTTGGCTCCTCCAACAGGAGCTGTCGTCTATGATGCAATCCACCAAACCAAATGGATGTCTGCTTCCTAAATCTACAGATACATCACTGGCCAATAAATGTGACTCACAACTAGAAAATGAAGGGCTGGAAAGCACACATTTATTTTGTCATTCACACTGGATGCATATACAGCGTAGCACGGGGGCCGCAAGGGGGTGCTATTGTGTCTGCGGTAAAGTTACATAAACAATAAATACTTTAAAATTCACCAAGTTTGATTTTATTACATTTTCAAGCTGCTTTCTAACCACTGAAGTCGTGAGATTAATCAAAATATTTTATTTCATTGACTATAATAGTTTCTTTTGAGGTTTATACATCCACGTTCAGCTCCCTTAATGATGGGTATACTTAATAGAAAGATAGTATTTTAGAATCCAGATAAAATGATACATATATTTATGATATTTTTTTATTTCTAGTGCTGTCGGATGATTAATCGCATCCAAAATAAAAGTTTTTGTTCACATATTATTATGTGTGTGTACTGTGTATATTTATTGGCTATATATAAATACACACACATGCGTGTGTATATTTAAGAAAAATATGTTATGTTTATATATTAAATATGTACATGTAAATATTTTCAAAATATATATGTGTGTGTATTTATATATAGCTAATAAATATACACAGTTCACACATGTACAGGGCTCCACGCTTACTTTTCTTTTTAGGAGCACCTTTTATTCAATAATCAAAAAATCTGATCAAAAATTAGCCTTCCCATTTCGAGGTGATATTTGACTACTTAAAGTGATTTACAGGGGAATTTTGTTTTTACCTTTGTATTGACATTTTTCTAACTTTATTGAAAGTATGTAATCTTTTTTGTCAAATTTTATAAGCTTTTTAAAATTTCTTATTAAAACTACAAGAACAAGTAGAATAAAAATAAGTTACCAATCAAATGAAATCAGTATTAACAAAATTCATTTGTACTACAAAGGTGGCAAGTGGCTTGTAGGTGTATTTTCATATGTTTAATGAGGCTTAGAGGGGACATGCGTGCAATCAAATTCATAGATTCATTTTGAGATTATTGTTTTAATTATAAAATTTTGAATATAGAAATAATAAATGATTTAAATAACTGAACGGCTGATTCATCCAGGAATAAAGCAAGTGACTGTCTTTATGAATGGGAAAATAAATCGACTCACTAGATTCATTTAAAAACGTACGTTCATTCCTAAACGAAACTCTGCTGTGTTTGAATGGAGATGCGCAGCGGCTCAGTTGTGACTTGTTTCAAATTTGTTGAATCAGGCACTAGTGTTATAGTCAGACAATGTTAAATTTATTTATATATATAAATACTAAAGTCACTTAAAATGAACTTCTTGTTTATTTAACTGTTGTATTAAATCAATATCTCATTTACAAACTCCCTTAAAAGCTGTCACTCAACTTAGTGATCTCACGAAGTTCCATTATAATCAACAAAGCTTTCTCTATAGTGCACAATGAATCTCTTGTTTATCTCTTATTTACACTCTCTCTACACTTTGTTTATGAATGGATTCTTCAGATATGTCTGTGATACATTATTCAACATTTCAAAAAACACGTAGAAACTTTGAAGCTTCCTCAGCAGAAACACAAATGTGACCCTGGACCACAAAACCAGTCTTAAGTCACTGGGGTAAATTTGTAGCAATAGCCAAAAATATATTGTATGGGTCAAAATGATGGATTTTTGTTTTATGCCAAAAATCATTAGGATATGAGGTAATGATCATGTTCCATGAAGATATTTTGTAAAATTCCTACTGTAAATATATCAAAACTTAATTTTTGATTAGTAATATTCAATGTTAAGAACTTTATTTGGACAACTTTAAAGGTGATTTTCTCAGTATTTTTTTGCACCCTCAGATTACAGATATTCAAATAGTTGTATCTCGGCCAAATATTGTCCTATCATAGCAAACCATACATCAATGGAAAGCTTTCAGATGATGTATACATCTCAATTTGGAAAAATTGACCCTTATGACTGGTTTTGTGGTCCAGGGTCCCAAATATGCTGATCGGGTCAGTCACACATGGTGCTCCTAAATATTTTTTCATTGTTGCACACAGTAGTTTTCAGTCGCAAATGCAACTGAAATGGTTGCACTGTAGAACCCTGATATATTATGTAAACAAAATTTTTTATTTTGATTAATCGTTTGCCAGTGCTGTTTTTTTACAGTATAAATGGGTGTTAAAGTAAATAAAAAATAGCTACGTTCATATTTTAACAGTAGGGTCACTCACAAAGAAATCGAATTCAGGGTTTCTGTGGAAGCAAATTGTTGGCAAGCAGATTGTTGCTGCTAAGTTTTACACATTAAACTACACAGAAATATATTGAAAGTACAGTGTAAACCAATTTATCCTCACAATAACAGGCAACGAAGGCCTTTATGAATGTGAAACGCAGAGGCGGACTGTGGTGTTTTTACTTTACTCAAGTAAATTTACAAAGTATCTGAGTGTTTTTCTTTGGAAAACTTCACTACATTCCAAAGCATAATGTCATATTTTTTACTGCACTACATTTCATAAACAAAACTTGTTGTTTGTTTTACTTTTAATACTTGAGAACATTAAAAATGTTGTACTTTTTTGTACTCAAGTAAATCTTTGAATTACTTTTACTTGAGTCAAAGAAAATAAGTAATAGATTTCGAATGCTATTAAGTATTAAATAATATTTAATATGAAACGAAGTGCAATAAAAAGTACAGTCTTATGCTTTGGAATGTTGTGAAGTAAAGTTTTCTAAAGAAAAACACTCTGATAAAGTACAGACACTTAAAAAGTACTTCACTACTGTCCGCCTCCATTGATTAAAAAAAGATACAAAAAATCTGACCTGTACTGACTTCAGCTCATTTATGTGTAGATTAATATATAGCAGTTCACAATAGCTCACTCCTAATAACCATTTATCATTTATAGATCTATAGTTTTATAGATTTATAGTCTCTGTCAAAGCAGGTCTGTTTTCAAAGCTACGCTTACAGTATACACTGTTTATACATGCTCTCTGAAACTGGCCTAAGTAAAGGGAAGAGCATTTAGTCATTGTGGTTACATGTGAAAGTGACACCTGCCTTCCCCCAGTGCGGTTGTGTTCGGTGTGGGATGTTTTGGCTAGCCACCTCCACTTTCTACTTGTGTTTCACTGCTAGACTCTCTTGACTGAAGAGGCATGCATTGTGGTCGCAGTGAGAACTCAATTGGCGATGAGAGAAGGAGCCTGCGAAGTATTTCAGACAAGCCTATTGCCAGCTCTTGACATGAGGAAATATGCTGGAGAGGTTTTCGAAAGCTTAGGTGCTGATGATGGAAATGAGTATCACGCTATACTCGAGTGTGCATTGTTATGTGCCTGACATAAGGTCTGCGGGAATGCTTAGCATGTGATAGGATTTTACAGACAACTACTAATGAAAAATAACAAACGGCTTGATGCCGATCCACTTTCCCCATCGATTTATATAGTCTATAAGCCTATAGGGTTGTATGCCACCCGGTCAGTAGATATGCTGTATTGACCGACAGCACGTGTGACATGTTCTTTGACTGCGAGCTGAAGAAAATCTCGTATGTGCTGTTGACTTCAGTCATTTGCCGGTCAACCGAGAGAGACCACACAGACCTCTCTTTTGTTTAAGCTCATAAAAGTGGTCAGTTGCATCTGATCAGCGCAAACCACATTACTGGGGAGTTTGCCATGTGTTGGTCTATTTTTAGAAGTTGAAGTCACAGAGAGCGATTGACCTCTTTTAGCTGTTTGCAAACACTTCCAGAGCCACGTGAGTTTGGCTTAGAGAGGCAGTGAGCCCTGCCACAGGCCTTTTATTTAATCATGGTGTCATCTCTATTCTTGTTGGAGGCATACTGTGTGTCCTGTCACAGTGAGGGATCAAGTCCCACACGTCGATCCTCGCTTAACTCTGACATGCATGCCAATCGCATTGAATGGGATATGGCCTGACTTAGTTTTCGTCTGTCCCAGGTTTGAATTATCACCTTTTTTTTTTTTTTAGTTTAGTTTCTTGTTTTGTTTTATTGCGTTTTTAAATATACAGATGACAAAAGATTGAAAAAATATTAATAATTAAAATATATTACAATTAATGTGTGCAATTCTGAAACTTGAGAGGGTCCTGGACCAGCAACCCTCATCTTGAACACTAGGCAGATGGTAATTTCACTAGCCGAGTCAAACATACAAAAAAATGAAAGAACTAATTTCACCTTTCATGCTGTGTGTGTGTGTGTGTAAGAGAGTATGGTTGACCCATCGGGGCAGAGAGACAGAATAGTAGAGCAGGATATCCGAGACAGGTTTGATCCCTGAGCGGGGAACTGGCATTCGTAGTCACATTCTTGTTTCCGTTTTCCTCACCTCCTTTCGTTTACATGGTTGTGCGTTTAAATGTTTTATTTTGTATCTTGTTCCACATATTTTTGAGGCAGAAGCTCTTTGCATTCTCTTGGAGTTTTTGTAATGTTTGCACCTAAACATTTCAAGATTCGCCGTAATAAAAAACTTCAGACTCCGTTAAAACAAATCATTTGAACATTATGTGCCATCATAAATAATCCAGATGTTTTGTAGAGGAGCTTTCGTGCAGAACTTGAATGCTTAATATTAAATGAAAGATACTAAATGTCTTTCAGTTCATGTGCAAGTTGTTTGCTTAAGGGATAGTTTACCCGAAAATGAAAATTCTGTCAATAATTACGCGCCCTCATGTCGTTCCAAACCTGTAAGATCTTTGTTCATTTTCAGAACACAAAAGGGGTCATCGAATGCCCAGTTTCCACAAGTTGATATGATTCTTTAGGGTCTTAATGAGAAGTCTATAACATACTTTGGTTCAAAATTCTCAGGGGTAGTGTAAAACAACAGCCTTTTTACCTTCAGGCCTTTTCAAAGTGAGCTGTTTTAATGCATTTGCCTTTAAATGCTAATGAGCTCTGCTCACCCCGCCCCCCTCTTCCATGGGGTGATGAGCCGTAATGTTTACTTTAGCCGCATTTAGCCATGAAGCTTGCTAACTATCACATTATTAAGAAAGATGATTTGCAAAGATGCATATAAAAAAAACCTATACTCACTTCTGCTGTAGGTGAAGCTGGATCATGAATGATTTGCGTGAACATAGACACATTTATGTAGATCGCCGGGCACATTTCCTTCAAAAACGGAAATAACGTTACTGCTTTGCATCTTCGACAGCTCAGATTTCAGGAGTAAGTGACGATTTAATTGTATGCATTTGTTGTGTAATTACTATATTTTCATGTCAATCCATGTTCATATTTAGCACAAACAATGAGCTGTCACTTTAATTAAGCACGTCCAGCACAGCGAAAATAGACTCGGTGCTGAAACGATCGCTGTACTGCTGCTGACACACCGCTCCTGGAACACACTGCCGGACCGCAACCGTGTGGAGTGTAAATGCTCACATCCGTTAACGTGAGCGGGGAAAAAATACGCACTGCATACGCACTGCAAACCTAGTATGTGTGAAACAGGCGTACAGTATCAAACACAAGCCAGTCTCTCTTTTATCCATTGTCAGTAAAACATCATCTCTCGCAAAAATACCGAGAACTGCATGACTTTCTGATGTTTGCATTCCGTTCCGCCGTAACCCCAGGTATGTGTCGCCACATTCTCAGGTTATAAAGAATAACGAAGGGAAAAGCTAAACTTCCGAAATAAAGCAGCAATATCTTCTCAGGTAAAAGTTATCTTGTCTCTTATGACAAAAAAGCTAGCCAGTCGATAATGATTTTGTCTTCAGGAAAAGATTATTTTATTAGCTTACATCAAAAACAGTGAATCTCTTTAAAAACTGTCTGTTGTTTTCACTATATTGCATTGTTATAATTCGTAAAAGTTTTACCTGCCATCCGGCGACTGACATGGTTACATATACTCGCCAACCCCGATCTTTGCGCATTTGGTGCTTGGTGGGTGTTCATTTTAGGCCCTGATTATGTCCAACAACAAAACACCTTCTTGTCTTCCCCTGCACCGGAGTCAACGCAATGGCGGTTGGACTGTTCACAGCTCAGGTCGGGTCTAAGGTAAGACGGCAGTGTCGTTCAACTATTTTGGGAGAAAGCTTGATCTGTGTGACGTCACATAGACAAGATGCTGAGAAGGGCCTGATTTGAAAAAGGAGATATTTACTTATAAAGATTAAAAAAAAACACTGGGTGGATTTTTATCATTATAGGGTGGTTGTGTACACACACTGCCAACACACATTTATGTTCAAACAACATGTAAAAGTGAGTTTTGCATCCAATGACCCCTTTACAATATTTTGATGAAATCCGATAGCTTTCTGACCCTGCATAGACAGTGATGCTGTTGAAATGTTCCCAGGCCCAAAAACGTAGTAAGGGCATCATTAAAATAGTCTAAGAACTGTTGAATAAAGTCAATATTTTTGTTTTCTTTGCACACAAGAAGTATTCTTGTAGCTTCACAAAATTACGTTTGAACCACTGATGTCACATGGACTATTTTACCTATGTCCTAACAACATTTTTGGGCCTGGGAACATTTTAGTTGCATTGCTGTCTATGGAGGGTCAGAAAGTTTGGATCTTCATCTAAAATATCTTCATTTGTGTTCCAAAGATGAACAAAGGTCTTACAGGTTTGGAATGACATCAGGGTGAATAATTAATAACAGAATTTTCATTTTTGGGTGAACTATCCCTTTAAGTCTCCTTTAACCTTTGGGAAAATGGTTAGATAAAGATGGACAAGCTAAAAACTTTTTAATTACTGTTATGCACCAAGCCATCTGATTCCATTTAATTCTATAATAATCTAATTTGTCTCTCTGACATATTCTGGGTTTTAAAATGTTCTCTGTTTTTGTGTAGCAGGTGGTGTTGTGAAATTGTGGTTGAAAGAACATGATCCAGACTCATGAGGTTTACCGCAAAAGGCTCAGTCACCTTGCCCAGAGAGTTACAGAGACTAAACACCCTTCAAACTCTGAGTCATGATGTATAATCAGCAGGTCATCACTGCCCACTGAGCAGCTACACAACTGACTCTAATTCTTCTCTCAGAAGTGCCACTGCCATCTGTCATAACTGACCGGATTTGAGCTTTCATCACAAAGGCTAAAGCTAAAATTACATTGGAACGTAGCTAACTGTGACGTTAATATGCCATTGAAAACTTTTCTAGACAGTGGTGAGTTGATTCACGTCACACTAAATGGTGTTTACAGACGCAGTGGCCCTGTTTATAATTGGAGAAACAGTTTAGATGTTTTGTACATGGGACATATCCATTATAACACCTGAAATGATTTTTACTCTGGAGTGTGACAGATATTTGTTTCTGATAAATACTTTTAAAGATAAGTTGTGTATAGGTTTTCCCAAGCAAAGCAGCACCCAGCATGAACACTCAGCATTCTGAACACTCTGTGTTGTTGCAAGCTAGTTATTAGCGCCGCCCGGTATCATTTTATGGCATAATGTTGGCGACGTCTCGTTTTTACATTGCCGCAGTGAAGTTTAAAAGACTCGTTGGACCTGTAAAGGCCTCACTAGGGCCCTGTGTGTGACTTGTTTTCAGGAGGGAAATATTCACGGGACAGAATTCCTTGTTGACACCAACCTCCTGCTGTTGGGGCCCAAAGAGGAAGTGAGCAGAGAGAGGGGCGTCATATGTTGATATAACACCTCAACAAAGCAGGCTGTGTAGATGTTTTGCCCCGATGCACTGGTTCTTGTTTTATGAAGGCTTCCTGTATGAATGCTCAAATGTTGTGCTGAAGAGCTGATCTCAGGATAGAGGAAATTAACCGTGGTTTCACACACACAGCTGGTGATGTTCTAGAGGTGCATCGCAGGTCTGATGACATCATCGTGCAAGGTCATTTAATAGATGACCAATATATCAAATGATATTTGGCATTTTTTATCTGCATCGCCCAAAACTGGCAGAAGCTGGACTTTTATAATGACAAGTGATGAGAATGTGTGCAGACACGCAGATTATGTATAAACAAAGAAATGAAAGACAGAAGAGTTAATAAAAACAATTCTGTGCATCAAAACCACTCCTTTTCTAATTAAAAAAATGATTTTCAAAAGTCAACAAGTTTGCAGCAGCTGAATGTAACTTTTTTTTGATGAGCCTCACCCCTCATGTCATTTCTTGAAAGACCTTCGTTCTTATCCTGCTTATCTTCGGAACACAGATTAAGATATTTTTGATGAAAGCCGAGAGCTATCTGACCCTGCATAGACAGCAACACAACTGACACGTTCAAGGAGCAGAAAGGACATTGTTAAAATAATCCATTTGACATCAGTAGTTCAAGCCGTAATATTATGAAGCTATAAGAATACTTTTTGGGTAAAACAAAAATAACTTAATATGTGAAAAAATATGTGTCTTCTTTTTTACATTTTATTTTACATTCACCACCAATAGGAGAAGACTCAAACGTTTCAGCTCAACGCCGCCTTCAGTGTGTAAAGCAATTCAATAACTCCACCCACTTTTTAAATCGTTAATTATATTGAGGTCATCATTCATTACCCAATGTTCAATCACTAAAATCATGTATTTTCCATTTAAATACTGGACAGTTTTTATGTATATATAACAAAGATAATCACATCCACGACTAAAACATGATGATCCCATATTTATCACTATTAGACAAACTAGCATTTTAAATAAACAATCACCAGTATCTACTGCACCAATTGAATTTTTAATATATAACAATAATGATAATAAAATAATAATGTAATAACATAATGACTTTGTTCAACAATTTTTTTCTTTTTCGTGTCGGTCTTCGTTCACTAGAGTACCACGATTGACGCATGCGTTGTGATACGCGCCGTAAAGACTGACACAGAAGAAAAGAAATTCATTAAAGTAGTTGTTCTTGTTTCTTTGTGCTTCAAAAGTATTCTCGTAGCTTCATAATATTTCGGTAGAACCACTGATGGACTACTTTAATGATGTTTTTACTATTTTTTCAGTTCATTCGAACTTGACCCTGTTTTAACATGGATTTCTTATGGAGGCTAGAACACGAAAGCTCCCAAATGAAAGTTAGAGTCCTTCATGGTACCGCTCATCAGTTACTCAGGAAAAACATGGATAATTACTAGGGATGTGACAAGATCTCGGGGTACGAGATCTTGCGAGATCTGATGTGTCTCGTGACAATATGCTCTTAAAACATTTTGCAGTGTTTATATAAGAGCTGCACGATTGATCCTTAAAATGTCCAGCTCTTGATTCAAACACCCACGCGATCTTATTCCTGAATGACAACGATTTATCTATGTCTATTAGGACTGTTTCACATCGCGAGTGTCAGTGGGGCGTGAGAAGCACGTTTTGTCGCTGCCCATGTTAATGAATCAGAGGGTCGGGGTAAATTTGAACGCAGAAAGAGCAACACAAACGGTCTTTTCAACCACATTATAATAATTATTTATATGTCACAGGCATTTAAATAACAGAAGTACTGGGATAAAAGTTTATAGTTTGGGTATAAACCCTTTTTGTCTACAGTAGCGATCAAAACGAAAAATGTATGTATAGTAACGCTTATCCTCTTCCGCCAGGAAGTGGCGACAACTGCCCGTTTAAAAAAAGTATGTCATTGAATCATTCATTCAGGAAATTTCAATAGTCAAACAAGTCTTAATGAAGTGAGACACTGACTCTATCATTGAATGTATTTTTTTTTTTGTTTGTTTAAATGAATATGTTTTTAAAAGACTTAAGCAATGAACAGTTTGTCAGAACCACTAGTAAATTATGTTATATTGTTATATCTTTTTTTCTCCAGAATCGTGAGAGAATCATGGTCTCCAATTTATTAAAAACAACTGGGAATCTCAATTTATCCAGAATCATGAAGCTCTTGTTTAAATGTTGTTTATTACTGCATATAATTCATTAAAATGGAACTTTAATTTCATAAAGTTCAAAATGCACCTACATTTTTTTACATTTTGTCTTTTTCAGTTGAATAAAATACCATTTTCCCTATATATTTAATCATTGAGGATTTCTTAAGAAAAGTTTAAAAATCTCGTCTCGTTCTCGTGAACCCAGTCTCGTGTCTCGTCTCTTCTCGTCAGATAAGTGTCTCGTCACACCCCTAATAATTACCCAAAAAATGTAATCATGTCTGTCAAAAACTTAGACTGGCTGTCAATTGGAATATTAGAATTAAAAACATTGATGTAACACTGCAGTGAATACCTGCCGACTAAGAAATAAAAAATGATTACCTTACAATCCATCTGATTTCAAATCCATATCATTTGAATATCACAACATTGATTTCTGTAAAAAAATAATGTTCACAATACGAGTAGTAACAAGAACCAGAGTTTGGGAGTACATGCATTTCCTGGAAAACCCACACTAACAGATGTTTTGACTAAATCGTTGCTTTCCAAGAAAGAGGAAAATAGTGGCCTGAGTGGCTTCAACATGCCATCTGTCAAAGACAGTAACGTACATAATACATAACGCAGGTGAGTATAAATATGTTCTTCACTCGCTAAAACTGAATCATAGTGATCGGGAAACTTCACACAGCATGCTAAAGAAAATAAACACCAATCCAAGTGAAAAAATTAACATCATTTAACGTGTTGGTTCCTGATGCAAACAGGAAGTTGTATGTTATATTTTGATAGACATTTTTTATGGACAAATGACACATTCTGATTAGGATTCTGACATTCCTTATTTCAATATGTTTATTAATTTTCTATTCTTGACTGATGTTTTTTCACAATTTTGGCAATAGATGAACTCTTGTATATGAATCCCATATATTCTGATGCAATATATACTGAACTTTAAAGGTGATTTTTATAAAAACTGAAGAGTGATCACTATTTTCTCAGTTGTTTAAAAGATTAAGGCAGTTATCAGAGATTGATAAAATGTTTAATTTTCCAACAAAAGATGCATACGTTTTTACAATTTGTTACATTTAATTACCCCTTATCAGATTTTGACTCATATAAAATACAAAAAAAAGCTGTTCCTCATGATAAATGATTTACTTATAGTGAATTCTTTCCTTAATTGGTTTGGGAATGTACAAGTCAAAGGCAATGTAGTATGTACAAAGCATTGATGTCATTTGTATACCTGCAAAACGTACGTCTATGGTTGAGAAGTGAATTCTTCAATTAAAACAGCATGATTTTGGACAGAACACTTGTTTTTACAGTGATTGATGGACAGGTGAGTAAGTTGTTGATGTTATCTGAGTACATTAGGTTGGATTAACATTTACACTTCAAAGTTATTTGATGAGTTGCGTTTTTATCCATCTGTGAATTTGGTTAGTCAAATGACTAACCACTCTGGACCTTGTTTACACCTGTATTCAGTGCTAACCATTTGTGTTTGGATCACCCAAGATGAATATTAATACAAAGTGTAAACAAAGTCCAGATGACTGTACAAAATGCTTCTCTGTGAGGAGCGAATTAGCTCACATCTGGTTTCCGTGAACGAAATTTATAACTGATGTTGCTTACCAACTAAATTTGTGACGAAGCAAATACTTACACAAGCAACTGTGCTGTCAAACTGCATTAAAACTATAGCTTTGGGGACTGTTTTGTGTTGTCATTTTCAGCCAAAATATGTGTTTGTTTACAGTTTGTGTTGTCTACATTTTATACTAGAAGAAAAAAAAAAAAAAACGCACGCCATATTCAGCAGTTCAGTTTACAGACCCCGATTCTCTCCCACCTCGCGTGCCCACTGACTCAAACACGTAATTAATCATAAAGATCTGCTATGTTTGACATTCATGTTTCCTGAGAAACCATGGCTAGTTTGTGTCATTTGTTTCCAAAGGAGTTGTGTGGATGAGGAAATGCATGAATGTGACTCTTTCCTTGTGCGTTAGATTTATAATTTGGAAACTTTAGGTCAGAAATGCCTTTGTTTTCTCTGCATCTTAACTGGTGTGGACAGGATTTAATTCCAAGTCTGAAACATCCCTTCATTTTTCAATCAGATGCGGATAAACGTGTGATTCCATAGGCTCATGCGGAAGAATATTTTCTGTCCTATCAGACAGTCTTCGAGGCAGATGTTTTTTGTTTTTTTGGAGAGTAGTCCAGTCCTGGGTGGTTGTGTTGAAGTGCTGAAGTGAAGCCATATTTTACTCACGCTACAGTAAAACCCCCTTTAGAAAGCTGATATTCATTGTTTATCATTCGTTTGTGTATTTATATCTGTACGTGTTTATTATGCTCGTTTGTGTGTATACTAGGGGTGTAATGGTTTAAATTTCCCACGATTCAATTTGTATCTCAGTTCTTTGCTTTGAGTTTGGTTCAGTAAATACCTGGTGCATCATTTTAGAGCAACTGTTGCAGTTTTAAAAAGCTTTTTAGCAAATTTCTGTAGGCTCTGGTACTGGATACCAGGGCAGATCCTTATTTTTCACTTAAAAAGTACAATTGTGACCTTGAACCACAAAACCAGTCTTAAGGGTCAATTTCTTAAAATTGAGATTTATACAGCATCTGAAACTGAATAAACAAGCTTTCCATTAATGTAAGGATTGTTAGGATAGGACAATATTTGGCCAAGATACAACTATTTGAATATCTGCAATCTTGAGGGTGCAAAAAAATCAAAACATTGAGAAAATCACCTTTAAAGTTGTCCAAATAAAGTTCTTAGCAATGCATATTACTAATCAAAGATTAAGTTTTGATATATTTACGGTTGGAAATTTACTAAATATCTTTACTTAATATCCTAATGATTTTTGGCAATTGAAAAATTGATACTTTTGACTCTTACAATGTATTTTTGGCTATTGCTACAAATATACCCATGCTACTTAAGACTGTTTTTTTGGTCCAGGGTCACAACTGAGCTATATTTTTTTAACTAATATTCCTTTTAAGAATTATTCTTTAATTTTAAAATTTAAAAATTAAGAAAAAAGTTATTATTTTATCAGCTTATTTATTTAAGCAATAAAATCCCCAAGCTGGTAGTGTCTCTAACAAATTGTACATCGTTGTGACTAAGTTCGACCGGTGCATTATTTGTGTGCTCTAGAAATGTTGTTTGCGGAAAAGAAATACATTTACAGAGATTTGTTGCTATTAGCTGCTGCTTTTTGATGGTCTACCAATTTCGCATGTGGAGCAGATTTGGGACATCTTGACATTGTGGAAGTTAGTAAAGATTTTAGTCGAAAAAAGACATTTCATTCTATGGTCCTCAGAGGGAATGATGAGTGAACAACACATTTTTCTGGTATTTTTTTGTGTATTATTTTGTCCTGTTCAATCAATGAATTGATATCTTCTTTAATATGGGGTCTCTCTCCTCTTTTGATCATTGATCTTTCTGACCCTGTCTGTAGAGAGGGTTTTTTTGTTTTAATCTGTTAGTTGACCTGAACAGATTTGGCAGTGGGATACACCAGACGGAACTGTCTGGTTTTCCACTTGAATGGAGAAAGGGTTAGAAGCTTTAACGGTGGTCTGGCTGACTACATATTGGTTAGTTGACCCATCTAATGAGGTAGTCTAGACAAGAGCAACATCCCCCTAGTATGAGATGCAGAGTTATAAACAAGTAGAACTTTCCTGAATTTTCTGCATTGAATTCATTTATAAGTCAAGATCAACATTGAGTTATTTTGCTTGTAGTCTTACTAGGTGGTGATGAAATTTTATTTCTCAAGTCAAATACAAATATAAAAATGGAGATAGTCAAAAGTGGTCACGCAAACATCATTGGTTCACTTGAGATGGCTTGACCCGTGAGTCTCTGCGTAATGCATAACGGTCAGTTTCAGGCTAACAAGTCATTTGACATGATGAAATCCAGGATTCTTACCTTCAGCCACAGGATAAGCCGCAAAGGCTTAGAAATATGATTTCTGGTTATGATCATATGACAAGTGACTGTGATATGGAATGAATCAAAAATGGTCTTACATAATAATGCACACATGCAGTTTGAATTTTGATTCTCTCTGGTATCTAAGGGCTCTTATATAAACCTGACCAATATATTTCATGAACACAAAATGTGTTTGTACCAATACTTTGTAACTTGTTACCCATTAAATAAGATGATATTGCAAAGCGATGAGATTCTTCTTATAGAGCTTTAAGAACCAGGGCTCGAAATTGCAACCGTTTTGGTCGCATATGCTCCCGGAATTTAATCTGCGCGACCTCAAAATATATTTGGGAGCATTTGTGTGAGTGCTAGTAATTGTTGTGGTGTGACTTGTTTTCATTTCTTTACAAAACGTTCGCTAAGTGCTGCACAGTATATGACTGCTGTGAGCTGATACAGTGAGTTGTTCTATCCAACATTAGATTACATAACCAATTAAAGCTCATCTTTACATTCTTAGCTTTAATGCAGATTTTAGATATTAGCCGTCAATCAGTCACATTGTGCTCCGTTGGAATTCGGACCAATCTCTGTTCCGGATTTGCACTGCATTGCAATTAAGGGTATGCGATATGAAAATTTTTGATTCTTGACGATTAAAATATCTCTACGATTTGCTATTATTGAAGAAATAAAGTAAGCCTATCGTGCTACAGCGCACATTCTATCAGTTGCAGTTCTGGCGCCTCCGTCTCACGCTACATACATTCACACCAAATGTTTACTCAGCAGCAGAATTCCACTCACTAAACAGTGCACTTATTTGCAATCACACAAGTACATTTTTTGCATGTGCTTTAAACCTTGCCACTTAAACAATTCATTTGCGTGCTGTTCTGACATGCGCTTACAGTTGAAGCGTGCGCACTCAAAATAAAAAAAAAAAAAATTAAATAAAAAGCCCGTCAAACAGCGCCTGATTAGTGGAGTAAGTTATCTTTCATGTGTGGATGGCCCAGGTGTTTTATGTAGCATAATTTCACAAAGCTAAAGTCTGTCAGACCATTCTGTTTTTGCTTCAGATATTGAAATTATAATCTAATTTAAATCAGAAACGGCTCATGCATGCAGCATCTTTGTGTGGATTAAGTTTAAAAATGCAGTGGTTGCCTCTCATTTAAATGGCTACAGAGAGTTTGACCTGTTATGGAGAAAATAAACATCTTGTTCATGTACTGTTCTTATCCCTTTCTTAAGGCAATAAATCATTATTTAAAAAAAAAAGGCTTTCAAAATCGGCCCATTTGACTGGTGAAGCTATTAATCATCAGGATGTTGCTGGCTGTTCTTCTCAATTGGCAGTTGTGGTGTTCCTTAATATTCATTGGGTGCTCCTAAATTTTATTTTATGCTCCTAACTTCTTGAATTTGGGAGCACCAGTGCTACCAAGTAAAAGTTAATTTTGAGCCCTGAGAACCTGTTAACACCCATTCACACGGATCCACGCCAGATTTTAACCTTCTGACATTGGCAAAAGCTGTATACAACATTTCTTGCATGTTGATTTTTTTATGAGATTATATCAGATCATTTGGAAAGTTACTCAATTCAATTCCAATATATACTTTATGTACTTTACTATATGTAAGCAACATGTTTAAACATGATCACTTTTTTTTTTTTTTTTTCAAAGAAACATTTTAGTTACATCGTGTGCATGTGTGTGTCATCCATTTTACTAGATCATGAAGTGTTTTGGGCATCATGTGCCTTTCCTCCACCTCAATTCAAACCAGGGACATGCAGAGAGTTTTTCAGGGGCAGGGGCTCAAATGTAAAAAAGAGCATTTATCTCTATCTAGTAATTCTACAATGCAAATTGCTAATTATTGTGAACACAGACACAAAAATTTTTTTTTTAACAAAGATTAAAGCAAAATTAAAGGTTGTTTACATGATGAATGCCTTTTTGCAACCTATCAGATAAGCTCATCCTATTTTTTAACCATGTTGATAGAGAAACTGTCTCTTTTGCTGCTTCCTTTCTGTATTTTTCTCTTTGTTTGGCATCTTGGTTTTGATGCTGCTGATGGTGAGTATACAAACAAGTCGGAAGCAAGAAGCAACACTGACAAATTACGTGAAAGTTTACATGCTTTTGTGCTATATGCTGGTATTTGCAATTTACAGTATGCAACGCCAATACCAACGGTAACGTTTTATGGCAACGTTACGTAAGATGTCAATGACATGCCAGAATAGCGGCATACATAAATAAGACTTTAGTTTTGAGTTATTAATATTCGTTACAGTTTTGTACACATTCTTATATTAAAGGAGAAGTCCACTTCCAGAACAAAAATTTACAGATAATTAACTCACCCCCTTGTCATCCAAGATGTTCATGTCTTTCCTTCTTTAGTCGATAAGAAATTATGTTTCTTGAGGAAAACATTCCCGAATTTTTTTCCATATAGTGGACTTTAGTGGTGCCCCCAAGTTTGAACTTCCAAAATGCAGTTTAAATGCAGCTTTAAATGGCTCTAAACAATGTCTTTTTCGAAACAATAGGGCTGTGACGGTCGCAGTGACAACCGCACCACCATGGTCGTCGATTGCCACCGCGGTGGTCGGTTGCCACCGGCAGTACTGCACATGACGTCACACAATCTATAACAAGCATAAAATAAAGTGTTTCTGCAACAATTACTCTGCCGTGGCCATTTTTAGTGTCCCTGCCGGCAGCAGCTGCCAGAAGAGATCTGCGTTCAAACGCACACAATAGGCTAAAGCTTGTAAAGCTCCGGGAAAACTAATTACCATGAATCTGTCGGGGGGAAATAAGGAGATACCTGAATTAATTATTAATAAACGTGTTATTATTAAGAAAGTGTTTTCTGAGCCAGTGTCGCAAAGATGACAATCCTGCACTTTTAGAATGAGATTTTATAATGAAAGAGTTTTTGTTTTCGATTTAAATTTTTTCGTTTTAAAGTAGTGAAGTAATGATTTAAAGCTTTCTATAGATATATTTATCCAGACTGTAAGGCAAGTATTCGCTGAGTTTCGTTTCATTTTTGTGCAGCGATCAACATTGAGACATCAGAAAGCACATCTTGTTTGTTTTCTTTATTTTTACAAAAGCACAACACTTTGTTGAGTGCACGCAAATAAAATTAGACCCTTCACAGTTCCGGATGATATATTACGCTTACCTTTGTGAGCAAAGGTTATGGCGTATTTTAATTTTTTGCAAGTGATTGCGCTGGCGCCTCCATGTCCTGCAAAGCGCATTTAGCTTCCACTCTCCAACAAACCATTGTATGCACAAAATAGCGTGCATTTATCTAACTTAAACGTTTAAAATAACATTGTGATATGCTTGAAGATTTTATTTTAGGCGAGTCGTGATGATTTGAGAAGGCAAAATTGATCAAACATAGGCTGTGATCAACTCACTGACTGCCTCTGGCCACTTGGTCGTTACTTTAAAAAAACAAAAACCTTAATTTAACAAACAAAAAATGTTAACAAAAAAACAAAACATATTTCTAGATTAACTTCATAAAGAAACAAAAAGAAATATAACCACGTTCCTATTAAAAACAAAACTGAGCTATTTTAATGGATGCAACAGTGTAATGGGAAAGAGAGAGAAAAGGCTCAGGCTTCATTCGGACAAGGGTTGGGTGAGGTTGTTACGAATTTATGCAACAAATGTTTGTTTAATATTTACCGTTCTTATTTTGGCTACTTTCTTATTTAACTGTATAATTTCTTTGATATTTACTTTAGTGTTTTGTAGGCTGAAATAAACGTGCACGTTTGTTAATCATTTTTGAGCCTCATTTTTTTTGTTGCAAAATTATATATATATCAACACCGCGGTGGAAAAAATCTGCCACCGTCACAGCCCTACTTTTTTACTTCAAATGCTCGTCTTGTCTAAGTCTGCATTTTTTTTTCTCCGGTTCATTACGGTCAGTAAAGTTAGGGTATGTCAAAAAACTACCATCTCGTTTTCTTTTCCAACTTTAAAATCGTCCTACATCACTGCAGAAGTACCGACCCAGTGTTTACAAACTAAACATGCAAAGAAGATCAAACGTCCTTTACAAAAAAAGGTAAAACAGCGATGTAGGATGATTTTGATGTTGAAGAAGAAAACGAGATGGGACTCTTTCAACATACCCTAACTGTACTGACCCGGACTACACAGACTATGCATGCACTATGCAGAGATGAGGCAAGACGTGCGTTTGAGGTTAAAAGTAAATAAACTGCCAGTTTGTTTCAAAAATGACAGTTCATTTCGCTAGATAAGACCCTTCTTCCTCGACTGGGATTGTTTAGAGCCATTTGAAGCTGAATTTAAACTGCATTTTGGAAGTTCAAACTTGGGGGCACGATTGAAGTTGGGAATGTTTCCTCAAGAAACCTAATTTCTTATCGACTGACGAAAGAAAGACATGAACATCTTGGATGACAAGGGGGTGAGTACATTATCTGTAAATTTTTGTTCTGGAAGTGAACTACTCCTTTAGCTCTAATTCTAATGCATTTTATTGACCTCAGTACTGTTGTACATAAATTTTACAAGGGGGCACTTTCTTGATTAATTTTGAAAAAGGGAAGGGTCTGGAGCCCCCAAAGACCACCTGAGACCCTAGTATCCTTAGAAAAGTGCTGATACTGTGCATGGGCCAGTTATGGATTTTAGAATTTAGCCTGATTTGGTGGCACTGATTGAACCAGCAGTGATCCAAAGTATCATCAGGTGTGGGCCTTTGAGAAGTGGTCATTTGTGATGACTGACGCTCTTATATGCGATTTTTTTTTTTTTTTTTTTTTTTTTTTTTTTTCGTGCTTTATTCATTTGTTGCCAATGAAAGGTGCTTTCAGTGGTTTGTTCCCCGTTTAGAACCTCAACAATACTCCAAATCAATCCCAATTGCTTTATGAAAAGTAAAAAACTTAAAATTACATATCTTGCCGGAAATTATCGCTCAAGTGATTGTTTTTCTAGCGTTTAATTCAAGAGCTGTTACTGTGATTAACTAGGAAGTTCAGTTTGATTAGACTGATTATTGTCGAATTTAGTTTTACATTACCTCCTCAGGGGACTGAGAGGTTTCTAACTCTGGAACAGTGAGTCAGTGGTTTTAAGTGTACCACAGTTTTTCCATCATTGTTCAGGCACTTTGGAATAAATACATCAATGGTCATGCTTTGGTCAAGTTCCAGGCCACTCAATGAAAACTTGTCATAGAAACTGCTTCCGACTTAAAAGTTGTATTAAGATTATTCAAT
Source organism: Cirrhinus mrigala (assembly GCA_036247105.1). NCBI lineage: Eukaryota > Metazoa > Chordata > Actinopteri > Cypriniformes > Cyprinidae > Cirrhinus > Cirrhinus mrigala. The sequence goes on along the minus strand of CM070011.1, from coordinate 22,559,342 downwards.
TTCAGTTTGATCTGTTGGTTCGGATATTAGTGCAAAAATCGATTAATCAAATGTGCGTAGTGACCATATATAGAATAATATACAATAAAAATACAGAAGTCTTCATTAAATATAGAATAAGCCTTGTTAAAATAACAAAAGTTATTCATTCAAGAGCAGTGAGTCTTTTTTTTTTTTTGGAATAACATCAAAGACAGACAGGAGCTGGTAAATTAGGCTGCTGTCACTTTAAGAAAAAATGCATGAATCCAATATAGTGATACACATCTGATTTCTTTCTCAACTGTTTATGTTCACTTGAGACATAACCGACTGTTTTTGAGAAGAATTGCCAAGATGTGATCTTGAATGTACACAGTTTTGCATACATTTGTCCATTTAAGCGTAAAAAGACGCGAAAGAGATTCACAGCTTGCTGCACTTGAGGGAGTACTGCACTTGATTGCTTGAATGTTCAAAATGGAAAGGCATTTTTGTCCACTCAAGCATAAGAAAATGTGAAAAAAAACCTCAATTTGGTTTTTAATATCGATTCAAATACTTTGGGGTTTAACTGAGTTTGCTTTCTCAAGCCATCTTAATTATTTAAAGGAGAAGTCCATTTCCAGAACAACAATTTACAGATAATGTACTCACACCCTTGTCATCCAAGATGTTCATGTCTTTCTTTCTTCAGTTGTAAAGAAATTGTGTTTTTTGAGGAAAACATTTCAGGACTTTTCTCATTATAATGGACTGATATGGTGCCCCGCTTTTGAAAAATGCAGTTTAAATGCGGCTTCAAACGATCCCAAATATGGTTGTAAACGATCCCAGCAGAGGAAAAAGGGTCTTTTCTAGTAAAACGATCAGTTATTTTCATTAAAAAAATACAATTTAAATACTTTTTAATCTCAAACGCTCCTCTTGTCTGACTCTCCCTGAACTCTGTGTGTTCTGACTCAAGACAGTATGTCGAAAAACTCGTATTTTCTCCCTCAACTTCAAAAATCATTTCAAAATCATCCTACATCACTGCAGAAGTACCGACCCAGTCTTTGCAAAGAGAACATACACCCTTAATGAAAAAGGTAAAACAGCAATATAGGATGATTTTGAAGTTGAGGAAGAAAATACGGTCGGAGTTTTACGACATATCCGAACTGTCTTGAGCTAGAATACACAGAGTTTAGGGAGAGTAAGACAAGACGAGCGTTTGACATTAAAAAGTATATACATTTTATTATTATGAAAATAACCGATCACTTCGCTAGATAAGACTCTTCTTCCTCGGCTGGGATCGTTTACAGCCGCATTTGGGATTGTTTGAAGCTGCATTTAAACTGCATTTTGGAAGTTCAAACTCAGGGGAACCATATCAGTCTATTATATGAAGAAAAATCCTGCAGTGTTTACATTTCTTTACGACTGAAGAAAGAAAGACATGAACATCTTGGATGACAAGGGGGTGAGTACATTATCTGTAAATTGTTGCTCTGGAAGTGGGCTTCTACTTTAACACCAGCAGGAAATGCTCTAGAATTTAGTTTGTTTATTTAAGATTAAATCAATGTGGTTTATACAGCATTTAATTGAAGTTTATATAACAATATGATTCCTGCATAATTATGTAACGCAGAGTTGTGTAAATGACTTTTCTTCTTATTGTGTTTTGCAGTGTGAATCAAGTCAATAATATTTGTTTTGATGCTGTTTTCTGTAGTAATTAACAAAGTTTTGATGGGTTGCATCATGTGAATAGCTCGTTTTGATTCTTTCATGTTCAGGATGTGGCATACCCCCTTAACCACCTATATGCTGCTGCTACCACAGGAACAGGAAAGATTTGAGCACTTCCTCGAAGTGCTTTCTCATTTGGCATTCATAATTACATTCTCGACTTGTCTCCACTTTTCCACAAGTCATCCAGATGCAAAAGGCTTTATCAGATGAGGTGTGCCGCCAGAACATGCCTGGCTTGCGACCGCTGCGTCTAGACGGTGTGCTTTACATCAACAAAACTTTGATTTTTTTTTTCTTCTTTTTTTTCTTTCCTCTGAGCAATGGAGGATTGGCGGAATGTTTAATCCCATATTCTTTAATTCTCATAACTGTGAGAAAAGGTCTGCGATGATGTAAAGGCTGGAGGATGGCTGCAGGATGTTACATGAGGTACCAAATAGTGCTTTTTCGTTCTGCTATCTTGCAGCCCGGCTTTAGGCAAGTTTCTTTTGATTATTGATGAAAAGGCCTTGTGAGAATTAGCTTATTGGAGATGCTTTTGTTCACATATCAAATATCTTTCATGTAAAATCATCATTAATGTGATGTTAATCTGTTAATTTGTAAAACCTAAACCAAGCTTCCCATATCCCTTTCATCATGCCACAACCACATGACAACCGCTTTTGGGATGCTGTATTCTTTATGACAAAGAAACAGGGAACGTCACATGCGTAGCGATTCCAGCTGGAATCCCACTCTGGTCTGTTTTTGGTTTTTGAGTGGCTTTGGGAACTACTTCAGATGATCATTCTCAGAGTCCAGCTAGTTAAATGGATAGATCACCCAAAAATGAAAATTCTGTTATTAGTGTCTCACCCTCATGTTGTTTTAAACCCGTAAGACCTTTGTTCATCTTCAGAAGATGAAGAATTGTTGAATAAAGTTGTTATTTTTGTTTTCTTTGAGCGTGTAGTATTGTTGTCTATGTAGGTTCAGAAAGCTCTCGGATTTCATCAGAAATAACTTTATTTGAGTTTTGAAGATGAACGAAGGTCTTACAGGTTTGGAACAACATGAGGGTGAGTAATTAGTGACAGACTTTTCATCTTTGGTTGAACTATCCCTTTAGGTTGATCAAACAGGGAGACCAACCTAATCACCTAAAACCATCTTGAGGCCGCTTTAACCGTTTTTTTTTTTTTTTTTTCAACAGCGTTCCTAGTAGTATTGCACAATATACCGGTAATAAAAAGGTATCGCGACACGGTGCTTTTAAAAATGGTACGATTTTGTATTTTACTAGTACTGGTACTTTCAGAATGCCTTTTAATAAGAGCCGTATTAACACTGGGCTCTATGATTAAAGTGTAGCGGAAAACGCGGACAGAATCAGGGGATCCAGTCATAAAAATAGAATTTACTGTATAATGCGGAATATCACAGAATTTGGCTATTTAAATATAAATCCTACATATTCTGCGCATCTCTGTGTGAATGAATGGCTCTGACACATGGTTTCATCTACTACACACATACTGAAGTGCGCATTGCGCTTGTGGTGATTTCAGCCTCTGCCACCTCAATATATGAGTGCATGAACACATAAACGTAATCTCTAGAACTGTGTCTCTAGAGTATTACTTCATGAGCATTTTACTGTTACTTCTGAGAAAAACCACTGTCACATCATATAAATAAAAAGTTTGGTTTAACTTGACAGAAATATTACTCAAAGTAATGATAGTGCTACTACTACTAATAAAAATATTATTAAAACAATATTTAAGGAATATATATATATATATATATATATATATATTGTTAACATTTTAAGAAACTGCTGTTTTTATTGTGTAAGTTTCATAATTTCATTTAATTAGACATTGATTCATATTTTTTATGTAACCATTAAAATAGAATGTAAAAACGGAAAAAACGGAATCCAGAAAAATTTAAATGGGGGGAATTTTCCAAATGGAATTTGTAGGAAAAAAAAAGAAATTTGGGAATAAAACTGATTTCATAGGGCCTTATTTATTTCATTTGTTATTTCACTGTTATTGTGAAATAAAATTACGATATAGGCTTTATCCTTTCAGTTACCAAAGTTGCAGAGATCTCTACATACCTGTAGGCTCAGTAGTTGCTCACCATGGTCCTGTTTAGTGGCACTGGCATGTGATTTTTATTATTTTATTTTATTTATTTTTATTAAAGGGGGATGAAATGCTTTTTTTAAATAGATAAAATAACTATAATCTCCATTTGGATCATCTATTATTCAATTATTTTACCTGTTCTATGTTTTTGTCATAGTATTGGTTTAGTAGTAGTATCGAGATATAAAGTAGAACTGACAAAGATTATCTGGAAAAGTCATTATAACTCAAATTGTGTGTCATCTCCATGCAAAATTATAACACATTAATATTATTGTAAAACAGTTTCAAAATATATATCGAAAAATTCAAGCCACTCAGGAGAAATAAAAAATATAGTAGCCTAGTTCCAGCTTTTAAAGTTTATGTGCTGTTTATGTTGTTTTTTTTTTAAGGTTTGAATGTAAAGACACACTTCACACTTCATTTTGTAAGTTTGTAAGAATTATTGATATACATTTGCTGTAAATTGCAAATAATTTCTGCGTTTTTTGCTGAAATTGCAGTCTGTCCTAAAACACATTTGTTTTTATGCTCATACAGTATTACTTTTACTGCTCTATAATGCTTCCTCTGCTCAGTTAAGGCCTGTTTCTGGCAGATCTCCTACATGGTCATCATTGATCTGCAATGCTGTCAGGTAGCATCAAGGCAAAGCAGGTGCCATGTGACACATCAGGGCAGCTTGCCAAAAGCTAATTGACTCTGATCTGCACTAATTGCAAACGTGAATCCTATAACAGAGCTTTGGGGAAGAGCCACCGGCACAGATGAAAGCGCTCAGCTTTGCTGTGTCAAGGGCCGACGACCAGTAATCGGTGCGTCCGGTGACCCGGGATGAGCAAGGGCAAGGCTGTAACTGTGTCTTTCCTGCTAGACCTGGTCCACTGACGTTCTCCAACACAGACCTTTCCGACACCACTGTGTCCTTTACACTGACCTAATAAGGCAGTCAACTGAGTGGCTTTACATTGTGTCCTTTGAGCTTATAAAGGTCGTTGGAAATGTGATATACTAATTTTTCTAAACTGAGACCTACATTTTATTGATTAGGAAGGATAAAACATAAGGCTAGCAAGTGTAAATGTCTAGTTGACACACAACATATACACAGCTATTTTTTTTTTTAAAGGTACTTTTAGGAATTAAAGAAAAAGTATCTTTTAAGTGTGTAAGTGTTATTAAAAAGCATTGCAACATCTCTGAAACATCTCTGTCTTTTAGGGCTTAATGTAACGTCATTGAATTCTATAAATTGTCTTCATCTGTCTCATAGTTACGTCTCCGCTGTGCTCCACCACGTCATATGGGAATTAATTCAGACTAGTGAACATGGCAAACAGATGCCAACTCACCTACATTCAGCACTTGTGGCCAGACACTCATGAAAGGATTAGTCCTCACTCTTCTAACAACATGACCTAAATTTTCAGGTAAGGTCGAACCAAGGTACTTTCACATACGCGATTACATACAAGACCTCAAGTTGACTTATTCTAGGACTTAGCACCTGCATAAGTTTGAGCTTGGCCCATAAATCCAGATCATCAGTCTCTGGTGTTACTCAGCCAAAAGATTAGTGTGTCAACAGTATTATCAGCATGAGGTAATTGACAAGTAATAATATACAGTGTACAGTTTAAAGGGATAGTTTAACCAAAAATTAACATTTGCTGTTAAAGCAGAACTCCACTTCCACTTTAAACTACATTTTGGAAGTTCAAAATCGGGGGACCAATGAAGTCCATTATATGGAGAAAAATGCTGAAATGCTTTCCTCAAAAAACACAATTTCTTTACGACTGAAGACAGAAAGACATGAACATCTTGGATGAGAAGGGGGTGAATACATTTTTTGTAAATTGTTGTTCTTGAAGTGGACTTCTTTAATTTACTCACCCTCAGGTCATTTAAGATATAGGTGACTTTTTTCTTTAGTAGAACAGTAAAGAAGATTTTTAGTCAAAACCATGGCTGAAACCATTCGTAAAATGCAAGTCAGCGGCTTACCATCACTTTGAGAGTCAAAAGAAGCACATCAGGCAACAAAAAATGAATACCTGTGACTTCTGATGGTGTGTTGAGGACATATGAAGTGAAAAGTCAACTACATCTTGGATAATCCTGGCCTGAAGGTGAGTAAATTAATGGCAAATTTTCATGAACAGTCCCTTTAAGTAAATAACAGAAAGCAAAGAGACAATCCCAAGGGTGAGAAGGAATGCTCAGGAGTATGTGATACCCCTAGCTTCTTTAAGATAAGTTGCAGCATGGTCATTATCTTTAAAGTACAAGAGTATATGTATTTTGAAAGAATTATTACATGATACGCCAATTCATTAATTAAAAGTCATTTAAAAAAAATTATACTTCTGCTGAAAAAAGCCCTTAAAGGGATAGTTCACCCAAAAATTAAAATTCTGTCATTAATTACTAACCCTAGTAAATGTGACATCAGTGGTTCGACCGTAATGTTATGAAGCTACAATTTTATGTACAATACCAGTCAAAAGTTTTTGAACAGTAAGAGTTTGTTTTTTTATTTGATCCAAAATACAGCAAAAGCAGTAATATTGTGAAATGTTTTTACTATTTAAAAAAACTGCTTTCTATTTGAATATATTTTAAACTGTAATTTATTCCTGTGATCAAAGCTGAATTTTCAGCATCATTACTCCAGTCTTCAGTGTCACATGATCCTTCAGAAATCATTCTAATATGCTAATTTGCTGTTCAAGAAACATTTATTATTATTATTATTATCATTATTATCATCATCGATAAAACAGTTGAGTACTTTTTTTCAGGATTCTTTAATGAGTATGCACTATGGCGCTATGCCATTCAAAAGCTTGAAGTTGAAAAGAAATATAGAAAGTAATACTTTTAATCAAAAATGATGATAAAGGCATTTATAATGTTACAAAATATTTCTATTTCAGATAAATGCTGTTCTTCTGAACTTTGTATTCATCAAAGAACACTGAAAAAATTCTACTCAGCTGTTTTCAACATAATAATAATAATAAATGTTTTTGAGCAGCAAATTAGAATATTAGAATGATTTCTGAAGGATCAAATTACATTTTAAAATATATTCAAATAGAAAACAGTTATTTTAAATAGTAAAAATATTTCAAAATTTGGATCAAATAAATTATGACTAATTAAGCAGAAGAGACTTTAAAAAAAAAACAAAAAAAAAAAACGTTAAAAATCTTACTGTTCAAAAACTGGTGGTGTAGCTTAATAACATTAAGGTTGAACCACTGACGTCACAAGCACTACTTTAACGGTGTCCTTACTACCTTTCTGGGACTGGGAACATTTCAGTTGCATTGCTGTCTATGCAGGGTCAGAAAGCTCTCGGATTTCATCCAAAATATCTTCATTTGTGTTCCAAAGATGAACAAAGGTCTTATGTAATTGGAATGGCATGAGGGTGAGTAATTAAAGACATAATTTTCATTTTTGGGTGAACTATACCTTTAATTATATAGTCATTATACATGGGTCATGGATAGCTTTTGTTTTTTATTGTTTCAAAAAAAAACATAAACTGACAGCCAAACTTTAAACAGTTCGCATGAGTTCTGGAGGCATGGGTGGTTGAACTACAGTAGTGCTGAGACCGACTAGGGAAACATTAAAAGGGTTAACTGTGAAGGTGTAATGAATGCTCAAATTCTTGGCAAAGCCCTTTTTTCGTAGGTGTAGCTACATGAACATGTAAACTGTCTGAGTTTTGTAGACATGGCCGCAGGGCAGGAGGAATTACACTGTCATGCAGAGGATATAGAGGTGCTATGATATTCAGTCTGTCACATATTTGAAAAGCTTCCAGGTGGAAATAGGTATGCTATGTGTGGGATGGAGAAGGTAATCACCACACAGAAAACACACAGACCTGTAATATAAACAATCTGATTTCTGGAAAATGCCTTTAACAGACTACATAGATTTTATGCTTTCACAAGTAGTTCCTTAATGGATTGACTGCTGAAGGACAGACCGTGAACCTGTCCAGCAATCTAGGCTCAATGGTACTCATTCATCAAAAGTCGTGGTACATTTTCAGACACACACACAAAAAAAGAAAACAGTCAAATGAAATAAAGCAGGCTCTGCATCACGCTAGCACAATAGAGCAAAATCAGACAGATTCACGTGGGGCACCTATTCATTTCAATAAGCCAGATATTCATGCTCCTTAATCTCGGCCTCACATAAAAAAATTTCCATGAACTATTGGATTTTTCTGAATGAAATTACACTTGACTGTGTGCTTTTGCAAGAGACTACCCATTACTAACTCATGGGGTATATTTTAAAATCTTAGCTATGTGTGAGTCTTGTAAGGAACTAAACTAAACTGGTTATACTTTTCAAACAAAGGTAATGTCGTGATTTAGTATTTCCTCTGCTATTTTCAAGAACCCTTGTGTGAATTTTTTTTATTTTTTTTTTTATATTTTTTTTTATTTTATAAAGTAACTGTAAAAACACACACATACACTGCTGTTCAAAAGTTTGGGATCAGTAATATTTTTAACGTTTTTTTTTTTTTTTAAAGGGGTCATCGGATGCCCATTTTCCACAAGTTCATATGATTCTTTAGGGTCTTAATGAAAAGTCTAAAATATACTTTGGTTAAAAATTCTCAATGGTTGTCTAAAACAACATCCTTTTTACCTTGCCAAAATCATCTCTGCAAAAATCATCCTGTTCTGGTCGAGGTTGCTTTAAATGTTAATGAGCTCTGCTCGCCCCGCCCCTCTGTTCTCTCCGTGGAGTGACGAACCTGTTTACTTTAGCTGCGTTTAGCAGCTAAACTTGCTAACTAGCACGTTATTAGGAAAGGTGATCACAAAGATTCATAAAAAAAACCCTTATAATCACTTCTGCTGTAGGTGAAGCTGGATCACAAATGATTCACGCGAATTTAGACGGATATATGTAGATCAGGAGGCGCATTGCCTTCACAAACAAATGTAATCCACTGCATCTTCAGCGGCTCAGATGTCGGGAGTAAATGACGACCACTATGTTCATTATTACATCCAGCAACACAACACCTCAATCGCTCAATCTGAGATATTCTTGTCTAACTTACATTCCTGCTCTGGCATCGAAACAATGGAGGTCGGACTGTTACAGCTGATTTAAGGCGGGTCTCAGGTAAGACGCTCATGTCGATCAACTATGGTGGGAGCGGCCTCTGTCGGTGTGACGCCACAACGACAGGCATCTGAGAATGGTTTGATTTGAAAAAGGGAATATTATTTTTACAGATTAATTAAAAACCACTGCATGGATTTTTATCATTATAGGGTAGATGTGTACATACACTGCCAACACATATTAATGTTCAAACAACATGTAAAAGTGAACTTTGCATCTGATGACCCCTTTAAAGAAGTTTCTTATGCTCATCAAGGCTGGATTTATTTGATTAAAAATCCAGAAAAAACAGTGCTATTGTGAAATATTATTTTAATTTAAAATAACTATTTTCTCTGTGAATTTATTTTAAAATGTAATTTATTCCTGTGATGCAAAGCTGAATTTTCAGCATTATTACTCCAGTCTTCAGTGCCACATGATCCTTCAGAAATCATTCTAATATGCTGATTTATTATCAGTGTTAAAAAACAGTGCTGCTTAATATTTTGTTGAAACCTGTAACACTTTTTTTCTGAATTCTTTACTAAAAAGTTAAAAACAGCATTTATTAGACTTACAGAAATATTTTGTAACAATATAAACTACCATTTAAAAGTTTTTTTATTCTTTCTTTTTTGAAAGAAATGAATACTTGTATTCACCAAGAATGTGTTAAATTGATAAAAAAAGTGATCGCAAAGACTTATATTGTTAAAAATAAATTTATATTATGAATAAATGCTGTTCTTTTTACCTTTCTATTCATCAAAGAATCCTGAAAAGAAAATTACATGTTCCAAAAAAATATTAAGCTGCACAACTTTGTTAAGCAACATTGTTAATAAAAGTCATAAATCAGGATATTAGAATGATTTCGGATCATTTGACAGAAGACTTAAGTAATGGCTGATGAAAATTTAGCTGTGCATCACAGGAATAAATTATATTTTAAATATTTTAAAATATAGAACCATTATTTTAAACTGTAATACTATTTTACAATATTACTGATCAAGTAAATGCAGCCTTGTTGAGTATAAAAGAAATCTTTTAAAGACATAAAAATCTTACTGATCCCAAACCTTTGAATGGCAGTGTAGTTGGCAAGTTTTGGGCTAATCTCTTAACTTTCTCTAACTTTTTCTTTTTTAAGATATTAGGCATGTAGAATATTTTCTATTATAAAATTACTGTTTGAAATCAAAAGCAAATACAACCACAGCTATGCAATTACTTAGCAACCCAAAAATAACACAGACTTCCCAAATGATCCCTAGCAATGCTTGAGTGATTTAATCTTTGTGAGCAATAACATTTACCAGCGAGGGCAAACGGGTCTATGCTAACCCCTTGTTGTGTACCAAGTCAGCCAAACCATTTTCTATTTATAGTCTTAAAGATGTGGAGGAATGTAGATTACTCCTCTGTGAGAAGATACTACTTCAATGCCAATGAAAATGAATGACTGGGACAGGTGGGACACATTCACTGCAAAGATAACTAGATAAGAGTCGACGCAGCGGTTTCTCTTCTGAGCCTCTGTTTGTTTGTTTCTCTTTGCCGTCTTTTGTCACCGTACGCTCTTTAGCCGTTACACTCCCCTGCCTTTTAGGACTGTTATCACCACTTTGATGAAAACCTGCTATTGATGCTTGCGTCTCTCCTGCGGGAGACAGGAGACGTGGAGAAGGTCCTGACCGCTGTTCAGAGGGAATTAGAAACCTCTGACCTCGCCTTAACGCTCATTTTCGTAATGTGTTTTTCATGAGTGGCAAACGGGGGATGTACGTGTTCTGCAAGATTTCGGTGGATCTTTGAAATCAAAGAGTCTGTGTATTTGCTGCCAATGCCTCATTACACAACACCCTTCTTTTTCTTTGTGTAAACTGGCAGACAGAAGATGTGTGAAGAGCAGAAAACATCCTGTTAAAGGTGAAGTCCACTTCCAGAACACAAATTTACAGATAATGTACTCACCCCCTTGTCATCCAGGATGTTCATGTCTTTCTTCAGCCGTAAAGAAATGATGTTTTTTGAGGAAAACATTTCAGGAGTTTTCTCCATATAATGGAGTGGGATGGTGCCCCGATTTTGAACTTCCAAAATGCAGTTTAAATGCGGCTTCAAACGATCCCAAATGCGGTTGTAAACAATCCCAGCCAAGAAAGAAGGGTCTAATCTAGCAAAACGATTGGTTATTTTCATTTAAAAAGTACAATTTAAATACTTTTTAATCTCAAAAGCTCATCTTGTCTTGCTCTCCCTGAACTCTGTGTATTATGGTTCAAAACAGTTAGGGTATGTCGAAAAACTTTGCAGTCTTTGCAAAGAGAACATGCAAAGAAGATCAAACACCCTTAACAAAAAAAGTAAAACAGCGATATAGGGCGATTTTGAAATTGAGGGAGAACATAAGATGGGAATTTTTCAACATACCCTAACTTTCATGAACCGTAAAAAAAAAAAAAAAAAAAAATTCTTGGCAAAGCCAAGTTCAGGCAGAGCGAGACAAGACGAGTGTTTGACATCAAAAAGTATATAAATTGTATTATTTTTATGAAAATAACCGATCGTTACACTAGATAAGACCCTTCTTCCTCGTCTGGGATTGTTTACAACCGCATTTGGGATCGTTTGAAGCCGCATTTAAACTGCATTTTGGAAGTCCAAAATCAGGGCACCAAACCAGTCCATTATATGGAGAAAACTCCTGAAATGTTTCCATCAAAAAACATAATTTCTTTACGGCTGAAGAAAGAAAGACATGAACATCTTGGATGACAAGGGGTACGTACATTATCTGTCAATTTTTGTTCTGGAAGTGGACTTCTCCTTTAAGCTCTCCAATTGCTTTTATATGAAGTGAAAGTGAACTTTAAGAAATAAAGAGGGAAATTACAGCTGGCAAGTATTTGAATAAAACCTGGCTGTATATGCAGAAAAGCCTCAAAACTTACATAATCTATAAAAAGTAATACTTAATATCAATAATTTTAAGTAAAACATGCACTTAAAAACCAGGATAGATGTGACAAAGTAGTATTGTGATGATTAGTATACATTGATTATAGGCTCTCTTCTAACCACTTTGGTGGCACTTTTCTTGATCTCAACTGTCCCCTTTCACCCCCACTCCATTTTTTTTTTTGGACTGAAACACTATTATGTTTAAGAATCTATGGCCCTTAGCTGTGAAAACAGAGCCTGGGAGGACCAGTGGAGAGGCATGGAATGCTTCAGGCGAGTAGAGAGCATTAAAAGTATGTCATCTTTGTTGTCTGGTACATTACCTCTGAATGAGGCCCATGGGAGTCTGGGGGCACACAGAGGATGCACTCTGCCCTCAGGGGACACAAAAGGCCGACATGGTCCTCCACTTCTGCACTCACACACTCAGTGTCCTCACCTCTGTTTTCGGTTGCTCTCTTTCTCACCAAAGCACAGGGCAAACTTTACTTATGTTGGCAACTTGAACTTCCTGACTCCTGTCTTATATGTTGGGGGTGATGAAGTAATTACATCCTTATGAGGGGGTCTGCTCCTCTTAAATGTGTTCATGCTTGTCTGGTGGGGTTGTGGAGTTTTTTCAGTGTCAAAACTGATTTCGTTGGCTTTGGTACTGATTCATTTGGTTACAGTTTTATCACTGCATCAGTCTGCGATTTGTTTTATAACAGTATACTATATTTATTAATTGTAATAAATGTATAATAGATATGTAATAAATTCATATAAATACACAAACACATATGGTTTGAACAAATGTGGTCAGTGGTTTGTTTTTATAGTAAATCTCTGCTCACCAATTTCTTCAAAAATACAGTAATATTTAAATATTTAAAATGTTATTTAAACAGTAATTTCTTCCTCTAATGTCAAAGCTGAACTTCCAGCAGCCGTTACTCACGTCTTTAGTGTCAGATAATCCTTCCGAAATAATTCTAATAGGGATGTAACGAGATCCGATGTGTCTCGTGAGACCAATCGGATCTCGCGAGATCTCGTGACGATATATTTGCAAAACATTTTGAAGTGTTTACATTAGAGCTGCACGATTAATCTTTTAAAATGTCCAGCTCTTGATTCAAACACCCACGCAATCTTATTCCTGAATGACAACGATTTAGCTATGTCTGTTAGGACTGTTTCACATCGCGAGTGTCTTTGGAGGGTGAGAAGCACGTTTTGTCGCTGCCCATGTTAATGAATAAGACGGTCGGGGTAAATGTGAACGCAGAAAGAAAACAGTCTTTTCAACTACATTATAGTCATTATTTCTGTGTTACAGACATTTCAATAATAGAAGTACTGGGATAAAAGTTTATAGTTTGGGTATAAACACTTATTGTCTACAGCAGCGATCAAAACGAAAGTATAACACTTATGTATGTATTGTAACGCTTATCCTCTTCCGCCAGGAGGTGGCGACAACTGCCTGTTCAAAAAAAGTATGTAATTGAATCATTCATTTCAGGAGATTTCAATAGTCAAACAAATCTTAAAGAAGTGAAACAATGACTCCTTCATTGAATGTTTTTTTTTTCTTTTGTTTAAATGAATATATGTTTTTAAAAGACTTAAGCAATGAACATTTTGTCAGAACCACTAGTAAATTACGCTATGTTGTTTAGTTTTCTAATCATTTTTGTCCAGAATCGTGAGAGAATCATGGTCTCCAGTTTATTAAAATCTTGGATTCTCACTTTATCCACAGTCGTGAAGCTCTTGTTTAAATGTTGTTTATTACTGCATATAATTCATTAAAATGAAAATTTTATTTCATAAAGGTCAAAATGCACCTTTCAGTTGAATAAAAGACTATTTTCCCTATATATTTCATCATTGAGGATTTCTTAAGAAAAGTTTAAAAATCTCGTCTCGTCTCGTTCTCGTGAACCCAGTCTCGTGTCTCGTCTCGTCTCGTGGGATAAGTGTCTCGTCACACCCCTAAATTCTAATATGCTGATTTGCTGCTCGAGAATCATTTATTATCAGTGTTGAAAACAGTTGTGCTGCTTAATATTTTAATGAAAGCTACAAGCGTTTTCCCACTATCGGGTTCTCTGCTTAATCGTTCCAATCCATCCCGATCCGGGCCAGTCAGCACAGATACAGTTTAATTTTCCACTGTGGAGCTGATAACGGAGCTCTATGGAATGTAATACAAATGCTTCAGTTGTTGCCTTGGTAACGCAAGTGTAATGTAAACAGCGATATGGATGATGCTCAGATATTTCTGTTTTTTAGGACCCCTTTTTTATCTGATATTTACTTTGTTAACTCTTGACGCGAAAAATAAAATAAACAGAAGGTGACGACAGGTGTACCGACAAATGCTGAGGGGATAGGCCTGCCACGTAACAGCAACGTAGTGTAGCTGTTTACTTGGCTGTTTTATCAAATAGCGCGCTTCCGCTTAGCCAGCTATGGAAAAACTGGTAGCCAGGCAACAGTGTGACGATGTCACAAACACGCACTCTACCAGCATGGCACAGTGCGGTTGTCAAACCGTGCAGAGAATTCCGGGCCGAGAGCGGTTTGTAATCGTGCCGTGCTGTACCAGGCTCAAGTGGAAATCCAACTGGAACCGTACCTGACAGTTTTTAGAACCGTTCGGCCTGATAGTGGAAAGCGGCTTATGGTACAGTTTCTCAAGATTCTAAAAAGGAATAGCAGTGATTTGAAATAAAAATCGTTTGGAACTTTATAAATGTGTATTTAAATATTCACAAAATTATAAATGTGAATTTTTATATTTTTTTTGCATTCATTCATTTATTCATTCTGAAGTGACCTAAAATTCCTAAATAATATAAATATAATAATATAATTTATATTGGCGTGAATTACAGAACATTTCCTTAGCTTTTGATTGTTTACTAAGGTTACTCTTGCCCCGTTTTTTTTAAAAATCAGGAATCATACACTATTTATGGATTAACCAAAACTGAGCCTCAGGCAGCAATTAGACAGAAACACTGAAATTAAACGATTTCAGTGTATAAACACTAATCACTATTCTGCTTAGGTGGTTTGAAAATTGCTCTTTTGGTCCCACTTTTTATTAGGTGGCCTTAACTTCGATGTGCTTACATTTAAATAATCATGTGATACAATGCACTTACTGTGCACTTATACATGTTTTTACATTGTACTTATATTTTAAAAAACACCTAAATTAATTAGATCCGTAATTAATTTCTGTAATTACATTTAAAGTTACACTGTTAATCCCTCTTTTCACACTGAGGACAACTGAGGGACTCAAACACAACTGTTAAAAAGGTTCAAACATTCACTGATGTTCCAGAGGGAAGCGTGATGCTTTAAGAGCTGGGGGATGAAAACTTTTGAACAGGATAAAGATGTCCAATTTTTTGTTATTTTGTTAAAAAAAAAAACCATTTAGTACTGCCCTTCGGAAGCAACAAAAGATACTTGCATGTTTCCTGGAAGACACATTAAATACAATTTACCTTGATCTTCAAATTCAAAAAGTTTTCACCCCCCTGCTTTTAATACACAGTGTTCCCTTCTGAAGTATAAGTGAATGTTTGATCCTTTTTTAATAGTTGTGTTTGAGTCCCTCAGTATGAAAAGATGGATCTCAAAATCACAGTCACTGCCGGGAAGGGTTCAAATATGCAAAAGGTGCTGGAAAAATAACATGCTTTTTGTATGATCTTTCGTATTTTGTTCAAATTATTCACATTTTCACAGATTCTGCAAGGGGCTTCCAAACTTTTGCATGCCACTGTATGTGGTTCAAATGACCAAAGCACGAGGTTTTCTAAATTTTAATTGTTTGGTCAGATATTTAAACATTCCTAAATCTTGGATTATGTTAAACGTGTTGTGGATGCTCTGTATGTTAAATATGAATATATAAACAGTACCTATAACTGCGCTTTGCATTCACTTTCTGCTGATTGCTGAACGAGACTGACTCACATGCTTAATGACTGACCTCACCTAACGATACACTCGCTCATTTCATTTACGAATGAGATGTACCAGTTCGTTCAATTCGTTCACGAACGAGATCCCTCTCTCGATCAGACTCAAAACAGCGACTTGGTCAGTGATGGGCGTATTCGTTCAATAACAAGAACCAGTTGTTAAACGATGCCGATGATGAACAGTAGAGCTCAGCTTGTGTGGTTTGGCATATTTGCAGAAAATAATGAAATATACACTAATGAAAACTGACCCACTACTGTGTTTTAAACTTAGTTTTGTGGTATATTTTGCATTTAACATAATAATTTACTTAACTACTGTACACACTGAACGAGTCTGTATAACAATCTTTGTTCAAAGTGCAAAATATATCACAAAACTAAGTCTAAAACACCTAGTGGGTCAGTTTTCATTACATTGGTAAAGTGTAAATTTCTTTCTTTGCTGCAGATATGCCAAACTGCACGAGCCAAACTCTACCTGTTCGCCAATGTTATCGTTCAACAACTGTTTTTTTTTTTCCCATTCACAAACGACATGTACCAGACTCAAAAAAGCAACAGTTGCTCAGACTCAAAAGCAACTCAGTCAGTGAAGGGCGTATTCGTTCACTAGATTCAACAAATCACATGCTCCGTCACATCTGAAAAAGAATGACATAACATCACTACTAACCATAACATCGAACCTGTCCCCAACCTAACCCGTATCCCACCTCACTAGCAGCAAAAGTATGATGCAATTTAATGTGAATAAGTGAATTAATAAATAAAGTAAAAAATAAAATAATAAAATGGGGGACCATGAATTTGGGCAATACTGTAGTATTTTATTACTTGCAAAAATGATATATGTTCTGCTGTTGCTGTATAGTTGTTCCCTTTCTGTTACTTTCTTGTATTTTTGTAATGGCTTTTGTATAATTAACCTTGGCTAGTTTGATCCAGTAAAACTAAACAGGAAGACAGATCCCTCCCCCTCAACACCCCCGACCTCTTGAGGATGTCATCAGTACAAGAGCAATGTAATACACCCTAGTAATGGCTTGGCCCCTTTCTCAAGTGTTGTCGAAGCAAGGCGGTCTGTCACCCTCTTAGTAACCCCTTAAGTTCCTGTTCATGTCAGTGAGTAAACATTGAGATGCACTGGCAATGTGATCTGAGTACTTCACTCCCAGAATTAAGCCACAGCGTTCTAGAGTGGCATTGCCCAGAAGATGTGTCTGGGCTTGTCCTGACGACTACACTTTTCCATGTTGGAAACATCTTCTACAAAGTCAGATGCTGTTTTATAATAGGGCCAGGTTTCAGCTTCAGACTCAACACTCCTTTTGGCTTTGGGATGAATGTATGTGTTAATCCCATAAGCATAGTAGCCCTATATTAATACCGCATTACGTAAATATTAGGGGTGTAACGGTACACAGATGTCACGGTACCTCGGTCGGGGGTCACGGTTCGATGCGATTTCGGTACAACAGGAAAAAGCAACAAATCTACTATGCTAAGTTTCTTTTCATTTATTTTAAACAGACTGTAGTACAAATTAAAAATTTTTCCACCTAGATGTGAAAATACAAAATATTATATCAAATTATAATGTTATATATATGTATAATCTGCAGTGCATATATACATAAAAGAAATAAATACTTGAAATATATTTGATTTAATTAACAGATAAACAAGGAAAAAACATATATATATATATATATATATATATATATATATATATATATATATTTGCTAAGTTTCAGTTCATTTTTGTGACAGAAAGGAAACTCAAATGGCAGAAAGTGACATCCCATTTTTTTTCTTTATTTTACAAAAGACCTTTTACAGTGATGCATTATTAATAAGACAATAAATGACAGTGTTTTAAGTTGATTTTGCTGGTATAAGGAAACAGTTTAAGTAATCGCGCCGGCGCACACACACAAAACGAGTTCCAGGCTTCCAGCATTGATAACTAGACAGCGCAGTTGGTAACGTTAATTTATCAAAATAAAATACAGTGAACCAAACATCAGCGCGCCCACCTCATTGTGTTACCGCTGGAACGCAACTGAAGTACAAAGCCTATAATTTACATAATAAATAATAGTTTAGTATTTAGATACATGGCAAGTATGGAAATATTATGGAATATTTGGATTTGTGCCAAATGAGAGAGGTAGGATACAAGAGCACAAAGCTCCATTTCGCAAACAGTTGAGTGCGCAAGCCCTTAAAGTAACGTCATACTCCTTTGTCAGTGAGAGAGGCGTTCAAAATCAGCACATGGTCACTGTCTAGTGGTCTTTGTTTTCAAGTGCGCAACTCCTGGCATTCGCTATTCCTCTGCTGGCGGTTATAAAACAGCGTTGCATTACTACGGGCGCTTTCTGGATTGAGGGTGAATTGCCTGTATTCATTGTAAGGCCTCATGCACTGAACCGAGATGTCCGTTATGTGACCTTTCGGTACGAATACATGTATCGTTAAACCCCTAGTAAACATACATTTTTTAACATTCTGACAACTAAAATGTGAGCATTCTGAACAAATCCTTCTAGGTTCATACTAAAGGAATTTCATGGAATAGTAATCGGCTGATTTTATTGTGTTTAATTACATAAAATACATTTTCAGTGTACATTTTCTGGTAAAATGTAACTGTTGAAATATATTCATAATATAAATCTAGTGGTAGAATTTTTAAAGATAGGAATTGTGCATACATTAATAAATTTCAAATTCTGTTAATATGACAATATTGTGCATTTCAGCGTATATATCCAAAATCTTGGCTCGTTCTGTGCAGCTAGTGGACTTTTGCAGTGAAGTTTGATGTGCTTGATTATTAGGGTGGCCTCTTGGCAAGATAGCATGAAAAAATGAGTCCAAAATGTTCTTTATGAGGAATTTTCAGAGATGGTTATTGTCTCTGAAACTGAACCCCTCCTGGCATTTACACAGGGTGGTGCATGTGTCAGCTGCCTGTGGAGAGTCAAGAGGTTCTTGAGGAGATGGAGTCATGACGTATCACAGGATTTACTATGGATGTGTCTGTTCTAGCTGGAGAGCAGTCACATGTAGTCATCACATGCAGTGTCGGGTATAGATCTTTAGTCTGATGGCATTTCAGGTGACTGAACTGTTTCATTGTCTGTTTCCTGTAGTGAGACGTTGAGCCTGTGCTTTGGATAATTTTGGTTAGAGCTATTTTTTTTCTTCTTTTTTTTTTTATGTTCAGGTATGTGAGAAATTAGATCAATGCTAGCATCCACACCAAAGGGTGTATACACACACACACACACCGGGGTTTCCATGTTTTATTGGGACTTTCCATTGATTTTCCATGATTTTAATACTGTACAAACTGTACATTCTACTCCTAACCCTACTCCTTCCCCTGATCACAATCCTCACAGAGGCTTTCAATTTTTTTTTTTCTTTTTTACCTTAAGGTAAAATATATTAGGTTTTACTATACTATACTTAACATAGTGAATATCACACAAAAAGACACACTAATGATCAAGTTTAAAAGCAATGCATTTATTTGATAAAAAAATTACAATAATTTTGTGAAATATTACAAATGTATAAATGCAATTATTTAATATATAATATTGAAGTATATACAATTTAAAAGAGCTATTTTCTATTTAATTAATTTAATTAATTTTCTACCCTGATTTTAGCCCTCTTATTTGTAGTCTGTTAGAGGGTCGTGTCTGCTGACTTCAATTTAAATGCCCACTGCTATGATTGGCTAACATCTTTGCATATGAAATGAGCATGTGGAGCTCTCTTGAAAGCTTTTACTGTATTTTTACTATAACAGCTGCCAAGATGAATTAATCGTGAAAAGTTTTGATTATAGCATTATATTCAGAGGTACTCTCGTAGCATCGAAGGATACTGCACTGTAGCTGAACAGTCAACTTGCATGGCACATAAGTGATAAAACTCGAGGATTCAGATGGCAATTTATTCACAAGAAGTGAGAAGCGAGTAACAGACAGTAATTTATTGTGTATTGTATAGTGTATTGTGAACTAGTCAGGCTGAAATATAATACTGAAATTAAACGAGTTTGATTATCAGTGAATGCACTGAATAATAAAATGTATACCTTGCATGCTTTCTATTTCTGAAGATAAAAGTCATGACATTTTTTTAATTTTTTTTTTATTTTATGTTCTTTGAGGTTTACTTATAATGTTAATAAAGTTTTTCGCCCAAAAAGCAAATAAATATCTGTCTGAAACGAATTGATTTTAAGAGGGGTGTCCTTTAAGACTTCTCAGCAATCGGCCACTGCCATGATTGGCTAACGTGATTGCATAGGATCCAAAAAAACAGTCATTTCCAGACAAAGCATTATGAAATAATTTACAGTTTGTGATGCAGCTGCAGTGAGATCTAAAGTCTCCATGACACTGTGCCTCGATTACAAAACAACATGCTCCGAAGTCCGAACAATCTTCAGACAATGTCACACCCATTGGACTTTTCTTGAGTTTTCATTCTTTATGTGCTCTGTTTGACCCAGTTTCTGTCTCTCCTTGATTAGTTTAGTTCCTGTGTGCCCTTATTTGGTCATGTTCCTGTTCTCGTCTAGTCTTCATTAGTTAACCTTTATTACCTGTCTGTCCCTCGTTAACAACCCTACTTTAGTTCTAGCCTGTTCAGTTTTCCCTTGTCCGGTATGGTTGAATGTCACCCTGTGTGTTAGACCATCTTCATCGTGAGGATTTTCCATTTAAAAGGATTTGATTCTTTGTGACAGAATACTGGATCTACAAAAACTAAGTAAGCTGTGTCCTCCCCTCGTTTTGTTTTCCGTTTTTGTCAGTTATTATTTTTGGTTATGTATAACCCTGCCGTCCTCATCTTCCTGCTGGAGCAGGGGGATCACTCTCTCAAGGACCACACTAAAGACTTTGTGTTCCTCGCCGACCTCATACACTACCTGGACAACTGCCTCTACTCACTCTATCAAGCTGAGCTTGACACCACCACACGAGTGCAGTTGTCCGGGGACGGTCCTTGAGAGACTCAGACCAGGTGTGAGAGCCAACAGCACAAGCTGTCCCACCCAACCTCCCTCTCCCGACACCTCTAATTGATCTGTTCCCTTCCTCAGCGCCCTTTCCACTGGATCCTGTCAGCCTCTCTGCTCACCCTCAGTTCACCATCTGTGGCGTGGGCTCGCCGCAGGTCTCCCTATCTCCAGCTCCATTGGCGTTGAGACTGGAGGATCCCTCGAATCCGCCTCCAGCCTCCGAGGCCCAGACTCCGCCTCCGTCCTGCGACCCAGCGGCTCCACCATGGCTTCCAGGTCCCTCGTCTCCACCGGAGCCCATCTGTCCACCAGCTCCACTGGGCTCCCTTATCCCTTCAACTGCGCCTTGTCCCTTCGTCCCTCTGGCTCCGTTGGGCTCCTCCTTCCCTCCGGTTCCACCCCAGTCCTCTGTCGCTATGGCTCCGACCACGACCTTACGGATCTCCGCCTACACCTTGGCCGCCAAAGTCAGCTCTCCGTCTCTGCCTCGGGCTCCACCACCACCTGCTCTGCCGCTGTCGGCCGCCCCTCTGGAGTCATCAGCCCTTCATCCACCATGACTCCTCCCTCTGTCGGCTCCACCGTGGGTCACCATCATAGCTGCAGCCTGGGTTCTGCCTGGCTTCTCCTGTTCCAAGTCCCTCCTGTCTTCTCCCTGGTTCCTCTTTCCATCTGATTCGCCCTGGCCCCGCCTGTCTACTCCCAGGTTCCTCCCTTCGTCGTCTCCACCCTGGGCTCTTTTTGCCGTCCTCCTCCCAGGTGTCCATCCTCCACCCAAGCCTCCTCCTAAATCCCTTCCGTCCCTCCTTTTGTCTCTGCGGCACGAGGTTGTGCCTTCCAGGAGGGGGGCAAACTGTCACACCCATTGTTGAGTTTTCATCCTTTATGTGCTCTGTTTGACCCAGTTTCTGTCTCTCCTTGATAAGTTTAGTTCCTGTGTGCCCTTATTTGGTCATGTTCCTGTTCTTGTCTAGTCTCCATTAGTTAACCTCCTTTCACCTGTCTGTCCCTTATTAACATTAGTTCTAGCCTGTTCAGTTTTCCCTCATCCGGTATTGTTGAATGTCACCCTGTGTGTTGGGCCATCTTCATCGTGTGGATTTTATATTAAAAGGATTTATTTCTATAATCTTCATCGTGCCTGTGTCTTCCTAGCAGCAGCACTGTGACAGACACAATCCGGGATGCCATTAAAAAAAAACCTTAGACTGGGATCCTTCTGATATCTGTACAAAGATGCGAACAAGCTGTTTAAACCGTTCTTCGAACGTTGTTTCACTCCATTTGTCCTATTAACGACAGACTAAAGCTCGTGGACTGCATCAGAAAGTGAACGAGCATCTGTATACTGTATCCAGTGTAGACAAGATAGCTGCAGTGATTGTAATTTCTATTTGCTTTTGACGTGACTGAACGCCAGTGGGTGGGGCCTGTGGTGAGACGATGACTATTCGTCGATGCCTTGTTCTGGAGGAGGTGTTTATGCAAATGTTTGTGCCCGGGTGATGTCATCTCACACCTCAGATCCAACGAGTATCTTTAGATGTGGTCCTCTCATTACCTGGATCCAAGTAAGAATCATCACCTGCAAATCAAGACAAATTTCTGTTTAACAGAAGGATCTATCTTTCATCTACTCTACACAATATGTGCTTAAAACATTGTAAGCATCCTTAAGGGATGTGTTGAGTGGTGGAAACACATTGTCTTTTGGTTCAGTCTGACAGCTCTTTCAATGATGTAGCCACATCCTTTTAAAAGTAATGGTATCCTGCGCTTTGAAACCTTTCTACTGTAAATGCCTCTAATCCATCAAGACAAAGGGTGTCTTGATCACATTTCTTTCTCTGAAAGACTGTTGGTTGAAAAGCTAATACATCAACCCACCTCAGCCATACCCTGTGTGGTTACGTCAATGCCAGATATCCAAAGCAGATGCCAGTAAACAAGCACTATCAGTAAGCCTGGCTCTGGGCGCATGCTTGATTACATGGTTGAATCAGACGACTTCTTTAGTGAGATAAATAGATGCCTGGGGGCCCACACCTGAATCCCTGTACAACGACTTATACAAACACACATACCTGAGAAGAGATGTTATGTAGAGCAAACGTTTTGAAGTGCAAGGTTTATTCTTCAGATCATCCATGGACATCTGAAACTCTTGTGCTGAAGATGCTTATTGCATTCACCTATAATGATAAAAAAGTGCATGCGTTTGGACCCAAGTCTTGACTTGGTTCCTCACTCTTGGATCCTTCAGAGAAGGGTTACTCTCACTAGCGAGTGCAGAATGAGTGGGTAGCAGGAAATGGAAATCCCAAAGTGAAGCTGGAGCTAAGTGGTTACAAATGAGGGGAAATCTGTGGGGTTTCCTTTTGTTGCTTGGTGGCACTCAAAGCTTTTTTTTACTTCATTTTTGGTGGAGAACTAACAGGCCAGTTTTGTCTGAAACGTAAGTTATTCAGTACTATCTTAATGTTTATTGAAGTGTTTTATAAATCAGTATTACACTCACAGTCATGCTGTTGATCACTTTAAGTATGTGAGTTTAATTTTTGAAATAGATGTAGTGAAAAAAACTTGATTTATATGAATAGGTGGCTTTGTGGCCACGTCTTACTGATTTTGAATGAAAAATAAATGGTAGTTGTTTTTAGATGCTTTATAAACTCTCACAATTGTCAAATATTACAAGTCAAACATTACTTTCTGTTATTAATATTAATAATATAAGTTGTAGCGTGAAGTTAAATGACAGCATGCGTTACTGTAGTTATGAGCAAAGTGTGGTTATGTATATGGACAGGTTAGTTTAGGGTTCATTCAGGTTTGTCAGAGCCTTCTGTTTTCATTCAGTTGTTTTTATTCATCCAGTTTCCTGTTGTGTTTGTTTGGGTATGTTCAGCATGGCATTAGCCACTTAAGTTAATTTAAGTAGCCACAAATAATAAAATCATACAATCATTTTCCACCATTCATGATTTTATAACGACTCACAATTTTCTCATTTAAGGAAGGAAACAGGAAGCTAAATACAGGGTTATTAGCTCAGCAGCTCTCTATAATGTGGATTTTTAAAAAAATGTTAATGATTGTTGGACCCAATGAGTGTTGTTTATTTGTTTTAATTAGTGACTGTGAGTTAGTTTGTCCTTTAGCATGGGCTTTATTTATTTAGTTTTTTCTTTTTTTCTTTTAAAGTTGGTTGTTCTAGTTGAAACAGAGCCTCATCACAGCCTGAGCAAAAGCTACTCTTTTGTGCAGGTGAGTTCCTCTTCTAACGGTTCATCTCACTTACGCAGGTTGAAAACTTTAGGATCGCTTTGGACTTTTCCTGCTTGTATACAGTAACTCCACTTTCCTCATTAATCTCCTAATTATTTCCTTTTACATTATTTTATATTATATTATATTATCACAGATTGTTCATAACACCAGGAACATGCAATAAGAAAGTGAACTACAATTCATGTGGACTTTAACAAATTGAATTGTTACTTCCTGTTGTGTTAATTGCCACTTATGCAAGTGTTCTTGGAAGTCAATTTGTTCAAAGAACATGTACTAACACCAGAAGTTTACTTTAAGTCGTGAAAGAAATGCTTTGTATATCATATCGTATGAGCCATATTATGATATTCTTAGTTTTAATCTGGCTTTATGTGACAAAAAATAAAGCAGATATATACATAAATGTCCTTAATCTTACAAAAAAAAAAAATTTTGACTGCCCTATTTTTGTTTGTTTTGTTTAGGTTGTTAAATAATCATGTCAGTGACTCATATTGTTAAACAAAGCAGCCATCCTTGTATTCGCTCATATTTTGCCACCGTAATCAGCAGTGGCATTGTTTAGAATGGACCTGCTTCCCACCAGCAGGATCTGGAATAATGTAGCTGATATTTTTCTCCAGTTATGCTTTGACTAGACATTTGCCAAATACAGCTTAAAATGTCATGTCCTCCTCCTTTCTCCTTTTCCACTTCTTACTAATGTAGAGTTTTTGTGTGTGTGTGTGTTTCTGTC
This sequence comes from Cirrhinus mrigala, assembly GCA_036247105.1. Lineage (NCBI taxonomy): Eukaryota > Metazoa > Chordata > Actinopteri > Cypriniformes > Cyprinidae > Cirrhinus > Cirrhinus mrigala. The sequence continues at coordinate 22,534,274 of CM070011.1, read as the reverse complement.
TGACCTCTATATGTCATTTACTTTTAAAGAACTTGTATAATAAAGGAATTTTTTCTGAATAATTTCAGATAAAAGAGTTCTTTGTAATTTCAGAGAAGACTTCTTTGCTAGTTAACATGAACTAAGAATGAACAATACTTCCACAGCATTTATGAATCTTAGTTAATGTTACTTTCAACATTTGCTAATGCATTATTAAAACCAAAAGTTGTGTTTGTTAACAGGTTAATGGAGTGTGAACCAACATGAACTAACAACAAACAACTTTATTTTTATTACCTAACATTAACAAAGGTAAATAAATACTGTGATAAATGTATTGTACTTTGTTTGTTCATGTTAGTTAATGTTTTAACTAATTTTAACAAATGACACCTTATTGTAAAATGATAATTTGTTAACAAAATAATTTTTCATTCATTGAAGTGAAGCCGAAATATAATATAAATACACTACCAGTCAAAAGGTTTTTAATGTTTTTTAAAGAAGTCTCTTCTGCTCACCAAGCCTGCATTTATTTGATCCAAAATACAGCAAAAGCAGTAATATTGTGAAATATTTTTACTGTATAAAATAACTGCTTTCTATTTGAACATATTTTAAAATGTAATTTATTCCTGTGATCAAAGCTACAGTTTCAGCATCATTACTCCAGTCTTTAGTGTCACATGATCATTCAGAAATCATTCTAATTTGCTGTTCTGCTGTTCAAGAAACATTTTTATTATTATCATTATCAATACTTAAAAAAGTTGAGTACATTTTTTCAGGATTCTTTGATGAATAGAAAGATCCAAAGATCAGCATTTATCTGAAATAAAAAGCTTTTGTAACATTATACACTATACCATTCAAAAGCTTGAAGTCAGTACAATTAAAAAAAAAATTGGGAAGAAATTACAGAAATGAACACTTTAATGTAGCAAGGATGCTTTAAATTGATCAAAAGTGATGATAGAGACATTTATAATGTTTCTTTTTCAGAAAAATGCTGTTCTTCTGAAGTTTCTATTCATCAAAGAAACCTTAAAAAAACTGTTTTCAACATATAATAATAATAATAATATTTTTTTTTGAGCAGCAGAATATTAGAATGATTTCTGAAGCATCATGTGACTGGAGTAATGATGCTGAAAATTCAGCTTTGAAATCACAGGAATAAATTACATTTTAAAAGTATATTCAAATAGAAAACAGTTACTTTAAATAGTAAAAATATTTCAAAATTTTACTGAAATGTTTTGCTGTACTATGGATCAAATAAATGCAGGCTTGGTAAGCAGATGAGACTTCTTTAAAAACTTTAAAAATCTTACTGTTCAAAAACTTTTGACTGGTAGTGTATTAGAGGAAAAAGTGAAACTCAAAATACTTTAATCTCAAATAAAATGACTAAAACAAAAATACATATAATTAAAAGCTAAATATAAATATTAACATAAATTACCAAAGCAGATAACAAATCTACTAAAACTTAAACTAAAATGAAAATAAACACTGAAAATATAAAAGTAAAAGCTAATTCAAAATACTATATAAACAATAACAGTATGTAAATAATACTAAAAATAACTGCTATCCGAGACACATTTGAAGAACGTCCTGTTCTTTGTGGTGCTGGTCTACCCAAGGGGTCCTGTTTTGGCCAATTGCTGGTAGATTCGATATCTGTACCATCTGTTTCATAATAGAATACGTTTTGAATTTTTGATGACCCACTGATACCCACTGATGTTCTTTCCTTGATTTGGTTATATTCTGACAAAATGTGAAAAATGTGGAGCATTTTCATATGAATGCCATATTTGACCAGATGTTGCAAGATTCAGATGCTTAGGCGAGTTTGGATTGTACCAAGTAACATTAGTCGAAGCTAATGTCTGTACCCAGACGGGCCACCCAGACACAAAGCTGACGTCCAGCACCAGAACTGTGTGTGTTTCAGATGATGTGGCCAGATTAGATTAGAATGGATTTAATCAGCAGGCATTATTATCCACAGTGAAGAACCACAGCGGTCTGTTCGTATGTTTCTGAGAGCCAAAGACTGTTGAAATAGAGTATAATGGGTTTGGTTTGAACCATTTAGCATTTTCAGATTTGTTCTTTGTGCAGTGTGAGCTTTGTGTTCTGTTCAGGCTGCCCATGACACATGCTTTCTGGGGCAGAGCATATATATTCCAGGTGCTCTCACTCAAAGGAAAGTTGAGTTTCCTTTCCATAATAGTTCTCGTAATATTATACATCCTGGTAATTGTCTGTTTTTCAGAAAATTTAAGATGTTGTGACCGCTTGTAATTCAGGCACAGTGCAAGCAATACAAGGGGACTGAAGGCTGCTATTGTGCAATAAAGGATGTTCTGACATTGTACCCTGCAGGCCAATTATTTGATAAAGCTAACCAACATATCACTCAGCTACACCTTTGGAGGCAGCGTTTCGAGAGAAGTCGTGCTATTGATGCCAGTATCGTTGTGTCTCCATCTTCTTTTCTCTCTTTCTAATCACTGTAACTAGGCCACAGAACACTTTGTAACCCTTCCTGCAATTACAATCGTCTGAACATGTCCAACAAAAGCCAAAAGTCAGGGAATGTTTTTTTTTTTTTAGATCAAAATAAAAGTCTTTGCTTAAAAACAGACATTTAACGTTTTTTTACCAAGCTGTCTAGAGCCATCTTTTTTAATGAACATTTAGATTATATAAAATACTTGCATACTCCTCATTGTATTTGCTACACTGAAGTAATTGAGATGATTGTCCTTCAACTAAGCACTTTCTCTTTTATCCTGTAAGAGACATGTTTTTTGTTGTCTGCCATACACTTTAGTGTAGGATTACCTGTAATTGGAATCGCTTTTTCTCTGGGGCATATATAATGTTCATTTTTTCAGTCTGTAAGGAAAAAAGCCACTTTAAGGACCGCAGATGATGTTACCGGCAGGATGTTGTCTTCATGTGCTGAGCACAGTATTATCTAGCAGTGGCGTGAGTTTCATTTGAACATTGGAGGGAAACATGTCTGCGAATGCCTTAATACTCATTTTTAGTTTCGTTTCTGTTAAATGTCACATGTGGACCGTTTATGAGTTAAAAACTTTTTTTTTTAACTTTACACTATTGCTTGTACATTTTAGTGCTGGATTTTGTTCACTTAAAATATTTATTGCAGTAATGTTTTTACAGTCACACTTTATTTTAAGGTCCAATTCTCGCTTTTAACAAACATTTAACTATGACTTTTGCCTCAATAAACTACTAATTTGCTGCTTATTAGTAGTTAGTAAGGTAGTTGTTAAGTTTAGGTATTGGGTAGGATTAGGGATGCAGAATATGTGCTTTATAAATACTAATAAATGGCCAATATTTTATGAATAGGCATACTTATAAGCAACTAGTTAATGGTGAGAATTGTTTCCTATTGTCACGAATCTGGCCGGTGGCCTTCGGTCTACTCACCACCAGATGTCGCCCTCTCATTCCATTGACATTCACATTACACAGACTGTTGCACCACCCGGACTACGTTTCCCACCATCCATTGCGCTGATTACACACACACAGCTGCATCCAATCAGACACACTATATAAACCTGGGACTTCCCTTTCCTATCCCTGAGTATTGTTGAGTGTTTAGCACTCACCTAGCGTTAGCCACTATTACGGAGCTATTTCCAAGTATCCTGATCCTAGTTTAGTCTTGTTTCTAGTAGGGATGTGTGGGTTTAGTCGACTAGCCGTCTAAACAGTACAGCTCCTACTAGTCGACACTGAAAACAATAGTCGACTACATGACAGAAAAAAAAACATGATTTTATCATTGAAATTGTCATAATTTTAATGTTACATTTAAAACATTTTAAATAACAAGTTAAAATTAAATGTTTGTGGACAAAAACTGTTTCTGGACAAAAACTACGCTTTTACCTCAGACCTCGGATGCCCTTATAGAGACTTCATGACCACGCAAAAGACTAAGGTGTGGGATTATTTTGAATTAGAAGGAATTGGAAAAGTTTTGTGTAAACGGTTTAATTGGCTTACAATAACTCTACTGGAGCGATGCGTAACAGGCAATCACAGCATTCACTACAACCTGCCGCCGCTGCGATCCCGTCCGCGCCATCTATTCCTCTAAATGAAGACCCACTTCGGTGGTGGTGTGGGATGTTCAGGCGCTTTCTAAAAACTGGGCTTGCTTTTCGTTTATCTCTGCGTGCCTGTGACTTCAGTCCCTGCCAAGTGCCTTTTTTGTAATTCACCAGACCACGTTGATAATTTACTAAACAAAAACGCATGGTCTTGAGTAAGTAAAATGGGCATTGTTGCATTGTTTTGTTTTTAAATGACATAGCCTGCATGACACAAGTTTTTAAAAGCTGTTTTAATGCTATTCCTTGATAAACATTTCTATTGGTTTTAACTTGTGTTTTAATATGTTGTCTAACAATATATGAAGATGAATAATTCATCTTCATTGATTGATTTTAGATTGTTCTTTATTTCCCCAGCTGATTTGAATAAATAAGCTATGCAGTGGCTGGCGTTGAGTGTATACTCTTCTTTTGTTTCCTTTTTAACGACCACCTAAAATTAAATGATGATAACGCGTACGCAAGCGTGCGGAAAGTGGAATTCATTGAGGGATTTGACAGTGTGATTTATAGATAAGTATTTAAAATGTGGGCTGTTATATACATGCACATACATAAGTTTTTTTCTCACCATCTTTTGGGGGTGTCTTGCTTTTAGACTAGTCGACTAGTTGGATACAAAACTTTTGCTTAAACGACTATCAAATTAGTCGTTGCTCACATCCCTAGTTTCTAGTTGTGTTGTTCTAGCCTGCTTATTTCATCTTGTCTGCCTTCCGCCTGCCCTGGACTTCTCGCCTGTCGTGGATTTAACCCTTTGCCTTGTCATTTTGGACTCTGTTCCCCCCTTGAAGGAACTCTGGCCTGTCTATTTGGAATACCCGTTTTTCCTCGCCCCTTGGATTACATTCACCGCTGATCGACCCTCGCCTGTTTTACGGATTACTCTTGTGTCTTGCCCTAATATACCTCTTTGCCAATGTTCGACCCTGCCTATGTTTGACCATGTCTTTGTTAATCAATAAATCTATGCAGATGGATCCGCCCGCTTCACGCGTCTGTCACTCCGTAACACCTATACTAAAGTGTTACTATTTTTATTTACTTGTCATGTTAGTATGCTGTGATAGTGTTACATAAAGAGTGTTACTCACCCTTTTGTCATTCCAAACCTGTATAACTTTATTGCTTCTGTGGAATGTAAAAAAATATATATTTTTAACAAAAATGTCTCTGTGTGTTGTTTTAGACATTTACTTCTTATTTTGTGGACAAATGACATTTTTCAAGATATCTGTTTTGTGTTTCGCAGAGTTATACAGGTTTAGAACAACATGAGGGAAAATATGATACATTATGTGTAGTCTCAGCCTCAGATGTCATGCCCACGGACCACTGATGACAAACCCCCTCATGAAAGAAGAAAGCTATCGTGTTTACAACTGTGACGACGAGTGCTTATCAAGATCAACTGAATGCTGGATATTCAAAAGTATGAAAAAGTTAGCAGCATAGAATCTTTAAAATCTGTCCAAGAGTTTTACAAACCGTCTGTTATTGTGGTGACATTTCCACACCCATAAACATGAGGCACAAAACAAAACATAATTGGCTGCTTTACCTTTCAGTCATATGACCCGTTGGGGGGGCCTTGGCCATTCAAAGCGACCAAGGTTGCCAGACCTTCTGCCGTCAGTCTGAAAGTCTGGCTACCCAAGAATTTTGTCTAATGCTTTTTTTTTTTAATGCCGCAGACTTTATTTTAGTACAGTGACATATTTCCAACTTAAATGTGTATACTTAAAGTATGCATTGATACAATATTTTAAATTGTTCTCTGATATCTAAATAGAAGGCTTGAGTATATGGGCAAATATGTGGCTTAGCTAAGGGTAAAAATTCTCCAGAAACAGTTTTACATGTCCATTTACATCCTAGGATTTGCCCCTAGAATGAAATGGTCTGTCATTACTTTCTTTGAATGGGTCATGAATAATAATGTTGAGCTCTGCTCTGATTGGCTGTTTCACAGTGCAGCTCATTTCGGTAGCTCGCACAGCAGGAAGGAAACACGGGGAGGAAAATATATATTTCAATACTTTCTCTCGCAGTTATATCGTTGGGTAAATGTACTGTATATAAATCACGGGCATCAGGGAGCCGCTATTAATATGCAGGATTTTGAAACTTCTTTTGAATGCACACTCACTTTTTACTTTCACTTTCGAGATTTGCGATTGCACGTGCTCTGTGTATACTACAGCAGCAGTACTCACCACACATTTTACAAGATCAGATGCTTGTCAGTGGTGCTCAGAATCTGTAAATTATTTATCATTGTCCTCTCTCATCTCTCCTTACTCTGTTTATGTGGTAAGTGAAATCATATGTACTGTAATGTAACAGGCTACCGCTAACAAGCAGCTAACCATGTCCCTTTAGTGGCTTGCATTGTTTTATTAGAATGCGTTATTTGTTTTCTGTGCCTTTCTGAATACAGACGGCAACACATCCCTGCACATCACATCCCCTGCACAGCCTGGAACATAACATTTATTTCCATGATCTGCAATTGTCGTTATTGTCTTCGCTTGTTTCTAGTATATGCAAATGTTGGAGGCGTAACTATTAATGATTGGCCTCTTTTTCAGTGGTCTTTTGCGTGCATGAGATTAACATAAGAAGGAGAAAACAATGGTGTTTGAGGCTCACGGTATGTCAGTTTCATGTACAGAGCTGTTATTATTCAACTATGCCAAGGTAAATACAGTTTTCCATTCTGTGGCACCTTTAAACAGAATATTGAATAGACGGCATGGTTTTATTTCAGCACTCCTCCTCTCCATCTCTCACTCGCAGCAAACTAATGGTTAGAGGGTCATGGTTAAGGATATTCTGCCCAAGTAGTCAAACTGACGTCATCAGAGAAGAAATGCACAGATTAATTGTTCACCTCAAGACTAGCAATGTTTGCTAACAAATCTAACAAGTCAATTTTGGTTTTATGAGGACTTTAATCAAAAGTGACAAACTTTTACATTGTTACACAGAGTTTCTATTTCAAATAAATGCTGTCCTTTTTAACTTTCTAATCATGAAAAATAAAATGTATCATGGATTTCAACCAAAATATTAAACAGGACATCGGATGCCTATTTTCCACAAGTTGGTATGATTGTATATCTGCAAAATACTTTGGTTACAATTCCTCAGTGGTCATATAAAACAACAACCTTTTTACTTTTTACCGTTTCGTTGCATGTCTCCTTAAATGATAATGAGCTACTGCTCACTCCACCCCTTTTTTTTTTTTTTTTTTTTTTTTTTGTGTATTCGGTAGCACATTACCATCAAAAACAAAACTAATCCACTGTGTCCTCACTGGCTCTGGTGTCGGGAGAAAATGAAAACTCCTATGTTCACTTTTACATGTACATCCAACTACAAAACACCTGCATTGCTTAAGAGACGTTGTTGTCGCTACAGCTGTTTGAACGCTTAGAAAAAGGCGGATAGCGTACAACTGGCTGAGGGTGGAAATATGGGAAAACGGGAAAGTTTGTCAGCGGTCGTGATGTTATACTGCTCAGAAAATCAAAACAGCTTGATAATTGAGACTTTTTTAGGTTTTTGGGGATTAAAAAAAAAGCAGTGGATTGGTATCATTGTAGGGTGGTTGTGTCCACACACTGTTAAGACACATTTATATGCAAATAAGAAAGAAATATTTCTTGAGCAGCAAATCAGCATATTAGAATGATTTCTGAAGGATCATGTGACACTGAAGACTGGAATAATGGCTGCTGAAAATTAACTTTTGCCATCACAGGAATAAATAAGATTTATAAAATATATCAAATTAATAATGTTAAATTGTAATATTTCAAAATATATCTGTCTTTTTTACTGATCAGCCTTGAATATATTTTAATATTCATATCTATCATATCGAGAACAAGTAAAATCCAATTGTGGTTTTAGAGTGAAGCTGTCACAAGAGCTGCCTGCTAATCAAGCTCTTGCTTTGTTTTTGAATATCGCTCTCAATAAACTGCTAAACATCTGAAGAGGCTTTTGTTCTGAAAATGTCCTGCCGTTGATATAGTTTTTGTAACAGGGGGTTAAATCCTGTTTTCCCAGCTTTTAACACATTCATACACACTCAGTAGGGAACATTCAGTGTGACATGCATCCGGCCCTCAGGGTTTTTCCTCTCTTTCCCAGCGACCGAAAGGTTCCTCTTTTTTTTTTCGATCTCAATGATCTTCTTCAGGGCGGGAAAAGACCTTTTTGAAATGAACGCAGCCAAATCAGATGGCTTTGTTCCGTCTGTGTCGCCCTGGCCTCCAGCTCTCATAGGTTATCCTTTTCTCATCCCAGGCCTGCGTAAACAGGCCCTTTTGTCAGAGCCATTTTGAGTGGGATTGAGTGGCAGGCAGCTTTAGTGTTCGCAGCGTGAATCAGATCCTCACAAGTTTTCCTGCGCTAATAGGCTTCCCTTTCTCTCTGCGTAGTTCCTCTTCTTATGTTGAAGATGGGGATGACTACAATGGCCATATAAAGGGTGCTTCCTAAACTTCATTTTGCTCTTTCTTCCTTCTCTAAAGGTGACAGTGAGAAATGAATTGAGCTTTGTGTTAGTTATATGTAGTCGCTTACACCAGACAGACTCTCAGCCAACCCCAAGACCACCAGTAGATTCAGAAGCTAGATTTGCTTGGTAACACTTCTTAAAGGGATAGTTTACCCAAAAATGAAAATTGTGTCTTTAATTACTCACCTTCATGTCATTCCAAACCCATTAGACCTTTGTTCATCTTTGGAACACAAATTGAGATATTTTTGATAATGTTTGAGAGCATTCTGACCCTGCATAGACAGCTTGAATAGAGTTGTTAATTTTGTATTCTTTGAGTGCAAAAATATTGTTGTAGTTTCATAAAATTAAGGTTGAATTACTGATGTCACATGGACTATTTTAACAATGTCCTTACTAGTGTTGCATGATATATTGGTACTTAAAAAGTATCGCGATACCCTGCTTTTAAAAAATGGTACGATTCCGCATTTTACTAGTACCGGTACTTTAAGAATGCATTTTAATAAGAGCCGTATTTCTGCATGTCTGTGTTAATGAATGGCACAGAAGCACAGTTTTGTTTACTACACACATACGTGTGATGCTCACAGTGTTTTTAGCCTCTGCCGCCTCTCTAGAACTGCTCTGAGAGTTACTTCATGAGCATTTTACCATTTCTTTTGTGGTAAACTATCGTCATATATACAATATACAAACAGAAACCTAAAGGTCTTTACAGCAACCCGTCAAAATAAAAGTTTGGTTTAACTTGACAGACAGAAATATATTACTTAACGGGGTCATCGAACGCAAAGTTAACTTTTTCATGTTGTTTGAACATTAATGTGTTCGATAAAAATCCATGCAGTGGTTTTTAATTAATCTGTAAAAATAATATCCCCTTTTTCAAATCGAGCCGTTCTCAGATGCTGCTCCCACGATAGTTGATTGACAGCGTCTTACCTCAGACCCGCCTTAAATCATCTGTAACAGTCCGACCTCCATTGTTTCGATGCTGGAGCAGGGATGTAAGTTAGACAAGAATATCTCCGATTGAGCGATTGAGGTGTTGTGTTGCTGGATGTAATATTGAATATGGTCGTCATTTACTCCCGACATCTGAGATGCAGTGGATTACGTTTGTTTGTGAAGGGAATGCGCCTCCCGATCTACATATATCCGTCTATGTTCGCGTGAATCATTCGTGATCCAGTTCACTTACAGCAGAAGTGAGTGTACGGTTTTTTTAATGAATCTTTGTGATCGCCTTTCCTAATAATGTGCTAGTTAGCAAGTTTAGCGGGCTCGTCACTTCACAGAGAGAAGAGAGGGGCAGGGCGAGCAGAGCTCATTAACATTTAAAGCAACCTCGACCAGAACAGGATGATTTTTGCAGAGATGATTTTGGCAAGATAAAAAGGGTGTTGTTTTACACTACCATTGAGAATTTTTAACCAAAGTATATTATAGACTTTTCATTAAGACCCTAAAGAATTATATGAACTTGTGGAAAATGGGCATCCGATGACCCCTTTAATGTAAAGATAGTACTACTACTAGTAGTACAAATATTATTAAAACAATGTCTAAGCAATATTTACCAGAAATAAAAAATTACCAGAAAACTGTAAATACTCAACACAGTATTTCTGAAAAAATAAATAAATAAATAGCCTATAATAAATTAATTCTTTATCAAATCTAATTATTCTTTATAAATTCATTAGACATGCTTTTGATTATTGAAATGGAATGAAACAATTCAAATAGAATCCAGAAAATTAATGGAAAACAGAGATTCACAAACAAAACTGAATTTGAGAAAAATAAAAAAACGTAGGGCCTTAAAAACGTAATTTTTTATGAAAACAGATTTCATAAGAGCTCTACATACCTGTAGGCTCGGTAGATGTTCACCATAATCCTGTGTAGTAGCACTGGCATGTGATTATTATTATTTATTTTATTTTTTATTTTTAAAGGGGGATGAAATGTTTTGTTTTAACAGATAAAATAACTACAATCTCCATTTGGATAATCTGTTAATCAGTTACTTTTCCTGTTCTGTTTTTTGTTGTTGTTGTTGTTGTTGTTGTTGTTGTATCAGTTCAGTAATAGTATCGTGATATTTTAGTCAGGTATTGTATCAAAGTCAAAATTTTGGTATCATGACAACACTAGTCCTTACTACCTTTCTGGGCCTTAAACGTGTCAGCTGCGTTGCGGTCTATGCTGAGTCAAAATCTTAAGAACATTAACTATCAGTACCACACAATATAATGTAATAAATCATTTCATTTTTGGGGTAAATTATGTGTTTAAGATGTACAACTCGACAGTATAGACTACCATTGAAATGTTCAGAGTCATTGGCCAGGACATTGTTTTAGAAAGAAATCTCTTATACTCAGCAAGATAATGTGCTGCTTAATATTTTTGTGGAAACTGGATTTTTAGTATTCTTTGATAGAAAATTTCAAAAGAAAAGCATTTATTTAAAATATAAATATTTTGTAACATTGTAGATGTCTTTATTGTCCTGTTGATCAATTTAATGCATCCTAGCTGTATGAAACAATTTTCTTAAAAAAAAAAAAAAAAAAAAATCAAATAAATAAAAACACTTACTAACCCAAAACTTTTAAATGGTATGTCTCAAAATCTAACAATCTAGCCTCTTATTATCAGCCCATTTATTTTTTGTCATATATATCTAATTAATTTCCATTTTAGCATCTAATACATTCTCAAGTTATAGATTTTTTTTTTGGGTTTTTATCTGGCAGTTTTTTTGCTGGCAGATGTATGATAATAGCTTAACAATTATTAAGTGTGGGGACAGCTTGTTCATAGACTGATTGTTGTTTAGTAATATATTTCTGTTAGCACGTCGTGAACTTTCAAGTCTTATAGTGTGAGGAGATGGTGTTGGCTTACTCATTGTACACACAGAATCCAATAAAGCAATCAAAGTTTCGTCAGTCGTCTCGCACATTGCGTGTGTCAGTGTGAGATGTGACGCTAGTGGTCTGCACTGACTCTGTGGGTGGGAGGGACGTGTTGGACATCAGGCAGGTAGGGGACCGAAAATGCTGTCCCAATGCTGGCATGGATTCATTCTTTGTAAAGCAAAATTTTAGCTAGCGCAAGACGCATGCAGTTCTGTTTATTAACCGCTGGAGTGCCAAAAGTTATGGAACGCAGCTTTAATTATAAAAAAAAAAGTAAATATTTGAATGACTGTAATGATTTTATCATAATGTTTGGCCATTTATACTAACATTCAATTATTATATTTGAATAAAGTCTTCTAAACAATAGTGGTTAGCATTATTTCTAATGTTATACATGTCACAATTTTGATATGATTCAGAATTATGGAATTATGGAAATGCTAAAATGCTTATTAATCCCCCCCTCCCAAAAAAGGAAGGGTGTGAACCCTTCACAAGGGCTTGTTTCTGATCATTTTCTAGTTTTAAAAATATGCAATATTTAATTTAAAAATGTGCACATAAACTCTTCAACCTTATGTGAAAACTTTATTGAAAATTTAATTATTTTAAAGAAAATTCAGACTGCAATGAGAATGATCTGTGAAGGATCTAAATACACAAATTCAAGTAATTATACAAGAAAACATCAGCGGTTTATGAGCTAATTTAATCAATCACTAGATTCCTAGGCAAAGTTTACTCTGACCTTTGATCGAGTTATATATGCGTCATGTGTTTGTGTTGTAAGCAAAAGCAAGAAGTAGCAAAATAAATATTTTAACAATATATATTATGTAAGAATGTGATTAGGAAGCTTATATAACTACAAGTTTCATTCAACAAGTTTTCATCATTTGCCTCTCTCTTCATTTAGCAGCTTTTGATGTTTTTCATGCTATTGACCTTCAAGTTAATGCAACATTTGAAATAAGATTTTCTGCTATCGCCACTATCAGTAAATTTGTATCATTGTATCATAACGTTTCGTTGCGTGGACAATGCTTTTTGAAACATTTGTTTGTCTCACCGGGGAGACGTAGGAGAAGAGAAAAGAAGAGAATAAACAAATCGCTTCTCAAAGGACTGCTCGGGTTGAAAGTGTTTCAGGGATGGTCGAGAGCATGGTGGGCTACAGCCGTTATCCTCTCCAGATTGTTTTGTTTGTACAGACTGTTTTTCAGGGAAGGAAAGTGTTGTGATTTTGTTGGTGTCCTGGGAAGAGATGCTGGCCAGCTTTGATTCTCTATAAACAGTGAGATCGTGCAAATCACTGCTGCTGTTTAACACCGGCGACAACTTAGTGAGTTTCCTCATCTCGCTCCTGTTCTACAAATATGCACATGATGGAGCCGTGAAGGGTGCGTTGTGATTTTTATGAGGGCTGAATCGATAGAATTCAGTCAGTGCTGTCGTGGTTTCAAAGAGCCGGAGCGTGCTGCCAGATTTCAGGTTATTCAGAGTAATTCAGCAGATGTCGGTATGCGGAGAGCCCTTTTGCTGCGAGACTGCATCGAGTCGTGCGCTAAGATGAGCACACAGCCAAGTCAGTCTCTCTCTGTAATTAAGATATTTTCCAAAAAGGTATTTTGGCAGCCATTTTCGAATGAGGTCATTGTTCAATAATAAAAAACTCTCAAATAGGTCTGGCCTCAGCCAATGGAAATACGGGAAAGAGTGCATTACGTAATCCAGTTAATCATGTCTATCATACCATTACCAAGAATACCACACCCACATTAAAAGCAACATTCAGTGCTGTTTGCAACCACTGCCAAATGCCTACAACAATGCTAATCAAGTGTTCTTGTGCCATTTTCCTTTGTAGTTTTATCACATTCATACGATGACCTTTTGTTGATTCATGTTTAAAAGCTGCAAAGTAGAAGCATCATCTATTAATGGAAGACAAAAGTGTAGAAGCTTGTTTTCGCCAAAAATTGAAAGGTAACGCTGACCTTTTTTTATCGTAATTGCAACTGTCTCACATTTGTGACTTTCTTAACACAATTGTGACTATCATATCTGTGACAAATCTCACAGTGACGTTAAAGGATTAGATCACTTCCAGAATATAAATTTCCTGATAATTTACTCACCCACATGTCATCCAAGATGTTCATGTTTTTCTTTCTTCAGTCGATAGGTTTTTGAGGAAAACATTCCAGGATTTTTCTCCATATAGTGGACTTCAGTGGGAACCAATGGGTTGAAGGGTTTTCTGTGTACTTAGGTTCAAAAAGGTAGGGTAGGGTGAGAAACCAGGGCTTGAAAACGGGAAAAAAAAATTCAGTTGGTTTACTCCGAGCAGAATCGATATTTTAAAGTTTCTGTTCCTGCGTTCCTTTGTATTATCATTCCGAAACCAGTTTCAGCAGAAAAAATACCAGTTAATAACGTTATTATTTCTTTGCCTATAATAATAATAATAATAATAAAAATGATAGTAATAAAGTACTGCGTTTTCTTTACTCAAAAAGGAAAAAAAAAACAGAGATCTGGTATCTTAACCTGTTGCGCTGTAGTCACAGCCAATACAGCCTCATATTCTCTAGATTTTGGCCAAATGTAGGCTACTACATTTAAAGCAAAAAGTTTACAAACATTATAAACACAGTTATTAGTTTCCTTCTCTCCACAACAAATCCTCTTAATTTAAAGCTATATGTTTAGGCTATAAAATGTCAATCCAAAAACAAATTAATTTAAGGTGATGCCTTAAATTATGTTTCCATATTCACAACGTATCTGGATGCTAAAATATTATTTATCATGTAATAGGCTTTGTACTTCACTTGCGTTGATGTAAAACAATTTACATCAGCTATATCAGCACAGTGAGGCGGTAGTCACATTAAACGCAACAGATTGTACAACGGAGCAGTGTTACTTTTTATATGTTTCTTTAACTGTATTTTATTTTGATAATGAACAGGCTGCAATGTCAAAAAAATATGTTGTCTGTGCGCATGAGGCGCTGGCGTGATGCTCATGCCAATGCTGGTTGGTTATATAGATAGAAGCAAGACTTCATTCAAAACTGTCAAGCTTTTGCAAAATAAAGAAAACTGTAAAATAAATAAAACTGTAAAGCTTTTGTAAAATAAAGAAAACTTCTTTCTGCTGTCTCGTTTTCCTTTCTGTGAACTTTGAATTGCGTCACAACCCAAACTCTGCACATTTTATTCTTTCGTTTTGTTAATCTGTCAATGAATCAAAGTGAAATATGTTGTGTATAGGCCTATATATTCCTTTTTATGCAAGCCTATAGTTTTATTCTGTTTTCTCCGTTCACAGAAGCGCTGCAGGTGCATGTGATCCGTTGAATCTGTTGAAACTCTAACGCTGTTGTATTGCCATTGCGACTTACCTATGATGAGTTCACAGCTGAGCCCAGGCATTTCACTCATTAGATGCGTCAGCATAACATTTGCATAGGCCGTACTACTTGAATTCGTGATTGTTGGACAGCAAATTTCAAATATTAAATGGAACAATAAAATAACGTTATTAACCGGTTAATGGTCATTTAAAATGTTCGATTCTGTTCAAAACTATATAATTTGATTTTGTTTCTGGTTCTGTTCCGGTCAAAATTTTCTTCGTTTCCAGTTTTAATTTTTGTTCCTTGAACCGGTTCAGTGCCAGTGCTTTATCTCGTTTTCTCCTCCAGCTTCAAAATCGTCCAACATCGTTGTTTTACCTTTTTTGTAAACAGCGTTTGACTTTCTTTGCACGTTTCACCTTGTAAACACTGGGTCAGTACTTCCGCCTACATCACACTTTACCTTTCCAACGTGACAATGTAATGCGTAAAGCTAGTGCAAGACAAGTGTTTATGGTTAAAAAGTATACAAATTTTTATTTTGTTCCAAAAATGACCAAACGTTTTGCTAGATAAGACCCTTATTCCTTGTCTGGGATCATGCAGAGCACTTTGAAGCTGCATTGAAACTGCAAATTGGAACTTCAACCCGCTGATCTCCACTGAAGTCCACTATATGGAGAAAAATCCTGGAATGTTATAAGTTTTATCTCTCTATTGTCTGTTTTATTTATTATTCTGAAGTGGAAACAAACTTCCACAGAAATGAGATTGGAAAGTTGGAAAATTGGAAACCAGTTTTTATACACATGCTGAAGATAATGAAACTCCACAAGCAGTTGTATTGTGATTCTCAAATCAGATTCTCCTCTTATTGGTCTGCCTTCAGCAGTGAGCAGTGGCTTATGTGACTGCACTGTGTCCACTGATACTATTCATGCATTTCCTCCTCATTTCAAGTCAAGCTATAAAGGATGGTGTAGAGGGCAAATAAAAACTGGTCTTTCAACTGTGTAACATGTATTTAAATTGTTTAAATCAGTACATCCAACATCCTGATGAGTTAGACAAAAGTACAGCTAACCCAAAAATGTAAATTCTGTCATCATTTTCTCACCCTTATGTAATTTCAAACCTGTATGACTGACTTTGAAAAATAAAAGAATGTTTAAAAAAAAAAAAAAAAGTCTGTGTTAGGGGTGGGCAATATAGGCAAAATCTTGCGTAATTTTATTTAACGCCAATTGCAAATATCACAGTACTTATTTTTGCTTTAAATAAGATCTTTATGATATCAACATTTTTGATACCATATAAATGTCTGAATTCTTGTCTCCAGTGTCAATATCACAAAAAAACTAATACTAACATAAATAAAAATAAATAAATAAAGTGCACTGAAGACAGTCAGCATTAAATAACAATACGAAACTAATTACAGGCAATAGGACTAAAAAACTACAGGAGAACAAATAAATAAGAAATGCTACATACATTGTAAAAAGTAAACAAATATATAAAACACTGCATATTCTTCGCTCTGTAAATTAAATGTATATTTCTTCTTATTAAAGTTACAAAAGTGATTTGGTCAATTTTCTCTCTTTTGTTGTTTGATTAACATGAATGACAGACCGCAGGAATATTAGACTGCTGTCACTTTAAGAGCTGCCCGGATACAATATACTGTTTCACACAACGGGCATTTTTACACATACAAGTGTGTGTATTACCCATTCAAGGTGAAATGAGTTCTGTTTCACTGCTGATTGCGTTTCAGCGTTTTAAAATCACTTGTTTTTAAACCACATCGCTTAAAAACACATGCAAATGATACGTTTTTGTGACCTCGTAACTGCAATAGAGATGATAGTCCAAAATCTCTACCGGTTGAAAGATTTCTCAGATTAGTTTTGTGTATCGCTCACCCCTAGTTTGTGTGTTTTGTATTTTTTTACTAAGTGCAAATAGCAATAGATGCTATTTACGTTATGTGCAAATAATAATAGATGTTATTTACACTAAGTGAAAAAAGCAGTATTTTCTTACATGGATGCCCCCTTATTGGGACAATAAAGCCCTCCCTATACCTACCCTTAAATCTACCTGATAAACACCCATTAGGCTATATTCACACTTGGCGTCTTTTTTGAAACTGTCAGCGTCTGTTTTACATTATAATCCTATGGAGTAAACCGTGTTTTCAAAAAAAGTCCTGAGCGCTTTTTTTAAACGCCACCACCGGCGTCTTTTTCTGCAGCTCAGAGCGTCTTTTCAAGATGAAAAAAGTTCAACTTTTCTGAAAGAAACGCCCTACGTCAAGCGCCTTTTTGACAGCTCACCAATGACAAGCGAGTAGCCAGAACTGACATTTCCATAACAACAAGAACAACAAGAAAAAAATGGAGAAGGTGCCGGTAGACTTTTATTTTATTGCTGTGAACTGACATTCTCCTCCCCGTTAACTTCAAAAACCGATGTGCGGCTCTGATAGCCTTGTGGGCAGCACGTCAACATGAACGCTGTTGCGCTTCAGGTGTCCCTTTTTCGAGTCGCAGACCCTTCCTGATCCCGTCAAATTTTTTTTACTAAAAAGCGTCCTTGTCAACTTTTTCTTGTCAAAAAAAGACGCCAAGTGTGAGCATAGCCTTAGGCACTTTATTTTCCACTCTTTGGATGATTTCCAACATTTTTATTAAAAATACATGACTTTCCGATGTGACATGATAAGAAAAGGGAGAAAAACGAGTTCGGCAAAAGGTGGATTCGAACTTAGGTCGATCGTATCAAAAAGTCAGTGCAACGCACATTATTAACTACACCACTGGAGCTGTTATATAGCTGTCATAATGTTGTTTATCCCATCCAAACGCTGATGGGTGGAGTTAGTGTAAATAGCCTCTGCCTCCAAGGCAGATTTGCACTTAGTGTAAATAGACACTCCGTTCACACCATATTTTTTTTTTTTTTTTAGCCTCTTTTGTTTTGCCCATAAAACAGAAGTGAAGTCTCCAAAACAACCTATGTTGTTTTGGATAAAAACAGTTGAAACATGCTTTAAAATATCTTCATTTGTGCCCAATAGCTTAATGAAAGTCATACAGGTTGGGAATGACTTGAGGTTTTACATTTTTGGGTGAACTATGCCTTTGCGGTTGTCTCAGTACATGCTTAGCAAAATATGTTTTAATCACTCCAAAGAATGAAACCTTTACCTTTCATTTTGTTTAAGGTTTAATCAGCTTCTTGGTTCCTGTACCTCTTTATTAGATGCATTTATGAGTTTATTGAAAACACATTCTCATGCACATTCAAGAGCAAATTTCCTGTTTTAGCCACTTCAGATGTTTGTATGTTTTAATAAGGTGTTAGACTCTTAAATGGGTAAGGTCTATTACTAACATGACTGCATGTAGTTTAAGCTACCGCAGAACTGTTTGATGTCTTTTATGGGAACGTTTGGTGCGGTTCGACATAACAGTGATTTTGTCTTATTCGCTCAGCTGTTCAGTACATGATTTGACAGATTTATTTTCATTTTGTATCAGACTCAATAAAGATGCTACAAGACCAAATGAGCGATTGGCCTATTTCACCACGGTTTTGGCAGCAGCGATGCGATTAAAGAGGCATACGGGATCCAGAATGCCAGTGTGACCACGTCTAAGTCCCTGCTGGCTGTTCGTTAAATGTGACCGGTCGTATGTGTTTGCTTGCATCTAAAACATTACCTGTTTGAGGGGAAGTAGTGGTTTTAAGAGGTGTCTTTACACATTCATTTAAAGGTACATAAATGTTGTGCCCATAAGAACAAAGGGTGTCAACAGGCAGGTTCTGGCAAGTGTGCATACCCCCTAGCCTCACACGTAGGAGATACTTCCTCTAAATACAGGATAACAGCTCTACTGTAGATACAAATATAGTGTGTGATGACATACACATAATATGGACACGCACACCATCAATTCATGCTCAGAGTCAAGTGCCTATTAAACACCATTTGCTTCCCCAGAAAACAATAAGATCTTACGAAATAACCACAACAGCCCCTACTGGGTGAGAGAACTGGCATTTTGCATGTAGACTGATGGGTCTGTTCTTCATGTTTGAACGTGGGACACCCAGAAAACCGCTGCTTCGTGTGTGTCTCAGTCAACAGCGTGAGAAGACAATGATGCAAACCTTTGAGATTAGACCTTTCAGCTGAACAGTCACAGATAGCCAAGACACATTAGTTAATTGTAATGTCTCTTATTAGGGCTGAGTTGAAAATATTGACTTCTTTCATTTTTTAAAATAACTGATATCGATTCTTAAAGCCCAATAATCAATCTATGCTGTTCTCAAATGATGTTTGAACAAAAGTTAATAAAACATTATTTGTAGCTCACCTCCCACCTTTGTTTTTTGTTACTTTTGAAGTTTAAAAAATGATATGAAGCAAAGGCTCAGCTTTCAAATCCTGTTAATGTTGGTATGAAATTTAAATGAATGCACTCTTTGATCTAATATCAGTACCAGAGTTAATTTTGACAGCAAATTTTGATTTAGTCTTTGGTCCTAGTCTAAAAATGCCATTTAGTTTTAGTCATATTTTAGTTATATGAATTGTTTTAGTCTAGTTTTAGTTGACTAAATCTACAGTAAATTTAGTCGACTAAAATCAAATGGATTTAGTTACAGTGTAATGCATTTATTAATAATTTCTCTACATTTTCTAAACATAATGAATAAATGTGAATGATGTATAGGTTTGAACATGCAATACAGACACAGATTTAACTGTTGTGACACAACATGCCCATTAAGATGCATATTAAAATTAAATAAAACCAAGAAACTATTTTAAATGACATACCAATCATTATATAATATGCATTTTTAAAACATGTTTATTTAAATTAAATTTAGATTAATTTTTATTAGCATAGAGTGATTTTCTCTTTCTTTTGTTTCTTGATTAACATTAATAACAAAGACAACAGCAACTAAATTAGGCTACTGTCCCTTTAAAACCAATTGCACGGATGCAATATACTGATACATACATCCGATGTTCTCCCAACTGTTTACAACTGCGTTTTACATGAATGCTTGTAAAAGCGGACAGTATAATGTCATTTTGTGTGTATTTCTCTATTCATGTGTGATAGAACCCAAAAGAGAACTGAATTGAAACTTGAACTGAAACTCTATGTCTGTGCTTCATGTGTGCCCTCAGAAAACTGGACCAAATTGACTTCTCTTTTGCATTATCATGCTTTTTCAAAATTGTCCAATTGAACCAATTGTTTCTTTTTCTTTACTATCAGTTACTGCACAAAATAGACATGAATGAACATCAGAGGGTATGTTAAAAGAAACAGTACAAGTTACAAAAATGTATCATGTCTTGTTGTGTGGTTTAGCAAACATCAAAAACAAGGCTTACACAAATAGATCTTGTTCATCCTTTTTTATACCTTGCAGATTTAAACCTTTAAACCTTAAAGAAGAAGTCCACTTCCAGAACAAAAATGTACATATAATGTACTCACCCCCTTGTCATCCAAGATGTTCATGTCTTTCTTTCTTCAGCCGTAAAGACATTTTTTTTTTTTTTTTTTTTTTTTTTGAGGAAAACATTTCAGCATTTTTCTCCATATAGTGGACTTTTATGGTGCCTCGAGTTTGAACTTCCAAAATGCAGTTTAAATGAATTTGGGATCGTTTGAAGCCGCATTTGAACTGCATTTTGGAAGTTCAAACTCTAATATTTGGACTGCACCATAGCAGTCCATTATATGGAGAAAAATCCTTCCTCAAAAAACATAATTTCTTTACGACTGAAGAAAGAAAGATATGAACATCTTCGCTGACAAGGTACATTATCTGTACATTTTTGTTCTTATTCTTTAAACTTTGCTTATTTGTCACCAAGATTTAAACTAGTTGAGATTTTGTATGAGCATTTGCAAGTGGGAAACTCTACATTCTAGATGATACATGGGTTGCCAAGTTGTGATGTTGGACACGGTGTGTCGATTTCCAGTTCCCAAACTTTTTTCTCTTTCTGCCTATGTTTTCCTGATCTTGCGCCTCTGTTTCTGATCTATGTCCATACCAAAACATTTCTGTGGTTTGATGCCTTAAACCTGTATAGAAAGGTGTCCTTCAGGATGTATAGCTTTGGTTTCTTCATTTGAAGGCCTGATATGTAAATTTGCTCCTAAGCTATTTTTTTGCCAGTCCTCCTCTCACTAACATTGCCTCAACCTTTTGTCACGTTTAGTTGCTGGTCAGCCCACCTCTGGGTTAGGTCTTTACACAGAGGGCACCGGGCAAGCTGTGTGGGCATTTTGCCTTGCTGTTCCCACACGTCTCTGCCGGACACGGATGAACCTTGACCCCTCAAGGTCCTCGCCACGGCGGGAAGAGACTCCATTCAGTCGACAATTTCTATTCAGTGTCGCGCCTGTATTTAAAAGCCGGACTCACATTGTGGTCAACGCCTCTCCATTGTCTAGCCGGCAGGCAAGGTCAGAAGACTGGCTGCTACAGGCTAGGGCAAGACTTCCGAAAGCCCATTCACATCTGACCTGACCCCCTATTCAGTGCCGAGTCATAGGGATCAAACGCTGGGAATCTGGCTTTTTTCTCCCATATCTTTTTTCTATTGGTTATTTTCTGTTTGAAGAGCAACCAAAGTGACAAATTATATTCTTAAGAGAGGCATTTGTTTCTACTCGGGCATGAGGATGTTTAAGATGCAAATGCGTTTTTTTGTGAGTGTGAATAGTTTGCTGTTTCAAAAGGCATCACCCTGACTGTTTTGTGCAATGCTAAATGCATGGATTAGACTTAAGGCTAAAAGGGATTTTAGTGATAAAATTAATGGCTACATGAAAGTGTAAACTGAATTCAATTTAAGTGCACGCCGATGACATGGGTGCTAACCTAACCTTGTAGTAGCATGTTTTAGCTTAGATCAAGATGTGCAGGTCTTACACAGAAATGCAGTGGATTTAATGAACACACGCAGTCTGCTACTTTTATTTTCATTTGTAATATGCATAGCTAAATATGATGATAGATCCAGCAATATACGGTAAGGTCACTTGATTGAGTCACTTGATTCATTAGAGCGTCTATCCGCCCGTTCGTCTATCTGTCTGTCTATTAGGGATGCACGATAATGTACAAATTGGCCAATAAAGGCTTAAAAATGTAAACAGACGATCTGAAAGAAGTTATGCCCATACGCCTTGGCAGTAAGGCAAATAGCTCACATGCTCAGGGTGTGCTAGCGATAAGATCCTGTCAGCAGTGTGCTCATTCTTAAAGCCAACTTTTGCCTGAACGGCCGGCGCCGATAGCCTTGTGGGCAGCGTGCCGACATACAGTGCTACTGCGCTATGGGCGTCCCGAGTTATTTTTGAGCAAGATGCTGACGGTATAATCAGATTCAATGATCTATGCTAAACTATGCTAAAAGTGCTACCGCCAGACCCAGAGATCAACTGAATGGATTCAGAAACGGTAAAACTCAACTGTTTAACTCTAGAGGAGTTGGAAAATGAGCCTATTTTCAAAAAAAGTGGAGTGTTCCTTTAAATACAAGGAACTATTTTTTATTTTTTTTTTTTTTAGAATTTTTACAGCTCTTTTGCTTTAGACCATATATTAATGTTAAATCCACAAATAAAATGTGAGGGTTTTAACTGCCTCTGCATTTTTTCAAAAAAAAAAAAAAAAAAAAACACATAGCAGACATTGTTTTAACTATAGTTGTTTTCATAGCTTTCAGTGTACTCTCAAAAAAATGGGTACTATTTCTAACAAATACTCAATACTCTAACAATTACTCAAAACAAACTAACTAACAAAATAATTTGTTTATCATTTCTACACAGGAGAGACTTGGTGTTGTTTAAAATCAAAAGGAAATATATATCGGCATTGGCTTTCGACCAGAATTATTTGAAAAACAAATCTAAAAATCTAATATTGTGCATCACCATTCATCCATCTTTCTATCCATCCATCTTCTGTTCTCTCTCTCTCTCTGTCACTTTGTCTGGTGTTAGGTCTGTTCTATCTGTCTCTCGGTTAATCTCTGTCGTTATTTTCTTCTATCTCTGTCCGGCTGTTTATTTAACTATTTACCTTTCTATTGCTCTTTCCATCGCTCCATCGTTCTGTCATTTCTCTGTCTGTACAAACTATAAATCTTCAAATTTAAAAACTTCAAAACTTTGTCAAGTAAACATTTTTTTAATGTTTAAAGTTATTTTTAATTTTACTTTCTTACCATTAAATTTGAATTGCAATTCAGCATCCTAAATGCTATATCAGTGCAGATTCATTTCTGAATGGTGCACAACCCTGGTCTAGTGCTATCATGTGGTATGTACAGGAACTGCGTACCTTCCAGTGAGTCCACATCTTAATAGCTTGATATATGCTGACTGTGTTTTTGCCTGGTGCACAGATATATATATATATATATATATATATATATAAAATAATTGTGAATAGTTTGTAGTCAAAATCTGTACAGATGCAACATTGAATGCTTTAATTTGGCTTCAGGGTCTAATGTAAATTAAGTTACTAATATATTCAGGAAAACAATGGGTATAGGAGTCCTAAATTATAATACATGAACTCAACAGATTTGAGTTAGTAAAAAAGTAAAAAATTCTTTGTAACATTTTGTTCTAGGACTCTTATTCCCTGCTTAAGCAATATCCTCACTCGCTCACTTGCTATGTTTTCAATTTACTGAAAACAGTCACCCCATATCCCCCTCCCGACGTCCCCATTCTTGACTTTGTCATGCTTAAGCTGTTGTCAAGACTACAGTGAGGTGAGGGCACGCAAGAGAAAAAGAGAGAAAAAAACTGCATGTAAGCACAGATTTCAGATTGAGGTCCCAGGACACTAGGTACAGGAAAGGGGTGGGGGTTCCATCTCAGAGTGTGTTTTAAATCATCTTGAGAGGGTCTCTTTGATTCTCTACATGCTGTGTGTGTTGAGAGCCGCTCTGTTGTGCTTCTCTCCCGTGGTTCACCTGTCAGAGCTGGGAAAGTAAAAAGTGGTGGGCCAGTGAAGGGAACAGGGGAGGGTGGGAGGTGTTTTACCTCCTTTCACAGGCCCCCTGAGCCCCATTGTGTGGTCTGCTGTGCCACCACCCAGACCTCCTCTGACCGCCGAGGTAGAGAAGGGCTGGTCTGGGGAAGGTGCACCCAGATGGATTTGGGATGTGATGGCTTAAGGAGGCTGCCAGCGCACCCATTTAAAACCGCAAAGCCCAGATGTTAGCTATTGGAGCGTTTTTCCCAGCTCGTAATGAATTGAGTTACTGTAAATCTGAACTAAGTCCAGACAAGCGGTGTCACAGCCTCTGCTTCCCCATAAATGGTGCTGGGGTTGCCGTCAGCACAGAGGTTGAGGCCCAGTCATTGACCCTGCCAATTATTTACTAATCCAGTCAAAGAGGGTTTCCCCTCATACACACAGAGAATGTTTGCACTGCTTTATTTCACTTTTATAACAGTTCAGCTGCGGTGACAGCAGATCATAGGCTGATGCTGAAGTGGATGTCCATCATGTATATATTATGTCTATTGTGGATAAATGTATGTTTAAAGATGATACGTACACTGTTGTCAAAAGTTCGACCTGTAAGAATTTGATCAAACATGCAAGTAAAAACTTGCAATTTAAAAGATCGCTTTTTTCAGTATTCAGAATAGAAAGTTTATTTGAAAAAAAAAAAAAAAATGAAATAAGCATTTATGTACAGTATTCATTTTCAAATAAAAAATCAACGTGTCCTTGTTGAATGAAATAATTGCTAAAAATGTTGTGAAGTAACGACAGCACATAGGCATTATGTATGATTTGCCAGTGGACAGGTGTCATTGGTGCTTAAAAAAGCTGGGTACATGACACCCCAGTAATGTTTTTTTTATACCATGGTCTGTCTGAATACTCGAACTTGATTGGCTGGCAGGTATGCATTAAAACTGTGCAATGCACAGACCATTAATAATTACCATTCTACAGTAGTCAACCTTTGAAGTGGATCAAAACATTTCATCAAAGTTGTCCTAAAACCAAAACAGTACCTGTTCGATGAACTTTTTTGATCCACTTCAAATATTGACTACTGTATATTAATAACAAATTAACACACACACACACACAAAGAGAGAGAGAGATCGGAGATTGCGCTGTGCACAAACAAAAACATCCAGGACAGGAGCACAGAAACTTCTTGTCAACGCTGCCCTGTGACATTATGTTCCTCAGCAACAAGGGGGTAAATTCATTGTTTTTGAAGTAACTAAACTCACAGATTCATTGTTTATAGAGAGACGCAGACGCAAGTAATTCCCACACGTAACTGTCATCTCTCCGTCTCTCGATCAATAATTAATTTAATTAAATGCTATAATTCATTCATTCAAACAAATGTGATCTTACCACAGTATTTAATCTCTGTGTCTGATTTGAAGCAGGCAGAATGCTAGAGCTAACAAACTGTAACTGATGAAAGTAACTGTCATGTTTACCCTTCTGGTCAAATATTGCGCTGCAAACATCAGCAGCAGCTTTGAAGAGGATGCCAAATGCTGTTTCTTGCATTCTGACTTATTTAAACTGTTAAAGAGTTAGATTCTCTTTCTAAACATAACCAAAGTCTCAAAAACTGAGTTTTTTGAGTACTTCACAAATCTAACAAAGCGAGCGCAAGAGCACGCCCATCGGCGTGCTTCATTAAGGTAACAGAAGTCGTCTGGATCTGATTCTGGATCGAATATATATGGCTGAATCTGATTTTTATACCTAATTAATTAAAGTCAATGAAGTTTTTGCTCCTGTTTTATCTATGTCGATGTCACAGCTTGCAGTCGATCGTGACTCTGTAGCTCCGCCCACGGCATGCCTCCAGGAGCTCGACTGTTTTCGGAGAGAAGCGTTAAGCAGTTCTTTGTCTCCATGTCATGCATTAAAATCGTTTAATGCACAGCTAGCGGTGCATTATCACTTACATGTATAGCACGCATGCATTTTACATACCTCATTATGGTGGTCTCCCCTATATTTTTGAAGCGAGTGAAATCTGGTAGTTCACTAAAACAACAGCTGGTGGCTTTGGTAATCATTCAATCCCAGTGAAAATAAAGAAAAAAAAAGATCAATACAAACATAAAGGGTTGTAAAAATAAAGAAAGAAAGGTCAAGCTCTTCTCTGTCCAAGTGGGAATATATCTAAGACATCTTTTATATGCATTTGTAGTCGTTGCTTATATGGAAAGTACATTATCACAGTCCCAGGGCCTTAAGTGCAATAGCATTGTTCTGAAGCCTTGGAAAGGACCACGGTAAGTGTCCCTGTGCCGTCTAGATTTATGATTCTCCAGAGGACACCTCTGATCTGGCACTGGTCAGTTGGCTTTTAGAAAAGAGTGAGGGGAGAATCGGTCTGCTTTGAACTCTTTCACAGGGCTGCGCTTTTTGGGAAGCTGCTCTCCCGTCTGAGCGGTACAAGACAGTAAATCTCCATCCAGAACGGCACAGCGCCGCTTAAAGTCTTCATTTGTTGCCCGGCAAGACCTTGGCGGCGTTCCAGTGAAGTTTCGGGGTTATTGATCTTGGCTGGGTCTTCTTACTCTCCTCACTGGGATTTTGGGACCTACCTAAGCATCCAAGCAAACTTATAGGGACTCTCATTTCACCCCGTCTGTCTCCATCTCTTTGGTCACACTCTAGGTCTACACTTTGGTCCGGTTTCACACAGTATTTCATAGCACAAACCACCCACAAAAAATTAATTCCCCATGTCAGAATATGTCAAACATGCATTCTTACCTCAGATAGTATGCAAAAAGTTTGTCATATGAATAGTATGCCTAAATACACAGTATTAAACAGTTTTAACACCAGGATTTTGAAGTTTCCATCTGATGGACACTTTACTATCCCATGAGGTCACATGAGATGTCAAGATGTCAAGTTGACTATGACAATGCCAATATGACAGATTTAGAATCTGCTTATTTCATCCAACCCGTTATTTATCAAATAGGAAATGTTACACACACAAACACACACCAGTGCTACATTGTAATCATTGCAATACTATTATAGTTTTTATTAATGTAACTAGCTGAAAGAAAATACATTTTTTATGGTTTTAGTTTCAGTTTACTATAAATACCAAGTTATGTCATGAAACTCTAGAATGGCACAGGCTGATGGGCCCTTAACGCAAAGTCATGATATTCACAGTGTTAAACTGCTTGGCACAAACTGATTGGTTCATGTTGCAAATGGAGCAAATGAACTTGCCGCTGTACAATTAAATGGCTGGTTAGCATTCACTAAAGAATTTCACAACGTGTTTTCAAAGTTCCTCTGAAACCCTCCACCTCCCCAGCTCCACCTGCACTGTAAAAAAAAAACTATTTGTTGAGTCAACTTAAAATTATTTGTAACCTGGCTGCCTTAAAATTTTAAGTTCAGTCAACTCAAAAAAAGTTTATTCAACTTGAAATGTTAAATTATACTAAGTGACAACTTGGATATTTGAGTTGAATCAACTTAAAATTTTAAGGCAGCTGGGTTACTTACCCATCTGTTAAGTTTAGCAAACACAAATATCTAAGTTGTTACTTAGTACAACCTAACATTTCAAGTTGACTTTACTTATTTTAGTTGACTGAACTTAACATTTTAAGGCAGCAGGGTAACAAATTATTTTAAGCTGACTCAACAAATTGTGTTTTTTTATTTTTTACAGTGTGTATCTGCTACGGGTTATTATATATACTATTTGTGCAGCAGCATTATGTCTTAAATACTCACAGCAGCATATCGGTGTATGTATTGACAGTAGCAACTTCCTGTACTTGCTTCGCAGCAGTAGCAATAATCTACAACAACAACAATAACCAACAGCAGAAACATAGCAGATCTATTCAGCCAGTACTAAATATATTAACATTGTCATATCCATTACCATGCTAAAATCTTCAGAGAGTTGTTATGATAGAACTCTGTTTAGAGCAGGCTAAATATATTCTAAATATTCCAAATTGTAAATATACTAAATTCTAACTGACTTCTGTCTTAACTTTACCAACACTACTGAGAAATCATGTTTATGTAGATGTAACTGTTTCAGGAAAGCAGGATGTTAGTGGAGAGTATATTACTTACACCCACAGACAATGTAGAGTGTAGAAAGGGGGGCTGTTTGTATAAAATTCTAGCTAAAATGTTGTTTTTACACGTTCACATTACCATGCTTCACATGTTACTAATAACTGAAGAAATCTTTTTGAACCTGTACGTTTATGTAAGCCCATTAAACAAGTTGATCTCTTTGTTTCGAAATTGCTCTTTAAAGATTATACGTTCTCAGTCTGCGACCCACCTCCAAGTTTGAGGTATTTGTTTCTTTTTAAATGTGTCCAAAGCATTAGATATTGTCTGTAAGTGATATTTTATGGGGCCTCTTTGAAAGCCTTGTGCCTTGCCAAGCACATAACTGCAGGCTCTTTAGACATTGAAAAAACAAGGGAGACCAGCTCAATTTCATGGTAAGTGCATCTGGCGATATCTAGACATTTCTTTCAAGTGTGTTCTCCACAGCTGACTGATATCTTCAGGGGGAAACTTGTCACCCAGAGTAATTGGCTTTTTCTGAGCACGCCCTTATATGCCCAAGGTGAGCCCTGGTGATGGGACTTTCTGTCTAATGTAACAGTTGTTGAGTGCTGTCTAACCACAGCGACGCAGCCCAAATACTCATGCTCACGAATCATTTTGACATTCTGAGCACTCAAGAAATCGACCAGTACATGTAAAACTCCGATTTTTTTTTTTTTTTGCATTTATGGATTTGACAGATGCTTTTATCCAAAACGACTTGATCTGTTCGTTCGTTCCCTGCTAATCAAACTCATGAGCTTGGAGTTACTACTGCCACGCTCATATCTGGCAAAATGTCCATAGTTAAAGGTAATAACATAAAAACATATGTTACATCCATATTAGCAATTTCAAAAAAACAGCTTTATTTTTCAACAAAAAGTCACGTTCACAATTTAAACACATGCTTAATAAATACTGCAATTGAACATGAGAAGCCAGACAAATTTTTTGAGACGTATGCTGACATATTGATTATACATTTTCATTTTTCAAACGAATAAGGCATGAGTTTTGGCAGATATTTATTTCCCTCTGGCAGTTTTGCAGCCCCAGCCGTTTTATTCAGATCTACAGTACCGTGTGGCGCTATCCAAACACAACTCAACATATGAACCCATTTATGTTCATTTAACTCTGACTGGTGCTATGAAATGGTCTAGTGGCTGTTTGCTTGGGCAAGTAACCAGAGAGTTTTGCGGTTTCCAAACCCACATGGAATTTATCCATCACACCCAAGAGAATGACTTGTAACCTGAATTGCCTTGGTAAAACCCCAACCTCAAGAATAGAAATGAAAAGACATTCATATCTGCAGTTGCCTGTGAAACGCATAAATAATGGTGAGAACTCCAGAGCAGGACTGGATCCATTGCAGCTTGCGCTGGCTGGAGAGCGACAAGAGGAATTACAGTTCGGCTTCTGGCCACTGGCCTATTTGTGCAGGCCAGACACCCCATTCAGCTCATGCCATGTCTGGCCCTCTTTAGATAGCCATTCACATGGCTATGGATCGTCTCATCTCATCCTATGGATGGGTCACAAAGTTCTAGCTTGTATAAATGGTTGATAAATGTTTACGCTCAAATTTGAGAAGAAGTGAGTACAGAAGTGAGTATAAGGTTTTTTTTATTTAATGAATCTTTGCAAATCGCCTTTCCTAATAATGTGCTAGTTAGCAAAGTTTACAGTCTCAGAGAGAACCACTTGCCACTCCATGGAAGAGAGGGGCGGGGTGAGCAGAGCTCATTAGCATTTAAAGGGACATGCACCGAAACGGGTCACTGTGAACAGAGCTGTTTTTGAAAAGGTAAAAAGGGTGTTGTTTTACACTACCATTGAGAAATTTTAACCAAAGTATGTTATAGACGTTTCATTAAGAACCTAAAGAATCTAATGCGCATCCGAGGACCTCTTTAATATAATGTAAATGATGTATTTTACTGAAATGTGTAGAAGAAAACACATGAAAGACTATTTTAAAAATCCACATCGTTTCATACATATTTTGGACTATGGGGGGCGCCATTGTTTCAATGGTTGTACTCCGTGAGCTACTGGTGCTCCCTATTGCTATATTTACCGCAACACAACTTGGAAAATAACTGATACTGATACAATGCCACATTGTGTGGCTTTTGGTTATAATTTTCAGTCGAAGGGCAACAAGAGAAGCAATGTAAAACTTCAGTGCTTTCCTAGTGATAAGAAGAGGAGAAAAAAATGGGAAGATGCCTGTGGACGAATAAAACTTCCTAAAGACCTGCACCTTTGTTCTCTCCACTTTAGCCCTGATGCCTTTGAGGCTGTTAGTAGACTACAGCTACTAAATGAGCTTGTGAACGGCAGAGACAAAAGATGTTAGATTCCATCCTTGCAGGATGTAAACATGCCGACTCTTGTCGTGACGCCGCAGCCACTGAAGGAGTTTCTCAGCGGGGATTTCACTTGATATAAGACTCCTTGTGGAAAAAAATCAATGGTGCGGCATTTGGTTAAAGCCTGCTCTTATATGTAAGCTCTTTTAGTAGCTGTGGCTTTCGTATCAGTATTTTATTCTCAGAGTTGTGTGTTCCAAGTTTTGTTGTAGTAAAAATTGCAGTGGGTAGCGTTAGTGGCTTGAGTGCAACCATTTTACATCATCAAAATAATGGTGCCCCCCATAGACCAAAATATGTACAAAACAGTGTGGATTTTCTTAATAACGTTCATGGGTTTTCCACTACATATATCAGTAAGATACATCATTTACATCACATTAAGCCATACAAGTCTTAATACCCAGGATTCCCTTTACAAAAATTCATATGCATGTTTTCTTTTAACTAGAAAAAATGTCTTGAAAACTGATTGTTTATAGTCCAAGTAGATAGAAACGGTTATCGATACTAATTGTCATAAAATCATACAATCTACATTACATAAGGAGAAAATGCACTAATATTTAATTTGCTTAAAGTGGCTTCACTACATTCAAATGACATGAGTCATGCTCAAAAGATGTACAGTGTTGTTTTTGTTCTCCCACTCTGTCCATAGTGACTTTAAGAGAAATTTCTGGACAACAACTTTTCAAAGCTTTAAGCCGCTCTCTCTGTTAAGCTAGGCCACTTATTGGTCCCAGTGACCTGAAGCCTTGACCGTATGACTCTGGTCATCCCAACAGCCATCTGCCACCATGGTGCAAGATGCAACCTCTAAACCAACTTGAGCAAAGCCATAAAAATGCAACACTTAATTTGACTAATTTATGAGAAAGAGAGACATTCTTGCACTTTTGTTCTTCTCATTTACATGACCTAACAGGTTCAGTCTTGTGCAAGCCTTGTGTTCTCCAGAAGGGGGCCTGCCGCAGACAGACTGACAGACGGACTGGTAAGCCAGCAGGCCCGGGGCAGCTCCTTTTACCAAGACGGATTTGTTAACACTGTTTGGGTCGGTCAGGCCCCGGGCTGAAGTGACCTAATCTGTCATTAAACTCCTGTTACACTACGAGCAAGGCACAGCTCAGTGCCCCCTAAAGACTCTGCTGGAGGAAAGACGAGACACAATCTTCTGACTCAGTGAAGTAGGCCGTCATGAAAACAGCAGACACTAATAAATCCCAACATGGCACAGTTAGATGCCTGCGCTGCAAAAACAAGTGCTTCACTTGTGATTCTTTTTGAGGAGGATTCAGTTATGGTACTTTGGACAAAAGGCTCATCATGCTGAACAGATTGATTAGATTTTTCATGTCTTTCTGTCTGTTATCATCAGATTAGCAGCGAGTGCCCATCACGCTTGCAGATTGCGAAACGATAGACATAGTTGCATCTGTTTGTTGTAGCAACATATCCTCTGGTCTAACTTTATCTGCCTTGTGGACTGTATTTCCTTTTACTTTTATCTGCCAACACTTTGCAGGTTATCTCATTTGGTTAGGGACATCTGATGCTGCTTTTCTTTTTGTTTTAAGGAAGGTAAATGGTGGATAATAGATGACTATCTTTCTGTATCTACAGTAATGTGTGGATATCATGGTTTCACCATGTGTCATATGTAGTTATCTCATATACAATTAGGGTCATTCAGAAAAAAAATGAATCCTGCGATAGAAAGCTGCTGTTCATATTACAGGCAGAGATGTTTCGACATCAGGATATGAGATGCAATATGTGACAGTTTGGCTGAAGAGGTGTGTGTTTAATCTAGATTTAACCTGATAGCGTGTGTGTCTGAGCTGCGAGCATTATCAGGACAGCCATTCCAGAGTTTTGGAGCCAAATGTGAAAAAGCTGTATCTCCTTTTGTGGGCTTTGATATGCTAGGTGCTATCAGTAGTCCAAACTTTTTTGGCCTTAAAAAGCTTGACGGATTGCAGTGCGATACAAGACCGGTTAGAAGGGACGTCAAATGTTTTCCTTCTGTAAATGTGATATTTATTATCACAAATTACTCCTGTAAAACTGACATTATCCTTTCTATGACTTACAGAGTTAGTCATGTTGTGTCTTATGAGCAGAAGCTGTGTGATATTCCTTGAATAGGTCAAATTTAACAGATGGTTCTGATCTGCTCCTGCTATAATGAAGTGCTGACGTAAAAGTATAATCAAGCACAGAGCTCAAAGCTTTGACATATGATCCTCTTAATCAGTTGTTACTAACAGTTTTGAGCATGTCAAGTGCTTATTAACTGAACCTGCATAGTTTCCCTGCTGCACGTTACAGTGTCTGATGCTAACGTATCTCTGCTGTTCTGTGAGAAACGTTTTGACCTAGTAAGTAGGTACCAGGCTTTTTACGTTTAGAAATGTATGAAAACGGTTGTTGTTGTTGTTGTTGTTTTTTTGAGGATTTTGTTAAGGATGTCTTATTGTTTTAGCTTGAAAAACATACACAGGTTGACATTTATGAGAAGTAATTATAAATGTCATTTGAACTGTGGAACACATTTTAATATTCCTTCTTAAAAAATGTTTTCATTGCTTATGTTTGGGGTTTCATCATAAAAATATTGTATCATAATTATAGCTGTAATTTGGTTAGAGGATCTTGAGGAATTTAAAGGCAAAATAAAAGATTAATTTGGATCTCAAACAAAAACAGTCAAAGAAATCACTATTATTATATGATTGAACAGGATTTCAGTTATTACAGGTTTGAATTTCAGTCATTACAATGTCTTTACCAAGAAAAGGCCTTTTGAATTCTCACCAAATTAAACCTGACATCTACAAAATAATTTAAAGGAGTTCACTTCCAGAACAGAACTTTACAGCTAATTTACTCACCCTCTTGTCATCCAAGATGTTCATGTCATTCTTTCTTCAGTTGTAAAGAAATTATGTTTTTTTTTTCGGAAAGAAATTCAGGAATCATTGCCATATAGTGGACTTCTATGGTGCCCGCGAGTTTAAACTTCCAAAATGCAGTTTAAATGCAGCTTCAAAGGGTTTTAAACAATCCCAGCCGAGGAAGAAGTGCCTTATCTAGCGAAACAATCGGTTAATTTCTAAAAAAAAAAAAAAGACAGTTTATATAGTTTTTAACCTCAAATGCTCATCTTATCTAGCTTTGTGTGAACTCTGTGTAATCCAGTTCAAGACATTAGGGTAGGTCGAAAAACTCCCATCTCATTTTCTCCTCCAACTTCAAAATCACCCTACATCGCTGTTTTAACTTTTTTCTTGTAAAGGGTGTTTGACCCTCCTTGCGCGTTCACTGGATCGGTACTTCTGCAGCAACGTAGTATTTTGAAGTTGGAGAAGAAAATAAGATGGGAGTTTTTCAACATACTCTAACTGTATTGACCCGGAATACACAGAGTTCATGCAGAGCTAGACAAAACGAGCATTTGAGGTTAAAAAGTATAGAAATTGAAATTGTTTTTTTTTTTAAAAATAACCGATCGCTTCGCTATATAAGACCCTTCAAAATCTTGAAATGTTGTCCTCAAAAAACATAATTTCTTCACGACTGAAGAAAGAAAGACATGAACATCTTGGATGACAAGGGGGTAAGGAAACTATCTGTAAATTTATAGCAGTCATAACTGATTAAATATTTCTATTTTTATATATATATATATATATATATATATATATATATATATATATTTTATTTTTTTCAGATTCAAAAGTACTTCGAATTGCAGCCGCTAGCCCGAGGGAAGCGATGGATTCTTGCAGGCACCACAACGAACAACATGGAGGCCGTGAAGGAGAGTTTCAGTCAACTCATCCGCCTATTGGAAGAGAAGGAGGTGCTACCTAGCAGGATATGATTCAATCAAACTTCAAAGTGCAAAGTGGGTTTGAAGTGTTGCTTGCTAGAAGGATTTTTTTTTTACTTTTTCGTCATTGTTTTATAACCCACTGGAGACATAGATGGAAATAGCCACATGTTTTGATGAGCTGACCGACATATTTGTTACCCTCAGGTCAAAGGCCACACATATGCTGATTTAGTAGCAGGTGAACCAAAGTTCTTTAAAGAAATCAGATTTTTACCATAATTTGTAAACGTAATAAGCTATTTGATAATTTGTTGTTTACTAGTTGGTTGTCATGTGGTGTGACAGTGGAATTTATGTAAATAATATATTGTACATGCATATAAACAATCTATATTTCTTATAATGGCTCAGAATTGAAATTCTGTAAATTATATTATATTATATCATATTATATTTATGTTTTTGTTTTATTCAGCAAATCTAATGTCCATTGCACTCATTCTTTCTTCCAATTTGATAATGTTAGAATGTTTTCCTAGACTAAATGTCGAGTTTCTTTATACTGGTTATGTGTAGTACGTTTCTTTTACTCAGGTTTTATCTCCAGATGATGTTGTTAATTTTGTTGTTTGAAAAGACGACACACCCCATATACTTGGCACTGGCCAAGCTGTTTTCAGGTTTGAGCTGAAATACAAACTCTATCAATCAGTGTCTGCAACAGCTGCATTTGACAAGTCCCTGTCCGCCAGGCTTAAGCCCTCCAACTGTCTGTGGAGACTCCTCCCCGTCTGCCACCTCACTCCTCGCCCAGCCACGCTCTGCGGCCTCACCCGCTGCTTCCTGCTGGTATTATCCAAATTCCTCTCCACAAATTTAGATTCCTGACCGCGCACCTCTCTGATGTGTTATTTTGTCTCACGGGAGACTCAGAAGTTTAGGACTCGCACATGCCGTGTTTCTGTATTTATAGTGTAAAGGTTGTACATGTTTTGCCCGCCAATTGCCACTGGATGTCTTATTTTTTGCAACACACACAAAAAAACATATTTGTACTGCCTTTCATTTGATTTGAGACCATGTACCAGTTAGATTTTTCATGTGATCATTTGTACGCCCTCATCCTATAATCCTCAGGGTAGCACTTTACTGCAGTACATTTTATGCATTTAGCAGATGCCTTAGGTATCATAAACTACATATTGGATAGTTTTTACAGCTTTTATTAAATTAGGTGAATGTTAATTTATACAGATACTATTTTTAATGTTTGTTTGTAATTAACTCTGTGTATTTGTATATGTGGAAATTAAACATTGCAAATATTAACCCTTCATTGTATTATATAGAATTATTACAAACTAATATTTAGTGCTGTCAAAATTAGTGCATTAACGCAGACGATTCATTTTTTCAGTTTAATGATGTTAAAAATATTTGCCGCAGTTAACGCAGAGGCAGGGCTATAGGGTTGATCACCATACTCTCAACTGCTGCTTCTGTCTCTTTTTTTCATAATAAGAAGTGTGTTTATTTAGTCACAGAATGTATTTACGACCACATCAAACGGGAGACTTTTCCAGCTTCACCTCAGCACCAGACGCTAGTCAAACGAGCGCGGAACAGCGGAAACCGTTATACTGTGCTCATAGCAAACACACTTTAGTTGTACACACAAATGTGGCGGCGTGCGCTGTAGCCTTCAGCATTTCATATTAAAGCGTGAATGAAACTACGAGCATTCATATCAGATCTGCGTCACGTTCAGCAGTGGCAGCTCTTAAAGTAATAGCAGCCAAATAAGCTAATAACCCAGCTGCTGTGATGTCTGTTCATCAAAAAACAAAATAAAAAAAGAGGAAATTAATAACTTTTGTAGCTTTAAGAATGCATCTATATTTAATTTAGTATTTGGCGTTTGATAACTTCAATTCAATTTCTGTATTTACTACTTGCTAAACGGCAGGGGTAAATAATAGGTTTATGTGAAGATTGTTTTAAGTTCACTTAAAGGAGAAGTCCACTTCCAGAACAACAATTTACAAATAATTTACTCACCCCCTTGTCATCCAAGATGTTCATGTCTTTCTGTCTTCAGTCATGAAGAAATTATGTTTGAAAACATTTCAGGATTTTTCTCCATATAATGGACTTCATTGGTGCCCCGATTTTGAACTTCGAAACTGTAGTATAAATGCAGCTTCAAAGGGCTCCAAACGATCCCAGCCGAGGAAGAAGGGTCTGATCTAGCGAAACGATCGGCCATTTTTTTTCAGGGAATAAAAATTGTATACTTTTAGGCACAAAAGTGTAGCACAAGCTCTGAGATGCGCATCCACGAAGCTACGTACTATTGAATCACGTCAAAAGGTCACGCAGAACGTAGGTGGAACTACAGACCCTGTGTTTACAAAGCGAACGTGCAAATACTAAGGAAGTGCAAGTAAGTCAAAAACGTACAACATCGAATGATTCTGAAGTTGTAGGAGAAAATAAGAGTTTTTCGCCATACTCTTACCTTTTTGAGCCGGAGTAGACAGATGATGAACTTAGACATGATTTGTAGCGTAGTGGACGCTCATCCCAGAGCCTTTTCTACACAAGCTTTTGTGCTTAAAAAGTATGCAAATTTATATTTTTCAAAAAAAATTACGATCGTTTCGCTAGATAAGACCCTTCTTCCTTGGCTGGGATCGTTTAGAGCCCTTTGAAGCTGCATTTAAACTACATTTTGGAAGTTCAAAATCGGGGCACCAATGAAGTCCATTATATGAAAAAAAAATGCTGAAATGCTTTCCTCAAAAACCATAATTTCTTTACGACTGAAGACAGAAAGACATGAACATCTTGGATGACAAGGGGGTGAGTAAATTATTTGTAAATTGTTGCTCTGGAAGTGGACTTCTCCTTTAAATTAGAAACGGTTGTTAATTAAAATTTAAATTAAAAATGAACAAATATTTAAAATATACTGTCTTTTTGTTGTTTCTATATTAATTTGAAGATTGAATGTGAAAATATTGCAATATAAAAGTATATTTGAAAACTTTAATGTTAGGGATTAATTTCAGAAAGAATGTGCGATTAATTCTTTTTTTTTTCTGATCTTTTTTTCTGATTGACAGCACTACTAATAATATATAATAAGTATTATAAGTATTGTTCATAGCTATTACATTTATTTTAACCCTATTGTAAAGTACCACCACCTCACAATTTAAAGGAGAAGTCACTTCCAGAACAAAAATTTACAGATAATTTACTCACCCCCTTGTCATCCAAGATGTTCATGTCTTTCTTTCTTCAGTTATAAAGAAATTACGTTTTTCAGGATTTCTCTCCATATAGTGGACTTCTATGGTGGCCGCAAGTTTGAACTTCCAAAATGCAGTTTAAATGCGGCTTCAAAAGGCTCTAAATGATCCCAGCTGAGGAAAAAGGGTCTTATCTAATGAAACAATGAAAAATTTTTTACAATTTATACACTCTTAAAAATAAAGGTGCTTTGAAAGGTTGTTCACAGCGATGCCATAGAAGAACCATTTTTGGTTCCACAAAGAACCATTCAGTCAAAGGTTCTTTAAAGAACCATCTCTTTCTTACCTTTTTATAATCTGAAGAACCTTCTTTTACCACAAAGAACCTTTTGTGAAACAGAAAGGATCTTCAGATGTTAAAGGTTCTTCATGGAACCATTTAGACAAAAAAGGTTCTTCTATGGCACCGTGAAGCACCTTTATTTTTAAGAGTGTATACTGTTTAACCTCCCGAAAGCAATCCAGGTCAATACAGTTAGGGTATGTCAAAAAACTCTCATCTCATTTTCTCCTCCTTTAAAATCGTCCTACATCACTGCAGAAGTACCAACCCAGTGTTTACAAAGTGAATGTGCAAAGAAGGTCAAACGCCCTTTACAAAAAAAAGTAAAACAGAGATGCAGGACAATTTTGAAGTTGGAGGAGAAAATGAGATGGGAGTTTTTCGACATACCCCAACTGTATTGACCCGCATTACAGAGAGTACACATGTAAATCGCAGAGCTAGACAAGATGAGCATTTGAGGTTAAAAAGTATATAAATTACATACTTTATTAACCGAAAGAAAATAACCGATCGTTTTGCTAGATAAGACACTTCTTCCTTGGCTTGGATCATTTAGAGCCCTTTGAAGCCGCATTTAGACTGCATTTTGGAAGTTCAAACTCACGGGCACCATAGAAGTCCACTATATAGAGAAAAATCCTGAAATGTTTTCCTCAAGACACATAATTTGTTTACAGCTAAAGAAAGACATGAACATCTTGGATGACAATGGTCTGAGTAAATGATCTGTACATTTTCGTTCTGTAAGTGAACTTCTCCTTCAATCTATTGTAAATATAAAACTATTTTAAATGATTTATTCGAATTTCAGACAAGGCCATATAAAAGTGAAATACATCTGATATGCCGCAGTTTTTTTTTCATGCTAATAGTTTCTCAATAGTATCACCTTCATCCGGCAAAATCAAAGCAACCCAGTAAAATAATCAAAGCATCCATCATATCATTGCTTCCCCATCTAATCTCTGTCTCGAACACAAATTTCATGCGCTCGCGGTCTGATGTAGATAAAAAAAGGGAAGTTAACGTTTCTCAGACAGGGTTCCTGATCCAGCCAGGTTTATTTTTTTCTCCTCTCCTTTTCAAACTACCCACGTTGCTTTAATACAATGTCTGTCACGCAGGTTGCCCCTGCGATTCTTTGATCTGCTCTTCCTCTGTCTGCGGCTGACGCTCCTCTCTAGTCTGCTGCTCTTGTCTAGCCGCTCTGAGAGAAAGCCCTTTGCCCCTTCTTTCTCGGGCACTCTGCTTCCCTTTGGTCACGCTAATGGAGCCCACCCTCAAAGCAGAAACGCTGCAGAAAACCAGTTTGGCCTGTTCGAATCGGCCCGAAGAGGCCCACAGACCGATCGCACAGGCCCTAAGGCCAGGAATTTATTGAACGCCCCGCTCCTGCGCTTGGTGCGACATTATCTGAATGTCAATAACGTAATTAGATACACACCGGGACACCTCGCAGGTACCGAGGCAAACACATCCCAGCTTTTTTGTTTTGTTTTGTCAAGTTTTTGGCTTCAGTCTTGCTTTTTACGCCACCGAGCGCTCTTAAAACCCTCCCACGTGGGATGTCTTTTATAATACCAGTCTTAGCTCCATTTGCATATCATTTTTCTCGCTTGGCTCCGTTTCACACTTGCTGTGTCTAGACAGAGATTATTTTTAGTTCCTTAGCAGGAATTCACCAGCAACTGACAAAGACCTGGAAGGGAGCGTGGTGATCTTTGTTAGAGTGACTTTTGAGAAGGAGGGGAAACGCTTTTGCGCGATATCCTCTTAAAAGTCTTTTCCCAGTTGTGTTTGCTCAAAGGCGAGCTCGCCTCATCATTTAAGTCCTCGCAGGCTGAAATGGTAATGCATGACTCGTCGGGGAACCTTTTTGTTTACAAGGAAAACAAAGCGCGCTCGTTGGTGTTTTCTCAAACGGCGAATGTTTTCCTCTCCCTCCGTCCAAACAGCCGAGTAATCTGGAGCTTTCACAACCTGTTGAAGGGGTTTGCCCCTGTGGAAATGCAACAGATGTTCCCTTGACATCCATCTGGTCCTCGTGATCCAGTAGCGTGCCACACTGTGAAAGGTTTTTCTTTTTTAACAGTTTCAGCTTGTCCCCGGTCAGGGGGCAGAGCTCCCATGCCTTATGCATGACTGGGATACGCTGCCACCGGTGAGCTTATTCAAAGCCCCAGGATTAAAAATAAACACAGTAGTCTTTCCCATCCTGAGTCAGTCTTGACGACGGGACTCATAACAAAAGCCAGTCGGCGAGATCTTGTTTGTGTTCCCGTATTTGTGTTTTGGAGAGCGAAGGATATTGACATACGGCCACGGTTCATTTCAAGCTGTTTTCCTATGCATGTCAGGGTTCTCAGCATGGCACCACACACCTTCCCACTTAAGCAAACAACATGTGTGAGCTATCAGTGATATCAGCCACAGTGGGAAACTCAGATAAAAACTATTTATTAAAGGATTAGTTCACACAAAATTGTTAAATCTGTCATTTACCCATCCAAACCCACATTTTATTTTATTTTATTTTATTTTATTTTATTTTATTTTATTTTATTTTATTTTATTTTATTTTATTTTATTTTATTTTATTTTATACAGCATTTATTAATGTTAGTTTATGTTCATTTCAACATTTACTAATGCATTATTAAAATTCAAAGTTGTGCTTGTTAACTTTAGTTAATGCACTGTACTAACAATTCCAACGTTAACAAAGATTAAGAAATACTGTATGAATGTATTTTTCATTGTTAGTTAATGTTAATTAATTAACTAACATGAATGAACAATGAACAATTAATTGTAAAAGAACAATGAATCTTAATTGTAAAGTGTCACTATTTTATGTATTTGTTTTTTATTTATGTATTTATTTATTTATTCATTAGAACACAAAGAGTTGAGGTTTTATTTTATTTTATTTTATTTTATTTTATTAGTTACCATTAACTAAGAATGAGCAATACTCTACAACATTTATTAATGTTAGTTTATGTTCATGTCAACATTTACTAATGCATTATTAAAATCAAAAGTTGTGCTTACCATTAACATTAGTTAATGCACTGTGAACTAACATGGACTAACACTGAAGACTTTATTTTCATTAACTAACATTAACAAAGATTAATAAATGCTGTAATAAATGTATTGTTTATTGTTCATTCATGTTAGCTAATTCATTAACTGACATCAACTAATGGAACCTTAACTGTAAAGTGTTACTATTTTTATTTTATTTATTTGTTTTGAATCTATTTATTTATTTATTTAATGGGACACAACGTGTTAATTTTTTTTTGTCATTTAACTAATAAAAACTTTTTTTAAATTTAAAACATTTTTAGTATGTTAACTAACACCTCAACTGTAAATTGTTACCATTATTTTATTTTATTTCATTTTATTTGTTATTTATTTATTTATTTATTGGAACACAAGGAGTTAGGTGTTTTTTGTAACTAATACTTTTTTTTTTATATGCAATTCAGACTGAATATGTTGAACATCTGTTGACTGTCTGTATTATGTAATGCAACTCCCCAAACATAATTTATATGAATTAATAACTCATTTTTGTTAAATAATAATTTTACTCTGATTATTTAAACCTTTATTTAAATTAAATTAAAAATAAATTAAAAACCAAAGATTAAGATGTTAACCATAACCATAATATTAATATTTTAATAATTTAAAAAAATATTTTTTATTAATTTTACCATGATTTCTTATTTTAGAAATACAAAATCATGTGTACATTATTTTATTGTGTAATGAAAACGTTACCTTACTTCACCTTAATAGCATTTTTAAGGTCATTAAATTGAAACTTTTCTTAAAGATGGTTTAAAAGTTTTCATAATCATGTAAAATAGCAAATGCAAAGATACAAAAAAAAAAGAGATTTTCCTTTCTTTTTATTGATCATAGACACTATTTTACAGTAAATGACTGGTTTTCATCCTTAAAGGGATAGTTCACCCCAAAATAAATGAAGATATTTTGAAGAATGCTGGAAATCAAATAGTTGATAGTTTTCCTACTATGGAAGTCAATGGGGACCAACAGCTGTTTGGTGTGAATGATGACAAAATGTTCATTTTTGGGTGAACTGTTTCTTAAACTTTGAGTCTTTTTTTTATCACATTTTCTAAATCCATGTGCATTTTCAAAACTTTCTTGAAAACCCATCATTCCAGACACTTGTAACACCTGGTCATTGTTTACAGATGTACATAGTTTTAAAAATGCCAAAAACTGAGGGGAAGAGAAAAGAGAAAGTAAGCGGGCTTATTATGATAACAGTAAATTCTGATCTTTCTTCTGGCGTGTTGTGTTATAACTCTGAACAGAAGTTGTAAAGATAAGTTCACTTGCTTGCGTCACTGGAGTGCCTGTGAGCTGCTCTTTTCGGTCGGTTTGCACGAGCCCGTCTAATGACACAGACAAGAGGTTTGGTCACTTGGCTGAACAGTCTCCATTGAGCTTGTCATTCAAGCTTCTGTTTGTGCTACTTTGGAGGATTTCTTTCTCCTCCGTCCTCCTCTCGTCTCTTCCCCTCTCTTCCCATCTTTTTTTTCCTCTCTCATCTTTTGACGCGATGATGGAGATGTGTGTCCCAGGTGGCCCACTCATCAAAACACAAGGGATCGGGCTCCTTATTTCAGACAAAAACATCACACTCTTTGTTGTCCGAAGGAAAAGATGTGGATGAGGATTTACCCAGGAGAATCTGCCCTCCCCATTGCCCACCAAAAGCCGTCTCCGCCCCCTGCCGTCAAAGAGAAATGTCAATCAAACGAGGGCATGAGGTCTGTTGAAAAGGTCATCCAGTGGTGGTCATTTCAGCCATTGTGTTCCTCTCATGAAAGGAAAAGACAATCCAATGTGTCCAACTGACCTCACTTTGGACTAACGCCCCCTTAAGATATACCGAGAGACAGATTTAGACATCTAGACGCAGCGTTGCAATTGTTCTGTAACGCAGGTCCTGGAGTCCTAGAGAAGATGATGAGCATGTAGCCATGCTTTTATAAAAATTTAGGAGCAACTTTTGGAGGTTTTTAGAGTTCCTGGTATGGCACATTCTGTGAATACACTTTAATGTCCCCCCTTTTTTTTTTT
The DNA here is from genome assembly GCA_036247105.1 of Cirrhinus mrigala. Taxonomy (NCBI): domain Eukaryota; kingdom Metazoa; phylum Chordata; class Actinopteri; order Cypriniformes; family Cyprinidae; genus Cirrhinus; species Cirrhinus mrigala. The sequence goes on along the minus strand of CM070011.1, from coordinate 22,491,122 downwards.
TTTTTTTTTTTTTTTTGGTTGCAAGACTTTTATTAGATATACATTTATGTAGCGTAGGCACTTCAGAGCTTCTAACAATTAAAATCATACAGCAATAGCATAATTGTGACATAATATGTAGCCATGCCACACATTTTGTGTACAATGATATTACCACATGAAGTTCTGCTACGGGGGAAAAAATCCTAGAACATTTTTTAAAAAAAGACCCTTGTATTACAATTATTTTATACATATACACTACCAGTCAAAAATTTTTGAACAGTAAGATTTTTAATGTTTTTTTTTTTTTTAAAGAAGTCTCTTCTGCTCACCAAGCCTGCAAAAGCAGTAATATTGTGAAATATTTTTGCTATTAAAAATAACTGCTTTCTATTTAAATATATTTTAAAATGTAATGTATTCCTGTGATTAAAGCCAAATTTTTAGCATCATTACTCCAGTCTTCAGTGTCACATGATAATTCAGAAATCATCCTGATATGCTGATTTGCTTTTCAAGATACATTTTTTAAAACTATTATTATTATCAATATTTAAAACAGTTGAGTACATTCTTTTCAGGATTCTTCGATAAATAGAAACGTCCAATATCAGCATTTATCTGAAATAAAATGAATTTTTTTCTATTTCGATTTGATTTCTATTTCTTTATTCTGTATTTCTGTATTCTATTATTTTAAGATTTCTATTAAATGCTGTTCTTCTGAACTTTCTATTCATCAAAGAAACCTGAAAAAATTCTACTCAGCTGTTTCCAACATAGAAATAATAAATGTTTTTGAGTAATAAATCAGAATATTAGAATGATTTCTGAAGGATCATGTGGTTGGAGTAATGATGCTAAAAATTCAGCTTTGAAATCACAGGAACAAATTACATTTTAAAATATATTAAACTACAAAACGGTCATTTTAAATCATAAAAATATTTTACATTTTTACTGTTTTTGCTGTACTTTGGATCAAATAAATGCAGGCTTGGTGAACAAAAGAGACTTCTTTAAAAAACAATAAAAATCTTCAAAAAAAAACTTTTGACTGGTAGTGTTTATTTATTTATTTATTTATTTGTTTATTTATGTCAAATGTTTTAATTTATATTTAGACATTTTGGTAACAGGCTTGCAAAAAATTGGAAACCCCAGTGAAATAAAAAAGAAAATCAAATGTAGTTCCACCTCCTAGAGTTTGTGGTCACCTGAAAAAGGACAAGAAAAAAGAAACATAAGGTTCTATTTGTACTCTATTTGTGGTAAGTGGCATTCAAAAGTTTGGTGTCATTTATTTACTTATTTATGAAAAGAAATTATTTTATTCGGCAAGGATTCAATAAATTGTTCAAAAGTGACATTCAGTACAATTATGATATTTTGTTTCTTGAGCACCAAATTAACACATTAGAACAATTTCTGAAGAATAATGTGACGCTGAAGACTGGAGTAATGACTGCTAAAAATTCAGTCTTGCCATCACAGAAAAATAGAAAATTATATATATAATTTAAAGCTTTTACTTTATTTTTTTTTATCAATTAAATACAGCATTGATGAGCATTAAAAAATAATAATAAAAATCTTACCAACCCCACATTTTTAAACAGTAGCATATTTTTTCTAAGAAAACGTATCTTCAGTAAAATCTTTCCTCTTTACACTCTCTACAGACTACAGACACACCAAGCAGTTTATTTATCTTCTTATAATGTGTGTTTAAGTAATTATTTCTCACTAATTACTTAATTGTTAAAGCCAAATGTCATCCCATATGGAACCATTTAACATGGCATGAGACCTCCAGTGACACGGATTCCTTTGAAGAGACAGCAAATAATTCCCATTCAAAGAAGCCCCGAATGTGAATCATACCATGGGACACTCAATTAATCCTTATGGTCTTGTAAATATTTGATTACTCTATTTAAAACGATCTATTTGATTTCCTCTAGGGCTCCACGCCAAGCCCTGTAGGTGGATTATTTCATTTTATCCAAACAGTTTACACCAGGCCGCAGCTTCACTTACGACACTATGTGGGCAGCTTACAACTCAGAAATACACATCAAACACGAGGTTTAAAAAAAAGAACAACAACTTCATCATCACAAACTAGTAAACACACAGTTACCCAGGATGCGAGACACCTGGGCTTTACAAATTAAACAGACTATGACGAAGATGTTCAGAGTATATTAGGTGTATAACAACTTAGATTTTGTAATGACGTCTTAGTGGACTTTCTCAGAACATGCTCTCAAATGAACACATTCCACAGCATGTGTCAGAAGATTAAAAGAGAGGCAAAATACAGGGAACCTACTGTCACTTTGAAGGCAAACGAAGGGATAGATAATGAGAAAACGCTCAGAAAGTGGGTTTTATGGGGGAGAGGATTAAGGTTAAAAGTCACAAAGGTCACACAAGAAACCAGTTCACATCCACTCCGCTGATGCCCAAAATACTAATTGAAGGCACGGGAAAAGACATCTAATAGATGAACGGCAGACACATTTATTCCCACGTCTCTAAGAAAGTGATTCATTATCTTTTGCTGAAATAGAAAGTTGGCTAATAATGTTCAACTTTTAGACTCGGCTCGTTCACTGCTAGAAGAAAAAAATTCTATATGGACTACTTTTATGAACTAAAAAGTATGGACTATTTGTTTGCATATTTGGGGAAAGGTGTATACATTCCACAACTACTGATTACAGCTTCAGATACGTCAGACTGTCTTGAGTTTTAGATCTTCAAAACAAGGATGCTGTTTTATAGCTGTCCTCCCTAGTAAAAAATAAATATACTAAAATGTGTTTTATTCTAAGTATACTACAAATACATTTACTATTTATGTACCTAATAAAAATACCTTGCAGTTGTACTTTTAGTATACTAAACTGGTATACTTAAAGTCTGCTGAACTGGATCAACTAATTTTGTCCTTAATGCGCTTTAATTGTGCGGAAGTAGTGCTTAAGTCCAACTAAAGATACACTTAAGTATATTTGATTGTGCTAAAGTGAAACTATTGCAAGTATACTTTATGTACACTTTAAATACCTTACATTTAAAGACCGATATTATTCCGAAATCATTTAATTTCTTATCAAAAGTGACATTAAAACACATTTTAGGCTTACTGTAATTAGAAATGCACAAGTAGTACTCCAAATAGGTTTTTTTTTATTATTATTATCAGGAAATCTCAAGAGACATGTCAGTAAATATGTTAATAGACTTAAACTATACTTAGTATATAATAAATATATTTTAAATATATTACTTTTTTACTAGGGTTAGTTTATTGTTTTTTTAGGATTTACCCTGCAGCCACAGGACGTCAGGCTGGCAGACTATTCTCCAGAGAATTGAGCTTCTGAGATCAGTAATCTGTCTGGGAATCCCTTCTCACCATTACCAACTGGTTAGCAATCTGTGCTTTAGTTGTTACATACACTACCGTTCAAAGTGTGGGGTCAGTATCAAATTTTTTTTAAAGAAATTAATACTTTTATTCAGCGAGGATTCATTAAATTGATCAAAAGTGGCAGTAAAGACTTACACTGTTACCAAAATATGATTTCAAATAAATTGAACGGTTTCAACCATTGCAACATTGGTAAAAAATAAGAAGATCAGCATATTGGAATGATTTCTAAAGGATCATGTGATGCTGAAGACTGGAGTAATGATGCTGAAAATTCAGCTTTGCCATCACAGGAATAATTTACATTTGAAATAATATTCAAATAGAAAATAGTTTTTTAAAATTGTAATAATATTACTGTTTTACTGTATTTTTGATCAAATAAATGGTGTTTTGAATCTTATCAACAAAGTTCTAACAACTTTTGGGTCCTAATTTTCGAGCGGCGGCAAAGGGTCATCCTATCATCAAAGATACCTTGTAGTAAGTGTCTCACAGGTTGATGTCTATACAGACGTGGACAGACTGAGTTCTTCAGGCATGTCAGGCTGTTTCACATACACAAGATTAAGTAGCAAAAGTGACATCCAAGACCAATCGGGCCACCCAGGAGAACTGCAACCAGCGGAAAGGCTGTCAGAGCCCCCCTTTACACCATTAATCTTCAAGCTTCTCCTGTGCTGCCAACTCGCATCTCCTTCAAACGGGACAGGAGAGAGAGAGAGGGAGGGAAATGGAGAAAAGTAAAGCCACTCTGTTTTTCTCCTTTTGCTTTCCCATAGATTAACTCTTTGAGAGACAATGTGTTACCTATCACCTGTGCTTATTAGTGTTTCGGCAAAGGTTGGGTCTTTTATCAATACACATTTATATTGTATAGTATAAAGTATGCACAGCTTTGACGTTTTGACATCCGTATTGTTTTTAAGACACAAAAAAAAAAATGAGTTCGAAAGAAAATCTAAATGCCATTTGTGCCTAAATTTATTTTCAAATAAGGTGAACGTTATCATTTACATCATTTTACAACTTTAAGCTGGCAGAAACAAAATTTGGAAATAACTGTGTTTATGTCCCAGACAGGACCGCCTCACTCACACCGTCTCTGTGGCAAAGTGTAGATGAATGGGCCTCATTAAAGCAAAATGGAGATTCCGGCTCTGAAGTGTGGGGATGGTCCATGGACCTCTCAATTCTTTCACTGATCAATAGAAACTTTGATCTCATGCTTAGAGAAGATTCCCGGTCCCTTTACAGGCGACGCATATATAACTTAATGGCAATGAATGGTGAAATGCTGAAGTAAAAGAAGCATCCAGAAACTGATAAATAGCGGAAAATGAGTGTGTTATGCTGTGGCATGCCTGAAGTCCCAAGAGAGGGCTGTCTTGCTTCAGTCCAGTCCTGTGAACTGAGGAGGAAATCGACCCATCTAGAGAGAGCCTTTGAAGAGACCTGAACACAAATTAAGGGACATGCCATGGATGCTTGCTTTTTTTTCTTCTTCTTCATCTTTTTTTACAGGGCTTTTTTTCTCCTGTTGTTGGGATATAGTGGCTAGATATTTGGATAAAATCAAGTTAAATGTAAAAAAAAGGAAACATGGCCTACTAATTACAGTCATTTGCTGCAAAAATAGTAGACTGCTTCCATCTTTTTCTTAATGTTTTTAATAATTGTTTGAATAAACTGCTTTTCTGTGACATTTATGACCTGGACCACAAAACCAGTCATAAGGGTCATTTTTTTTTTTGAAATTGAGATTTATACATCAGCTAAATAAATTGGTTTTCTATTGATGTATGGTTTGTTAGGACAATATTTGGCCCAGATACAACTATTCAAAAATCTGGAATCTGAGGGTGCAAACAAATCAAAATACTGAGAAAATTGGCTTTAAAGTTGTTCAAATTAAGTTTTGCTATATTTACAGTAGGAAACTTACAAAATATCTTCATGGAACATGATTTTTACTTATTATCCTAATGATTTTATAGATAAAAGAAAAATCTATCATTTTGACCCATACAATGTATTGTTGGCTATTGCTACAAATATACCCTGTACTACATGTGACTGGTCCAGGGTCACATATGTCATGCTTCACATTTATACATTATACTCTGTTCAAATAAAAGCTGCCATGTTTTTAGACTTCTTCCATCTTTTTCTTAATATTTTAAATAATTGTTTGAATAAACTGCTTTTCTATGACATTTATGTACAACAGAAATGTTATTTGCTCTTAGAGTTAGTAATGTAGGCCTATACCAGACGAATACAGGGGCCGGTTGCATAAAAGGTTTAGACTAGTCTTAAAAAGTTAGTTGGCTAATTTTATCTTTAAAACTGTTCATAATTTTTTTAATTTAGTTACAGGAAAATGTAGATTAGTCTAAGTTGAATCCAAAAAATAAGACTGGTTACTCTTTGGTTAACCGCTAGTTGGTCAGACTAGGACTTAAGACACTGTCTTAACATAGAGGCTAAGTTTATGCAACTGGCTCCAGGTGTCATGAAATATATTCTAAAAAATATATTCTAAAAAATTCTGAAAAATATTCTAAAAAAGCATTCAATTGTTGAAACTGATGTAAGGAATTAAGTTATGAGGAAATTAGTTTGTACTAATTATGCTTCATTGGATGCTGTGTGTGAGCCGCAGTTCCTCAACTAGGGCAAATGATGCAACCACATAAAGCAGCGCGAAATCAAATTCAGGTGTTTATAAAAAGTCGTTAGCTCTGTATTAGCAACAGACACGTCTGGAGATGCTATTATCTTTACTTGAACTTCACAAAGCAGTTCAGACACTTTTCACTCAAAGTTTCTACACTCTCTTCACGTAGAGAGGAAATACGTATCGCTTGAGTTTGGACACTGTGTGTTGCCGTACAGCGCACAGACCATGTCAACATGGCGTCTTCAATGTCATTCTTTGGTTTAAGCCGAATTATCTCTCTTAACTCAGTCACAAAAACATTTGTGAATCCTGCCAGGTAATAACTAGTCATTTAAATAATTGTTTTGTGTTTGTATATTTACGTGCATTGAAATAATGCTCGGTCGGTTCGTTTATTTGTTTAGAGTTACACTGTTAGCCGGTTAACGTAGCTAACTAACATAGCCAGAGTGCCATGTAATAATTCTCTTTTAAAGACGTCTGAATGACGCACAATAACAGATAATATTGTCCCGCTTTTGAAACTGAAAGGTTGAATCGCGTGTAACGTGTTATGTTAGTTATTTATAGCGGATAGAAATAAAACTTTAAAATATTTCTCATAAATACCGCTCCAATTCACCTATATAGGTGTAACGTTCTTGTTTTTTTTTTTTATTTTCATACGCCAGTGTGATTCTTACTGTACTTGTAGTGGTTTGTTTGTATGAAGGTGACCTTCTTTATGTAAGAAGGCTGAAAATGCATACCATTCATCATGTTACTGTAAAGTGAGTCTTGCAGATGTCCATTGAATTATTGCAATGCATTTTTTTTTCTTTATCTGTTACAGAAGTTAATGTTCGCTTCGCCTTACTTAATACTTCTGCTGACACTAATGTAGTATGGAAATTGAGCTTTTGACTTATAGTCCTGATTTACTCCGTTCCAGCTTTAGACTTATGAATAATGTAATAATATTGTGTATTTATTTATTTATTTTAGTCAAGATTGTTCTCATCTGAAATAGTCTCTCCTTTCTGAGTGAATGTCAGACCCAACAGGCACAGTGCTGACCCTAACTGATAGTTTGTAACAAAACAAATGAAATGTGCAGAATCTGCGTCTTCGGATATAAGAAAGCATATCGGTTCTTAAAGATTCAGTGAATAACATACTGAAAAATGAAACTTCAAGCACATTGCCCCTTTTTTTTTTATTATTATTTATTTATTTATTTATTTATTTATTTATTCATTTTTAAAAAAACTCTGTAATGCTGACAGAGTAGTGACGAAGTAGTGATGTTTTTGGTCTATGGAAGCGCTCCAGAAAATTGAGCAGTCGTGTTTATATGATATGTGGGTTTGAGTCTGGCCCCCAGCTCTCTACTCTTGATTTTCAGTCTGTCAATAAAATACATATTTTGTATGCTTGTTGATATAAATTAATTAGGTGTTAAAATGTACACCTGCTGCACTCACTTGGCATGTTCCTCTTTCTTTATAATTTTGCAAAGTGAATGATTTTAGTTTTTTCAGTAAACTTATTTGCTAAAGTAAAATGTAGGTTATAAACAAAACTCATTTTTTTGGATAACACATTAAGCCTTATTCATGAAACAAAAGCAGAGCTAATTTCTTTTTAATTAGTTTGTAAAACTCTTTATTTACATTGCTGCATTCAATCTAACGCAGTCTAACCGGTTTACATAAGAACATTATTCTAAATACATACACAGAAATTCACTCTTCTTGTGTTTAATGATTTAAAAAAAAAATTTATATTTATTTTTGGAATTTTTTTATTAGGATAGGACAGTATGTAGACAGGAAGTGAAGTGGAAGATAGGGGGGTCAGGATCAGGAAAGCCCTGCGAGCCAGGACTTGAATTTGGGATGCCAAAGAGTCCACAAGGCTATTGGCACAGACAGTGAATATTAAATTTGACAGGAGGCTTGTGATCAGTAATTTGAATCCAAATTTGAAAGCAGCTTTACATTTCGTCACCTGACGGCCTTGTGTCATTCACTCAAAATTGAAATGAGAGATTAGTGCATGCTTCTGTTCCTAGCCTTTCGCAGTTATTTTTTGTTTATGACAGACTGGTTACTGTTTAATTTCAAAGGCTGTGACTGTAGACTGGCAGGACGACACCAATGGTTGTTTGTTTCTAACCGGCTTATAGAAGCCTGCCAGAAACTCAGCAGGCAGAATTAATGGGGGCCGAAGAGAGAGCTGTGTGCCTTCCTCTCTCCTGTCTCCTGACACACATCCTCCTCCTTCAAAACACTTTACTGTGCCACTGTTTTACCTAACTACAAGTTTTTTTTGAGTGTGTTTCTGCTTATCTCTATTATTTTTTAAAATTCGTCTTCCTGTTTTGCAGGTCAATAAGCACGTCAGGATGGAAGCTTGCAGAACAACAGGGACGGGGAACTCAGCTCATCACTGTGGATGAGAAACTGGTATGAACATTGGCTGTGCTTGTGTTTTTATATGGTTTTGTGATTATGTAAAAGTTCCACATCAATAAAAAAAAAAAGAATTTCAGTATGTAAATATTTTGTGTTTTAATGCATAGGTATATTTTAATATTAAATTATTTTTAATATTAACAAATGCATTTTTTTAATGAATTCTAGCATGCTTTGTACAGTTCAAAATGTCCTTCATAAAATCCATCTATACTGAAATGAAATCTAATCTTTTTTTTTTCCTTCATGTCCTTGTGAGACAATAATGACCTTGTTTACCTATGAGACTTCAGACACTCAGCTGGCTTGAATGTGTGGGCCGGGTTTGGCAGAGTGGGGTGTTTGGGTGGACTCAGTCTATCTCTGATTGTGTCTGAGCGGGCAAGTACACCCCGCCTGGTTGAGGGCTCTCGTTTAATAGTAGGGGCCACTCTAAAGTAAAGCTGCAAAAGGGCCCCCAAAAAGAGGGGATTGAAAGAAAAAAAGGGGGGAAAAAACAGTCTGACAGTAGCAGACTCACAGGAAGACGGCGGCTGTCCTTTTATAATTGGCCACAGAGCTTTCATTGTTGTTCTCAGGCGAGCTGTGCTCATTGAGCGAGATATTTGGTTGTGGCAAGGACTACCTGTCTTATTCAAGACTTTTTAGATGCCCTTCTTACAGGAGATGTTCATATATGTTTTAAATGTAGTGGCAGTAGTGGTAATGTAACTCTTACACAAGATTGCAAAAGAAAAAAAACAGTCTGACTTTTGTATATTCGCAACACTTTACAATAAGGTTCATTAGTTAACTATGAACAGTACTTTTATAGCATTGTTAATTTCAGCATTTATTAATGCATTATTAATATTCACAAGTTGTGTTTGTTAACATTAGTTAATGCACTGTGAATTAACATGAACAAAGAATTTTTATTAACAAAGATTAATAAATAGTAACAACAAATAGTAATAAATGTATAGCTCGTTGTTTATTCATGTTAGTTAACTAATGCATTAATGTTAACAAATGACACCTTATTTAAAGCGTTACCTGAATATTTATTATACATTTATGTAGGTCAAATGTAAAGTGTATATGACTACAGTATTATCTGAACTAACAGCATAGTTTTAAGGGTTGAAAATTAGGGATTTATTTTTGCAGAACTGTCCTGTGAAGACGATATGCAGGTCCTCAGTGATCTGAGGTGAATGTCTTGACATCTCAGAATGTCTTGTAGAATTTATATTGGGTCACCTGGATGTGTTTTCTATTTGACCCCGAATAAATTTCACCAGACATTTCTTTGGATCTCTAATTTTCATGGCTTACCCTGTAATTTATCACTGAAACGTGGAGACGTGTTGACCAGGAAGACTGTTTAAGGGAGAATGAATCGCAAAGAGCACTGAATTCAGCATTTTTCAGTAAGGTTCATTAGTTAACAATAGTTAACTAAATTATTTAACATGAAGAATGAACAATCATTCTACAGCATTTGTTAATCTTAGTTAATGTTAATTTCAGCATTTACTAATGCATTATCAAAATCGCAAGTTGTGTTTGCTAACATTAGTTATCTAACATTAACAAAGATTATAAATAGATTGAATGAATAAATAAATAAGATAAGGTAAAATAAGATAAATTTTGCTCATGGTTCGTTCATGTTGGTTACATTACCACCTTATTGTAAAGTGTTACCAAAAAAACTTTTAAGTCAAATTTGATGAGTGCATTATATGGCCACAAAATGGATTTTTAAAATTGTATATAGCAATAAAATACATAAATTCTAAGATATGATTAATATTTGTTAAATGACAAACAGAACATTTTTATAGACTGATTTTTTTTTTACATTTTTTTTAAAACTGATTTTTTAAGACAATTTTAATTAGGCTGTTTCTATTTATTTATTTATTTTTATACTTTGTCTTAAATTTGATGCTTTGTTTTTCTGTGGTTCAGCATTGGGTTGCTTACTCATAATCAGTCAGATGGTGTTTTTTTGTTTTTTTAATGATGAATTTATAAATTATCCTGTGGTGTAGCATTCATAGTCTCATATTCTGTGTAGTCTAGATGGAGCTGTATCAAATATTATCAAAAGGCATTACAATTATTTTTTTGCTAAATCAAGCCTCAGGTATTAAGAAATGATATGATTTCAATTGTCAATTACAGCTTTGATTATTTTTTTTATTACGGAGGTGCATAAGTTGTTTTGAAACTAATTATTCTATGATTCTGGGTGCTTTTGAAAATGAATTTCTAATAGCTTTCTTGAATTATTTTTGTACATCTAATTTTGAAAAGAAGAAAAATAAAGAAAATCCTGAGCTCCAGTGAAAGTGCTTGCAAATGTGCCACTTTGCAGTGCAGTCAAATGTGTGGCATTGCAAATGACGGTAATTAAGGTCCTGCGTGATTGTGGCGGAGTCTGGGCGCTTTCTCCCTCTGGTGCCTGCGCTGACTTGCTTTTGTTAGTAATTACAGTTTGATTAAGCGTGCTGGGCCACGAGAAAGCCTGCATGGCTGGCCAGTGACACAGAGCTTCACACGGAATGTCTGAGCCGTGCACGAGGTCATATAACCAGAGCTTTCTGAATGAACTGTGCAAGAGGACCTGAGCTGCAAAACCCTGTAAAACCCCGTTATAAGGCTTTTTTATTCTTGTAAAAATAATGTCTCGTATTGTCATATTTACAAGTAAGCCATTTGTATTTCCCTAAAAAGCATAATTAGTATGGTTCTGTGGTGCTATGAAACATTGCATTGTTTTGTTTAAGCATCCTGATCAGCCCGACACTGCAGCAGTGGCATAACAATGGCGCGAGTTTAGGATTTAGTCTTTTTGATGTCAGACAGGGGATAGTGTTCAGAAAAGCTGTTTGCTTATGTCATCATTTTGCTATTTGTGACCCTGGACCACAAAAACAGTCTTAAGTAGCATGGGTATATTTGTAGCAGTAGCCAAAAATACACTGTATGGGTCAAAATTATCGATTTTTCTTTTATGCCAAAAATCATTAGGATATTAAGTAAAGATCGTGAAGATAGTTTGAAAATTTCCTACTGTAAATATTACCAAAATGTCATTTTTCATTAGTAATGTGCATTGCCAAGAACTTCATTTGGACAACTTTAAAGAGGATTTTCACAATTATTATTATTATTTTTTATTTTTTATTTTTTTGTACTATCAGGTTCCAGATTTTCAAATAGTTGTATCTCGACCAAATATTGTCTTATCCTAACAAACCATACATCGGTGGAAAGCTTATTTATTTAGCATTTGAAAAAAGGACCCTGTGACTGGTTTCGTGGTCCAGGGTCACATTTTGTTGGCTGCTGCTAGTAATGTAGAAATTACACGCAGTCATTTATTGAAAGTGCATATATTTGCATGCATATTGAAATATTTTTGCAAACAACCTGCATACGAAAATAAATGCAAACAGCAGTGAAATTATACCTAATTGCACGCATTCTGTTTAGCCAGAGCTGTAAATTGAATGAACATGTTGACGTAGCTCTCAAACATGTATCATAGTGCCGGTGAGCTCCAAGGTAGACTGAATTCAGGATCCAGCCGTGATTCTGTCCTCCTCCTCCCCCTTCCCCCTCTTTCCCTTCAGTGTTCATCTCAAGTGTCTGTTTTGTCTAGTTGTCCCCTCATACCAGGTGCTTGTCCGAAGAGGGTAAAAAAAAAAAAAAAAAAAAAAAAAAAAACCAAGGCCGGCAAGTAGGTCAAAGGACATGGCTCTTTGAAGAGGATCTGACAAGAGGCTTTGTGTATTAGTCGCTAAACGGTATTTCATTTGCTTAACACTTGAGAAAGTAACCTTTAAAGTGCCCGACAGCACCTTTGTGTGGCAGAGGAAGGAGACTTGCACCGGCTGTGTAGTGCACACTGTGTTCCTCACTTTATTTCCTCACACTGTGCTCTTCCAAATGGCCTCAATGCATTTTTACCTGCTGCTCATGGTCTAATATGAATGCTAATGTAGCTGATTGGTCTCAAGCTGCTAATGATTATAATTGAGCTGTGACTCATTTATTACTTTTTATTAGTTGTAATTGGTGTTACATTCAGAAAAGTTGATAATTCATTACTTTCCATGATTCATGACAGAAATAGAATTGTCTGAAGGGGTTTCCTGTAGAGTTGTTACTTATTTTAACCAACATCTTTGTGAATCCTCACAAAGTGTTATTTGTCAAGCTGTTAACTTGGGAAATTTTGTAGTTTTCCTAGAATTTAAACATGAAGTCTGTTTAATGGCATGGTACTGGTGTTTTGTGCAGTTTTAAGTTTTCTAGTAATGTTTCTAGTAGTTACTTTTCTTACTGTCTACCTCTGTTCTGAGAACAATAAAAAAGCCAAACTCTGTTGTTCATTTAAAAAGATAAATTATCAAAGCATGCTTGACATTCTTACATTTTCTGTGGCTTCTTATTACCTGCTATTCATCTTTTATTAGAAGGAACTGTCTTTTCACCCCATCGGTCAACCAATTGCTGCAAGTGCTCTTGGGAGCTGATCACCCATCCATTGTCATAACACTCAGTGGTTTTCAGCTCATTTAAAGTATTATAATAACCAAAAGACAAGACTACCCAGTGTAGTAAAGGGTGATCAAAAATGATAATCATTTTTTAATGAATAAAACAAGCATTTTTTTTTTGTTTGTTTTTTTTGTATGTTGACAAGTATCTAAATCATTATGGCAAATAGTTTCCTTCCAGTTATTAGAATAAATGAGTTAAACATGTGTGTTTTGGTGTGTGCAAATATAGCTTTACAATGAGAGTACCTTGCTTAATCATGACAAAATAAGGTGGATGCCTGTACTGTATAGACAGGACTAATATGTGGACCAAGGTTGGAAATTAATGAGGGCTTGTGGCAAAAATGCCACCAAAATGAACAAAAATGCTTCATAAATTCAAGACAAAGGGGCAAAAAATGCCTCTGCACAATTAAACAACTTATTACAGCTGTTGCGTTTAAAATGAATTGTGAAAATGAATGAAAAGTGTCAGTTTATGGAATTACATTTAGATTTCACTCACACTGCATCAGATTGCTTTTATGTGCTTTTTCTGCAGTGTTGAGCCTTACAACCAGTCAAATGAGTATTCCCTCATCCTAAACAATCCAGTGCAGAGATGATGTAAATAAATGATTAATTTAGTAGATTTAGTGATTATAACGGGAGTTTTTGAATAACGTGCGCTAGACTAGATTGACGTCATGAACTTACATGTTTGTCTGTGAAGCCAGAATGTGACGTGACCAAACGCAGACACACAACAAAAATGTTTTTTTTGTTTTTTTTTAATATCGATATTAACAATCAATATAAAGAACAATAATAATGACTTCTGTTGTAACATTGCAGCCCTATTAGCTCCTGTTTTTTAAATGTATAATTAAAATGCAATTTTAAACAGTCTATTGTTATTGACAACAGTTTAAAATATTGATTAAAGTAATTGCGTAAATAAGTATTTCATATTAAAGACAACATAAGTGAGCCTGGACCACAAAACCAGTCTTAAGTAGCACGGGTATATTTGTAACAATAGCCAAAAATACATTGTATGGCTCAAAATAGATTTTTCTTTTATGCAAAAAATCATTAGGATATTAAGTAAAGATCATGTGCCATGAAAATATATATATATCTATATATATATCTATATATATATATAGATATATATATATATATATATAGATATAAAATATTATTTTATTTTATTTTTTTATTTCCTACCATAAATGTATCAAATTACTTACTTAATTTTCTCTCTCTCTCTCTCTTTTATATAAATATATAATTAAATATAATATTATATTATATTATATTATATTATATTATATTTATATATATTATATTTATATTATAAAACTTTTTTTTTTTTTTTTTTTTTTTTTGTACCCTCAGATTTCAGTTTTTCAAATAGTTGTAAAATGCCCCTGAATCAGTTGTAGGGGCCAAATATCACCCCTTAATGGAAAAGTTACTTTCTGACCCTAATATGGACTTGTATTTTCATGAGTTGAAGTGTGTTCTCCGCCACATTTAAAAATGACTCTTTTCGAACTGCTTTCTCTTCATCTGCCTTTTCCGCCCTAGTCTGCCATTGAAAGATTGAAAGCCAAGCTATTAGGAAGACAGTTCTGTCTAAACACAAAAAGTCCTGTAATGTCAGCTGATCCACAAAGATGTGCAGATCCCTCATTTTCACCTCGTTCTGATCTGCAGAGTGAATCCACATTAGATGTTTACATTTCTAGTCTGCCTCTGTTTATCATGTGGATCATCCTTCATTGGTCACAAACAGTTTTTCCCTAGAAAGTACATTTGCATGTATGTGGACAAACCAACCTGTAATGTCTTTCCAAGTCATCTTTTCTTTGCTGTTTTCAATGTCTCTCAGCATGTCTGAGTCATTCATTATTTCTGCTCCTATGTTCTCCTATTTTTTTCCTTTATTAATCACCATGCGAATTCAACCGAAGTGAAGGGATTGTGTCGGAACAGTGATGGAGTAGTATTATCTAAATCTGAACTCCATATGCTGAAATGAAAACTGGATTTATATACATGTATGGACACTGCAGCCTTCAGAAGTCCTTGAGAGGTTCCACCTGTAACCTTCCAATAACTTTCCCATCCACATTTTAATGTTTTATTGTCTGCCTGAGATTTAAAAAAGGCAGTAGGCCACATATTACCTTACGAGTCATTGGTGTCTTTCCTTTTCTAGTCAGTAACGGCAGACAGATGCTGTCAGAGAGTATGAATCTGCTATTGAATGTGTGTGGCAACACCGATCAGTTCGAGCAAAACTGTCAAGAAACATCATTTGAACAGACAGTTCAAAGATGAAAAATGTTTTATTAATTTAATGTTTGCACAAGGACACTTTAAGATTGATTACATTTGATTACAGATCACTTCAAAACTCACAAACCGGCAACAAAAAATTTCTTGTACTTCTGCTCCGATGGCAAATTCTTTCTTGTTTACACTTGGGTATCGTCTTGTCGGGCCACACTTGGCTCTACCAAGCTGCACGCAGGGCTCATTCAAGCAGTCGGCCCCACAGTCTGCCGCTCTGAAAGGGCTCCCATGCTCTTTATTCACCGAGGAGCCAGAGGTGTCAGAAATATAGACACGCTTTCACGTGACGGAGACTTTGCCAGTCTTTTCTCCCTCGCTCTTAAGCCTGGCATTCTGTCTGCACATACAGGTATTGAAGGGCTCTGTGAATAGTGTCAAACTTCATAGTTCTCATTTTGCTTCCTGTACATGCAAGGAGAAAAGTGCAGTGTTTCCCTTTGTGGTCCCTCTCTCTGCCCTAATTTTTTTTTTTTTTTTTTCTTTTTTTCTTGAAGCACCATATTTAAGGCACAGTCGCTCGCTTTGTCTATGGGCCATTGTGCATTCGTCTGTTGCTTAGATCACCCTCGTAGTTTTTGTTGTCCTAATGTATGCAGGCAAGACTAAGTCTAGACTACTTTTTCATTTGTTTTCCTCTTATTTTGCAGGACAATAGCAAGATTTTTTTTTTTTTTTTTTTTTTTTCCATTATTTACCAAAAATATTTAAAGATTTTATTTGGTCAGAAGGTAGGGTAGATGAAGAACAACCAATAATAAAATATTATATTATTTAATAATAATAATAATAATATTTTTCTTTGTCAGTTCTCAATCAGAAATGTATACGTATATTTCTCAGACATTGAAATTGTCTCGCATGTCCATTTAGACTAATTGTCATTCTGCTCAGCGGTGTCTTTGAATGAGACCCCTTCCTCTCTGTCCTTTGCGCTGAACATTTTCAACAAAAAGATTCATTTTCATTTTGAGATATTTGCCATTTAAATGTTCAAGCCAGCTGAATCTGATACACATCATGGAAAGTTCTGACATTTTGCTAAATCTTTGTCCTCACGAAGTTCAGAGCTAGAAGACCTTCTTTTTAGGTTTTTAAGTTTTGTTCATCTTGAAGTCTAACATCCTTTTTTTTTTTTCTTTTTCTTTCCCCCCCCTTCACTAAAGTCGTCCCGTTAAAACAGAGAGAGTACGGTACTGTATGTTCTTCCCAGCCTGTTTCAGTGTCACGTGAAGACTGTGTAAGTCTGTGTGAGTGTTTGGCAGCCTTTTGTTCGCAGTTCATACTAAAGACCCTCTTTTATATGAATCAAGTGGCAGATGACAGACAATGATGAAAATTTGATTCTTTGAAGTTGTAATGGCCATTGAAATGTGTGAAGTTCCTGCATTGAAAGGGGAGCTGCTTGTAGGATTCACAACCTTGGGTGGCTGCTTGCTGGGAGGTTTGTCTGTGTGTTGTTGCCGACTTCCCATTGCTGGTCGCTAATTCCCAAAGGAATTGGTCTCTCTTTGCCTTTCAACAGTCTCCTTCAGCTCAGCAGCACCACACTGGAGTCTGGGACCGTGCAGCATGTTGCTCACAGTCCTCTCTTGTTTGTAACCGTGAGCACTGTTAAAGTATTATTTATGCTCTTAGTATTACCCTAAGTATTTGTTTGGGCTGGAATCGTTACAGATCCCGACTGAATTGTAAATCACAAGATCTTGATTCGATTTGATTCCATATTTATTCTGATTTGTTTTGGTATATTTCAGTTATATTAAAAGCACCGGCTCATAAGAGTCATTCGTCTTGACTCAGACTACAGTGGTTACATTGTTTATTCTTTTTTTTTTTTTTTTTTTTTTTTCCTTTTGGGGTCGTGACATTACAGATTTATTGGAACGCAGTTTAGAAACACTGACACATGGAACTAACTTGACAAAAATAAACAAGATATTCGTTTTGAATACATTTTCACGCCATCCCTCAAAAGAAATACACTTTGAGTAGAAGATTGTTTTTTGGGGATAATAAAAATACATTTAGATTAGATCAATTTCGATCAATTGCATTGTTCAAATGAAAAGTAGGTGCACCGTAAACAATATCCTGTTACATTTAGGCTAAAAACATGGCCTGTACTCCTATGTAGATGGTCCACAGGGTCACACTCACAAAGGCAAAACACCATCAGGGTAACCCATGCAACACTATAATAATGCAATAAACAACAAAACTAAACTGAATATGTAAAACCTATTGTACATTCATGATAAAATTAAGAAGAAACTAAATTATTTAGATAAATCAAATCAGATAACTCAAATCAGTTTGTACTTGCAAAAACCAATATTTCACTGTATTTTACAGTAAACTTACATCTAATGTAATATAATTACATTTAATGGAGGGCTGGGTGATATGGATATGGAAAATCAGGATATTTTTTTTTTTTTTTTTCATATCAGTTGATATCAATAATTTGCAAATTTCAAATCTTTTTCTTTCAAGTTTAAAGGCAAATTTTTGCCCCATATTGAAAGTTGTAGAAACCAGAACATTAATTGTGGTTTTATACCACTTTTTATGGTCATAACATGACAAATACTTCATGTTTTTGAATTCTTATTGAATATTGAATTCATTTTTTCTTAAGATAAAGATTGTAATAGAAAAATTAATTTCTTTGTTTCTGCATGTTAATAAGTGAAATTGTTTCAAATCATGAAACGGCATTGCGTTGTCTGATGTTATATTCCCATATCTCTGGGACTGAATGATGGAGGACCTTGAAAGATTACAAAAAAAAATTATGAAGAACTACAATCTGAAATCATATTGTGATGTATTTAATACTACTTGAGTTATAGGCAAGCAAACATTGGAAAAAGAATATTTATGGCATTCAGACAGGTAACTTGACTCGCAATTTTGACCTCCCTCTACAAAATAGTGGATTACTCAGTAAATATTCATCTATGACACTTAATATTTTGGCTTTTATCACTATACATGTCTATCTTTCCTCAGAAAAAAAATCTGAGCCGGGGAAGTTTTTGAAATTTGGTTGATTTGACATGGAATGACCCCATTACATTTTTTGTCTCTTAGAAATGCATATTTGGCAGTAGCTTGAGTTAAGACGCAGGTGTAAATTTATGTACAGTAACAATGTACAAAAATAATAATAATAATAATAATTTTTATATGGCAAAATTTAATTATTCTGAGTGTTTGAGTTTTATTACAATTGAGCAATTAACCAATTACTTCCAAATTAATCCAGTCTTCCATAGTAGCATGCATTTAGTTCATGAGAACCACAGTTTTAAAACCACACAAACAGCACCTCAATACCATGGTAAAGATGTAACTATATGGTTTCTAGGTAATTGTATGAAAAACGCTAGTCTAAATACATTTAAATGCACAAAAGTTATAGCATCACAAAAATACTGTAACTATATTCCAGTACTCCTTTAATACATATGTTAATACATTAATATCTGTGTTAATAATATAATATAATTTAACATCCCACATTTCTGCCACAATGCAGTAAGTGATACTACAGGAAAGCTATGATATACAGTCATTTGTGTTCATCGCTGAATTCAGGTGCTTCACACTGAATCTCACAGCGCTGTTTAGGCCCTATGAAATCCACTGTTTGTTTTTTTTTCCCCCAAATTCCATTTTAATTTTTCTGGATTCAGTTTTTTTTCCGCTTTAATTTTTCTCAACTCCTTTTTAATGGTAAATTTTACTAATCAAAGAGCATGTCTAATTAATTAAAATCATGAAACTTATACAATTTCACATCAATTTAATAAAGGTTTAACAAAAATGACATGTTTCGGGCTCTAAGAAATGTGTTATTTTTTCTCACCATGTTTTATTGTTATCAAATTCTGTGTTGTAGCAAGTTGTCTAATTATTTGCATACTTTAATTTATTCCAATTTATTCTTAAAATAGCCTTATGAAATATAAAATGAAATATAACCTCAGAAATTCTGTGTTGTGTATTTAAAATGTTCTGGTTATCAAATGAAGGCATAAAACATTAATTTCATTTACCTTTTAATTATTGAAAATTAAGGAAACTTTTTTTTTTTTTTTTTTTTTTTTTTTGGCAAACAAAGGGAAATTTACTATTAAAATTAAAACATGGGAGAAATGTTGTGTGATTATACCCTAAAAATGTTTCATTTTAATAGTAGTAGTAGTAGTAGTAATAGTAGTAATATATTTCTGGCACAATGTCTTCAAGTTAAACCAGACTTTTATTTTGACAGGTTGCCGTGTCTACCTTTACATTTCTGAGTGTATATAATATAACTCTAGTTTTCCTAAAATGGAACGGTCAAATGCTGAAATCACCGCGAGCGTCATGCACACTTCAGTGTGTGTAGTAAACAAAACCACTCATCTGCTCCATTCATTAAAACAGAGACACGCAGAACATGCAGGATTCAGATTTAAATAGTATTTTTGTGGCATAATATATAGATACTAGTCCATATTGCAGTTTGATCTAACTGTAATGACCTACTTTTGATTAACGCATTAAAACTTTGACAAATTCTGTGACATTCCGCGTTATTCAGTAAATTCCGTTTTTATGACTGGATCCTGTGATTCCGTCAGCGTTTTCCGCATGGCGGAAATCATAGGACCCTATTAATGGTCGACTGATCGTGACTTTTCAGCGAGCGAATGCATCTGCTCTAGTAAGATCGCGGTGCGCTGCCATTTGAACTTTGAGCTGAGTGGATAAATGGTCCTTGTGGGACCACCAAAGCACTTTTGCTTTTGGTGTATAAACATTATAGTGAAGTTTTTTTCAAACTCTTGTTATTGTTTTATAGAGGAAAATTAAATTGTTTTATCGCCCAGCCATAGTTTACTGTGTTAAACCATTTACACTTACTGTATTTTTCTGTAAACTTTTTTTCAAGACCTAGTATTGTTGGGTTTAAATCATTTTGGTTCAAATGCATTGGGTATGACTCTGGAATCATATCATTGCCAGTGGAAAAATTCAATCCAGCAGTGAAGATGGACTGATGCCCTGAATGATTCACCTGCCCAGAGCGAACACTTTAAGTTTAATGTACTATTCACTTCAAGTTTGCAGAGTTCTTTTCGCCTTCACACCTGAAAGCCCAGGTTTCTGACCTGCAGTAAGGATCACAATAGACTGTCTCGGTGCATTTTGAGAGTGTGAGAAATTAGCTTGTCTAGACAAGTGCGCGTCTGTGTTCAAAAAAAGGAAGTATTTGGGCTTTTATGCCCTTTGGGGAATAGTGCAAATATGTGCGAACAGCAAAGCTTCTTTTTATGAGAGCACAAATGTGAATCTTGTTTTTGGCAAACCACACATTAACGCTGAAGCTTTGATGAAAAGATTTGCCTTATGTTGTTCTTCTGTCTCCCTCATTTTTTTGCCAGGACATCACAACTTTGACTGGCGTTCCCGAGGAGCATATTAAGACCCGCAAGGTCCGTATCTTCGTGCCCGCCCGCAACGCCATGCAGTCCGGCGTCAAAAATACCCAAAAGTGGAAGATGGATTTTGACACCAGGGAGCGTTGGGAAAACCCACTGATGGGCTGGGCCTCCACGTGAGTGGACATCATGATAATCATGCTTTTTTTTTTGTTTCTTTGTCAAACTGAATCCAGAGTTCTGAAGTGATTCTTATTCCCATTCCAGGGCAGACCCCCTGTCCAACATGGTGCTTACGTTCGGCACAAAGGAGGACGCTATCGCTTTCGCCGAGAAGAATGGTAATCATTTAAACATTTTTCCACTGTCGTGACCATATTTTTTAAACACTACAATCATCCGAGCAAAATCGCATCCAAATATGTCTCTTGAGGGAACCGACGCTCCGCTTTGAAAAGGAGTTGTGTTTGTGTTTGTGGCATAAAGATTCACATTTATCCTCACCCTGTCCTGGTGTTTACACTGCACATCAGCAGCAGTGGACATCTCCCAAATCCAGCCTGTAAGATATACTTGGCTGACCGTGCTCTGGGCCTGTTTATTTTTACAGGTTGGAGTTATGATATAACCGAAAAGAGGGTCCCAAAATCGAGAGTGAAGTCATATGGAGCAAACTTTTCCTGGGACAAAAGGACTAGACGGTCAGCCAAGTAGACATCCCATTTCTGCCTGTCTGTGTTATCTTTAACAGACCTGTAAAAATAATATACTCTATGTATCTAATAAACTATCTTTACAACACCTCAGTTTCACTGCGCTTCCTTTTACCCAATCTGGATGTTGCTTCACTCAAAATCATTGGAGTTACATGACATCTCTGGTAGTGTGAATATTTAGCAGCTGAGTAGCTGCTGTCGTTCGTGCTAGCCGTGTGCTTTGAAACACGCTCTCCCTGTTTCCTCAGAAGATAATTCTTCTTGTCAGGTGGTTCGTTTTTTTTTGTTTTTTGTTTTTTCTCCACCCTTCAAGCCCTCTTGAAGACAGTTTAGTGTTAATGTTTTTGAAATGGGAGGATGAGGTAAATGTCAGGCTTCAAAGACTGAACGCGGCTAGATATGTTTACTCTCATGCTCCTCCAGGGAAGAGCCCAGATGAGTAAAACACCTGCCTGCTTCAAATGACGTTCAATTGAAAAAGCAGTGACCGTTTTACTGTCATCTCTGCTAGCACATTAGCACAGTCTGGTACTACACTTACCATGTTCATTTTACATTACAAATCCACAGTACCTGGAATCATTAAAATGCGGTTCATGTTTTCAAGTCTTCAAAGTCAGAATGAGTCATTGATGTGACAAAGTTAACCTAATGGATCTGGACACGACATTATTGCCTTATAAATGGCCTGTATGTTACAATTACATTTGTTGAACTTTCATAAACCACACAGTAAGTGCTTAGAAACGGATCATTTCAAAGGCGGAGCTTTGCATAATAGGAAAGAACAATGTTTGGAGTCAGGAAGCATTACATGGGCTCATGATGTGAATTTTATAATCGTGTGAGGTCAGACCAGAGCCTTTTAGCCAAAATTCAGTGCAGTTTCAGCTTTGTCAGCAGGTAGTGTGATGGCGCGTGATTGATTTTTGTCACCAGAAACTGAGTGATGAGGAAAAGAGAACCAGTTTGTTTGTAAAAACAAGCTTTTTAGGGGTCTTAACAATTGATTGCCCTGAGAATAGAACCCTAAACTTGGTTATTAAAGACCTTGGACCACAAAACCAGTCATAAGGGTCACCCAGATTTCCACATCATTACACACCAAATAAATAAGCTTTCCATTGATGTGTGTTTTTTTAGGATAGGACAACATTTGGCCAAGATACAGCTATTTGAAAATCTGCAATCTGATTTTTGGCATAAACGAAAAAGTTGGCTATTGCTACAAATATACCATGCTACTTATGACTGGTTTTGTGGTCCAGGGTCACATTTTGGATTGATTGAAATGCAGTTAAATTTATATCCTCACTAGTTGAATTGTGGGACAAAAAATCTCAATGTCAGTCAGTTAGAATAGAACTTTTTATATAATGAAGCATCAGTTACATACAAAATAATGAGAATTACAATCAAATTCTATTGTTTTTCTAATAAAAGGATGGGTACATGATATCCATTCTTAATAAAATCCACACCACCAACTGATAAGTATTTTTTTTTATTGATTTCACTCTTAATATCTGTACAAATACATCAAACTTTGTATATACATATGACATTTACATAAAAAATACAAAACTATATATTTATAACTGAACTTTGTTTTTATCTTGAGATGTCTGAAAATAAAAATGCATTTTGACAACAAAGTGAAAAAGTGAATGTTTTATATATTGATACTGAGTCCTCTTTGTGACCTTTTCTTTAGCTCTGCAAGAGCAATATAGAGCAGAATATAGGCAAAAATGAGACAAAAAGTTGCATGGCACAGTTTTCTCAGACAAGTATCACCCACTGCTAATTTCTGCCCTAACTGTTGCTGTTGATGACGGACGGCATTTTGTACAAGTGAATCGTCAGGGGTTTCCTATGTGAGAAACGGCTCATTTTCAATGTTATCCTGCTGCACCGTATCACAAAAACATTGAAGAACGTTCAAGAAAATCCCTTTGGTCAGTTACACTGAACTGTAAACAAAACCAGAAATATACATGTACATTAAAGAGTGACATTTTTTTTTCTTCCTATGCGTTTCCATTTTTTTCCAATAAATAAACTCACGAGCTAACATGCAGGTTTGTGTGAAATAAACATCTGTGATACAGAATTGACACTGATAAGCATTTGTACAGCTCAGGGAATGCAATTTACAGCTTGCAGAAGACTCACACTTTACATGATAGCATTTTACCTCACAATAAATAACACTGCTTCTCTTTGGACAAATATATTTCTCGGTCATAATAAAAAAAAAAGAAAAAGAAAAGAAAGAAAGAAACAGAAAAGGGCAAACATCATAAGTGAAAACAAAACATGATAGACAAGTAAGCCAGACACTGTAAATGTATAAATTATAAAACAGAACACTGTATAAATAAACATCGAGCAGACTGAACCACATGTATACTTCTTTCTTTTTTCTCTGAAAAATAAATTAGCATACACATATGTACAGTGTGGACATGATTCCTTGCCCTAGGACTGTTCCACTGGTTGATGGTGCTTTATCCATCCAGTACAGGTGATAATTGGATATAAGCCATGTAGTCCTGGTCTTCCTCATCGTCATCATCCTCCTGGTCTTCAGTAATGGCTATATGGGAGAATACATGGTAGCTGTTGCATGAATATAGACCACAACAGCGCAGAATGTACATGAGTATTTGTCTTTATCCCAAAGCCTCTGACAATCTAGCGGCTTTTTAGGCTACTCGACAGCTTGACCAGGTGGCTCCCAAAATTATGCAACAAGACGTGCATAATGAAGGAAGTCAGCGGTGTGACGGGACAGGGCTGATCAGAGGCTTTAACGGCTCAGGTCTGTTTGTGAATTGAGACCAAAAAAAGTGCTCTTGCATTCCATGAATGGCTGCTTTTTTTTTTTTTTTTTTCTGGTTTTGTGACTAAATCCATTACTTTGGATGCACTGGTTGTGCACCGGCCGACCGTAGCTACGTGGTCAAGCAATGGCACAGTTCTGAGGTATATAATATATATATATATATATATTTTTTTTTTTTTTTTTTTCTACATAAAAGTTTACAATGAAAAAATGACACAGGCAAAGCAATGAAACAAATATGCAGTCCCTCACAAACAAATAGCACAACACGACCACACACATCAATTCACCTTGCTAAAGTTCTCAGTTCAGCAGAGACTGAGAAAGCATTGCTCTACTAATAACAGATTCTTATCCTGCAAACTGTAAAATGCCGTAGTCATTCAAACCATGAGGTGATCATAAAGTTGGTCCCTTGAAATGACATACGTACCTTAAGGCACGAGAACTTTAAGGTAAGCCATTCGTTCACATTGAGCGTTTGATTCGTTCGCTAGCACAAATCGGAATGTAAGCTCTAGCTTCATCAGTCCGTTCACAAAGCTAGTGAACCATCTGTCGAAATAGGTAGTCTAGGTTACAACGGCACCAATGTTACAATCACCTTATGTGAGTGTAAGGATTCATGTCTTTTCAAACCCTCAGAGCTATTTATATGTCATAGTGCATTTGAAATAATCCATTACAGCCAAAAGCAGAAATCAAACAAAAAAAAAAAACAGTCATAAAGTCATAAAACACTTACATGATAACCATGAATATGGACAAGCTGATGTGATTATATAAGTCTCTAACATTTACACTAGAACAAAGGGGGAATATGAACTCAACCTGCTGGTCAATAACAGGTCCGAACTAGAATTCAAACTAACTGCAAAAAGTTAGTCCGCACATGTTTTCTTGTTAGTTAAATGAAGAAAATTAGTATGTCAAAGGACTCCTTGAAAGAGCTCTTTGTAGCATCGACTGATTTCCATTGATTTTCTGGGTTCTCTTTTTTTTAAATAATTGTTTTTTCTCTTTTCTTCTCGAGAAAATGCAAAATTAATGAAGCCAGCCAAAGAGGACATGCAAAGAACTTCCAATCATAAGTCCTTTTCTGTAGCTTAACTCTTAGCAGCAGGAAGGGAATGAAGAGGCGTTATTTGGAGGGGTGGGAGGTTTTGGGGAGGTGGTTGCTGGGGGCAGCATTGGATTGTCTTTAAGATGTATTACTTACAGTTGCAAGATCCTGAATGCTTAACCTCCAGGAGAACCCCCAAAGAGCAAGCGGCCTGCTTCATGGCGCACTCGCTGGGATACGTGGTGTTGTCGCTGGCGCACACGGCCTCCTCCGAGCGACTTTCTGGGCACGACTCCACGCAAACCGCGCAGCGCCCGCGACCCATCTTGGAATCCCATAGACACTTCTTCCCAGCGCTGCACTGGATATCATCACATGACTTGGCCTCTAAAAAAAAAAAAAAAGCAACAGGGGACAAGAAATGTCAGGTTTGTTGTGGTGGAGAGCTGTAGGCAAGTCACGCTCAGTTTGTTATAACACACGAGACCATGTGGCCAACATCAGGAAACAATTAGACACCAATGACTTTGCTTTGCAAGTAATAATCACAATTGGGATTGTCACGAAAGACTAATGGAACTGAAATCATTTTCAACTTTTCTCATTCAAATGAAACAAGCATTTTTTATTGACACTCACTGATGCATTTCCCTTCATACGCCACTCCAATGGATCTCCCGAGCAAGCACGTGGCTCTCCTTAAATGGCACGCGCTGGCGTAAACAATCCCATCGTTGCCACAAAGGTACTGATCCGGGGACGTAACCTCTGGACATATGCGGTTGCATGTCACACAGTAGGCGTTGTTTGTCTGGTCCACCACACAAGTCGAGCTTCCCGGACAAATGACGTCACGGCACGTCTCTGTGAGGATGAGAATGGAACACTGAATTTTTCTTATTTTCACAACCAACGACCTACTTTTCCAAAATTGAAATATTGAATATACTGTAAGACTACATGCAACTGCTGAAATCACTCTCAAAGCTAGATGGTATTTTTGTGTGAAAGCAGTGGGTTACCTACTTTTGCATTTGCCTTGATACTGCACCTCCAGATCCGGGTGCCCTTTGCATTTGGATTTCAACAGGGCACATTCATCTCGGTACGTTTTCCCGTCTGAGCCACACACCGGCCCCTTCCAGGTGATGTTGGAGCAGTCTGGGGCGCAGACGCAGCGAGGCTTACTCCTCCTGTTCATTTTACATTTCTTCCCAGGGCCACAGTCCACATTATCACATGTCTCTAAAATTCAGTCAGATGGGAACATGATTTTTAAAGTCACTGATTTGTTTGGCTTTATTTATATTTAAGAGAGAGATGGGGACGTGTCTACTCAACACAGTAACTTTTTTTATTATTACAATGTGTTTTATGATGTGTAATAACAACGTAGGCTATTGGAGGTTTCCACCTGGACAAACGAACGAGGGATTCTACCTTTGCAAGGTATGCAGTTTGGAGCCCCGCCATTGAAGATCATCCACCTGAATAATGTGCTGTTTGGCACATCTTCCTCAGTCCAAGATGTACCGAGCCTCCCACTCCGGCAGCATTCCTCTCGACTCATCCCAGGCATGTAGAGGACCTGACATCTCCCGTTCTTGCCTTGCTGTAACCAGCAGTTACCAGCTGTAAACAAAAAGAAAAAGAGGCAGTCGTATTAAAGTCTGAAGCCAATGACCCAGACACAACACGTGCAGCCTGTATTAGCTGGAGCTCTCCTGCTCCCCCTCCCCCGCTGTATTTTGTCTGATTTTTCCCAACGTAATGCGACTATTTTACACTTGCATGCCTTCACCCAGACAAGTCAAGGGCTCCGGGTCTGGTCGGGAATATGCTTTTCCTCTCGTCGAATATGTTATGACCGTGCAGAGATTTATTGTCTTGAAGTAAGTGGCAGATTGACAGACTCGTACCTATTTAAACAATGTGCATGGCAGTCTAGACTCCAGTTCCTCAAGCGCTCTGTGCCAACTGTCTGCGCTCATCACGTTTCAGCACACTTACAGGAGCATTCCAAACGCTGCTTTTACCAACACAAACGCATTTATCCGCTGCTTAGAAGAAGCTTCAGAGGTTTTTTGAACTGTCGGGTCAACCCTGAGGGGAATTAGTCGTGTTTATGTATTAAATTAGGCATTCGCGCCGGGGATACCACGCGCCAGACAATCCAATTAAATCATACAGTCACGCAAGCTTCATCAAACTTTGTTTGCAAAAATCATCGTGCCGTTTTGATGACAGACACGCAAAACGATCCTAATAATTAAATGCATAAAAATCATACAATTTTTGCCATTATGTCCACTGATTTTTGGAAAGCCAGACGAGGTAGGCAGTGTCTAATATCACTACCTACTGTTTGAGAAAAATACAATCGAATGTCTAATGCATAAAGCTTGATTTGAGAGTGTACTAAAATAGCCATTTATACAAAACACTCATTCCACGCATTACTGCTAGACACATTAATAGACTATTAAACATTTTTTTTATTATTATTATATTTTCAAGATGCACATCGGTGTCCTCTAATTTTAACAATCTTGAGCATTTATTTTAGATGAGCATAAAATGCCCCGCTACAATTTTCACCTGACAATTTAGCACAGTAAATTCTGGATGTTTTTTTCTCCTTCTTTAAATAATGGTGCATGTAAGGACGCACCTGTCTCGAGGACACCAATGCAGGCGCGAACCAAGAACCAAACTTTACAGTTGTCTTGTATTTAAGCACTTACCTACATAGTTAAATTCAGACTCATATCTAAAGCATGTCAAAAATAATTTTGAAGAAACAAACATAGCAAAAATTGAAAGACAAAAAAAAAGTGCACTCACCTTGCACTTTTTGATCTTCAATCAAATAACAGAGCCAAAAGAGTAATAAAATCATTCCCGGGTGGAGCTGCTGACGCTTTAGCATCCTTAGCATGTTTAAAGAGAGAAAGAGTATCTAGACGAGCAGTGCAAAAGTAATCTTCTTACTCAGGCAGTGCTGAATGAACGCAGCTCTCAGAGTGCCACCTCTTTTTAAGTGTATAAGGGGTCTCGGGCCGACTGTCTGTGGTGTGGGCGGTCTTCCTCTCTGTGGGGGTGGGGAGAAAGACTTTTTTTTCCCAAGTTCTTTCAATCCAAATCAGGTGACATAGCTGCTTGAAACTTTCTCTTGCCCCTAAATCACTTCAGAGTTTTGCTGAATACCGAGTCGCAGGAAGCATTGATTAAAAAAACGGCCCAGTTTGTATATCACAACCTTATGGATATCCAGAACTGACCAGGCGTGGATGTGACTAGTCCTGTTGCACAGGAAAACAGCATCGTGACATAAGCAACATCATATTTAATCGAGATTCCAACTAATATTTTGGTTTTAATGCAAACCGGGTATGGATTACAAAATGAACTGCGCCTGCGAGTGTCACCGCAAACCTTTGCCGAGATGGGAAATGTCACAACTTTCTAGGCCATGACAGGTCTGATTAACAGTAGAGGGTGTTAATTTAACACAAGGTTACTGCTGAAAGGTGATCTGCGCAAGGAGACAATGGATTACAGAATAAAGGGAAGAAAGACTATTATTAGACGAGACAGGTGTTGCGGTTTCCCTCCGGGATCACAATCTATATCCCATTCAATTTCCGAACGGCGGTGGCGCGAGGCAGACTACACGGAATTCATTTCCATAGAAGTGAGACACGCGAGACCGACTGGAGGAGGATTTTCCCTCTGTCGCGGAGGTGCACGTGCGACCTCTTCTGCAAGAGACCTGAACCACACAAAACACACATGCAGGTTGTGCACATACGTCTAACATCAATTATTGCATGCTGTTAAGAGAGTGGGAGTCTCATATAAAGGAACCTGTAGCGAACACACGAGCTTTCCAAGTATCTTTTTTTCTATTTGAATTTGATTCGAATTTTACAGTTATTACCCAGTCATTATTATAGAACTAATGTGAGGATAATGATTGAGTCTGCACTTTCTGTCTAGACATTTGTAAGCCTGTTATTTTCCTTCAAATCGTGGATGCCTTTAATTGAGCAACGCATAACCAAATAACTATAGAACTTGTGAAGATCACTAATCGATTAAATGAAGAGAAACACGTAATGCAAAACAGCCAGTTTATTAGTATTAGATAGCTGTTATTTTTATGTAACACAATAATGATTATGTTTCCTTCAACTTCACGTTTAATAGTGGACTTCAAATATCGTAACTCTAGAAGAGCCTTATGGTTAACTTTTGGCACTGGCCAAACTAACTTTATACAAAGTACATTTCCCAGTATCTTGGCAGTGACCTCATTTAAATATTAGTATTATCTGCATTTGATTACCCTGGTGAAAAAAAAAAAAAAGAAACCGTTACTAAGTTTGCAATCCTTGCTGAAAAAAAAGGTTTCCACTACAAATACCATTACAAACCATCAACTTTTAACCTTTAAAACCATTAAAAATGGTCTCCTGTAGTGTGTTTTGGGACATTAGGATTCATTAGGATTTTGTGGTTTTAACAAGCCACCAATAGAAGGCGAACCATCCTGCTGAAAAAAAAAACAATAGACACCATCACAGAATTTGTAATGGTTTTACTGGTTAAAATGGGAATTATATTGGTTGTAATGGAAACTGTAATGGTGCCTATTGGTCTCACCTGGTAAATGGTAGCCTTCTATTGGTGGCTTGTTAAAACCACTAAATCCTAATGGAATATGTCCCAAAACACATTAAAGAAAACCTTTTTTTAATGGTTAAAATGTGATGGTTTGTAATGTTTGTAATGGTATATGTAGTGGAAACCATTAGAATTTCTGTAATGGTTTTTATTGTTTTTTTTTTTTTTTTTTTTTTTTTTCCTAAAATCAGCCTAATATGGTTGGCTGGTCTTAACAGGTTTAAGATGGAAGTAGCTGGTTTTAGCTGGTCGTTCCAGCTGGTCTCCCAGCCTGACCAGCTAGGGAAGATGCCAAAACCCCTTTTTGACCTGCTAAAACCAGGCTGGACGACCAGCTAAATCCAGACAAACAACTTAGGCTGGTTTTAGCTGTTTTTTGTTTGTTTGTTTGTTTGTTTGTTTGTTTTTTAATGGGGATGGTTTTACTGGTTATAATAGGAATTGTACTGGTTTTAATGAAAACTGTAATGGTGCCTGTTGGTCTCTACTGGTAATCTGTCACCAATGTAGTTTTGGTTCCTTGCCACTGTCGCCTCTGGCTTGCTTATTTGAGGACACTTAATTTCCAGTGATATTGTTGACTTCATTGTACAGATACTGTTTGAACTGAGCTGAACTGGATGATGATATCAGTCTATTCAATGATGAACTGCCCTAAACTAAAAATTGAGTTTTTACTGTTGTCCTTTTGCATTATTGACACTATTTTCCTATTTAATACTGTAAAGCTGCTTTGACACACTCTGTATTGCTAAAAACACTTTATAAATAAAGGTGACTTGACTTGACTATTTGGTCACCTTCTATTGGTGGCTTGTTAAAACCACTGAATCCTAATGAAATATGTCCCAAAACACACTACAGGAGACCATTTTTAATGGTTTTAATGGTTGAAAGTCGATGGTTTGTAATGTTTGTAATGGTATTTGTAGTGTAAAACCATAAGAATTATTTCTGTGATGTTTTCTATTGTTTCTAGTCTGTTCTTTTTTTTTCAGCAGGGTAGTGTATGATAAAAAAAAAAGTCTCAAGGTCTGATCAAAGCATGTAATACCTTAAGTTTAAGCCAGGAAATGTTCAATCTACACGTCTTAGTTTCACCTGTCAGTTACAATATGAGCCTGCCGGATGACAACAATAATGACTGTGAGTGTATCATTACAACAAGTTCTTTGGTTGCAGTGTTTGTCCCGTGTCACGTGGTGCACGTTGAGGCAACTGTAAGCATTGCTTGGTTTCAAAAACACGTATCCAAAACAAAATCCGCATTTGTGTTTTTTTCCACTGTATCATTAGCTGTTTGTGTATTTCTTCCTTCTTGGTTTTGAATAAATAATATTTGCTCGATAGAATATTTTGTTGATGTTCTAACTGCCAAGATGATGTCCTGTTTTCCCCATATATAGACTACGCTAAATGATAAATAAACTTAGCCTGGCTTATTAGGCGTTATTAAAATATTTATTAAAATACTTTTGGAAACCAAAGTAAATAAAAACAAAAATACGTTATGATCATATAAGCTAGACACCCTAGCTAAGTTTATTATTATTATTATTAAGTACTACACACTTCCTTAAAATTAACTTAATTTTTATAATTTTTCGAAATAGGCATAGGCCTATTTATTAGGGGGAAAGCCACAACATTCAAAAGGTTCCTCTACATCTTAAGATGTTGTTTTAAATGGTAAATGATATGGTGACATCTAGTGGTAGTGCAGTGTTTGTACAGTTGTGGCTAACCGTGCTGATGCACCTGGACATAACACAGTGGGTTTAGAATTATTGAACAGCAGCTCACGAAAATAGATGATAAACGATAAATAAACGTGATTATCTTATCCAAAGCACCTACTCAGACCATATCAGACCAGGAACACAATGTATTAGTCATGCTTCCAGCATCCACTAGATTGCTTCCAAAATACAAACTGGCTTTAATACAAACATCAGGAACAAGTATAAATAACATTAACACAGCAGGTGGATTTTAAAACAATCAAGACAAACACAATGTTCTGAAACAAACTGTTCTGTAAATATATCATAGTTAAAGGCACCTGAAAAAGGTAAAATTTGTAAGATGTGTGTTATTTCCCATCTGTAAGCTGTTCAGTATCACAGCTTTTATCAAAATATTGTCTCCATCACAGACTTACATACACCTAAGGAACATCTGTTCAAGAAATATTGCATAATGTTTTTATGAATGCAACTGCTTACGAACTTGACTCATATTTTATTAAAACAGGGTTAAAACAAGTGTATTTTAAAACTAAAACTTACATACAAATGATTAACATATTTTAAAAAAGAAGTTTCAACAGCTGAAAAATACCAAGTTTATTTTAGACATGCATAGAAGACATGTTAAAATAGAGGTCCGTAAAATAAAAGGATCTGGATGTTCTTGTGCTCTCTGCACATATTTTCCACTCATTTCTCAACCTCTTGTCATGACACTGCCCATAATATGTGCAGTTCCAGTACATCTATCATTCGAGGAGTAAGAAAAAGAACGCAATAAACTAAGAATATTTGATATCTGATTGTCTTCAGGCTGAGTAATTCTGTTGCTTTGCTTTGAGAAAAAAATATGCAGTATAAGCAATGTAAAACAAATCAACACCTTTGGAATGTGACAGTGTGTAGTTCAGAATAGAAATTTGGTAAAGACAGGAATCCTTAGATTAAGCATAGATTAAAAGCATACTCCTAACAGTAAACTTAAACCCTGACAAGCTGTTATCTGTAACTGTAGACTAAGCTCAGCTGCATTTATTAAGTAGATTGTTCATGAGCTGCATTCACAGCCCTTATAAAATCTTAACGCACTGTGTACAGTCTACAGTTAGAACAGTGAACTATAATACTTGGTGGAAGAATTGTTCTGATAATTAATGGTAAATGTAAATGTTTATTGAACATTTGTGGAAATAATGTTGTCATCATACAGCCTAAAAGTCACTTAAAAGCACTTAGAATAATTAGCGTGTCACTAATTTGCTAAATTCCTCCTAAGCCATAACTAGAGAAGATACCAGCAGCCAGTGAATATTATACTGTGCATCATAAAGAGGCAATGCCTTACAGATAATGTCCAATTCTTTTTTCACAGTATTAAAAAGGGTTAGTACGTTTATTAAAAACTCTGCACTCAACACTGTTCACAGACTTGGAAAACAGTACAAGTCAAAACCATAGGTGATGCTCAAGAGGTCAACATCAACCCAAAACATGCACCTTTTTCTTAAACGCGGAAGTAAGCATATGGGTGAGACTTCCGGTTCATTATTCGCTATAAGGAAATAACGAAAAGAATGACAATGAGCGGTAAACGGTAAAACCGTTTGCAATTGAGATAATACATTAAAATAATATGGTAATACACACCAATGTGCAATTTTAAGGAGCAAAATGAGCTGTTTTGTACAGCTAAAAACAGCTGGATATGGATGAGACCGGAAGCCTTATCCAGTAATTTCACAAATGGCTGCGCCCGCTCTAACGGAAAAAAGGTGGATAAATGGAAGGTAAACAGGGAAACAAACCAAGTCCACTTCCAGACAGGTGCACATAAAAACAAAAAGCAGTTCCAAGGGCACCATCTAGTGGAAGATAGAAGAAAACACATGGTCTTCTCTCCACACAAGTCAATTTGTTTTTTTATACCTCTGAATAACTACTTAAAATGTATCCGTTTCTGTTTTTGTAGCTAATATTATTTTATTATAACAAACTATTAGTATGGTACAAAATCATCTGTCAGTCGGGTCTTAGATTTGGTCAAAGGCACTCGATCATTTTGTCAACATAACGTAAATGTTATCAGCTACATTCATCTTTAATGTCATTAAGATTGTCAAGCATGTAGCAGATTTATTAAGTTTTTAAAAACTACTGAACGCACTGCATACTCTTCTGCTTTGTACACATATTGCTCTCAGTCTCTCAATCTCTCTCTCCCCCCGTTTGTGTGTGTTACGAGCTGGCACTAAAAGGTAATGACTACTTTAGACTAGTTGCCTAACAAGTAATTGTTACTTGTTACGTGTTTTTGGAATAAAATACAAACACCAAAAACTGATTGCACATTTTCCCAGGTAGTAATTACACAGTGTGACAGTATCATACTAAAATAATCACAGACTACTTGTGATTTCACGCTGCAACACAGCAGAGGTGCAGTAAAGCGAAACAATCATGATTTGCCATTGTAAGTTAAAAAAGTGGTGGTTTTTAACGTACAGTAAGCATTGAAATCAATACTTCAATAATTTTGTTAATATTTGCCAGCTGTCTGTTTTGTGTGTATGCTGAAAAAAATAGTGTGTTTTTCTAAATAGCCCTGGTTGTGTAAACAGGGGAAAACAAAAGTGGATCGGACCGACCCAAGCGAGCCCCACAATACTGTAGCCAATCGTCGACAGAGGGGCGTTTACGCGTTTACGCTTACAAAGGGGAGGAGAAAGAGCGAGGAAGCGGGAGATTTGTAAAAAGAAAGTAGCAAGAGAGATGGAGACTTATCAAAGAGGAAAATGTAAGATGAATGTCTCATTGAAAAAGAAGGATTTACAATCAGAAAAGAAGCTAAACCAAGTTCCAAGGATGGAGAGACAAAGAGCGGGAAGACAAGAACGTAAGTAACATGGGTTACTCTCCCATAGGCTTACTTGCCCCTTGAACAGAAGGTGGATAGCATGTTTATGGATTTTGGGGTGGAGGAATTAAGGAAGTGATGTCTTTGTTTCAAATATCAACAGTTTCTTCACCTTAAAGGGATAGTTCACCAAAAAATGAAAATTAGTCCATTATTTTACTCAACCTCCATGCATCCTAGGTGTATATGACATCCTTCTTTCAGACGAATCCAACTGGAGTTATATTAAAAATTATCCTGGCACTTCCAAGCTTCAGAATGGCATAGATGAATGTTTCTCTTCATTAGTCCAAAACAAGTCCAATAAATTGCATCCATCCATAAAAAAAGTGTGAATTGTTGCATTTTTGTAAGAAAAATATCTATATTTAAAATGTAATAATCACTATAATCTAGCTTGCACCAACTAGTCGTACACAAAAGCCCTTTCGGGCGGATGACGTAGGACGCAGGCGTTCTGCATGCGCCGGTGAGTCTTGCACAAACCAACGTTTGTTTACAGGAGCAAAGGAAGCAAAGTTTCCTTACTTAATCAAAGGTAAATCAGTCTCCTCTTGGTTTATATCGAAATCCTCCAACATTTTTTTTTACAAATCCTCGGTTGTACTTCTAATTCGTGACCGGTACCGTGTTTACCTCTCTCAATGGCGTGTTCGCATTCGTCACTTCTGAGCACCACATGCGCACCGCCAACATCCTACATCTTCCGCCTGGAAAGGCTTCCGTGTACGACCAGTTGGTGCAAGCTAGAAAAAATTGATTATTACGTTTTTAAATATTGATACTTTTCTTACAAAAATGCATCGATTCGCTACAAGAGGCCTTTAATCACAGTGTTGTGAGGCACTTTTCATTATGGATTGATGCACTTTATTGGACTTGTTTTGGACTGATGAAAAAAACACCAGCCCATGCCCGCTAAAGCTTGGAAGTGCCAGTATAATTTTTTATATTTTTTATATTATACTTCGATTATAACTAGATTCGTCTGAAAGAAGGAAGTCATATACACTTAGGATGCCTGGAGGGTGAGGAAATAATGGGCTAATTTTCATTTTTGGGTGAACTATAATGTACCTATAATTGTCATAATTGTAACTTAAAGGTGCAGTGTGTAATTTTTAGCGGCATCTAGCGGTGAGGATTCGAATTTCAACCAACGGCTAAGTTCCCCGCTCACCCCGCCCTTTTGAAACGCATACAGAAGCTACGGAAGCTGACAGAGGACAAAAATGTTGTCGTCTGTTACACCTGACAGTAGCCAATCAAGCGATGAGGTTTCTGTACAAAGGTAAGTCAAAGAATTATATTTACTTAATTATTCAGTAAACCAATGTGTTATTGCGAATATTATTGTTACTCATTGATCATTGTCTCAGGTTTATTCGCTGACTTTAGTTAGATTTTTTCTATGACAGTTAGTAGGGTTGGACGACGTCTACCAAATTGGCGTCGGACGAAGTCTACAGTGAAACATCATGATGAAAAGTGAAAGTGAAATACGATCGTGCATATGAAATCAGTTTCAATGCCATGCAGATTACTAGCGGCCCCCTGATGCCCGCAATTTATATACAGTATAATTACTTAACGATATAACTGCGAGAGAAACTTCTTCGCACGCATTTCAATGTGGTGACGACATGAGCGGCCTCTTAAAACACCAACGAAGAAGTAGAACAAGGTACTGACGAAACGCGCTCTGCAGAAGTTTGTCCGTTTAGGGCTACTATAGAAACATGGCGGCACTAAATGGTGACTTCCATGTAAGGGGACCCGCGGTGTATGTAGATATAAATTGCTCGTTCTAAGGTTATAAAATCATAACGGCTTATTATGTAAGGTCTTTACACACCTCTGAAAACATAGTTTTGTAT
This sequence comes from Cirrhinus mrigala, assembly GCA_036247105.1. Classification (NCBI taxonomy): domain Eukaryota; kingdom Metazoa; phylum Chordata; class Actinopteri; order Cypriniformes; family Cyprinidae; genus Cirrhinus; species Cirrhinus mrigala. The sequence continues at coordinate 22,454,373 of CM070011.1, read as the reverse complement.
GTTAAATTGCATTTCTGCCAATAAATTCTCCTAAATATTACACACTGCACCTTTAAAGGGTTAGTTGACCCAAAAATGAAAATTCTGTCATTAATTACTCACCCTCATGTCATTCCAAACCCATAAGACCTTTGTTCATTTTCGAAACACAAATTAAGATATTTCTGATGATATCCAAGAGCTCCCTGACCCTCCATAGACACATAGACAGCAAGGGTCCTACCACAGTAAATCGCGTGATGCTAGGGTGACGCGAAGGAGAAGAATTGTTAAATAAAAACAAAACAAAACTTTATTTTGTCAGCGCCAATAGCCTTGTGGTTAGCGCATCAACATATAGCGCCATTGCATTGCGGGTGGCCTGAGTTTGAATCCTGGTTCGTAGACCTTTCCCGATCCCACTCACTTTGCTTCCTGTCCATCTACACTGTCCTATCCAAATAAAGGCATAAAAATGGCAAAAAAAAAAAGATCTTTTTTTTTTTTTTTTTCTCGCACAAAAAGTATTTTCGTAGAGCCACTGATGTCACATGGACTATTTTAATGATGTCCTTACTACGTTTTTGTGCCTTGACCGTGGTAGGACCTTTGCTGTCTGTGGAGGATCAGAGGGCTCTTGGATTTCATCAAAAATATCTTAATTTGTGTTCCGAAGATGAATGAAGGTCTTATGGGTTTGGAACGACATGAGGGCGAGTAATGACAGAATTTTCATTTTTGGGTGAACTAACCCTTTAAAATTGTTACTTGTAATGTGTTTTTATTGTAACCACTTTGGGTTGGTTTGCACAAATTTAGCCATACATTATAAAAATTAGAAAATATTATGTGGCATTAAAATGTTACTACTTTTTACCTATGGACTAAGCCGATTAGGATCTCCTAACATTTGTTAGATTTCTTTGAACCCAAGAATGAAAAAACAAAAAAACAAAACACTCCTCTAATTTTATTCGTAAGTAAACAAATTCAAAACATTTGACATTGCTTAAATTCTTTCTATGCATTTTTCTCAAAACATCAGTGCAGACAATATAAAAAACGGCCGCAGATTTTACATATTACACTGTGTATATATATACAGCGCCTTAAAAATGAGACATCTCACTTATTCATCCAACATGTCTAATACCAATGCAGTGCTTTTCCTATAGATGGCAGCATTTATCAACATTTAAGACTTCAAACTAAAAGGTCTTTGTCTAGAATGGAAACGGGTCTATTTTAGCAATCATACCTTTTTAAGTGGATTATTAGAGCAGACAACTCTACTAATACTTCTATTGATGAGGTAAATCGTTATGCAACAGTCATGCCTTCCACCTAACTGTGACTCAGACATCTGTGGTGATGAGGTAAGGAGTACCAGACACCCCACAGACTCCGTGATACACAGTGTCATCCTGATGCTCTTTGACACGGGTACCCACAGCATTGATCAGGGAGCTGAACGATTCCCTTGGTGTTCCACAAGGATCCCATTTCCAAGGAAAAACAAGCTGAAATCAATCTCTGTCAGCTGTTGGCCTAACAAGGTCAATAAAAGATAAACCCACCATAAGAAATAACCTGGTCTAGACATTATTGCTTTCATGACCATGTATTTCAGTTGACAGCGTTACAGATCAAAAGCTAGATGCAGTGGTAATAAGTTATTAAACATCATTGAAAGAAGAATATTAGATCACTTGTGATGTGTTGTTCTTACTTCCTCTGGCTTTGCTTGTAGCCACCTAAACATTTCTTTTGAGCAGTTAGCTGATATCTGGTAGACCAGTAGCCCAAGGGTAAAGGGATAGTTCAGTGGTTCAGCCGTAATTTTATGAAGCTACGAGAATACTCTTTGTGCGCAAAGAAAACAAAAACTTTTTTAGACTTTATTCAACAATTTCTTCTCTTCCTTGTCAGTCTCCACCACGCATTGACAACAGTACCACAATATTAATATAATAATATTAATACAATATTAATACAATAATTGATATTAAACAAAAAACTAAATCAAAGTGAATTTGTACCACTGTTGGAATTCCATTATTTATGCAAAAGAACATGATCACAATATAATCACAGTACAACTTCAGTGTTTGTTTCTAAAATACAAGTAATTAAACATATCTCTTTATATCTGACAGGACTGTAGCTGTGCATGACGGTTGGTCAAAGACTTTTAGGATATTTCCACTCTAGACTGTAGCCAACACTGAACTAGCATGGACAATGGAGTCTGATCAGCATAGGGCGGTGAAGGCACTATTGTGCCAGCTCCCCCTCAGGGTGCATTATTAGGTCAACCCAGGCCGCAACTCTGAGCATTTTTTTGCACTATGGAAAATATTGACAGGAAGCCGTGGCTTGCGCAATTGATTTAAATTTAGGGAGGGAGCGACTGGGCCGCCGTCCTATCAGGGTGATTAATTAAAAAGCAAACGTTTTTTAGCACGGCTGGCTGATTCACACTGCAGGGTGGAACAACGTGGATTAGAAAAAGGGAAAGAGAGAGGGAGGGGTGCATTAGATTCGGGATAGTGCACAGGCCTGGCGCTGGACATCCGCTTTTAGCTGGAAGGGAAAATGGATGAAAAACATTAGCCGTTCGTGCGCTGCCTAGTTTTGACAGCTTCTGCTCCAGGCTCCTGGATTTCTGACCCATTACTGCAGCCCTGTGTGGCATCTAGTTGGTGCATTATGTTCCATGTCATTTCCCATTTGTCTTAATGTGGCTGATGTCTATTGAGAAAGCCAGTTCTGCTCCAGACGTTTCATACCTCAGTCCACTCAGCCAACAATAAAAAAGTATGGATCAGCCACATTGTTGTTCCTTTTATTATGTGCATTCAGTTGATTTGACAAACTGACCAGATGGGACAGTCTGCAGTGAGCGATGGGGTGAATGTACAAGGCCAGAGTTTTTTTTTTTTTTTTTCACATGGGCTGAGAATTTAAAGGATTAGTTCAGTTCCAGAATAAAAATTTCCTGATCATTTACTCACCCCCATATCATCTAAGATGTTCATGTCTTTCTTTCTTTAGTCGAAAAGAAATGTTTTTTGAGGAAAACATTCCAGGATTTTTCTCCATATAGAGGACTTCAGTGGGAGCCAATGGGTTGAAGGTCCAAACTGCAGTTTCAATGCAGCGTCAGAGGGCTCTACACAATCCCAGCTGAGAAATAAGGGTCGTAATCGATTGGTATTTTTCAAAAAAAAAAAAAAAAATGCACAGTTGAGGTCAAAATTTTACATACACCTGCAGAATCTGTAAAATGTTAATTATTTGACCAAAATAAGAGGGATCATACAAAATGCATGTTATTTTTTATTTAGTACTGACCTGAATAAGATATTTCACATAAAGTATGTTTACATATTGTCCACAAGAGAAAATAATAGCTGAATTCATAAAAATGACCCCGCTGTTGTGTTGTGTTGTTATTTAAATGATCCACAGCTGTGTTTTTTGTTTGGTGATGGTTGTTCATGAGTCCCTTGTTTGTCCTAAATGGTTAAACTGCTCACTGTTCTTCAGAAAAATCTTTCAGGTCCCACAAATTATTTGGTTTTTCCACATTTTTGTGTATTTGAACTCTTTTCAAAAATGACTGTATGATTTTGAGATCCATTTTAAAGATGGCATCTTTTCACACTGAGCACAACTGAGGGACTCATATGCAACTATTACAGAAGGTTCAAACGCTCACTGATGCTTCAGAAGGAAACAGGAAGCATTAAGAGCCGGGGGTGTAAACTTTTTGAATTTGAAGATCAGGGTAAATTTAACTTAATTCGTCTTCTGGAAAACATGTAAGTATCTTCTGTAGCTTCTGCAGGGCAGTATTAAATGGAAAAAAAAAAAAAAAAAAGATATATAGGCAAAATAAGAAAAATGTACACATCTTTATTCTGTTCAAAAGTTTTCACCCCCCAGCTCTGATAAAATAATTAACATTTTGCAAATTCTGCAAAGGTGTATGTAAACTTTTGACCTCAGCTGTATATACTTTTTAACCACAAATGCTCGTCATGGACTAGCTTTGCGATGAGCGTCTTCATACATTACGTAATTACATTGGAAAGGTCACACATGGTTAGTTCTTCGTCTGTGTACTTCAGTTCCAAATGGTAGGGTAGGGCGAAAATCTAATTTTCTCCTCCAACTTCAAAATTGTCCAACATCGTTGTTTTACCTTCGTTGTTTTTGTAATGAGCATTTGACTTTGCTCGTTCGCTTTGTAAACACTGGGTCGGTGCTTCCACCTACGTCACGTGTGACCTTTCCAATGTGACTGCGTAATGCATAAAGTCAACTAGTGCAAGACGGAAGTGAACTGATCCTTTAACAGGAAGCCCATGTGCCTGCGGACTACAGGTTGTGTTTTAGACTATTTCTATTGCTTTAAACAGTCTAACATCTACAGTTTTGTTGAGATTGCACAGTAGGCTGGTCTTGTTACATTAGAACATCAATGATCAATGACAATTTGCTAACATTTTCTTTAAAATACAGATTTCGTTTTAAATTACACCAACTAAAGTAAACAGCATCTAAGTACATTAGAATATCACTAGCTTATCTCTAGAAAGGTCAATGTATTGAGGGCCTATTGATTTCTGACGAGTGACAAAACGCTGTGTGATAAGCATCATTTTGAGGTTCCATTAAATAATCAATGTAGTAAAGACTTTTTTCTCTTTTTTGGCACATGTCCTGTGGACTTCAAAAGGTCAGTATTTGTTAGTTCATTGGCAGAGTGGTTAATCAATCAATACAACTCTTGGCTGGGAATGTTGGCAACTACACACACAAAAAAAGATTTTGCTGTTTCAGTAGCTGGCTAAATCCGCCAAGTAATGACGACAGAAGCAAGAATTGTTAAATCTTATTTCTGATGAAGAAATTGGAGCCTGACATAGTTCTCAGTGAGATTACTCCTTTCTTCAGTCTCTCAGAGAGGAAGAAGAAAAACATTCTGGGAAGAGGTTATATGGTTTGTGCAGTAATATGTTTGATTCATTATGTACAGTATATGGTTTAATAGCAGCGAGAGACCGCGAAAGGGCTATAAAGGCCATTAACAGAGGGCAAACCATTGCTAATTGGCTTTTTCACTGGTGTGACTGTGATATGTCATGCACAAGAGATCAGAGTACAGTACGGCTTGACTACCAGAAGCAATTTCATTATGAACGAGAGCTGGCCTTCATGTAACAGGCACCAACACTTTGATTGGCAGCAAACATATGTACATCTTGACAGTATAGCCTCTATACAGTGTCAGGTACGAACTACTGTTAAGAAATTCTGTACTTACAGGCCTGATGTCTTTTGTGCATTAGTATTAGCTGAGAGAATTTACAAGGTATAAAATATGCATAAAATGCCTAATTGTTAACATTCAAAGTGTGTAATACAGTCACTGAAGTAGCAAATATTTCAATGTGATGTCCATGTCCAGAGACAGGATGGAAGAAGATAGATAGACAGACAGACAGATAGATAGATACATAGATAGACAGATAAATAGATAGATAGATAGATAGATAGATAGATAGATGACAATACTAATCAGCTTTATTATTCTGCACCTCGGAATGAGGAGGATATTGAAATCTACTCCTACCTCTAATGTCTTGTGTTGGTTAATGTGTTGGAAAAACTTTAAAATTAACATACTATCATAATTTATAGCTAGCACAATGCCATAAAGTGTACAGTTCATTTAATGAATGTACAAAAAAACACTTCTTCACAGTGTAAATAACTCATTGGAAAAAAGAATGGGGGAAAACTGCTAGAATTGTTTGTGTACATGTTGCAGTTCATGGCTTTGTTGACACATTTCCAATAATGCTCAAGTCTATAATTAAGGCTCTTCCCACTGTGATGCAGGAGAAGAGGTCTAATCCATAATTAGCTCACCAAGTAAAGCAAATGCATTCTCATACAATTAAAGTAAGAGAGAGAGAGAAAACAGGAAAGCAAACACACAACATTCATAGTGGCCCCCTGTGTGAGCTTTCTCATTAAGAACTCAAACTGCTTCACTGGCTGCTATTTAATGGAATTGAATTTTCTTTGATTGGAGTTTGCCATTCTTGACACTCAGAAAGAACAACACACGAAGGATGTGTTGGGGCGTGCTGAACCGAGAAAACTAATAAACTGTATAATTAAAGAAATTAAGTGTTGCATGGAGAGAACTGAATAGTGACTTCTCAGGGCGCCTGTTCGTTAGCAAATTATGCTCTGGCTTCTGAGCGGGTCACTAACCGCAGCAGCCAAAGGGTGGCACTAGAGACCCATTACCTCAGAGTCTCAGCCATACTCTTCTTCAGGTTGAGGAATAAGATGCTTTTCTACTGGAGGTCAAGAGGAGTGGAGAGGTGGCTTATGTATATATGTATCTCCTTGTGTTTTGTGCCGTCTCAAGAATAGGACCATGGACAAACATACTCAAGAGTTTTTTATTTATTTATTTTGAGAAACATATTCTCAAATACAATATTCATGTGTCAGAAATACACCTGTTTTTTCTGGTTGTAATAGATATTGGAAATGTATGAGAGAGAGTTTCTATATTTCATTCTTTTTGTGTCGCGCTCACCGGCATTATCCAAATGAAGTCACGTGGGAGAGGAATCTGGTTGATTTTAATGGCTTACTGTACCATTTATATCTACATCTATATCTGTACATAGCTATATGTGACCCTGGACCACAAAACCAGTCTTAAGTAGCACGGGTATATTTTTAGCAATAGCCAAAAATACATTGTATGGGTCAAAATGACCGATTTTTCTTTTATGTCAAAAATCATTAGTATATGAAGTAAAGATCCTGTTCCATTAGGATATTTTGTAAATTTCCTACCGTAAATATATCAGAACATAATTTTTGATTGGTAATATGCATTGCTAAGAACTGCATTTGGACAACTTTAAGATTTCAGATTTGCAGATAGTTGTACTCACCCAAATATTGTCCTATTCTAACAAACCATACATCAAGCATATTAATTCAGCTTTCAGATTATGTATAAATCTCACTTTCAAAAAATTGGCCTTAATGACTTGTTTTGTGGTCCATGGTCACATATATGTGTCAGGGGTGTTTTCTCTGAGGCGGCAAAGGAAGCAGGGTCTTCTCAAAAAATTGGATGAGAAAAGAAATTCATAATACAAAAATAAAACAATGGAAATATTACAAAATATGATGTTAAAATGCATATAAATAATTTGTTTTTCTAAAGTAAAACTGTCCAACAGTGACACCAGCAGGTAAAGTTACAGCGGGAATGCCTCTCTTTCGCCTCCCCTGAGACCATTGAGTTTTAACAGACCACCTAAGCGTGCAGTGAGTTTGGTGGGGGGTAACTGAGAATGAATGGGGGAAAGTCATGTGAGAGGAGTCAATGCCTTCATCGTGATATGATTAGTTATGTTTGGCTGTGATTAGTTCATACGGTAAATCCTGCCTCTTGTGCACGCTGTGTCTGAATGAACAATATAATGCCGTTAATGGGAAGACTAATAAAAAAGTAAGTAAACAGCTTACACAATTATATATCAGTGCTTTGTCAAGCCATAATTGAACTTAAAATGGCCTGAAAACATGTGGGTTTATTTTAGTGAGCAATCAGCTTGTTGAAATTAAAGGGACATCTCTACATCTGTGACCAGTGTTTATCGAGCTCTGATGACTGATGCTCCGTCAAAAAAGTTTGTTATTAAAAAGAACAGCTAAACATCAGTTCATAAATAAAATATGGCCTATAATTGTTTAAATAAAATATATTGTTTAAATTGTTTCTACCTTGAGTTATTTTGGAATAAATGTAAAAACAAAAATACTAAACTGATGAGATTTATACTTGGTTTTATTAATTACTTTGTTTTTTTTTTTTTTTGTTTTGTTTTGTTTTGGCATTTTTGCTTTATTATGACAGGACAGTTCAGAAGTGACAGGAAGCGAAGTAGGAGAGAGAGATGGGGGTGGGATCGGGAAAGGTCTCGGGACTCTGGACCCTAGCGCAACGGCGCCGTATGTACGTACATTAATTACTTTGTTAATGCAAAAATGCAAAATAGACTTTTATTCTGTTAGTGTAAGTGATGTTTATTTAACCAATAAAATGTGACTGGGACATGAATTTACATTTAATAAAAAAAAAACCCATCTATCTAAAAGTTTGGGAACCCCTTGCAGAATCTGAGAAAATGTGAATAATTTTAACAAAATAAGAGAAATCATACAAAATGCATGTTATTTTTTATTTAGTACTGTCCTGAGTAAGATATTTTACATAAAATATGTATACATATAGTCCACAAGACAATACAATACCTGAAAATATTAAAATAACCCCCTGCAAAAGTTTGGGAACCCTTGGTCCTTAATACTGTGTGTGGTTACCTGGACTTGTTTTTTGTTAACAGATGGTTGTTCATAAGTCGCTTGTTTGTTCTGAACAGTTAAACTGAGCACTGTTCTTTAGAAAAAATCCTCCAGGTCCTGCAGATTCTTCAATTTTCCAGCATCTTTTGCAAATTTGAACCCTATTCCAGCAGTGACTATATGATTTTGAGATCCATCTTTTCACACTAAGGACAACTGAGAGACTCAAACACATCTATTAAAAAAGGTTCAAACATTCACTGATGCTCCAGAAGGAAGCACTATGCATTAAGAGCTGGTAGGTGAAAACTTTTTGAATTTGAAGATCAATTGTACTTAATGTGTCTTCCCGGGAAACATGCAAGTATGTTCCGTTGCTTCCGAAGTAGTACTAAATGGAAAATATTATATTTCAACAAAATAAGAAAAATTTGGACATCTTCATCCTGTTCAAAAGTTTTCACCCTCTGGCTCTTAAAAATAAATTAAAATAAAAAATAACATGCATTTTGTATGATCTCTATCACTTTGTTCATCTATCTATCTATCTATCTATCTATCTATCTATCTATCTATCTATCTATCTATCTATCTATCTGTCTATCTGTCTATTATCTCTGTCTGAACCGGCATTAACTGACTGACTGGCGCTTGTTTTCTGTAAGAAGAGTGAATTGCCGGCATATGGAAGAACAATGTAGCTTTACCTGCCTGGTATCATCCCTCTTCACTAATATTTGGTGTGCTGTTTCCTTATTGTTCACCTTTGAAGAGATCAGCAAAACATTCCGTTTAGTGTAGTTTTACAGGTGTAATCTAAACTCTCACAGTAGCAGAGTGGATTGTCCATTATCCCCATACCGCAACTGTAATAAATCACAGGTGAAAGACCCGTCACAATACGGGCACCATGAACAGCACTGGTATATCACACCAGGTTAATGTTCTTTATTCAGGGTAATCTCTGTGCAATATCAACTTCCAAGATGTGGCAGGCATCCTACAACCTGTTGCCTGAGGGAGGGATTTGTGTCTTTTCACACCCATAATTCCATGCTAGGTGCACAGTACAGGACAGTACAGCATCATGCATATGACTGACTGTCCTGACTGACTCTACCAGCTTGATGCTACAAGCGAGGCACAGAAGCTGCGTCTAAAGTAGGGTTGAGAACTGAAAATTTCATGATTACTAATAATTCATTCATTCAGTCTGTTAAGTTTTTTTGTTGTTTTTGTTTTGTTCAAAATCACAATTCCAGAAATAATATTATGTTATAATATTATAAAATTATATTATATTTGAATATTAAATTATAAATAAAGAAACATGAAATAATGGATAAAATATGGAATTCGAAGTAAAAATATTAAATTAAATTAATTTAATTTTATTATTTATTATTTTATTTTATTTTTTATACTGCAATGATAAAGTTAAAGGCAGCACTAATGCAACATCTATAAACAGCACCAGTGCTGCCTCTGATGATTTTTATGTGCTATTTGGAGCACAGAGAAATCAGTCTTATCTTGACTGTGTAAAGACACCAGCTGATGTCTCTTATTAGCTCTGAAGGTTTAGTTGGTCAGTACTGGGATGCGATTGTGATCAAGAATGCTTATGGGAAATGTTTACGAGCAATATGAATGCAGGGTGCAAATCCACCCCCATCACGGAAAGAAAAATAAACCTCTGATACCAGCAGATAACTGATCTCAGTTACAGTAGCCAAGAATTTCTCACCATGCTCAGGGAATCTTTCATCAGACACACCCAGTCCAACACTAGTGTACCTGTGCAGTAGACAGACTGAGAGCCAGGAGGTCTCAATGAATAAATCTAAAACAACCTGTTAAAGTCCTAGGACTGTAAGACCAAAAAAGAGAAAGTTCACAGGACAGACAATGCTATCATACAGACTCATTTATAGTGAGTCGCTGGGACGTTTTCAGGAAATTCAAAAAATAGGTTGAATGTCAATTTTTTGTCAAAATTAGGTTTTCATTAAATTATTATTCTATAACATCTTTTTATCTTGTTTAGTGCAGAAAAATAGTGTGTCTTTCTCTTATAAGAACGTGCTGCTGAGGTGCTTTCCCTTAACACCACAAAACAGTTAACCTATCAAAATAAACCACGTAACATATTTAATAAAGGTGTATCAATTCACATTTTCCGCCAGTCCTGTGTAAACTACGGCACACAAAGTTTTTTATTTATTAATTTATTTTGTAATATCATGAGATGGTGGAGCGCAGACGCCCCTAATTAGCCTGACTACTCCAATTTTTGTCTGCTTATTGCCATACCAGAGGCTTGTGTTAAAATAAGGTACATAAAACCCCAATCTCTTCCTTAAGATCCCAAAAAAGTCACATCAGTTCACTCTGAGAATCTGTCGATCTCAGTTGTCAATCATGACGTCACGCTCCTGTTTTTATAGCATCACATAACTAAAAACGAACAGTTAAACTTACATCAGTGTGATAAAAACTACATAAAATGACAAAAAACCATCTTTGGAAAACAATTATTTGAAGTGAAATTTAATTATTTAGATTGCCTCACCTCCCATGAGATTACATGGAGAGGGCGGGGTTTATGACCTATACTGGGACCAGCCACCTGGAGGCGATCGAAACGTTATGTCTTCACTTTTCAAGACTTGTGCGGCACACTTGCTTTAAATACGTTTTTCTCAAAATTTCATTCCTGAAAATCATAGCTATCAGTCAACTTAAGATAGCCATAACATTTGTTATGTTCAAGCTATGGACAAAATAAAAATAGTTTTGGAAAGACTTTCATATGGTATCAAAACCTAAAAAAGGTAAAATTTCACCATATGTTGGGTTTTGCTACATTGCATCACATATTATCATATTGTCTGTGCTGATATCAAAACGCCAATATACAATGCTGTTGCGCTACGGGTATCCCGAGTTCAAATCCCGACTTGAGGACCTGTCCCCCATTTCTTGCTGACTTCACTTCCTGTCAGCTTTAAACTGTCCTATCAAAATAAAGGTGAAAATGGCAAAAAAAAAAAAAAAAAAAAAAAAAAAAAAAAAAAAAATATATATATATATATATATATATATATATATATATTATCTTTGGACTTTTTTTTCAGGTTGTGTTTAATACCTTTATATTGTTTCATAATTAAGCTATTTTTTTATTAAAAAAGTGCTGAAGGCTTGTACATGGGTGTATCGTAACGCACCTTTGTTTTTAAGAGTGTAATTATTATTATAATTTTTTTTTTTCCATAATTTGACAAAATTACAACTTTTTTGGAAAAATAATAAAATAAATAAAGAAATATTCTCTTCACTTAGGATATTTATTTTGATCTTTTATATCTACTGACAAGCTCGTCCCTGAAAAATTAATATAAATCATTTTCACACAATAAATATTGAAATTGTTTGCATTTTACTAATGCATTATTGAAATCACTAGTTGTGTTTGTTAACATTAGTTAATTCACTGTGAACTAACATGAACAAACAATGAATGACATTAATAAAGATGAATAAATAGTGTAATAAATGTATTGTTCATTGTTTGTTCATGTTAGTTTATATATTAACTAATGTAAAAAAAAGACACCTTATTGTAAAGTGTTAACAGTAAAACAGTAAAATCTATACCTAATCAGCATTTAAGAATTATCAAAAAAAATGAAGATGACAGGGTTCCGACAAGTTTGTGAATCTGGAAAAAAAAAAAAAAAAAAAAAAAAAAAAAAATTCAAAGCCCTGGAAAGTTTTTGAAAATAAACATGCATAGATACAGGTCCTTGAAAGTGCTTGAATTTATTTTGTGCAAGACACTTTCATATTATTTTTCCAGTCTGCTAATGTGTTTGTGGCCTATGCATTTTTTTTTTTTTTTTTATCGTTACATGCATTTACGCATTACGTTAACTTAACGTTATATGGACCTAAACTCTTTTCAATAAAATCCAACCAAAAGTTAAAATCAGATCATTTTAGAATATAGTATAAGATGTACTGAATATTCTTTAGTTTTATGCAAAACAGAAATACGACAAATAAAATATCAGATCTGTCATATGACCAAGAATAAATGCCAAAAAAAAAAAAGCTTCTTTACATAGTTGTGTTTGACACATGAAAACTGTAACAGTGTATCTTACAAGGTAACCTTGTCTCACTTGAAATGTGTCCCCACATTAAGTCCATGAATTTGCTGGTATTGGACCTGGAAAGTCCTTGAAAAGTCCTTGAATTTGAAGTTAACCAAGGTGTGGGAACCCTGGATGAAATGCTAAAAAGTTTCCAAGACAGTTTATATGTGGCTTTTATAATGAATGACAAAAAGAAGAAAGTTAAAATCTTTTACTTTTCTTAAACATCAATCCCTAGGTCATATAAGTGTCCAAAGTTGATAAAACCCACCCACACATAGTATCCACTCCTTCCTTCAAATGGCCGTGTTGATAGTCTGCAAACTACACACTGTATAGATTTTCCTGACATCAAACAGATAAAGGTCAGATTGTGCCAGAGGCTCTTCTGACCCGCAGGCTCCTGCTCCCCTCCCCTCGTGTGCTCTTAATCCAGAGGAACACTGAGGCTTCCAGCACAGATTAGTGGTGTTAGCCTGCAGGGCTTTCGACTGGGCTGCCGCCTGAAAACAGATCCCTCACTGTGCCCATGACCCCAGTGCTGAGATGTGGATAAGTGCCATATGGTTGAAGGTGGGTCCTATGGGGTCCAGTTCCTCGCAGACAGCTGGCCCCGCTGGCCCTCCTAGGCAGCGGAGCCCTCATGTCACAGAGCAAAAACATGTGCTGTAGCAAGTTAGCTAAATACTGCAGATATAGATTAGTGATCCCTGGCAGGGGACGATGCTCTTACACAAGGCAGGAGTTGAGCAGAAGGAGAGGAAAAGCCTTTGAAATGGATCAAAATCCCTCTCTTTGTCATTTTAAGCACATGTAGTCATGAGAGGATCAACAATTAAGCATGGCTCAAAAATGAAAAACAGCAAAGTGAACAGCGCAGATACTATTTATTTCTGTGGGGTATTTAACATGTGGCGAATGTCTGCTATTCAGGGAATATTCTGGGTTCAGTACAAGTTTAATAAACATTACTTGCGATGCATTGTTGATTACCACAAAAATTTAAATTAAAAACGTGAACAGTGAGGCATTTTCACCAATGAGGCAAGTGAATGGGGCCAATCTGTAAACATTTAAAGGGATAGCTCACTCAAAAATTAAAAAATTCTGTCATTAATTACTCACCCTCATGTCATTCCAAGCCCGTAAGACCTTCGCTCATCTTCGCAACACAAATTAAGATATTTTTGATGAAATCCGACAGCTTCCTGACCTTTATTGAGCATAACTTGTATTTTACCCAAAATATTCCTTTAATTAGATCTAAATTACATCATTGAATAGGCCTTTTTTTAGAACTATGCACTATAGAAATGTAAACATTGGCCTGCAACATAATAAAAGCATCAAAGCTTTATTGTGTCAGTGTGGTGGCGGCATGAAGGATGTGTGAGCAGTTGCTGAGTGTCATGAGCGTATCAGTCTAATTCCAGGGTTGCAGATGTGGTCTAGATTGGATGTGAGGGATTAAGATGTAACCCAAGAGCTCTTTGAGTGAGTCCGGCATGGCTGAATATGCTTCTAAAGACCTGGTGGCAGGCAATACCGGGCGATCTGCCAGGACAGTATTACCAGCAGGGCACTTTAACAGGGTTTTACAGCTGGAGGGAATTTATAATGAATTTCGGAGAAGAGCTTTCTTAAAATGCTTTACATCAGTCCTTGGAGAGAAAACAAGTTGCCTTTAAACACGATTGTCGCTTAAAGTAAAAATAAAAGAATTTTTCTTTGGGGGGGGGGGGGGAGAGAGTATGTTTTTGATTGCTAAAATGCTTGTAGGGTAAAATAAATAAATAAATGAATAAATTCTAGTCTCTTGATATGATTGCTTCCTGGATTGCATTGTATTATATTTCAGAGGAGAGGCGCTTCATACTACGGATTAGATCCCAGGGAGAGGTAATTTCCTAAAAGCACTCTGAAATATTTGGTTATACAGGTGATGTAACAGTCGTGGACATGAATCCGTTTTCTAGCTGTGAAGAAACAGGGAATCTGTGTAAAAGCTAGCAGACCTGAAACAAATAGATGGAAGAGATGTGACATCGGGTTGGCCTATTAAGGTTTAAACAAAGCTTCTGCTGAGACGAATCCATCTGAAGATGAAGCGTGGGGAAAAGAAAGAAACGTATGATGAAAACAAAAATTTAAAAGAATGGAAAAGAATAAAATGCAATTACAGAGAGGTGGAACGGCACAAGACAAATATCTCTGTATATGTGACTGGCATCTGTTGGGTGGCTTGATGCTCCCACATATAGTGAAAGGAGATTATGTTCCAGCATAAATGGAGCTTTTACTTTTTTATATTTTAAATCCAGCAGGCCTAATCTAATCTTATCCCTCCCCAATCCAATTTTTAATGCTGGCTACACATAGGATTAGAGTGTTGGAGTTTGCTTTGTAGGCCATTTGACTGAAATACAGCATCTGTGCTGGTTATAGAGAAAGATACACACTCAAGAATGAGACTGAAGACACAAAAGGTGAACATGAGTCATCTTTTTACAATAATACAACCTTTATGTATCAGTATCCTACATTCTAGAGGTATTTAAACCAATCATCACACTGATGATTCGTGTTACTAACTTTTGCAATGTAAAAAATGAACACGAATGAGAGATGCACTAATGTTTAAAAAGTTTGGGGTCAGAAAGAAATGAACTTTTATTAAACAAAAACACATTTAACTGATCGAAAAAAAAAAGGTAAAGACAATGTGTTACACAATGTGTTTATTTAAATAAATGCTATGCTTTGTGATTTTTGTATTCATCAAAAAATCCTATATCACAGTTTGTATTAAACTGTATTAATAAGAACAAGAGAAATAAAAATAAGAGAAATGTTTAAAAATATACTGACCCCGAACAGTATATTTTTTTATGTTTCTTCTGCTCACCAAGGCTGCATTCATTTGATCCAAAGTACAGCAAAATTGTTATTTTTTTTACTATTTAAAATAACTATTTTCTGTGTCTTCAGTGTCACATGATCCTTCAGAAATCATTCTAATATCCTGATTTTCTGTTCAAGAAACATTTTTTATTACTATTAGTCAATGTTTAAAACAGTACTTTGATGAATAGAAAGATCCAAAGATCAGAATTTATCTGAAATAAAAGCTTTTGTAACATTATACACTATACCATTCCAAAGTGATAATAAAGACATTTATAATGTTACAAAAGATTTCTATTTCAGATTAATGTCGTTTTTTCTGAACTTTCTATTCTTAAAAGAAACCTGAAAAAATTCTACTCACCTGTTTACAACATAATAATAATAATTATAATAAATGTTTTTTTGAGCAGCAAATCAGAATATTAGAATGATTTCTGAAGGATCATGTGACTGTAGTAATGATGCTAAAAATTCAGCTTTGAAGTCACAGGAATAAATTACA
Organism: Cirrhinus mrigala; assembly: GCA_036247105.1. NCBI lineage: Eukaryota > Metazoa > Chordata > Actinopteri > Cypriniformes > Cyprinidae > Cirrhinus > Cirrhinus mrigala. Next base: position 22,438,410 of record CM070011.1, on the reverse strand, counting down.
TTTTAAAATATATTCTAATAGAAAACAGTGATTATAAATAGTAAAAAATTTTTTCAAAAATTTCAAAAAATTTCAAAAATTTTACTGTTTTTGCTGTACTTTGGATCAAATGAATGCAGGCTTGGTGAGCAGAAGAGACTTCTTAAAAAAAACATTACAAATCTTACTGTTCAAAAACTTTTGACTGGTAGTATAGGTTCATAAATCCGTGTAAGTTCATAGAATTTGATGTATCTGCATAAGAATAAATGAGATTTTTATTTGTTTGTATGAAGTGCAATGGCGTGACCTCTCTGTGACCTATTCGAGTTAGATTCAACGAGAGCAAAAAGGGGGTGAGGTTTCCACTACACAGCTTTGCGGATAGAGCTTCATGATAATGAACAGAATGGAAATGTGCTTCATTGCATTTCTTCGTACAACCAAACCTTCACAATCAGGCTATCCTCTGGCTGTTTACACAAGCTGTTTATGTAGTGATAAGCCCAGGTGATGTCAGGTTTGCATACTGAATAAATATTTGCCCGCAGACTGGCAGCTGTTTGTCAGGATGCCATTAAGCAGCCGTGTCGCAAAGCAGCTTTCTGCTAGAAGCTCAGCATTCCCTTGTCTCATAGCATCAGCTCCATCATTACATATTCAAATACAGCACCGGTCCAGGTGGGCTCGTACAAGAATGAGTTCACCAAAGATCATCGCTTTAGGAACACACTGACATCTGTTCTTTTAAATCTGAGGAATCAGTTTAAGATCTAACTGATTTGATAGATGGAGTAACAGATTCTGCACATTAATTAAATTCATTGTAACAATCACTTAAACTGAAAGCTGTAATTAAAATCTATGGTTAGCAAGGACTGCCAGTTCATTAAACATTTTCATCAAATTAATTACATAATATGCCAATTAATTTATCAAATTAAGCTCAATTAATTAAGAAAAGTCCACAAAATTAAGATTATTTAGAGCAGATGAAATTATTGAAATCTCTACATTATTCTGTTGAACTTCTGTGTTATTGAATATTTTGCTGTTCGTCAATGTTTTACACCACAGGTTTAAGTTCAGACAAAACTTCAAATAAAAAAATTCAAATAGATGGTAGTCCACACTTAAATTGCTCTGACAGTAGAAAAATTCATTTTTGCACAAAAATATTGTTAGAATATGTAACGTAATAAGTTATTATTAGAAGCTACTTGCAGTAGTTTGAAGCAAGTTTAAATGATCAATGCCACAGAACTTCACATCCGGATTTTTTAAGATTTACTTTTTAAATACAAGTTGTTCAGAACACTAATAGCTTGCTTTCCTGTAGTATTTCATCAGCAGCATCTCCGAAACTCCAGCATGTTCAGTCGGGGCTGTTTAGCCATTCTGTAAATGGAACATAATGCTATTGAAGCCCTGTACGCAATGGGCCATGAAGCTGCCTGCAGCCTTGGTGAGGGACGTATGCCTGCTACACTGGGTATATCACTAAGTAGAGACATCAGAGCCCAAGTGTAAACATCATTTGGACACTGCAGTTTTTCCACTCAAATGGGTTTGATGTTGATGAAGAGAGACCTCCTTTGAAAGCGCAACGATCTGCACTGTGGATGATCGATGCTGCCGGGAACGGACGGTAATTATTTGTGTTGCTGAGTGGGGGTGGCTATGCCTAAAGAGATGGAGCAAAGTTCTCCGGTTTTTATCGTCTCCATCTCACCACTGGCTTTCTGATGCAGAAGATAGCCGTATTGTAAAAGCAAGCCGAGGGAAATAGCAAATGTGGTATGTGTGGGGTTGTTTTTACAAGGCACATTAAGCTCTGTGATGCAGGGTTTTATTGTGATGCTGTAGCGATTCTGTATTCGTATTTGAATGCTTAAAGGGGTAGCTCATCCAAAAATGAAAATTCTGTCAATAATTACTCACCTTCATGTTGTTTCAAACCCATCTTCGGAACACAAATTAATATATCTTTGATTAAATCTGAGAGCTTTTTGACCTGCATAGACAGCAACACAACTGACACATTCAAGGCCCAGAAAGATAGTAAGGACATCGTTAAAATGATCCATGTGTCATCAGTGGTTTAACCATAACTTTATGAAGCTACGAGAATACTTTTTGTGTGCAAAAAAACCCCCAAAAATAACGACTTTATTCAACAATTTCTTCTCTTCTGTGTCTTTGATGCACATTCACGAGAGTAACGTGTGGATTCCTCTGCTTGTAAACAAAGATTGAACCACATGGACTATTTTATCAATGTCCTTACTACCTTTCTGCGCCTTAAACATAGTAATTACACTGCAGTCTATGCAGGGTCAGAAAGCTCTTGGATTTCATCAAACGTAAGATGAACAAAGATCTTATGGGTTTGGAACAACATGAGGGTGAGTAATTTATGCCAATTTTTTTTTATTTTTGGGTCAACTATTCCTTTAAGGTATATAGCATCCAAAATGTGTGTATCCAAATTGTGCTAGATATTTTAATTCAAGCAAATGAATTAGTAAACCTGACAAAAACAAAGAGCAAACTAATAAAACCTACACAAGACGCCGTGACAGAACAGAGGCGAACTGAAAAAAACCAAGTCAGTCTGATGAACATGCCAACATCATTACTAATTTAGCTTGAAAACCCCATCTCCACATGAATGGAGAGAGAGAATGCCCCATTGCTCAATAACGTGATGGGAAATTGAAAGGAAACTTTTGCGCTCCTGTTCAGAGGCTTTGCATTTCCGTACAGAGGTGCACATGGTTGGCAGGTACTGTCATCAACTGGTGACAGAGTGTGTTTTTCTGCTTGAGGAGACATCTCACTCATGGATCTGCAAGGGACAAAATATAGATTCTGTCTTGAGAGAGAGAGAAAGCTGCGCTTTCTCTGCTGGGTCATTTCAAGCATGCAAGGGTCACTTTATCATAAAATTCAAAAATCCAGTCAATTTTATTTAATCAGCTGAAATGGCAAAGTGTTTTCCAGATCATTAATCAAGTGCTCTCTCACAGAGGGGGCTTGTCTGCCAGGCAGAGCTGCTTCGCTTTCTGAATCATTAAGGAAAAAAAAGAGGAAAAATATAAGAATTCATCGCAACGCAGTCATTGCACAACAGAACCACCACCATTGCTAATGAGTGAGGCCACGCTGCATAACTGAAGGACAATATAAGAGGCAAGGACGTGCTTTATATGGAACCAATGTTGTATTTGTGCTGCTTTTGAAGGCTTATTTGTGGTTTGTTCTGTAGACCTTGAAAATGTGGGCAGTCATCATTTTTTTTTTTTCCATACCAAAAAGAGACAAAAATTTGTGCACACACACACGCACACACACACACACACACACAAACACACATTTTTTATTTATGTGTCACTGCATTCATTTGACAAAATACAGTCAGTAATGTGAAAAATTATTACAATAATAATAATAATAATTATATGTAAATATACATACATATATATATATATATATATATATATATATATATATATATAAAGTTACTTTAAAATATCATTTATTCCTGAGACGCAAAGAAGTCATTCTAATATGCTGATTATGCTAAAAAAATTATTATCACAGTTGAAAATGGGTATGCTGCGTAATATTTTTGTGGAAACCGTGATGCATTTTTCTTTCAGGAATCTCTGAACAAAGTTCAAAAGGACAGCATGAGCAATGAGTCCGTTGTTTGCCCTGAACAGTTAAACCGCCCACTGTTCTTCATAAAAATCCTTCAGGTCCCACAAATTCTTTGGTTTTTCAGCATTTTTGTGTATTTGAACCCTTTCCAACAATGACTGTATGATTTTGAGATCCATCTTTTCACACTGAATGACTCATATGCAACTATTGCAGAAGGTTCAAATGCTCACTGATGTTTCAAAAGAAACACAATGCATTAAGGGGGTGAAAACTTTTTGGAATTTGAAGATCAGGGTAAATTTAACTTAATTTGTCTTCTGGGAAATATATAAGTATCTTCTGTAGCTTCTGAAAGGCAGTAGTAAATGAAAAGAAAAAAAAGATATTTAGGCAAAATAAAAAAAAAATGTACACCTCTTTATTCTGTTCAAAAGTTTTCACCCCCTGGCTCTTAATGCATTTTATTTCCTTCTGAAGCATCATTTGAAGCATTTGCAAGCATTTGAACCATCTGTAAAAGTTGCATATGAGTTGCCCTCAGTGTGAAAAGATGGATCTCAAAATCAGACTAACTGATCCCTCTTTTTACAGAAAATATTATATTTTTATGGCCTGTAACATCTTGCGATATATATAAAATGTTTCTTGTCAAAAAAAAAAAAAAAAAAATGTTGAATGACGCATTGTATTGACCTTTTTTTTTAACCTCACCTTTATTTTTAAATCCTCTTTCGATACAACTAAGCCCTACTGGAACAACTAAAAGCACCAACTTTAAAATCACCCAGCCACATCACTATGGGGACCCTTAAGTGAATATAATTGCACCCGATGCACGGCAACAGCTTGGATCAGTAATAATAGTGTTTTTGCACAAGTGCTGTGCCAAGGCTGGGGCCATTCCCATCCTAGCAGTCTCTCCGTCTCTGCTCCAATTTGATCAAAGCTATTAAAGGCAAGATAACAGAAAATCAGCAAGGCCTGAAAGGAGAGAGGAGAGCGCAGTGGAGGATTGTCCTCTGTGCTGCGGTTCTGGCTGTGAGATGGTTGTAGCTGTATACAGTCCAGCATTTCTTTGCTGCCTTCTCTGCTTTTGATGTTGCTATTTGGGAACAGGTGAACACGAGTTATTCAGAAACGACTGAAGATTCTTTGATGCCACACACTGTATAGTTTATTATATTTCCAGAGAATACACACGCTACAGATTCTAAAACAGAACAATATTCTGAATAATATTTAACAAAATATCCACATATGATCAAAATCATTTTAATAAGTCATGGTTTCCAGAAAACATTTACAGCACAAGGTAGATTATACAACATTTATTTCCAGTACAGGCTAAAAGTGGTGTACTAAAAGCACTGATGTACAGTCCAGCAGCACTGGGACTTTTCACTGTTTGTATCACCTACTTGTTCATGTTTGTGGAATTTTACACCACTTGGTGGAGACAAGTGACTGTTTTAATGAGCGAGTTATTTGAATCATTTACAACCAATTCTTAAAAAAAAAAAAAACACTTCATTCTAAGACAAAGCAAGTGACTGTTCGTATGAGTCACTGAATCATTTATCCAACCATTCTGATTTATTCAGTAATGCAACTCCCGTGCAGATTGCTAGGAGATGTGCTATGATTGTGTCTTTGTTTTAAAATAACAAAAACAGACAAAGCAACTTACTATTGTTGCTTTGGGATTCTGATGGTGCGGTTTATTACGGTTTCTCCTTGACTGTGTCTTTATGCAAATCGGAATGCATGAAACAGTTGCAGAACCAATGCATTTTAATAACGATTTGAACAAACATGCTACATGTAGCTTGAGCAGTTTTGAATGCAAATTAGATTGTATCATTTCAAAATTTAAAGCAAAAACAGAATAGTCTGACCTTAGTTTTGTGAAATTATGCTACATAAAATCAGCATGAAACAAACGGGCTGAATGACAATGCAAATTCACCCTCTGACAGCAGGTGGTGCTTATGTAACAGCAGCAATACAGCTTTTCCTTGGTTACTGCTCTAAACAAATCAGCCTTGCGTTTTTAAATACTAGATTAATATGCATTATACGGAGGTAAGATGAAAAGAAAATCCCGTCTCTACTTTTCTGAAGACAGCCAGTTTCCCTCAGAGATATATTCATATAAACCACTCACCCCCCAGTTCAGTATTTAGGATTTTCTTTTAATATTTCGCATATGGTGAAGTGAGTTTGCTTTAGGGATGCGGGGTATACCGGTACTGGAAAAAAAAACGGTATATATTTTATTTTAAACGGTTCGATACTATCATTTTGATCAATTCGGTATTTTATACGCTGCTGTACCGAAGTTCACCTGTAGGCGGCAATGATTCCCAAATTGCTGCGAAACGGGTAAATGTGACAACAGAACAACGCGATGAATTAGAAAAACAGATGAAACTCCATCAACGCGCTCGAAACTAGTAAATCAAGACAACAGTATAAGTGAAATATGGCATTATTTTGCATACAAAACAGATGATAAAGTTGAACAAGCTAAGCTTTCTGCACCTGTATGCAAGCATTGCTATAAATCATGTGTTGCCACAGGAGACAACACATCAAATCTTGCCAAGCATTTGTCACTTGCTCATCCTGATATTTACCGCGAATTTAGAGATCGACAGGTGAGTGCATCATTCATAAATTCAGATTTGATTAACTTATTCACAACTGATCAACGCACATACCCAAGAAGTGATACAGAATAAACACGAAAGCTCAGATGTGCGTGTGTGACACGCTAGAATCAGGTTAGATTTGGTCACATAATATTTGCACTTGCATTTCCCTATTATTTGAATGTGAATGAAGCAAGAGTTTTGCTATATTAATTGTAGTATCCGCTAATATAAAGCGACCGAGAGAGCGAGAGAGAGATTCATATTTAATGCTTTTTATTTGAGTCTGAAATCTGAAAACAATAAGAGAGAGATAATTACGTGATTCTGAATACTTTGACTGTTAGAAGAACACTTTACAGTAACGCAACCTTTGTTAAAAGTTTATTAGGCAAGCTTACCTAACAATATTACAGGACTTATTAATCTAGATCAATTAAATGATAAATGAACTAATACATGTTTAGTATGTTAACATTACTTACTACATTTTTTTTCAATTCACTTATCTTTTGAGGCTGGTTATTTGTGACCCTGGACCACAAAACCAGTCATAAGGGTCAATTTTTCCCAAGTTGAGATTTATACGTCATCTGAAAGCTTAATAAATAAGCTTTCCAGTGATGTATGGTATGCTATGATAGAACAATATTTGGCTGATATACAACTATTTGAAAATCTGGAAGCTGAGGTTGCAAAAAAATCTAAATAATGAGAAAATCACCGTTAAAGTTGTCCAGATAAAGTTCTTAATAATGCATATTACTAATCAAAAATTACATTTTGATATATTTACAGTAGGAATTTTACAAAATATCTTCATGGAACATGATCTTTACTTAATATCCTAATGATTTTTGACAAAACAAAAATCAATAATTTTGACTCATACAATGTATTTTTACCTATTGCTACAAATATACCCCAGCGACTTAAGACTGGTTTTGTGGTCCAGGGTCACATTTGTCACCTATGGTGTTGATGCCGAGGTATTACATTCTGGTATCGTACGGAAGCCAAAATTACGGTATCTAGCCATCCCTAGTTTGCTTTGCCTGCTACAGTATTTCCTCCTCTTTAACCACCATTTACAGTTGGTTTAATATTTGGAATTTAAGAATTAGTTGTGTGTTATTAAGAGTTCTAAAGGTTATCCAACTATTAGTCAGAAGTGTATGCAGTTAACAGGGATCTCCTTTCAATTCACTATGCTGTCTACATTGCTTAGCCACTTGTACTGGTATGCCCGTTTTTTTTTTTTTTTTTCAGTTAATACCGTGTGCGTAATTCAAACCGGTATATCGCCCAGCACTACTTTTGACTGACTTCTTGAAACAACTGCCTTCTTGCTCTTTTGGTGCACAGGCATATATTTAATATATTCTCAAGCAGAATATACTCTGTTTGACCCTCTTAATGGTTGTATTGCTATTTTTAAACTGGTCAAAGGTTGTTGCTGTGCAGGTGCATAATAGCTCACCTTCAAACTTCAAAAATGCAGCAAAGGGGGGTAAAACTTCATAATAATACATCATAACAGCATAATACGACACACGTTCATCAGACTCATCTGAGAGCCTAAGTGGCCCACTCTGAGAAGCTTCGCCAGCACTTTTCCAAAATGGCCCCAGGGAATTCTAAATACTACCCACTCATATTCCATAAAAAAGCAAAGTATGAGTAACATTATCCATCTAAAGCAGGAAGATAGAGATGTTTAGATCCCATTTTGTTAATAGCATATGGATGGTATGGTTATGTTATTATCTCTTTGTTGTGCTGAGCCGGGGACCACTGCCGCCATGGAAACCTCAAAAAGCATTAGCATACCTGGCTAATATTTCTGTTATTGAGGAAGGTTAAGAGCCCAAGTGCCTAATGCATCGCAGTTATCTGAGAGCTGCTGTTGCGGGTTCTTCTCACAGTGGTTTCGGTACATAGTGCACGGGCTGCCGGACTGCCACGGTGTATTGTGAAACACAGCTAATAAGAGTCATTATCCCACACGAGAATTAGCACAAATTCAGATTCTGGATAAGATTACAGACCTCAGGCAAACAAAGAAGTCTAAAGTAACTCTGCGTATTGGTCTTTTAGGTGAAGGAGGAGAAGGTTTGGGTCCGGCGTACTACGTGGGACTGAAGTCTGGAAATCTGGAAATCAGAAAACACCTCACCACTTCATCTCCAGCCTCTGAGCAAGGTCAGACTCACTGAGTGTGTAATAAATAGGAGCTAGTCCAAGAGCCATTATCTTGCCTCTATTGCGCGAGGAGTGCGGTGACCTGGCATTCTAACAAATGGAGGGGAAAACTCGGCCTGGAGATGTAAATCCCTCCTCCGGTTCCCCCATGAATAGTATTGCTCAGAGGCGCTGACCCGAATGGGAGTGTACCACCCAGATCAGAAATGACAGGGGAGGGGAAGACGGGGCTCCCGTTAGCAGAGGAAAGGGTGTGTAAAAAGAAATGATGATTAGGAAGAATAAATGAGATGTCACGCTGAGCAAAATATTACCATCAAACGGACTTCCTCGGTCGGGGTTTGAGTGACAGCCGGCATGAAAAATGTGGGATGCGGGTTAGCGGTTGGCTTGTGCTCTTTATTTGTCCCTGTGTGGGTGATGAGAGAGAGAGTGAGAGACTAGAGAAAAAGAGAAAGAGATACTTTTATCTTAGTAGAATAACAGGCACATCAAAGAACTATAGTTTCCTGTGGGGACTATTGATTTCATGATATGTTTTGATCGACAGTAATAGTTGGACGTACACCTTTTGCTACAATACAAATACTGATATGAATCTTCAACAATAAAAAACCCTTAAAAAATGAAAGTCGATGCTCAGTCATCCATTTGATCCTCTTACAGTAACACTCAATATTGTATTTTTATTGACCTTTTAACACTGCTGTATAGTCACGGGTCTGGGGAATTACTAAAGGTGCTGAAGCTCAGCTTGCGTAAAAACAATATACTTTGGATATCCCTGAGGCTTTCTTCAGACAGGAAACAAAAATCTGGTATTTTGGCATGTTATTTGGCAAATATGATTTATGCATTTATTATTATTAATTTTTTTTTTTTTTGCAGTTTGAGCAACACACACACAAAAAGAAATTCTGTTTTTCCTTTTTTTTTCTTCCCCCTAAAAACATTGTCCAGTAGTGTTTCTAGTAATGGTTCGACAGATCACAAAATTCAAGGTTTGGATCATATTACACTTTTTGAGTCACGGATCAGAGTTTTCGGAACATCAAGATAAAATATTTCAATATGTTTCCATTTATTGTTTAATGCTAAGTGCTTCTTCGATACCTCAGCAAAAACTACTAGCCTACCTAAGAAAGTTCAAACATGATTAAAGACAGCTGAACAGCCAGTAAAAAATAATAAGAACAAATACACAAATTACAAGCATAGATAAATACAACAACAAAATAAGGCTGGTAGTACTCAGGTACAGAAATGTAATAATTAAGTGTAAAATAACACTGCATAGTGTTCACTGTATACATTAAATATAGATTAACCTTTGTCAAAGCTGTGTTTTGTTGTTTGATTAGCATTAATGACATTAGCGGGTATTTATAGGCTGCTGTCTCTTTAAGACCTGATGCACAGTGATGTGTACATCCGATTTCTTTCTCAGCTGTTTTAACCTAAGACATAACTGTTTTCCAACCGTTTACCTGTGTTTACCAAAATGATTGTCAAGATGGGTATTTTGTCATAATTTTATGTAGATGTGTCTATTCAAGCGGCAAGAGATGCGAAGAGAATTCAGTTCGGTGTTCGCACGCTGTCTGAAATGACTGTGCGCACAGAAAGTAGTGCACAAGTATTTGAGCACTTGCGCTGGAATAATTTAAAATCTGAGTGTGTTTGGGTTTTTTTTAACCCAAGGACTGGGTAAATATAGGACGGAAAACATTTGGGGTTAATTTTACCCAGCAAATTGAGCTGTTTATTTAACCCAGCATAATGGATTGATTCATTTTTATCACAATACTACCTTTTTTTTTTTTTTTTTTTTTTTTACTTCATACATGGATTAATGTTTACAGTTTTAATTAAATCCTCTAAAGGTTTGTAAAATACTCCACACAACCACTGGTTTATTTATTTATATCATTTACAGCATAGCATATTTTATATAGTTTTTAATACTTAGCCAATACATATTGCCTATATTTACACTTGTTTAACAAACATTAGAAGTAAAGATGGAACATTAAACAGAAGTAATTCACGTATAATCGACCAGTCTCTGTTATCTGGTTTCCACTGTAACTGCGCTGGCTCTCGAGCCCTAACTGGAATTGTGTTCGGCGGGGAACTGCTAACGGACCGCTGCTCTGTGTTTCACTCATAGCTGAAACATCAGGCTTTTCCATCACAGAAAACACAAAACTCGTTTAGGTGAGTCACTTGCCCCTGAATGTTGCTTTGCATAAAATTGAACAATATACAGCACAGTAATAATTTTATAAATAAAATAAAATGAACACAAACCTGTATTTTAGTAAAGAAATGCATCAATTTGATGGCACTTAGAACTGCTTTCTCCTGAAGAGGACGTAAAATCCCTGCGATAAATAACTCAACTACTGGGTTACGACTGACCCAGAAACTGAGTAACAAAAACTGCCCAACCACTGAAAAAATAACCCCAAAAAATGACCCAAAAGGCTTATCCCAGCATTTGGGTTGAAAAAATAACCCAGGATTTTTTAGAGTGCACTCTTTCCACATATACAGTATATTTCTCTACTATGCAGTTACTATGGAAATTGATGTATATGTACTGTATCTGAACTCATAGATCTACATTCTTGCTCAACTCAGTGGGTCTAACAGTACTTGCAGGGACTATTGCATCTGACCTTTTTTTTAACTGCCCTTTGCTGGACAACCACAGTGATGTTTTCACGGATAACATCTGTCAAAACATATTTGAGAAATGAATGCGCTTTTCTGTTTAGTGCTATTTTAACAATTGAGAAATTGCTTATGAAAGCTAAATTAACTAGTAATCCTAGAATTTCATTTGGCTGAAACATCTGCAATATTTGAAATCTCCACATTTCATCAAGTCATTCTTTTCTCTTTGAGCTTGCAGTGTTTGTGCAATAATTTGACTTTATAATCCCTGAGGGAAAAAAAAAAAAAACATTATGAATTTGTCCAAATGTATGTTATAGAGATGCTTTCTCATTTTTGTGAAAACTCACACACTGTGGATTACACCCTCATAACTTGATGGCCTTCGGGGGAGTCTTAGGTATATTTAAATTGATCCCCATTTCATACATTAAAAGCCATTTAGTTATTAGATGCTTGGAAGAATGCGACTGCAACAGATAGGAGCAGTTTGAGAAGGAATTAAAAAATGAAGGCTAAAATCTCAGGATTTTGTGCAGCTGTAGAGGAGCAATATGCAGATGGGTTTCATCCCAGGAATTAGCAGAGCTGCTCAGTTGCCCTCTCTCTATGTTGTTATTAAATCTCCCCAAGAGCTGCAGAGAGAAGTGCATTAGGAGTGCATTAAACCACTTCATGACACATTTATGGCATTTTCCTCACTTTTGATTTGTGTTCCCCCATATGAGTAGAACTTCCCACCATGTGACCGCAGCTGGAGCCGTGCCAATGACAGCACGGAGTGGACATATGGACACTGAGCATTGTGATCCAGTAAATGGAATGAAACAAGCTGATATTTCATGTTTCTTAAAAACAGGTGTCCAGATCCAAATCTGTGTTGTTCGCCCCATGCGTTTAACTCATTTTTTATTATTATTTTGTATTATTTTTTTATATTACTATAATAGTATATAAACATGACTAAAATAATAGTGCTTTAAATGAATGGATTTAAGTATATGCTTTTCTTCAAGAAAACAGATCAATATATTATAGCAACCATCACATTAAAGAATTGCTCAGCTGGTGCTAAACTGCTTCCTGTCATTTAGGTTGATGGATGACTAAAAGCAAAAGATAGCCATGTTGTCTGGCCTTTCCTGATGCTATCATGCAAGAAGCCTCTGTAAAGCTGTTCTGAGAGAGTATCACGTTACACCAACAGTGCCTGACAATAGATTGTGGCTGGACTGACAAGACCTTAGGGAAGATTTGATGCCCTTTGTCACCATATGGCTTCGTCCTGCACCTAAACCATTGCATATTTTCAAAATGGATTTGAGCAAATTAAATTAAAATAATGGCATGTGGACTTTAAATAGTTTCAGTGATTTTCGTTTTGTTTGATTATCATATTGTAGCTTGAATCAGTCTGACACTTCATTTTTTTTGTCCGTTATTGTTTATAGACTCAGTTTTGTTTTTACATTAAATGGATAGTTCAAATGTTACGCCCCTTACCATGTTGTGATGCCGTGTCCCGGCACGACACGACAAAAACAATAAAACCCATTATAAATGAGGCATTTGTTGCATCCACTGAGGACGTATTTACTGATTATAACGACTTATACTGTCTTTTTACACTTTGCGTTGCGTCGTGCCGCGTAAACATAACACCATTTGTAATCGTTCACTGTTCAAAACTCGCATTTGAATAGCCAGTAGAAAATTCTTTAAATATGAAAACGTACTTACAGGCTGTGAGTCGGAAGTGGCGGACTGTCCTTGCAAAGTTGGAAATGCCCCACTTTAGAAAAACAGGCTTTGTGCACAGCCGGCATTGTAGGCTAGGTTCTCTCCTAGGTTCAGAAAACAGTCCTCTGTAAAATGTGCTGCATATACTTGAATATTTGCATTGCACTGTTCTGGAAATATAACTATATAACTTAACCACTGATTTTAGTTGTGTACTCATTTGGAAGGCCAAACAAAGTACTTTTTATTTTGCAACAAAACACACAGCTTCTCCACAGCATGGCGGCAGCTGCAACAATACTACAGCGAGAATAATACGTATTTTTTCCTTGCGTGTACATTTGGGCTGTGTTATGCAAATCTTCCCATACCGTGGTGTAGACGTGGGGGCATGTTTGATTGAGCCATTTTAGTAAGGCGTGACTGAGTCTTAACTTTTATAAAGAATATTTCTTTGGGTTTGAGGCTTTAATCTTTGCAACTTTACAGATCTTATATATGCACAAATAGCTTGTAACACTCCAAAGACAAAAGAAAACTTGAAATTGCATCATACGACCCCTTTAATACCAGATAACCACTTCGAACAAGAGATGGGTTTGACCACAAAGGCAACGTAGATTTTGGTAAGTAGCTGTATTTTTGTCATCCCCAGTCAAACCTAGACATGCACGCCATTTCCCCAAATGTTATGTTGATCTACCATGTACTTTCAAGTCAGCTTAGTTGCCCTGGCCAAATATCAAGATTTTGCAGATGGCACTGGCTTTGTCATTAGACATTCATTTAGATATGTACACCTGGAAACACACTGGTCAGGATATTCATTATTCGGCTTCATTTTCAGGCCAAGGTCAAGAGTAATATGAAAATAAATGCAAAAAACACAAGGAGCTTGAAGTGGAGCATTTTTTGATCTCTCCCCATGCGGGGTCTCTTATCATGGTAGGAATAGCCACAAGCCTTTGGTTCTTCCTCTCCCTATTATTCTGCAGTTGTTCAGAGGCTTCTTAAGGCTTTTGGAGGTAATGAATACCTCTTGAGCGAGTCGAGAATCTCCTCCATTTACTGTTGATTGTGTCTGCGGAGGTACATATGAAGTACCGTCAAATTACATGCTGTGTTATACATATTGAGCCGCATGCAGAATCTCCGTATGCCCCTTCAAATGCAGAGGGAGCTGATTTTAAGACAAGGTCTGCTCTTGCTCGGGTTTATTCAGCCCCAAATCCTTTGACTGGATTACTGTTATTAGAGTCGTGGCCACGCATGCTGTGATTGAGAGCTAATCTACAGAATCACAGCGGGAGGAAACACAAAGAACAAGAGGAGTGATGTCTAATCAAGCCGTTGTACCTGCAGGTTACGACCACATACACTAGGATTTAAAATAGCTCTTCAGTTACGTCAAATATGTGTATAGCTTGATCACTGCTATTTCAGCATATGGATGTCTTTGTACTTAGAGTGCCATTCTAGTTTTGCTATTGTTGTTCGTCTGTGTTGCATTTTTTCCCGCTTTAAAAATGAGAAAATCAACCGGTCAACAGCATCACTGTGTACAAAATAATATCCCACAGTCCACCAATGAATGACGCTACACTGTCACAAAACAAACACTAGTTCTACCCTTCAGCAATACAAGTTTGATATTCAATATAACATGCAGTATCAAATATAAACACATGCACTCAGAACAATATTTTTTTTTTAACATAAATAAGGTACGTTTGCAACTCTTTTTCTTATCTGACTGATGGTTAACCTTTCATGCATGAATTATGGAAAACTTTATCTGGATTTTTTATGTTTCTTTTTTTTGCTTGAATATGATGCTAAAATTGAAATCCATTTTAATTATTACAAAATTCAGTTTTATTTAAAAATTATTTAACTGTCCACATATGTGGACACCATGCAACAAAGGTGTAAAATGGGGCATAAAGCCACAGCTGACAATATGGAATATTGTGTTTTTTGTAATGGGATGTTATCGGGTATTAAAAACAATGTTACAATATAATAACAATAAAACACATATTGTAGGAACAATAACAGTAGTTACATATATGCGGAAACCTATTAGCAGTATGGGCAAATCATGGAAAACATTCCCTGCTGATTTTAACAACTTATTATAATTTCATCCTTATCTTACTTTATGTTGAACCATCTCAGTTATAGTATATCAACATGCTTGACCTATTCTGTCCCTGTTTGGAAGTCAAAATGCAAATATGTCTACAATGTATGTGTAGAGTTGACATGTATTGCTGTAATATGTAATTCTAAATGGTTATTTATGTAGATATATATATATATGTGTATATATATGTATATATATATTTTTTTTACCTTAATTGACCTCTTTGTATAAAAGTTTTTCACAGATATTCCTGGGGCATTTAGCACATGGCTATCGTTGTCAGCCATCTTGGATTAATGATGTCATCAAGCAAGGATTATTTGGAATTCAAAATAGTAGCCATTGTTACAATATTGCTGTCAGTCTACTGACACTGCCCTCAAGTGGTTTGGTGAAAATTACCATGACTCTAAATAGAGTTAAATTAACTGTCCACACATGTGGACACCATGCATGCAAGGGTTAATATAATATTATAATATATAATAATGAGGAGCAGTACTTCAGTCCAATGAGATTTGAGTGTAGGAGGGGCTTCCTGGCACAATGACACAAAAAGCACCAGACAATATGTAGTGATAAGCAGGGCTGCAACGATTCCTCGACTCTATTCAAGTGTTCGATTTAAAAAAAACAAAAAAAACAAAAAAAAACCTTGAGTCTATTTTGCCCTGTCGAGTAATCGGAAAAATACTGGAAGTGGCACATTTCCACATATTAAATCTATTTAAAAATCATAATAAAGCATAATGCTGTTAAGAATTCATAAACGCTATGATTCAATTAAATAAATATATGTGATGCAGGTTTAATATATGGTTTAATAATTATTTACACCGAATATTCGAAGCTTCGGAGGGAGGGGGCTGAAAATATTATTATCTCTAATAAAGGCAGGAATCTCTGTGTACATTTTTATTATGTCGTGAATAGAACACGGCTTATACGCAGGGCTTATATGCTTATATGCAAATACGCTCCGAGAACGGACACTGCGCTAGTGATACAAAACCCACAGGTCATAAAGAAATGGCCAAATATTAAAGATTCATTGGACATTTGAATTAAATGTTGTCTAGACAATATCAAACAAGGATTAGGTCGCACAGTAAAGTGTAAAAACAAATGCCTGCTCTGCATTGAGGTATGAGATAATCCATCCACCTCACAATTGTGGCATATCAAGATGCTGATTAGACAGCATGACTATTGCACAGGTGTGCCTTAGGCTGGCCACAATAAAAGGCCACTCTAAAATGTGCAGTTTTACTGTACTGGGGGGGTCTGAAAACCAGTCAGTATCTGGTGTGACCACCATTTGCCTCACGCAGTGCAACACATCTCCTTCGCATAGAGTTGATCAGGTTGTTAATTGTGGCTTGTGGAATGTTGGTCCACTCCTCTTCAATGGCTGTGCGAAGTTGCTGGATATTGGCAGGAACTGGAACACGCTGTTGTATACGCCGATCCAGAGCATCCCAAACATGCTCAATGGGTGACATGTCCGGTGAGTATGCTGGCCATGCAAGAACTGGAATGTTTTCAGCTTCCAGGAATTGTGTTGCAGCATTGGGCCGTGCATTATCATGTTGCAACATGAGGTGATGGTCATGCATGAATTGCACAACAATGGGCCTCAGGATCTCGTCACGGTATCTATGTGCATTCAAAATGCAATCAAAAAAATGCACCTGTGTTCGTTGTCCATAACATACGCCTGCCCATACCATAACCCCACCACCACCATGGGCCACTCGATCCACAACGCTGACATCAGCAAACCGCTCACCCACACGACGCCATACACGCTGTCTGCCATCTGCCCTGTACAGTGAAAACCAGGATTTGTCTGTGAAGAGAACATCTCTCCAAAGTGCCAGACGCCATCGAATGTGAGCATTTGCCCACTCAAGTCGGTTACGACACCGAACTGCAGTCAGGTTGAGACCCCAATGAGGACGACGAGCATGTAGATGAACTTCCCTGAGACAGTTTCTGACAGAAATTCTTTGGTTATGCAAACCGATTGTTGCAGCAGCTGTCCGGGTGGCTGGTCTCAGATGATCTTGGAGGTGAAGATGTTGGATGTGGAGGTCCTGGGCTGGTGTGGTTACACATGGTCTGCCGTTGTGAGGCCATTTGGATGTACTGTCAAATTCTCTGAAGCTCCTTTGGAGACAGCTTATGGTAGAGAAATGAACATTGAGAACCGCAAAAACAGAAGTGTTGCGTTTATAATTTTGGTCAGTGTAATGGGACAAAAACTCGAATAATTTCTTTTTTGTTTATCAAATCTCATCTCCTGGGTACAATGTTAAACCAGCTGAAACATTATGGATTTTTTTTGTATCAGCAGTTTATTAGGAGAAGAGAAAATAAGAGAAGATAGCCTAATATGAAACTGCCGAGAATAATAGATTAATTAAAAAAATACAGAATCCAGAAATGGTCCATGAAACATTTTTTTCATAAAGTTCACCTTCCTTTGTAAATCAAAAATATAAGCATTTTCTACCAATGAAGACTAATTTCCAGTCTAATCTCAATTCCAGACCCTCCCTTCTCTTTGCTGTTTGACATCAACATTTTAAACTTCCCTGCAAACAAATCATGTCCTGAGACTGCAATGGATGCTACATTGCGTATCCTTTCCAAATGCTTTCTGTCCAGCCCACTGATCTTCAAATCGTATATCCCGCAAAGTGCACGAGGGCATGCAGGGGTCAAACTTGGGTCTTTTGCGAATGACATTCTAGTTTGAGCACTGACCCAAATCTCACCACCAACATCTCACTCAGCAGGTCTAGAGAAGACTGTTTAAGGGTAAAGATCTTTAAAAAATATATAGTGTAAAATTACGGAATGGAATTATATCCAGGTTGTAGTTTCTTAGCTTTCCTAATAGTTTGTAATGAACAGCTATTACAAATTCTATTTTTGCTTGTACAATCACATAGCACAGCAAGAGCTTTTGAATTATTTTATAATTATCATTTTAATTATTTACAGACAGCACTCTTAATTTTGCATAAATATTAAATGTGAAATAACCTGACCTCGAAGACAGAGATTAATGGAGACACATTGTGATATTTTTTGTTTCATATGTTTTAAGTTGATTGTGTGAAAGGGTTCACACTGGCACTTGAGGGTTTCATTATTTATCTGGACAAAGCTTTTGATACTCTAATCTGCTTTAAACTGCCATTGTCTGGGGCGTATTAGATTTATCACTGGATGTGCAGATGTTCCATTGTATTTATAGACATAGCACTTTGATTTTTTGCAAGCAAACATGCAGCTGTTAAACCTGATGGTAATATGGAAAAGTATATAGTTACATGCTCTCTCTCTCTCTCTCTCTCTCTCTCTTTTACAGATAAAACCCATTTGGAGAGTTATCAAAATTTCAAAACATATTCTGAATAAATGAGCAAAAAGTGTTACAATTATCCCTGCTTTCTCCTATTGCAGTACATTGGTATGCATACCAAGACCCAAAGGCCAAAAATGTAAAGTTTCAGTCTGAACTCCTACCACATAACTGTGCTAAAGCATTAACCTAGCATTGGCAAACAGATATGGTCTGATATGGCTGCTATACATCCTTTCAGCTTTCAGAGAAAAAGCCTGTTTTGTGCTGTAAATTTGATGAAATAGGTCCGTCAAGATTGCAAGGTCAGGAAGTCTAAAGTTAGTGAGCCATTCTTTTCCATTCTTTTACCTGTTATGAGAGGAGCATGAAGCAAGGCTGAAAGTGCTCTCTATATCTCTCTTGCTCTCTATTTCACACCATCTGCGTTTAGTCCTGGTGTCCAGACATTTGCAGATACAGCAGATGGCAGTATTACTCTTGTGCTCTGCATATTTTAAATATAACTTTAATTCTGATTCTCTTTCCCAAAAAAAATGATTACATCACAGAAACAAGAAGCTTTGCTCAATGGCAGAATTACTCTCAGCAATGAAAGATCAAAAATCAAGAGAGGAGGTTCAAAGGTGAGACAGCAATGCTCTGTATGTAAACAAGATTACTCCATGATGATCTCTTTACACTCTTTGGAATAAATATGAGCAAAGGAAAGAGAATAGGGCACGTATGGGGATGCAGAGGTAAAATGTGTACCTCTTGATGAATAACCAAATGATGAAAGGTGCATCAAGTGCTTGTCAGTAGCAGCCAGTAAGAATGCTTTCAAATTGCATTCTATATATTTTCCTCCACATCATAAGAAAGTGAAGTACACATGCAGCACAGTACGCATTTTCATTTGAAACGTCCTTCAGAATTCATTTAAGGAACAACATTACCTTACAAGCTTATAAAGTGCCCAAATTTTCTTTATAGTTCTGTCCACAGTATCATGTGGCATTAAAAATCTAGAACATTTACGTTCTTCTCTCATACATCTTTTTAACAAAAAACCTATTTCATCAATTTTTAATTCCTTATACGCTGAAAACAGTTTATTAACTGAATGAGAATTTTATATAGTTGAAGTCAAAAGTTTACATACACCTTGCAGAATCTGCAAAATGTTAATTATTTTACCAAAATAAGAGGGATCATACAAAATGCGTTATTTTTTATTTAGTAATGACCTGAATAAGATATTTCACATAAAAAAAGACTTTTACACATAGTCTACAAGAGAAAATAATAGTTGAATTTTTAAAAATGACGCTGTTTACAAGTATACATTCACTTGGTACCTAATTCTGTGTTGTTACTTGAATAATCCACAGATTTTTATTTATTTATTTTTTTTTAGTGATAGTTGAGTCCCTTGTTTGTCCTGAACAGTTCAACTGCCCACTGTTCTTCAGAAAAATCCTTGAGGTCCCACAAATTCTTTGGTTGTTCAGCATTTTTGTGTATTTGAACCCTTTCCATCAATGACTGTATGATTTTGAGATCCATCTTTTCACACTGAGGACAACTGAGGGACTCATATGCAACTATTACAGAAGGTTCAAATGCTCACTGATGCTTCAGAAGGAAACACAATGCATTAAGAGCTGGGGGGTGAAAACTTTTGAATAGAAAGTAGATGTGTAAATTTTTCTTATTTTGCCCTAAATATCATTTTTTTTCATGTAGTACTGCCCTTCAGAAGCTACAGAAGATACATACATGTTTCCAAGAAGTCAATAAGAAATAAGTTAAATTTACCCTGATCTTCAAATTCAAAAAGTTTTTACCCCTCAGCTTCCTTCTGAAGCATCAGTGAGCTGTTGAACCTTCTGTAATAGTTGCATATGTGTCCCTCAGTTGTCCTCAGTGTGAAAAGATGGATCTCAAAATCATGCAATCATTGTCACCTATTTGCAATATATATATATATATACATTTGATATACATCAAAGGATCCTTAGTTTAACAAACTGCCTACAATGACTTTGCACTACTGATACATTTGAAGAAAGCATTTGTTTTAGTGCATAAACTAAAGAAAACATTAAATGTTTTAGCAATGAGATTTTACACTGATTCCTAAGCATCTTCAGTACACGATGGTAAATAATTGCATATACAGATGAGAACACAAGTGACATCTGGATTTTACAGTACATAGCAAGTTATATAAAAAAAACAAAAACAACCTAAAAACAACTCTGGAAAAGCAAATTCCACTTGCACAAAATGCATTAGCTCTTTTCTGAAAGTACACTATGCAGGACCATTTCACCAAGTGGCTCTGTGAATCTTATCTGCCACTTTCTGCTCTTTAAAGGAGCATAGAGAGCATTGTGCCAGTCAGTCACTTCAAACCTGTGTCAGAAATACGCATTTACAGTTCATTATCATCTGTAGCAGATACAGTAATCAGTGCTGCCATGGAGCCTGGCTAGATATTTCATTGTGTTGTCTAAACTGTTGAAGGTTACTTGTGAAAGTGAATATTTTGAAATGAAAAAAATCTTTAAAACGTAAGGTCAAAATGTATATTTTAATAGATAAAAAAAGTATTATATACCAAAATGCATGTGTGGTATTTCTTAAAACCACAGATTTAAAAAATCAAATATCAGCTTAATTTTTACATGACCTGTGCTTCATTAAAAGATGCATTCATATACAGTTTTCGATTTCAATCCAGTTTAATTTCCCTTCGGTGAATTGCTGCGGTACATTGAGCATAAAGCCTTTTTCTCACAGGGTTCGATAAAGAAGGTCCCTCCTTCAATGCTGTGCTTTTTAAGATGCACCCTGTCTCAAGTGTTTGTGGCTGCTTTATTGAAATAGTCAAAACACACGAGAGGCCAAGATACAAATAGATAAAATATTGGAATATATCTTTGTGATTTTTGGGTGTGTGTGTGTTTGTTCAGACACAGCTGGGCAAAATCCACATGTCTGCATCGCTAAGGACAGATGTCATGCTCTTAATCTAATTCTATCTAAATTGTTCCAAAAAATGAAAGAAAAGTGCAGTAATTTGCTCATACTTCTGTATACATGAATCTGCTCTCTTCAAAGACAACAAAATACCATCAAATGAAGATTGGTGCCTTATAATAAAGCCATTTTTCCACAATGAAGTAATTTTCAGATGGAGGCCTTGAGACCAAAATCAGGACAATTTTCTTTGAGGTAGAAAACACAAGACAATATATTGCTTCATGCACATTTCTTGTTGACTATTCAGGGCTGTGGGGAAAATAGTGGAGGCAATAATTTTGTCCATGTGGGGTCATCTGCAGTACACTCAAAGTAATTATGGGGATGGCGCAGAGGGTGGATGCCTGAGAGCTGTCCAGACTTTGATCGTATGTGCTCGCAAGAATCCCGACTTGGAGCTATTTTTCTGAAATACAAGACACAGATACAGGGACAAGCTTTTTTATGTGCACTGTACAGCATCATTTGTGCTCACAAATCTCTGCTCCACTAAGGCATCACCAATCAATAGGTTGTTGAATTTCCTCACTGTCTCTGTCATTCTGGATTCCATTTGGGATCTCTATAAAATATATACATCAGCAAGCTGAACAGCACTAATTAAAGGAACAGTTACATTTCATCAATCCATTTCATTCTTTAAACAGTCACACAAGATACCTCTTGAACTGAATTTGCATCAGTGTTAACTGCAAATCTTAGTACCTAACAACAGTATTGACCAACTTTTATATCATACTTTTAAACTGGAAAGCAATTAACATTAACAATCAGTGATGGTAACAAGAAAATATTTATGCAGTCCAGTTAAGCATTGGAAATTCCCAATGCAAAAAAAAAAAGGGTTATTTTTCTTTTTTAACCCAAATGCTGGGTTTAGCCTGCTGGGTCATTTTATTGGGTTGTTTTTAATTTTTACCCAGGTGCTGGGTAGTTTTTAGTCGGTTATAAAATATTGGGTTATTTTTTCTACTCAACCGCTGAATTGAGCCTGTCTCTGACAAAACAACCTAGATGTTGAGTTACAGTCAGAGCACGGACTTTATTGCGTCCTCTACAGGAGAGAGCGGTTCTCAGCGTCGCCGATTTGGTGCACTTCTTCAGTGAAATAAAGGTTTGTATACATTTTTTTCATTTATAAGGTGTTAACTGTGCTGTAAATTATACTTTTTTATGCAGCGCAACATGAAAGGACGAGAAGTCATTTCGCATGATGGAAATGGAAAATTGGAAAATTGATTTTATTCGTTATAATACTGAATTTAATTTAATTTAATTTGATGTTAAAAATGTTTTGTGATCTCAGTACTGTTTGTTTATGGGCTGGTTATGGAGTCAGTCCCGGCATCTTTCAGCTACGAGTGAAACGTGAGGTGGCGGTCTGAGGTTCGTAGTTCCCCTGGCGAACTGCAGCCTATCGGTTTAGATTTTGCCGACAATGGCACGAGAATTAGCACTATTTTGGTGAAAAGTGATTACAGAGAATGGTTGAATACTCTTAATTTAAAATGCTACTTTTAAACATTCAGTTTTTTATTTGTGAAATGCTTGTTAGACGAGTGTAAATGTACTATGCTGTATTCACCCAAATAAATTCAGTTTGTTCTATGTTTTTGTCTGTGGGGTAGGTGATAAATCGCTAACGATAATTATCGTGCAATATAAATTTCCGTGCCAGTTGGAGCGTTTATCCGCTCGGATCAAAGTTCAAACGGCAGCGCGGCACAAACTTACTAGAGCGGGTGCGTTCACCATATAAAAATGATGTTGCTACAATTTTTACAGATATTACTGATTTTGATAATGAACATAAATCAACATTTGCATCCTAACCCAAGCTACTATCAAATGTGTATTTCTAAAAGACAATTTTTTTTTAATATAATTATTTATATTATCAGGCAACATAAACCTGTTTCTTGATTTGAAATGATATTACTCATAAAAACATGCAAAACTAAGAAATTATTTTTTTTCTATTAAGATATTTATTGTGTTAAGGAAAAATGACTGGAAAAGGTGTAAAGAATAAAAAAAAAAATGAAGTGTTTGTCATGTTCTGACCATAAAGAATAGTTTAAAGCCGCATTTTATTTTATTTTTGTACAACTTTCACATTGCAGCAAAAATCTGCCTTTAAACTTGAAAGAAATAAAAATGTGACATTTATTGTGGTGATTATTGATACCAACTTATATGAAAAAAAAAAAATATCATGATAATTTTTTGGCCATATCAACCCACCCCATTATAAACCAGCAGTACAATCATTTTAAACAATAGTTGACTTAAATAAAACGACCCCATGCTCGGTAAAACATTTAACCCAACCAGCTGAGTCAAAATAAGCCAGCTTGTGTTCTGTCCAATATTTACCCCATGCTGGGTTGCCAAATAACCCAAGTTGGGTTGTTTTTAACCCAGCATTTTTTAGATTGTGTATATATACTGTATATTATGAATTAGAATTGCCAAGGTTGATAAATTCAGGCCTGTCCTGTTTTAAAGGTTTCATTCTTGAATATATCATACAATGGCTTTGCAATAAATAAAAATGTGTTATTATAGTTTGTTTTTGTCAGTAAGAAACTGCACTCTAAAAAATGCTGGTTTAAAAACAAGCGCTGGGTGAAATATGGACAAACTCAGCAATTGGGTTGTTTTGACCCAGTGGTTGGGTTAAATGTTTAAATGTTTAAATTAGGTTAAATGTACCCAACTTTCTGGGTAGTTTAGTTAAGTAACTTAAATAAGTTGAAAATGAACATTTATTAATAAGTTGAATAAATGATAATTAAATCATAAACATTTTTTTCAATTGCTTATTAATAAATGTTCACCTTGATTATTGCTGATGCCTCTAGTAATTATGTGTCTGATTTTTAATTTACAACCTATTTTGTGATCATTTTAATTTTTATTTTAAGTTTCATTTGATCATTTGTAATTTTACATTTTAAACATTAAATCCAGCTGCTGGGTCAAAACAACCCAGTCGCTGGGCTTGTCCATGTGTGAAAGCTACAGTAGCAAAAAGATTTATCTCAATTGCATTTAGGATAGATAGATAGATAGATAGATAGTAGGATAATTAATAGTATTATGTCTCCATTTTATTGCAAATAATGCATTTGTGTGTAACAAAATCAACGATTTTCCCTATAAGTCTTCCACAATGTAAATGACAGCAGTGAAACACAAAAGCATTGAGGGGTAAAATGAGATTAAACCTGTGCAGCTCTGAAAACCTTTAAATCTTACCCCTCAGTACCTTCACCCTGTTTATTAGGGCATCACAGATTCATCATTAGCTCAGGGTGTAATTCACTCAACATAGGAGGGCTCTATATTGCATCTTGTCTACAAAATGGGTGTATTTTCAATTAGACTCCTCAGTGGCTACTAATTAGGCTTACATTAATCAATACCAGTATCAACAGAATGATGAGGTCTCTTATTCAGGCTTAGGATTTATTTGAGGGGTGAATTTAAAGACCTGCTGGTATGTTTGACCTGGGCTTCAGGGGTCACCGGATGGGTCAGGGGTGTACAAAAACATTAAATCTCAATGGATTTTGTCATCTTACTTTGCTTTGATTGAAAGACTCTTGTAGAACCACGTCTGGGACTACAAGGTTATGCAGTGGCCTGTTTTCTTTTTTTTTTTTCAAAAACACTTGCTGCAAAATATCCTAAATATAGGCGAACATGGAAAGTCTGAGCCATGTCTGTCCACATATGGTTAAAAGAGTGTACGGTTAATGCATATTCCGCTGTGTATTTCCGTCTCATCCCCATATCTCTATCGCTCGCCGCTTATAACCTCCATGCGATATAGCAGTCTGGCTCTAAGACCTTTCCCATTAAGAATCCTCAATATCTTTGGGTTGGCGATGCCCACTATTCCCACAGGCTGATAGGATCCAGACACAGTTTGCGTGGCCCTGTCAGCTGAGTTTTAGCTTCCTCCATCTCAGACAGTCTGCATTGTGGATCACAGCCCCGGCCGCTGGTAGATGTGGCAGCCGCAGCGAGACAGATAGTGCCTTCTTTCTGAGCTGGAGTCAGTAAACCTGCCCCTTCCTCTCTGGGGAGGCTGCTTGCATGGCTCTAATGTGCCGGCTAAGGACTCACATTCATGACGCTGTAACCAGATCACTGCACAGCCAGCGCTAAAAAGCTAACAGTCTCGACTGTGAAGGCGTCTGTGGTCAGACCCCTCCTCTCTTATCTCAGTTTCCTCCGCAGACTGAGTGGAGGAAATCTGCCTTTATTTGAGTGAGACAAATAAATGGTGCACCGATCGACCAGCTTTTTTTCTCAGATGTTTTAAAGTAAGACTACTTTCGATATTATGTTAAAAATACCTTTTTTACACTTTTTCTGTGTTGCACAGCTAAGCACACTGTTGTCCAATTGTCCAAGTTGTCCAAATTCTTGAAATGTGCCTTGTGGAAGTTTGATGGAATGAAGGACTAAATCATATTAGCAAGTTAAAGGTGTTAGTGAGCTGCTGTAGAGTGGTTTGGTTCTTTCATTATTTTTATAAGACAGACATTATTATATTATATTATATTATATCATGCATTCACATATTCTCTCTCTCTCTTTTCTTTTTAAATAGGTAAATGCTATAAACCCAAATAAGCTGGCAAAACTCATATAAATTGATGTAATCAGTAACGTCAAAATTTATTTGATCAAAAATAAAGTAAAATCTATATAATATTGTGAGATATTACTATATTCATATACAGTTGTGCTCAAAATTATTCATACTCTTGGGAAATATGATCAAAGAAGGCTGTGAAAATAAGTCTGCTTTGTTTATCCATTTGATGTTTCATTCAAAAATGTCATATTCATTTGCTAGACACTACTAGAACTACTAGGACTGGGTTCTATGGTCAGATGAAACTAAAAAATGAGCTTTTTAGCAGCAAACACTTAAGATGGGTTTAGTGCACACAGGGATAAAAAAGTACACCATGTGTACAATGAAATATGCTGCTGCTTTAATATTGTGGGCCTATTTTTCTGCCAGAGATCCTGGATATCTTGTTCAGGTAGATGGCATCAAGGATTCTAACAAATACGAACAGATAAAAAATTAAAAACTGACTGTCCCTGCCAGAAATCTTATAATGGGCAGTGGTTGGATCCTTTAACAGGACAATGACCCACAAACAAACATCAAAATCAAAACAAAAATGGGTCACTGAAAACAAAACCAAGCTTCTGCCATGGCCAGCCCAGTTCCCTGAACCCTGTAGAAAATGAGTGGGGTGAACTGAAGAGGAGAAGCGCCAACATCGACCTGGTATTCTGAAGGGTCTGGAGATATTCTGTATGAAGGAATGGTCTCTGATCTCTTGTCAGATGTACTCCAAACGTATCATTATATTATGTTATTATTATAATTATATTATTATATTATGGCATTATAGCCATTATGGACAATGTGTATTAGAGAAAAAAAAAAAAACATTTTTTCCCTCATAATGAGATTCTCTCCCATTTTAAATTCTATTTAACAATGAAAGGTTAGATTTTTGTACATTTTTAAAATAAAAGATGAAAAGGATTAATGATACAGATTTATTTTCACAGCCTTCTTTGATCATCTTTACCAAGGGTATGAATAATTTTGAGCACAACTGTAAATTACCATATTGTGAAATGTCAAAATATTCTGTTTTAATGCATATTTTAAAATGTAATTTATTTCTGTGATGACGAAGCTAATTTTCAGCCGCCATTATTTTCATCTTCAGTGTCACATGATCCATCTGAAATTGTTTTAATATGCTGATTTGCCCAAGAAACTGCTTAAAGGGATAGTTCACTCAAAAATTAAAATTCTGTCATTAATTACTCACCCTCATGTCGTTCTAAACCCGGAAGACCTTCATTCATCTTTAGAACACAAATTAAGATGTTTTTGATGAAATCAAGAGCTTTCTGGCCCACAGAATGTATTCTAGTAGCGTCATAACAATATGGTTGAACCACATGGACTATTTTACTAGTGTCTTTACTACCTTTTGAGGGTTTGAAAGTGAAAGTGTTGCAGTGCTGTCTATGCAGGGTCAGAAAGCAAAAAAATATCTTAATTTGTGTTCCAAAGATGAACAAAGGTCTCACAGGTTTGGAACAACATGAGGGTGAGTAATTAATAACGAGAAAGAATTTTCATTTTTATGAAACTATCCCTTTTACATTTTTGTGGAAACTGATCATTTTTTTTCAGAATTCTTTAATAAATGGAAAGAAATGCATTTTTGGAAAAAATATCTTACTAACCACAAACTTTTGAATGGTAGTTTAATTATATAAACAATATATGAAGAGTTTATTTGCAAAAATGGATAAATCATGCTTTTATTGTTTTATTGTGTTAGTTAGCTGTATTTTTATTTTTTTTTGTTATTTTTTTACTTAAATAAAATAACCCAACTGCAGTTTGTTTGATTTATTGGAATGCACAACAAAAAAATATAATTTTTTGAAAATGGTAAAAAATGTTATCTGCTTTTGCAAATGAACTCTCCATATGTAGATATAGGCTGTCTGTCTGTATTTCAGTGAAATGGAGCAACAGATCTTTTCTACTATTTTGGCCACTTCTGTTAGCATCACTTTAAGACTGGCGATGTAGGAACATAAACTTAAAGATATACTGTTTAAAAGTCTATCTACACATAATATACATGGCTCTTTGAAGAGGGGTTATGTGTCATTTCAAGGTTATTGGAATAAGGCAGCTATATGCACGTGTCCATTAATAGCACGGTTCGCTAGGACAAACAAAGTCTGTATGACTTTCATCATATCAAAGTGTATATTTTCATGACGAACAGAATCTACTCTTTCCGCGGACTGTGCCTGCCGCTCTCAAGGAAAGAGGAAGACACTCTTAGCGCAAATCTGAGCCCAGATTCACAACAATGTATTGATATTCACCTCCTTCATTCTCCTAGCGAGTATAGAGTATCAGTCGCCTCCAAGGTTGGCGCCAAGCTCTGTCTTCTGTGAACCACAAACCAGAATTAATTGCAAATCAATCGAACAAAGTACAACTGATCAGTAAACCAATTAGTAATTTTAGCTGGTCATCCTGGTTTGGTTTACCTCACACTCCTTACTGTGTTTTTAGCAGCTTATCCTATGATTTTCCTTGAAAACATCTCTTTTGCTCTGAAAAGCACAATATGCATCATACGGTAGAGAGAAACAAGTAAAGATTTCTAATTCAGAGATTTTTATTCACCTCCCAGGTATGTACAGAGCAGCTTTTTGTAAAGACTGTTGGCACTTGAAATATTTTTAGTTGTCACTTACTGCTTTTGAATGAATATAGCAAACACAAAACAAAAGCTCGCACATCAGTGGCAAATTGCTCAAAGTGGGTGCTCAGACAAAAATAACTTAAAGCAAGCTCTGAAATTGTAAATATGTATGGACAGACTCTTAAAAAGCACACCGGCTCTTCGTCACAAATGAAAATATATAAATGAATCAATATAAATGAAATTCATTCAAATTCTCAAAAGCTTTTGTTAATTACGTTTTAAAAAATCCTATAAAGAGGTGCGATATCCAGCAAAATGAAAATACATAAACAAACTAATGAGTTAAAGGCATTTTATTTTGTTAATGTAGCACCACGGCTGATATAAGCGAGCATTATTAAGATGGAATTCTCATTAATTATTTGGGACAGAAAATGCAAGCAGGCTGGGAGGAAAATGGCTGGCCCAGCTAATACCATGATGCACCATCTTGAGGCATAAGATCTTTTAATGTATTCTCTGGCTGTGCCTGAAAGGAGGAAAGAGCGAGCTGAATGGATCCATTAATTTAATTGAAGCAGGCCCTGACAAGAGATAAAACATCTCCCACATCTCTCCAGGCCGCTGCTGGCTTTATAGTAAACAACCAATGATCCATAAACAAAACCAGGAGAGCAGGAGACCCACTCTATAGAGACTTCAAGGCCACAAAAATATGACACGAGAAGAGGAGAATGGAAACTGAAGAGCCCCCCTTTCTCGTCTCTCCTGAGCCCTACCTGCGTATTCAACCTGGATAGGGCTCATTGTACTGTCTCTTTGGGATTTTTGATGTTAATAATTCAGTTTCTGGTCCCAATGCTGGTAGTTGTCAAAAAGAAACCTGCGAGCGCAGAAAATAGCAGGTGCTCTTTCCGCGGGGAGGACAAAGCACACGTTTCACCTTCAGGCATGCGGGCCATTTAAATAGGCTTCAGATGTGGTGCTAATACAATGTTATCTTTTATCTGAATGTTTAGGAAAGTATTGGAAATGTAACAGTTAATGAATGCACTTTCCTTCATTTAATATTATAGAGAAACAGAAGTGGAAAACGCCAGCTTCATATAGAGGCCTCAAAGAAAATTCTCTTTCTCTTGCTGTTTATTGATGGACGCATGTCTCTTAATACACGCTTTCATCAGAGACAAAACGAGAACACAAAACCAACTAGAGGCCATTGAGTCGGCAGGCACCTGTTCCTAGAGCACATTACAAACACTACAAAAGAAAGGAAGAGCCACTAGCGGCGGTCTGAAATATTTGCCGAATGTGAAGGTCACTGGTTTTAGTCTAACATGTTCTGTCTTGCTCTTAAGAAAAAAAAAAATCTCAGCGCTAAAACGTATGTGGAAAAAAAAAAAAAAACAGGACATAGAGCTTGGAGCACTTCAGGTCTGGTAGCATTAAAGTGTTCGCACATCTGCTTGAGATAGAGTTTCTGTGTAAGTGCTGGACTAAGGGGAAACCGTGTTTGTGCACTGCTAACCTTGTGACAGGACAGAAAAGAGTGGAGAAATTTGAGCTACTCATCGTTCGCCATGGCCATGCAGAGCTTCTCGTTTCTCTTAATTGAGAGTTTGTGTTTTGGGGGCGAAAAGATGGCTGATGAAAATGAATAATGTAAGAGGCTACAACTTTGTTGGTCGAATTGCAGGAGGATATTCCATAGCACTGCACTGAGCTCAGTGAAAATGAATCGGAGATAAACACGCACAGGTGCGCGCCGCCATTTCATTACGTGGGCAAATGTGTAAAAGTGCGGTACACTAGATTTTGAGCATGCAGAATCCCACAGTAACGAATACAATGACAAATGATAAATAATTCAAAATTAAAATATTATTTGAAAATTATTATTATTATTATTGTAGAATAATATATTAGTATAATGATGCAGTAGAATATGATGCTGTAAACACATATAACCATAAATATTAATAAATGAAACATATTTTTAGATATATTATCACTTACAGGATGTCAAACAAATATACTATATTCAAATGTTAAAATTATTATTAAATATATATATATCAATAAAAATGAGTCAAAATATTAAAAATAATACATTTAAAATAAAATAATTTAAATAATTATTTAATATCTTCTAACAGGATATGATTTCATGCAAATAACAAGTTACAATAAATGTACGATGTTAAAATTATCATTATAAAACGGATAGTTCCGGTCCTTAATTCTGATTGGTTGAGTCACGTTCGAAGCTGTTGTAAATTAGTCTACAAACATACACCTTTGTTTGCTTTTGGGTGTTTACTTTTACTGTTTTTACTTTTTGACTTTGACAACCACTTTGTCCACAACCACAACTGTTGGTGGAATAATACTGTTTTTATTTATATCATTACACTTTATTTGCTCTGTTTTATGTTGTGAAACCTTACTACGTACATGAAATAACCGTTTTATAAAAGCAATAAGCCCTGTGAAGCTGTGATTTACAGTGAATTTATAACAGCTAAGGGGGTTTTAGGCACGGCACAAAGTGGAGTTTATAATTTCACCCTTAGCGATTATAAATTCACTGTAAACCACGGCTTCTTGGGGCTTATTGCTTTATTAAATTAGTGCTGTCAAATTGATTAATGAATCGCATCCAAAATAAAAGTTTGTGTTTACACAACATATGTGTGTATACTGTGTATATTTATATGTATATGTAATGAATACACACACATACATGTATATGTTTAAGAAATATATGTAATATATTTTTATATGTAATATTAATCATACATATGTTGTGTAAACACAAACCTTTATTTTGGATGCAATTAATCGCGATTAATCGTGATTAATCGATTTGACAGAACTACAATAAATATATTATTACCAACAGGATATGATGTCAAACAAATAACAAATTACAATCAATTCAAAAATTTTTCATTAATATTACATACATTTGACTGCAGGATATGATGTCACTGAAATAAATTAGGATTTTGAATTGTTGTGAATGATGAGTTTGATTCTTCGCATGACCATGTTCTTCTGCTCTACTCTGCTGATAAATTGAAATGAACAGACGCAGATATGAAGTTCCAAACGTAGGTTTGGGAGGAGCCTGTCAATCATTGCTATGAGAGTAAATAAGCAGCAGTTATTATGCCGTACCAGTCACAATTCCATCCCTCTGCCTCCCCTTCTCCTTTTTTATTTCCTTCATTTCTTCTCCACACACATACAATCATGGGGGAACGTTCTAACTCGGAGCTCAAGCCGAGCCTCAGGTTTGAGGTGTGTATTTTCAATATGGTATTGGACAATACAAGAAATGTAAAATGGAAGTGTACAGTTGTGTTTTACAAGTAGGAACATTTATGTGCACAGATTACAAACGTTAATTAAGTACAAGGCTGCAGGTAAACCTTGCACCAATTAATTCTATATGTTCAATGCACGGCTTACAATCCCTTTTGAAGTGTCTGTGCCAGATAATGTGAATGCACTTTAATACTTTCTTCACATTGTAAAAGCTTTCAGAGGAATCTAAAGCTATATGTTGTCAATAGTTTTGAGAATACAAATACCTCATTGTCATTTAGCTGATTCAGACTTCTCAGAAATGATACACAGAGCTGAAAAAAGGACCTTTTAAGTGCGTAATGATATCGCCTCAAGATCATTTACTCACTTGGACTCTACTGAGTTACCTAAAAGAAACTTTAGAATATGGTGGTGAATCAATAATGAAAGTATTTTGCCTTGCTATTCTTATCTTACATATGGTATGTCCTGCTCTAGGTGTAATTTGCAGAATGAATGGTGGTTCATGTGAAGAGATGGAACAGCGGGGAGTAAAGCACAGTTTTAGTGGCCATGGCTGAGTAGTTCATATATCCCTGTTAAGTGCCCTGAAAAAAGAAACAAAGGAAATAAACACTGTCTCTCGCGGCTCAGAGTAGATTATCTCAGGATCACACTCTTACACACTCATTTTGTCCTTCTCTCACATATTGCCTAATAATAATTTGTTTGGGACCCGGTTTCTGGTTCAGCAAAAAGCAGTTATGGAACAAGTACAAGCACATCTTTTTGCTGACAATAAGGTAAATTTGTTCTCCAATTTTACAGTCAACTAATAAAAAAAAAACAAACAGGAACTCATAAATAACACTGTGACTTCTAGGTTAGAAAGAATGCTGAACAAATTTGGAAAAAAAATTGCACCATAAATAAATAAATAAATAAATAAATAAATAAATAAATACATGAATGAATGAATGAATGAATGAATGAATACATGAATGACATGACATAAATAAATAAATAAATAAATAAATAAATAAATAAATACATACATACATACATACATACATACATACATACATACATACATACATCATAAATACATAAATAAATAAATAAATAAATAAATAAATAAATAAATAAATAAATAAAAAGAGCAAGGATTCATCAATAACTCAAGTAATATGTGACCCTGGACCACAAAACCAGTCTTAAATAGCACGGGTATATTTGTAGCAATGGCCAAAAAATACATAGTATGTGTTAAAATGGTACATTTTTCTTTTATGCCAAAAATCATTAGGACATTATGTAAAGAACATGTTCCATGAAAATATTTTGTAAATTTCCTATCGTAAATATATCAAAACTTAATTTTTGATTAGTAATATGCATTGCAAGGAACTTCATTTGGACAGCTTTAAAGGTGGTGTCCTCAATATTTTACTTTTTTTTTTTTTTTTTGCAGCTTCAGATTCTAGATTTTTATAGATCTATCTCGGCCAAAAATTGTCATATTCTAACAAACCATACATTAATGCAAAGGTTATTTGTTCGGCTTTCAGATGATGTATAAATCTCAATTTAAAAAAACTGACCTTTATGACTGGTTTTGTGGCCCAGGGTTACATATGTGGAAGTAAATGCATGCTGTTATTTTCAAACATGCAGCAAGTATGTTATTACTGATCAACAATGGATTAGTTTAAACTGATTGGAAGGAACCCAATTAATTCTCTGAAATCACAACATTTATGTTTTTTTTATCAAGAGTCCAAACACTGTTTTGAATGCTGGTGATAAAGATGTAATATGTGACCCTGGACCATAAAAGCAATCATAAGGGTCAATTTTATGAAATTGAGATTTATACATCATCTGAATAAATAAGTATCCAATTGATGTATGGTTTGTTAGAACAGGACAATATTTGGCCGAGATACAGCTACTTGACATTCTAGAGTCTGATTTTAATCAAAAATTAAGTTTTGATATATTTACAGTAGGAAATGTACAAAATATCTTCATGGAACATGCCACATGGTTTTCGTCATAAAAGAAAAATTGATAATTTCTACCCGTACAATGTATTGTTGGCTATTGCTACAAATAAACCCATGCTACACCCTTAAAAATAAAGGTGCTTCACGATGCCATAGAAGAACCTTTTTGTCTAAATGGTTCCATAAAGAACCTTTAACATCTGGAGAGCCTTTCCATCTCACAAAAGGTTCTTTGTTGTAAATAAGGTTCTTCAGATTATAAAAAGGTAAGCAAGAAATGGTTCTTTAGAAGAAGCTTTGACTGAATGGTTCTTTGTGGAACCAAAAATGGTTCTTCTATGGCATCGCTTGAAGAATCTTTTGAAGTGCCTTTATTTTTAAGAGTGTACTTATGACTAGTTTTGTGGTGCAGGGTCACGTATGTGAGGATTTGTCCCTCTTATCACACATTTCTGGTTGCTTTTGCATTGAAGGGGAACAATGGGTTTGTTTTTACAAACTGATGCCATTGCTGTTCTCTATACAATAGCGAGAGACTCAATGGTGTGAACGGATTTCCATGTTTAGTCATTGTTTAGCCTATGTGTAAATATTACCTCATGGCTAGCTTCCCTAAAAAGACAAGTGAACACTATTTTCCTGTTTTCACTTATTTAAATGACAGTCGTGACCAATAACCCAAATCATTTTGAAAATATACATTTGGTACAATTTTAAAAGAACACAATAAAAGAATCTGCAGCATTGCGGTACATTAAAAGTGCCACTCCTAAAACCGCTCATCGTGAGTTATGAAATACGGCTTGTATAACGTTCAAAAGAAGTTGATGATGCGGTTATGTTGTGTAAAAACCTGCATTCTCGACCTGTTTGGCTGCTAATCTGATTATTCTCTGACACCTTGAAGCCCTATCAAAAATCTCATTATCAGATGAACTACCACCATCCCCTATGAGATGTAACACTGCATTTATTCCTCTCCTCACATCTCTGCATGACAAAGACAAGCGAGAGACACAACCGTGGCTTCGTCTGATTGTGGTGAGGTTACAGTTTCATTGATAAAGAGAGATACTATCAGCTAGTGATCTGCTAGATGTTATGAGAGGGTCAGTTGCTATGTGTGTGTGTGTGTGTGTGTTTGTGTGTGTGTTTGTCTTTGATCAGATATTTTGAAATCTCTCAGGAAGCTTACCGCCCAGCAGATATTTTAACGCTGTCAATCAGAACCCAGCACAACAGCCATGAAACAAGTCTAATTGATCTGATTTGAACAACATCGCGTCTATCTTTTCAATCTTCCATCCTTCAGAGAGAACTGTTTACATTCCTCACGAGCACGTTTGCCGATCACGTCTGTTGGTTTGTTGTATTTGATATATCATGTTTACGGTCCAGGCAATTGAAAACGCTCACATTCTGCAGTTTGTAAATCCTATTCGGATCGGAGTTGTGTGTGTGTTCAATAAAAGGATTTTTGGGCAGTTCTTTACAAACAAAAGCATTCAGAGATGCTGAGAGCAGCAGCCGGGATTGAAAAGCAATGAAAGGGTCAAAGACTTTTTGTCAGAGTGTCTGACTTATTTAATCACAATGAGTGGTGGGGAAGACAGACTTTGATTAAGCCCGGCTTGCGGATCGATAAAGTCCTTGAACTTGCATAAGTCATTGCTGGCTACTCACAATATTACTGATAGCCTATGTTTTATTCACAGGGGTCTGAGATCACGCAACCCCACGGCATGCGCACCTGAGTGAATTTGCCATTGATAAATAGAACCGGTTGACTCATTTCTTTTTTTTTTTAACACCACAGATACATCCCAAAATTGAATGGATGACTTAGCGGCAAAACACCTCAAGCCATGTCAAAGGCAGATAAACCACTTGTGAATGCATCTTTTTGGTATAAACATCTCAAACTAAAGGAGGATTTCAGCGCGTGGCTCAGAGCGCGCTCGCCATCCGCGGAGAGGTCATCCTACAAAACGAGGCGTCCTGTTGTCAGGCTGCTCGGATTCAAAAACCTGCTGGGTCTGGCTTCTTGATCTGTACTTTAAAAAAATGCAAAATTTACTCTTATTGATTAAATGTAGATTGAATGAACAGAGGAAAAAAATGACACAACCTGCCGGGGTTCAACTCTCTTTATCATTGTTTAGCGTGGCCTGACAGATTCAATCTGCTGAGCTCAGAGGAAGGCCGTACGAGTCAGTCGTGGGCCACAGACGCAAGGCCAAGCCCCCCTATGCGGTGAGATCGAAAAAAGTTGCGGGTCATGGAGGACGTAGCCTGCAGCCTTCCCCTCTAATCATAGACGCAGTGCTAAAAGAGTGAGTTTTCACAGCTGGCTCCGGGTCTGACCTGGAATAATCATCAAGGAATACCCCTCTGCAGACTAGGCCATTGTTGCTTCTGAGGAACACGACGCTATCCGTCTTTTCAATATGACCCGGCAGATGGAGGCTTTCTCCTTTCATGTTGGGAGGAGGCAGAAAGCCACCTGAGTGAATTGCAGAAAGCACCTTGATTTGGTGGATACACTGCCAAAGACACATCTGAGAGGGTGTCTGTACAAAAAAGCCCAAGCCGAGTCTTTCTCCGTCTCAGGACCTCATTTGTGGCCTGATTCGTGCTCGCATTTTGCTAAAGTTTTAAAAAACAACATTTGTATAAACATGTTGTTTTTAGGTCATGAGCTGTGGGTTCAAACTAAGGACGGGTCCACAGCATCATTAGGTGAACTAACAATGACACTTCTAAGGGAGGAAGCAAGGGTTTCGTGCACACGAACAGCACACGAAGGGCTGCCATAAATCATATTGGATAAAGTAGAGGCTTATGCATGTATTTATATCAGTTGTGTATCAGGCAGATCTGTCCTGAAAGAAAAAAAAAGTAAAATTCCGAATGCAAATAATAAAATGCATCCAACCGTATAATCATGCATCATGAGTCAACTTTTACAAGGAGCTAGAAAATGTCTAACATATTGACATTACAACTCTATAATGATGCAAATTCATATGCCACTTGTTTATATGGCTAATACTAATACAATATTTAGCCCACGGTGTTTATTAGTGAAAATTAGTATGTTTAACACTGTTGTGCAAAGCAGTGAGTAAATATTAAGGAATCAGTAAATAAAAACAAACAAGTGAAATGATTTTGTGTTATAATTATCTTTAATTTCAATACTGCATTGTCCTGCTGGAATCAATTTGGAACCAAATGTTTTATGCAAATTTTGACCAGTTGAGACCAGTTTAAACCTAAGACCAGCAAACCTGTCTTGATTTAAGATGAAATTACTTTTTTTTTTTTTTTACCACAGTATTACAACATCTGTAGTGTCAGAGCGGTCACTGCAGTTTCATGGGATATAAAAGAATTCACTGGTGGAAGCTGCCATACAGGCACCGTCTCACGTAAAGAGTGACGCTGAGCATTGTTCAACAATCTAGCATTAATTTGTGACAGGGTTATTCAGTCCCTATTACCGAACAGCACACATCCTTCATCTGAAAAGCAATATAATTAGAAAAATCCCTGAATGTGTGTGCCGCAGGTCTGTGTAACAGTAAGAAAGAAACCGAGCGAAGGCACTAAACTAAATAAATAAGCACTCAGCAGGCATACAATGGAAGGTAATATGCCCTTTGTCAGTCTGCATTCCTCTTTGTGATTCACGGGCTGTTTGGCAGGTGGGACCCACTTGTAAAACAGAGTAAACGACAAGAGCCTGCTGTCAGAAAAGTAAAATCTGTGCTGGTAAAGAAAGAGATCATTTTTTTTTATTATTACAAGATTACCGGTATAATCTTTGTTTGAGTAAGAAGTTATCCAGATTAAAATGGCTTTTGGGAGATATAAATAAATGGCAATTTCACAAAACACACAAAAATGTTACAAATAAATTGTGTATTAAATTAGCATGGTAATTTTAGCAATCTCTTTAGGATTATAAAAAATAATACTGATACAGTTATGCTATACTGTATACACAGAGGTCTGTAACACCTGGAGAAAGCTATTTGTTGGCATCTCAATAAAAGTCACTAGACTAGCTCATAAACAACTAAGAGTACATAAACTAGAGGCTGCCATCTTTGCTTATGGACACAGGGATCAGTTGTCATGTAACTAATGAAGCAGACAGGAAAAAAATATCTGTCACTTGTAAAACATCTAAAGTAATGAAATGTTGCTTGGAAAACAATCAGAATAAATGGCTAATTTTGAATGGCCATCAGTGGAGAAAGATAATTGCGTCCATCAGTGTAGTCAGTCTTCGAACAGAGGTAAAGGGAATTACGCTAATGAGCTAATTCTTGATTCCCTGATGTTAAATGTTAACATTGTTGTCCTGGCCAATGTCAGTCATCTTGTCGACTTTTTCGACAGTTGCCATATAAAGGTTTCAGTTTGTTTTACTAATGCCATTGTTTAAAGCTGTATTATGTAAGTTTAGCATCTTTGTTACCATCTTTGTTTGAAACTTGCAATTGCAGATATTTGCGGAATTAACTTCTCACTACGTTAGAAATGAACCGATATATATGAAGAGTTTAGATGCAAAACCAGCTAAAAGCCACCTTGGTTAAAAATGAGATGATGCGGAGTGAATGCTTTTGTCACATAGTATACATCCATCAAATACTTTTACTTCAAACTCGCTAAATCCCAACCTCAGCTCAATTAGAAGTGCCGGTACTTACATAGAAACCTGATAAAAATGCATATTTTAAAGAAAAATGTCAGATGGATTTAGAGGCTTTTGCATCTGAACTCTACATATATATATATATATATATATATATATATATGTATGTATATATATGTATAAAATAATACACAATTAAACATTACAATTCCCCCAATCTGGACTGTTACAGATGTTCCCTCACTTAAACAACTCTAAAAATAAAGTGCTCTGTGACTAGAAAAAGGTAGAAATAACAATTAACTAAAAAGGAGTTGCTGTAAATAACAAAACATGTCATTTCCCACTAGGTTTATAAATGTTAATTTTTTTGCTAACCTTATTAAATGTGTCATCTTTCACAATGAATTCTTAAATTGTTTCAATTAATTCAGTTAAAATTATACAAAACTGTAGAGCTGTTTTCAAATTCAATTCAAATGAAATCATTATAAATAAACTCTATATTTCCAATGCAGGAAAGACAGTACCTGAAGTGGCATTAGATATATTTACAAAGACTGATGAAGATAAGGTGCCATAAATGCATAAACCATCTTATAAAATGAATGTTTTAAATATTTTTTGAAGAAACGAATTGGAAATATTGGGGAAAATGCAATGATACCTTTAAATATAAAACCAAACCACCAGTAGGTGGCGGCAAATGACTGTTTGAATGAGTGAGTCATTTAGTCCTTCATTCAACAGATTTGTTCAAATGGCTGATTCGTTCAGAAACGAGGCAAGTGACTGTCTTTATAAATGGGTTACTTAATCATTGACTCATTTGATTCGTTCAAAAACGTGGATTCATTCAGTAACGAAACGCCACTTTGTGTTGCTCGGAGACACACAGCAGTTCTGCTTTGGCTTTGATTGGAGCTATTTTCATCAATGAAACTGAGCAGAAACAGTCAATATTGTTTCTAAAATGTAATTTACTTCATTTTAACTTCTTGTTTATTGAACTACTGTTGTATAAAATCAGTGTCACATTGCAGTCGTATTGATATTCAGGGAAACATTGTGCAGTGTTGCTTACCTAAATCATATATTGTAAATATCTTTTTTTTCCTACCACACTTTGCATCTAGGCTATAACTTTCTGTGAAAGCTGTTGCACTCATTTGTTTTGATTTCTGCATGAGTGTCTGTTACATACTCACTCAGGCTGTGCAATACATTATCAGTCGCCATAAATGTGACGTCAAAATGGACCAGAAGAAAATATACTTATAAGATAATATTGCTAAAAATGTACAAATTTGGCAAACAATATTTTTAGATGGAAGAAAAAAAATGGAAGAATCAACCAAACAACAACCAGGAAAATAAACTGGTAGTTGGGCTGTGATGGCAGACTCATTTGCAGCATCCTCTCTATTGTTTTACTGGAGCCACAGTAAGAATGGCCTGTACCTATAGATAGCACTGTAAACTCTTTATCTCTCTTTCTTCTGCTTCTGAAAGGATGTGTCTGTCATCTCATGGTCACTGTTTAACTGCCCACCTGATAAAGGCAACAATCGGGGGACAGGAGAGACCTACAGACTGTGCATCCTCACACAGGACATGCCAGTAGGCTATGAGAACACCTCCCGCCGTCCCCCTTGATGACTGAGAAGGATGGAGTCTCTTTAAGGGAAACAAGTGGAGACTTTGGGCTATGATAGACAGCCTCTACAAACAAGCCCTTTGAGAGAGTCTCCGTTACCCCTCAGGTCAGCCTGACAAAGGGGGAAATTGGATACTCATTTGTTTGGACACATCTCAACACCTCAAATGACCAGGCTGATAAGAAGCTGGCCCTCTGCCCAGTTATGACCTGCATGATTCAAGATGGATATCTACAGCGAGCACCACGCTAAAGGTCCCTTCCAGAAGCACTCGTAGTGAGAGTATACGTTCTGAAAGAGGAAAGAGGAAGACTAAAAGGAAACTACTGTATGACCGAACATTTCAAAGCTTCTGAGTCTGATTAAAACCTGTTTTAACTGTTATTTTTACTATGTAAAGGGCAGCGCGGTCAGTGTCGGAGCTGCTAGAAAGCACAAATATAAACTAGTCTTGGATGCAAGGTCAAATACAGCAAGATGGCCACCTGCCTCTTGTGCCTGCCAGCCTTTAATTGAAATGTTTTGATAGATTTCCTCAGCAGGTCAAATGTAACACAGTCCCTAAGCAAAGGTCAAACTGGGGTTCCTAGCAGGAGCACTCCAATACTTTATGGTGTTCACTAATTTGCTTTGCAGAGTTGATTTGACCATGGACTCCACCGATCTTCCCTGGACTGCGTAGCAGCAGGGTTAATGGCCACCGGGTCTCTTAG
This sequence comes from Cirrhinus mrigala, assembly GCA_036247105.1. Lineage (NCBI taxonomy): Eukaryota > Metazoa > Chordata > Actinopteri > Cypriniformes > Cyprinidae > Cirrhinus > Cirrhinus mrigala. Next base: position 22,397,297 of record CM070011.1, on the reverse strand, counting down.
CCAGATAGTAGTCTTTCATTAAAGCGCTTCTTCATTTTATTAGTCTCGTTGAGGATCAATGGCAAAAATAACTCATCTTTTTTTTTCATGGGAGAACAAGGATCAGAGGTGAGAAAATATAAAGGGGGCCAGAATGGGAGCAAAAGTTCAATAAATAAAACTCCATATTCATTCTTCAGATGTCACAAGGGTTGCCAATTTATTGACTGAAATGCATTTAGGATATGAAGAGGTTTTGTTCAAAATTCTTTTCGATCTTAAACTCCATATGGGGTGAAATAAGATCCAAAGGCCCTTATTTCTATCATGTCCTTGTACAGAATCATAACAACCTGATGTTGTTTTTGACAGAAATGTGTAAAATCATCCTGTAAAAAAAAAATCATCTTTTATCGCAAATTTTAATATTTAATTTTTTTTATATTTAAAAAAAAAAGTGGATAATAAATGCAATTTTTATGTGCAATGGCAGATATAAAGATTAAGAAAAAAAAATAGAAATAATGTATTTTGCTTTTTTTTTTTTTACACACAGGAGAGAAAAAAAAACTTTCTAGCTTTACTGATCAAACTTAGAATTGATTTGACATACTTCCAGGCTCTTTTCTTTTCTCTATCCACTTATTGTATTGGCACTGTAGCTCTTGTACAGATGCGGTGGAGCCCTGAGGGTGACTGCCATTCATGATATCAGCTGTGTAATTGAACCCCATGTTCCCTCTGTTGTCTTTAAAATGAATCAGCTGCTGCGAGCCATAAAGATGTAGTGTGGGCTTGTTTGAATGGTCATGCTTGTTTTCAGCCCTTCTGGGTGGGTGTGGAGAGGGACACACACATGTGGAGCTACAAGCCTGGTGGCCCTCTCATCAGATGGGATTGCTTGTAATTTGCCTTTTAAAGGCATCTCGTCCACATAATCAGACGCCAATTGCACCATTGTCATGTACAGTGGGTGAATGCGAACGATCTCTATTGTGATTCCCAATTTGGATGGAATGACACACTTTGCCCATAGTTTGGAGGAGAGAAAGTCTCTGAGCATAAGGTTGCACTCAGATTGGCTTTGTTGAAACGGCCTGATATTCTGATATCTTGTTGTGCTGTTAGAATGAAATGACTGTGGTGATTGTTGTTGCAACGTTTCCCATTGCAGCAGTAAATTATGTTTTAAAATATATTACAATAGAAAACAGATAGATAGATAGATAAATAGATAGATAGATGGACAGATAGATAAATATGTGTGTGTGTGTATATACAGTATATACACACACACACACATCTACAGTACTGTGCAAAAGTCTTAGGCCACTAGTATTTTCACCAACAAAAAATGGTTTTAAGTCAGTTATTTCTATCTTTTGCTGTAGTATGTCAGTAGGAAATATCAGTTTACATTTCTAAACATTCATTTTGCCATTAATTGTAATAATCCAGTGAGATTTTTGTTTGCACAAGGAGTCTGACAACAGCCAGTGCTCCACACAGAGATCTGATCTAACCATCATCATGTCTGTCTGGAATGACATGAGGAAACAGAACAAACTGAGACAGACTAAATCCAGAAGAACTGTGACAACATCTCCAAGTTGCTTTAAGAAACCTAAAGCTACCTAAAACTTATGCACAAATGTACCTAGGGCAAAAGCTGTTTTAAACGCAAATATGGTTTACCAAATGTTGATTTAATTTAGTTAATAGAAGTTAATTGATAAAATCTATTGATGCCATTATTTTTGTGCCTAAAACATTTAACAGTACTTTGCAAGTAGGTTTCTTGAAGCATCTTGGAGACGTTGCCACGGTTTCTGGATTTAGTCTCAGTTTATTCTGTTTCTTCATGTCATTCCAGACAGACTGGATGATGATGAGATCAGATCTCTGTGTGGAGCACTGGCTGTTGTCAGACTTCTTGTGCAAACAAAAATCTGACTGAATTATTATTGCAATTAAAGGCAAAATGAATGTTTGGAAATGTAAACTGATATTTCCTACTCACACACTACAGCAAAACGTAGAAAAAACTGACTTAAAACCATTTTTTTTTGATGGTGAAAATACTAGTGGCCTATATACTAGAAATGTGTAGTCACTACCGAAATATGGGATGTTTTGTCAAAAATAAGGTATGCTGAATTATCAGCTAAGATGTTATGATAGTTTATGGTTCAGTGTATATTCAAACTAATGAATCTTTAACTTTTAAATCAGTGATAAACTTATTGCCTTTTACAAAGAAAAATTCGAAATACAACAAATCTCATAAATTACACTTGAAATATTGTTAAAAATTTAATTGGTATTGATTTACTTCTGAAAAAATGTTTAAAAATATATATATTTACAGTGTAGATGTAAGTAAAATGTTAATAGGTCAATGTAACCCTTCTAATTAAATTATTATTACTGTGTTTCGGTAGTGACAAATTTGGGAAGAGGACAAATATTCCAAAACTCTTCTGAAAATACAATATGAGAATATGAGAAACTGCACAATTACTGGAAATGTGTATCTTGGATATTATACAGTTTGCACACACACACATTTTTTGGAAAAAGACATTTTTTCTCAAGATATTTCCAACTCTGACTTTGGATTCTGTAAAATGACCTATATATATATATATATATATATATATATTTACTTCAGGCAAATCATCATTGTCAACAGCTCATTAGTTCACTACAGAAATGAAGTCTAGAGAAGAAAATTTCTCGAAATATTACACTAAATACTATTATACCTGTTAGTCTTAATTATTTAATGTATGTTTAAATTAATCTGTTATGAAACGTTATGACAGCCACTGTGTAATTGAATATATTATAACAAATAGAAATTGTATAATTTATAATATAAGTTAATTTAAAAACTGCATTATGTGCAATTTACATGTTTGCATACATTTTAAGTTAAGTGCTGATTATTATATTTAAAAATAAGTAGTAATTAAATTTAAGTTTGTGTTAAGTTGTTAATTGTAACCTTATATTGTAAAAGGGCTCCCTATAGATTAAAGCATAAGCTGAGGTAGATTTTTATCACTATAAAAAAAACTTTAATTATAACTGATTGTATTTTTTTTAAAAAAGAGCAACTCATTTAGTAAACAACTGTTTTTCCCGTTTTTCCCGTTTTTCCCCTGCTGTACCGAAATCATACCGAACCATGACGTTACCGTCATATTTGTGTACTGTTAAACCCTTAATATATATATATATATATATGAGCATAAACCCTAAATATATATATATATATATATATATATATATATATATATATATATATATATATAGAATATATACATATTTACATATTCAGTCTTGTTAATTATTAGGCATTTGCATGCATTAGGCCTACTGCAAAAAAGACAGACAGTCCTTACATAATGATGTTGATAAACGAAAACACAACTCGCACTAATCCTATTGAGCTCTTGAGATTAACAACTAAAGAACACGTACTTGAATAAAAGTGCATCTGCCACTAGGGAATTAGGGCTGGGGGAAAAGGGCAAACTATCGGAACAAAGTTTATATGGTGAGGACGTATGCCACTGTGCAGGGGAACAATGGTATTAACAAGCCCCTTCTGGCCCATATTCAGATTCCAGCCATGTGGCACATGAAAGGAGAGAGTCCTCTTCCCTCCCCGCAGCCACCCATGCAGCAGTGCATTGTTAGCACACAGCAAGGGACGGGCTGACTTGTGGTCTGCACAGTGGTGCTAAAGCCAAGGCTTTCTGTGAATTTGTGTTCCTGGACCTGATGATTTTAGGTCCCAAGGAGGTGGTTCGTGACCCTCTGAGCACACCAGATGGGCACACTTCATTTAGATTGGATCTAGGGTGGAAGTAGTTGCAACTGTAGAACAGCTCAGTCATAATCTGACATGTAGCTTTCCCCTCTCTCAGCTCAGAGCAAAACAAACAGTGCTCTGGGCAATTGTAGATGGTCTAGTGTTGCTGGTGTTTAGATATTTTATATATACAAATAAATAAATAATAATAATAATTATTATTATTAATTTATATTAATTTATGTACTAATATTTATTTACTCTGTTCAAATCTAAATCACAATTAACTAAAAAAAAATAAATAAATTTTGTATTGATAATGGATGTATGGATTTGCAAGTCTCAGTATGAAAGAAAGCGCCTCAGTTTTCCTTTGCAAGCCACTGCTGATTCAATCGTCACTAGCTGTAATCTATCACACGTCGCTCCTGTGCATTCTGTATTTCTTACCAGGTCTAATTAAATCCTCCAACTTTATTTGCAATGACCCGCGGGTCAGTCATCTTTTCATTAGACGCTGCAGACTTTCAGAAAAAGCACTTATGGGATCCCCACAAAAAAGACTTCAAGGAACCTGTCACAACACCTTGAGCTAGCCGTGCGGTTTAATGGTGAGGCAAAAGTGAATGTGACGGTTCTGTCTGAGGAGAATATTCCTCTGAGAGCCACCAGTGACCAAATACTCTATTGTTGTGGTGTTAGCTGAACATTGATAAACGACTGCCGTTGACTGAGATGAGTGAATTGGGCCAAACCTCATCTGATGAACCAGAAAATGAAATGATTACTATTGGGTCTTATTGACTGGACTGGGTGGTACACTTGCTGTTGCATCCCTCCCAAAGGTTAATTGGACTTGAACCCAGAAAATCAAGAGGTTAAGCAGGGTCAGAATGACAGCAGGCTCATTCATCACACTCCTCAAATTGCTGCTAATCAGATATGTCAAGGGCTTCTTGATGATCATGCTCCACTATGCATAAATGTTGTACATATTCAGGCTGTTTTATGCCTTCTGCGATTGATTTTGAAACAAGAATATAATTTCTGCTCGCAACAAAGCAGTGACAGCATTTATACAAGGATGGGTCAAAGAAGAATAGCACTCCAATAGAGCAGCAGATCAGGATGATAAATTCTACACGATCATTGTTATATTAATCACACCACACTGCATTCACTGCTTAACCTTGTAGCTCCATATGCAGCCACTTTTTTGTCTAATATTGTTATCTCAGAATGTCTGAGAAGACCGTAAAATATGGATCGAACGGCTTTGAAAGTGTACTGAAGAACAGACTGCTTAACGTTTCAAGGAGGTGGACTGAAAAGATACTGACTGAACTCTACATGGTCATTAAGAATCATAAATGAACATTCACTGTCAGTATAGCACCACCGAATTCAGGCAAAAATGGTTATTTGTGTCATATACATATATATTCATATTTATATTCATGTCATGACAATACAGTGTTCCATCTGTGCTTCCATAGTAGATTGTTATTTTTGTTGGATAATAAACACGATCAGTTTTTGGGGATTAAATAAAACTTGCCATGTTGCATCGTAATTTTATTTGGAATTGCAATATCACAGTATGCAGTTTAAATTAGAGGTGTCCCAACATAGTGGTATTGGCGATAGTCATGATATTTAAATACTAAAATATCGTTATCATGCTAAATATGGGCGTCACAATATACCGGTATTGGCGATATTTAAAAATGAATAGTACACATACAATAATATGACACGTAGTCTTGCATAGCCAGATCTTTAGACTGATGGCAGAAAGTCTGGGAACCTTGGCTGCTTTGAATGGCCAATGCCTGCCCAAGAGGCCATACGACTGACAGGAAAAGTAACCAATCACGTTTCGTTTTGTGCCACATCATGTTTAGGGGCATGGAAATGAACCTATTTTAAAGATTTTGTGCCGCGAACTTTAAATATTTCACACGCTTTTGATAATCCAGCGTTTATTTGATCCTGATAAGCGCTCATCGTCACATTTGTAAACATGATGGCTTTCTTCCATGAGGGGGTTTGGCATAATGGCATCTTTGTTTCCAAGCTGAATGGTAAAGAATGCGACACACGTCTCCCAGAAATCCTGTATAATTCAACCAATCCGATGATGACTTTTAAACTCCTGAAGTGTTTCCACTTTTGTGTGCTGTATGCATCAGACATTTAGCCAGCGGTCCATGGGCCTGGCATCTGAGGCTATCTGAGACTATATGGCGCATAATAATCCAGCACCAGTGCCATTATGGCGCGCTAAACTCTCACGTGTGATTTGTATTATTCATACTCAACACCGGAGGGTGCCCTCGCACAGAATGTCCACAAGCAGACTCATAGGAGTGATTAAACAAATGACTTTCCAGGAAATCCCTTATTTGGACGAAGGCATCTGCTGTCGCTGTAGCTGAATAAAATGCAGAACGAAATCTTTTGTATGATGAAACATGATGAGAATCAGCACACGATTATTACATTATCTGCTTGTTAAGTGGTGACGTAATGCGTCTAATGAACGCATCAGCGAATGCTGTTCCCGGGTCCAAGCCTCAACTCATTTCACTAAAGAATACTCAGCTATCTGGGATTTCGGTATGCAGTTAAAGGGTAGAATTAATATTTTTAGTAGTATTATATCACAATGTGATTGTATAATTAGAACTAGTGTTGGGCGATATGCTCAATTTTCATATCGTCCTATCGTCAGCCTGAGAGATCGCCGATACACGATACTATCGTGCTAATTTATTTAATTACCTATGTACTAAATTCCTTATTCGTTTTGTAAAGGTAGATTTGCTATTGGGCATGTGACTACATTGTGCGTGTACAGAGCGCTGACTGTAGTTCTGCCGGAGAGGTTCAAGTTTACTTTCGGTTTCATTGCTATCTTCAGTGAGTGGTAAATGTGCGTGCATGAATGAAAATGAATGTATCTTTCTTTACCCGTCATATTGCGATAATGTTACCGCTGTATGTCTGATCGTTGTCATCAGTTGATGTTGTAGTTCAGTTCATATAGAATGTGGAGAAGTGATGCCCATGTAATTCACGTGCATATGTTTAGCGCCATTTGATCGCATCGTAATTCTAATTAACGCATATAGATGTTACTGAGGTGAATGTTTGTTTACTATATACAGACCGATTCTGATATATCGTAATTAATTCAGACTGAACCACGTTTTACTATCTCTGTTGTCCTAATGAGTGTGCAATGCTAATATAATATAACACTCCCGTTAGAATCAGTTAATCTATCTACACCGTACTGTATGATGAAAATCTCTTACCCATTTTCACTGCACACGTCTGCGGCGCGTTAAGGCGACCTGGCCTGTCTATGCTTGTGTTTATACCGCCGCACATTTCTGAAGCATCCTAGAACCGACTCTCTGCGCTGCATCGCTAAAGTTAGGTGCCTTGTTGACGGATAATAATGATAATCGTCTTCCTATCGTCAAAGGCATCAGCAACAGGCGATATCTCTGACTATCGTCGATACACGATACTATCGTCTATCGGCACAACCCTAATTAGAACCGATTGTTGTTTTCTCGAGTCATTTGATCGTTTGAGTGTTTGAACCTTGAAGTCACAGAAGAGTAGATGTGTGATGTCAGACTTAACAATCCTATATATTTTATCTGTGTTCTTCAGGCCATCTTAGATATTTTCATATGGATAATGTATTGCAACGCTAATCGACATAGACTTTTTCGCTGTATGGAATACTATAAAATAAGATACAGTTCACAGAAAGAAGTTACTGAAACAACTTGACTGACGCTATAACGCAAGTTTGGGGTAAAAAATATGTTGTCATTCTCATAAATTGTCTTACTTTGAGACTGTGCTAAATATAATATAGTGTAATAAAGTGTCAGAGTTTCCACAAAAATATTAAGCAGATATATTAACCAGCTATCTTACGACCAATTCGTACGTATTTTACAAGGTGGCTAATTTGTACAAATTCATACAACCTTACTTGTATGATTTTGTATGTTTTCTGTGAGGGGTAGTTTTAGGATGGGGGTTGGAAGTGGTCATTTGCACAAATTCCTATTGCCATGAGATCGGGTTGTTTAAACTGTTTTTTTTTTTTTTGTTTTGTTTTTGAAGGATCATGTAGCGCAGAAGTATATAGAAAAAAAATATAGAAAAAAAAGACATTTGATTTAAATTGTTTCACAATATACTATTTTTAACTCTATGTTTGATCAAATAAATGCAAGAATATTACAAACATTAGGACTAAACTATTTAACTGCAGTATAGATCTAAGCTTTTGTGACGCATATTTTGAATATTCATCACATAAGCCACCAAAAAACAAAATGTCTTTTTGTGGTTTTAGTACAGTTTGATAGACTCTCTTATGTCTTATATGATAACAAAATGACTTTGTCAGTAAAAAGACAGAAGGTAAAAATGTAAAAATACCCAACTCTCATGGCAAAAAAACAAAGTGCCATTTCGTGGCCCGTAAATGTTCTCGATTCATTGGCAGGATGTGTTTTTTTGCATGCTGGTGTGGTGAAAAAAGAAAAAGTCTCGCCCTTTGAAAGGTATGTATCATGATCTGCCCTTATGACACTGAGATTCTGTTTCAACACGAATCTGTAACATCTGGTGGTACCCTGGAAAACCGATCCCTCTAATCCGGCTGCTACTTATTACTTCCCATTAAAACTTAGAGGACGTTCACATGCATTGATTCACAATTGCAAAAACAAGTCAAATTCTTGTCAGCAAAATTATTGTGAAAATGTGGAATTTGCAAGCTACTTGTGCACTGACAGTCCAAGACTACCTGGAAGTGTAATTTTAAGGCAGACCGCACGCGGTGCATGTTGCTGGTGATCCCTGCTGAGTGTGACATTCTGATTTCACGCCTCCCCCCATAAACCCACCCTGTTCACTGGAAGCCCACATGAACAATGGCAGACAAAGCTCCCCTAATTAGCATGTCACATCCAGAGCACAAACCACCCCCCATTCCAAGCGCTATGGCACCGTGCCGCACGAAACAGGCTGACAGACTATCATATAATAACAGCGTTCATTGGTACGACTGAAAACACAAAGCTGCCTTTTTACATACTGCATATGGATGATTGTACTGCTCTGCCACATTTCGTTTTGACAGGTTTCTCTACAAAAAAAACACACTCAAATGTCTTTAGATTTGAATGTGGAACTTTTTCTTGTCCGTCCTGCCCTTTCTGTCTCACAGAGGGGACGGCAGGGTCAGTCGAGACCTTCCTTCCCCGTCAGCCTTTTCTCCTCGCTGCCATCTGCAATCAGATTGTTAGCATGTCAACTCAATCTGCCGGCCTCCCCTGAGTGCCGCTCTCTCAAGCGTGAGCAGCCTTCTCCACTAGCAGCGGATGTCCCTTAACAACACCTAGTCACTCAGCCGGGATCGTCTAAATAGGGGGTGGACGTTGGGCCTCACACCCCAGCATGTCAGCCGAACTCCTCGGTGAGACGCAGTGACCCGGGAGCTGCCACTATCAGAGGGACAGGTTGAAGGGCAAAGAGGGGATCTTGCTGTTGCTGACCTGAGCCTCAAATCAGCTGAGAGGAAGGAAAAAGGAAGGAAAGCAAATGGACTAAAAATAAACAAGTGCAAAAAGGGCAAAGGAGGGCCACCAAGAGCCTTGATCAATGCAGTTATAGATGCTCACCACTAGATGACACCATGATTGCATGGAATTTATTGATTTATTAACGCGATCAACCATTAAGCAGGGATCGCTAATTATTACATTGAAAACACAACGGATTGCATTGAGATACATGCACATGAATCTGCGAGCTGGCCAAAAATCCTATATGAACGAAGTCGACCCACAAATGATTTACACTACTGCAAAGGCTTCCAAATCAGATCCCTAAGAATAATGGTAGGATTTATTTTAAAAAATGAATTTTCAGTTCACATCTTCATTCACTCAGCAGGTAAGAGATTACAGAGAATATGCACTCACTTTATTGTTGGGTGCACTTAAGTGGAGTGTTCCAAAGCATATAATTACCTTGTAGGCTTCTGGCCCTGAAGTATATGTGGAGAGAGGGGCTGCGTATTCATGAGACACGGGGACCACTACGGCAGCAGATTTAGTCAGCCCGCTCCTGCCATCTTTTCACCCTCTTTTGTGTTTTACCCCTGTTGCCATGGGAATTAATTGAATAGAATTTCAGACATCATTGTCCAGGTGGGAATTTCATAGCACCGGCCGACATTTTTCACCGCTTCAAATGAAAGCAAGACCTTTCCAAGCTGGGTAGGACATACCACGCTGGGTGATTTCGTGTCAAAATATATCTTGATTGTTGTAATTCATGGAAAAATCGCCGGTATGGGTAGATTAGTGAATTTTTAAAAGTTTTTGGATGATTTAATCTCGCTTACAAAACCGGATTAAATATTAAATCATCAAACAGCTAAATGCTGCTTTGTATTTTAAAGCCAATCCATGTAATAAAAGCTGTTATGAAGATTCCCAAATTATTAAATGAACAAACAATGAGAAAAAATAAATATATATGTAATTAGGATATTAGATTTAGTAATGAACACATAGTAGAGCATCTCTCTATCCATCTATCTATCTATCTATCTATGCACTCTGTATTCATGTGTTCATTACTAATTACAATATGCTAGTTATACATATATATACTTGTTTTATAAAATGCAATATGTCACCATGGACCACAAAACCAGTCATAAGGGTAATTTTTTTTTAAATTGAGGTTTATATCATATGAAAGCTGAATTAAAAAGCTTTCCATTGATGCGTAATTAGGACAATAGGACAATATTTGGCTTAAAAAATCAAAATATTGAGAAAATCGTCTTTAAAGTTGTCCAAACAAAGTTCTTAGCAATGCACATTACTATTCAAAATTTAACTTTTGATATATTTATGGTAGGAAATTTACAAAATATCTTCATGGAACATGATCATTACTTAATATCCTAATGATATTTGGCATAAAAGAAAAATTGATAATTTTGACCCATACAATGTTTTGTTGGCTATTGCTACAAATATACCCATGCTACTTATGACTGGTTTTGTTGTCCAGCGTCACATATGTAAAACTACAGTATACACACAAACATACATACATACACATATACATATGTTAACATACACTCTTAAAATCAAACGTTCCATAAGAGTGTTTTTGCAGTGATGGCATAGAAGAACTATTTTTGGTCACCTTTCAGTGAAAAGTTCTTAAAAGAACCATTTTGAGAAACATTTTAAAAATCTAAAGAACCTTTTACCACTACGATTTCTGCATTTAAAAGGTTCCATGGATGTTCAGGGTTCTTCGTGGAACCATTGATGCCAATAAAGAACCTTTATTTTTAAGAGTGTGTATAGAACAATGAAACAATCGAACAAACACCATTGTTGCAGTGCAGTTATTTTCGTTCAATTCTGTTACACTGAACTCATCTAAGTGTCTTTAATATCTCAGGTTAGGGAAGCACCATTTACATTATGAGGCGCACAGAACTATCACTGTTCTGACTGACATGAATAATAGATCTCCCCCACCCCCGCTGAGAAAAGCAAAAAAAAGGCAGTTTGAATGAAAAGTAAGTTCTTCTCATGAAATTGCACAATAAACATTCACACGTTCACCCGCGGGGGTGAACTGTAGTTAAAAAGATAGATTTTAAAGAACAACACTGAGTGATCTTTAGTCATGTAATACGTCTGGCTTCACCTATATGACGAGGGGGGTTAATTTCCATCGCCCTGAGACAGAGAGTCAGTAAAATGTTAAATCTGGCAAATGCACGAGTTGTAGAAATTAAACTCCTTTTATGCAGAAAGCCAGCACATGCAGGGTGCTTCAACACTTAAGCTCTTCCAATCCTGTTTCATTCTCTGGATGCTGCATACAAAGCAATCCATTAGTGTCAGCTTTGCCTGTGATTTTAAGTGGACACCTGTCCATTAAGATTGGCATTTTAGCACAGCTCATCCCTTGCGTTATTTGCTCACAGTGAATCTCAAATATAACGGAATTTATATATCTAGGTTTAAAGAAATGGAATTATTTGTTTTATTACTATGGAACGACACAAATACACATATATGATGAATAAATTCATTGTTCAATATGTATATTTGCTCTTGTTGGCATTCTATTAAAAAAAGGTACTCTGTTGCTATATCAAAGATATTGGTATTAAAATGACTTAAAAAGCACTGCTTATTAGTTTGACTGTATGGTGGATTGCTGTAGGAAAATAGAAGAAGGCAGGATTGCTGTGCAATTGTAGTGTCCTATGTATCTGCTTAACACACATGAAAATTTTGTTCAAGACATTCTAATATAATGGATTTTAAAATGCTCAAAATACAGTCATAAGAAGTCATAAAACATACATAGAAGACTGTATATTTGCTTACAGGCTTCATCAACCATGCTAAATTTTAAACACTGAAATATCAAGTTACTGTTCACTTAAAACCAAAATTGGTATAGAAACAATTTTCACTCAGAAATTGTTTGTAAATGTCACAAACAATTACAAAGAAATGTCAAAGTAACACATTCAATTAAATTTTGAAGTAGAGAAACTGTAAAAGTGTAATTTGCACATTCTAATTTTATCTTCAGGAAAGTTCTATTTTAGATGCATCCAGTGCTGTTTTGAGTAGTTTTGTTAGACTTTTATAATATTTTGCACTACTGTATGAGTATAGTTAGAAAAGGTTTGAATTAAATTAACCAAGCTGATATAGCTGATATGTCTTAGCTGGCAGACTCTGGTGTTCAGTTGAGCTTAAGTGTGACCTGTGTTTAGACATATGCATGTAAAACAGGGTCCCTCCCTCTTTGAGTACTAAGTAATGATACTGAATGGGATCCAGGGGTTCAGTAACTTCTCCATATTAATCAGGGGCAACAAATGAGGTTCTGTGCAGCACCTTGCATCCACCTCCTCATTTCCATGCCATAGGTTTTTGGTTACAAGGGTTAAAAAAGAAAGAAAAGCGAAAAAAGAGCCAAGACAGAAGTGTAAGCGATAAGATCAAAAGAGGGGGAGTCTACTGATCCCTCATTACCAGGCTAGGCGCTGCTTTCTCTTCAGGCACATTATAGCAATGAGATTTAGGCCTGAGTGTCCTCCCTGACAAAAACCCACAAAGGGAATAAACCCCACAAGCAGACCCAGTCAGCTCATCTCCACTCAAATTAATTAGACTCTTCTGTAGTGAAGCCCTACATTCAGGAGAGCAGGAGCCTGATGTCTGTCTGATGGCTGTACCTGACACAAGCACTGTGACGGCTGGACAGAGCCTCCGTACACACACTGAGAAGATTACATTAGGAATACTGTGTGTGTAGATGCTTACATGACATTGGACACTTTGAAATTCTTTTCATTTTATTTGTTGTTTATATCTAAATCGTGATCTTGTTTGTGAGCCTTATTTAGCCTTGTTTTTCATTCAGCATATGGGTCTCAAGTGTTGTTTTGTACATGTTATTATTACCAATCTAACAGGGTCTCAACTGCCGGTATTTTATTTTGTCGTAATATGTACAAATACAAATACAAAACTGAATGTATAAATGTATAAACTTCATCCACATAAATACAGTATACTCGCATTGGGTGGTATATCAGCGCAAATTGTCGCAAAATGTAAAAAAAAAAATATATATATATATATATGGCAATAGCCAACAATACATTCTATGGGTCAAAATTATCATTAGGGTTTTAAGTTCCATTAAGATATTTTGTAAATTTCCTACTGTAAATATAGCAAAACTTAATTTTTGATTAGTAATATGCATTCTTCAGGAACTTCATTTGGAGAACTTTTAAAGGCGATTTTCTCAGTATTTTTATTTTTTTGCACCCTCAGATTCCAGATTTTCAAAATGGTTGTATCTCAGCCAAATATTGTCCAATATTGTCCAAAAATTGACCTTTATGACTGGTTTTGTGGTCCAGGGTCACATACTATCAGTCACCTCTAATCTGTTAAATGCGACTATAAGTCATAAAGATATTAAGACATTATAAACATTAACATTATGATTTTCTGTAAAGCTACTTTGAAACAATGTGTATTATGAAAATCACTATAAAAATAAAATTGACTTTTTTTTTTCACAAATCAACATTGATGCAATTACATTATCTGCAGGGTGTATAGAGTTCAAATAAATGTTTAGATGCTAATAATCACAACACAATTACCCATAATCATTCACACATGCAACCTAAAAGAGATTGTGAAAATGTGGAAATGAAAGCTGAAATTTGGATTAGTTTGACTTTAGCAACATAAAAAGTTCTGAAAATGAACAACTCAATTCAATAATTCATTGTCAGTGTGAAGAAATAATCTTTGCAACAAAAGTGTAATTTGGCCAACTGCAAGGAGACTTTTCAGGAAAATACATAAATTACACAAACAAACTAAAAACAAGGCCGCTGATTCATTTTTTTTCTTTTTTTTTTTTGAGTAAATGCTGTAATCTGTATGTGAGGAAACAGACCCACCTGAACAAATCAGCCCAACTATGTAGGCAGTAATTTGTTCAGTAAAACACACACAGCATGCACAGCAACAAATGGGATTTCAGTTAGACTAATTATGGATTCATTCATTAGACTAATTAAGTCCTCTTCACTGGATCAACTGATAGTGTTGGATTAGATGTAGCTCCTCAATATGTATTCACAGATGAGAGTTAGAATTAAAAATTGGGTTAGAAATTGGTAAGAAATTAGGGAGCGTTGGATCCACATACTGTATTATGAGCTCTGAGGACACTGAGGACCACCAGTCTGCTCAAACCTGCACATGTAGGATTAAAGATCATGAATATAGATGGACTATAACCAGCAAACTATGTTTGCTTTTAACGATAATTAGTCCTTGGTTCTTCAATAACTTTCAGAGGCATAGTTCACCCCAGAATACTTTAAAAAATGTGGTCATCATTTCATCACCCTCAAGTTCCTCCAAACCTGTACGAGTTTTTTTTTTCTTTTTCTGTTGAACATGAAATAAGCCATTTTGAAGAACGTGGGGAACCAAACAGTTATTGGTCTCCACTGACTTGAAAAATTTTGCATTCAGCAGAAGAAAAGAAATTCATACAGATCTGGAACATCTTGAGGGGGAATAAATGCTGACAAAATTTTCAGTCATTTCAAGATTCCTATTGATTTATTTCACAGTTTTAGGTATTCAATTACGAATGTGATAATCCACTTCTTATTAGGTCTTATTTCTCCACACAGATGACTAATGGAGCAGGATTACTAAGCAAGTGGAATTTTCACTTGGGAATGGCCAATACAATCAAGTGCTGTGAAAACAAGAAGAAGAGAATTCAATCGAGTTTGTTGTCACAGCATTCCTCTCGAGTTCATTTTGATAAGTGAATGTTTTCGGAGCGGTGCCTTGACTTTCAATGCAAGGATTTTCAAGAAGAAAACACTGCCTCATTTGTTGAAGGGGGGCGAGGGGGCGCTGGCTTGAATTTCACGGTTAGAAAACAGTTACTCTCAGAGCTATTTAGATCTGCGATTACTGCCTACAAAGTAGTTGTAATGAAAATGCAACAAATCACCATGGACTATCCCCCTCCTTTTGTCTGCATTTTTATCGTGAAAGACCTCCTCTGACATTCAGCATCCAAGCGCAGAAGAAAGGCAGTTTGTAATGTGTGCAGAATTGCCTTTTCTCTTTCCTTGTAGTAGTACTTAAGTGTCATGTTAAGCCCAAGGCGAGGGAGACTCTCAATGACCTGCGCTGGCTGGATTGTTGTGTTTACTGTATTCTCCTCAATAAGCGCTGCCGAATCCCATCTCTTATCAGTGCATAAAGTCTAACAGATTGCTGACTCAAATTTCCCCTGCCAGCCATGCTGGTTTTTGTCTATTGTTTAGCCTGACAATAGATTCCACATACCCTACAGCTTGAGTTTCTGTCTTCTTTATTTGTGGGGTATCACCCTCTATGCAAGTAACAGCTATTTGCACAACGCAGGCTCAGCCCAGAAGAAGCTCTTTATAGGGGAGAGGGTGCAGAGATGCCAAAATTCGCTCATGCTTTTAGCCGTTTACCATGAGAGTTGTCATAATAGTGTTGTCCGGGTAATCTTTTTTGGGTTAAGAGATGAAGGAGACACAAGTAGATGTGTCTACAGGGAAGCACAGCCCCAGTCTTGACAAAAAAAAAAAAGGGGGAAAATGTGTGCCCTGTCTTTTGTGCAAAGCAAAAGCACTGACGGCTCTTTAGAGCAACAACTACAATTTTGGTACATTTGGTGCGTTTCTCTTTTGCACATTAAAGGATACGTGCATAACAAGCCTTAAAAATATTTTAAAAGAAAGAACAAACAAACAAAAAAGAATAACGTAATCGAGCTTTGTTCCATTTTTAGCAAACAGTTTCTGTGACAAGATTCTATCGAAACCGTAATCAAGCAAGAGCTTCGCAGTGGAGGCCTCACAGAAGCGGGGCAAGTGCGAGCGAACACAAGTCACGTTGTCTCACGGAGTCATCCGTAATGCTGCCAGCGAGCAGTGTGAGGCGCTGCGATGTTGCAATGCTGTTAAAATGCGCTCGGGTGATATTTGAGAGAGCGCCCGAGACCTTAAGGACAGTCGTCACTCGTCAGATAGCCGAACTCTAAATGGATTTTACAGTCCGGCTATGCATACAAATGTGCTGACGTTACAGAATGACAGGAAGCACATCTTTATTCGCCACAGTTCCATTATGTATCTTCCTGTTATAAAGGGAATAATAAAAGAATTCTCGTTTTAAAGCTGTCTTGAAATGGTAGCAGATTGTTTAGTATGTTAAGGTAATTCTGAAGAACCGGAACTTGAGCTTCATTATTGTTAAGAGTAGACGCAATTCGCTGGGTAAAGTTATTCCATTTGTATTCATGAAGAGCAAAGCTTGAATCCTTAACCTAAACAAAAGCAGTTGTAAAATGTTGCAATTTTCACCTGAAAGCACCAGCATGTTCAGCCCGGAGAACAAATCGCAAATCAGATTGGGGGGTTAAAGCTTTGTGTTAAATGCAGTGTAATGCATCCTTTTATTTGGATAGCTGAATATATTTCTAGTGCTGTATGAATGGTTTCTCCTAGAAGATTTATTTTCAAGAGATCACCAGAGATTCTGACAGAATTATTATGTTTCATCCGACTCTCAGGGTGAGATGCTCATCCTTACCAGAATAAGGAAATGGGGTCTTGGGAAACTGTCACAGAATCATATTCTTTCTAAAAGGTGCCAACAAGAAGTTCAAGATGACCTTCTGATCTCTCGTCTGAGGTCAAAGAGTCAAAGTGAGCTATTCTAAGAGTTAAAAGACCCCAGAAAAAGACACAGCTCCTGAGAGAGAAAAGGATGATTTGCTGGCGCAAGTCTTAAAACCACAAGACAGCAAAGAAAAAGAAACACTAGTAGAATCTTTTTGAAAGATCCAGATAGGAATGCACCAATATTAAATATCTGTCTGATACAGATTATTATTTCGCTAATAAGTGATAAATGTCCAATAGTAAAATTTCATCACACTTTATTTTAAGGTACAATTCTCGCTATTAATAAACCAGTAACTACGACTTTTGCCCCAATAAACTCTTAATTTACTGATTAATAACAGCTAAGGTAGTAAGGTAGTTGTTAAGTTTAGGTATTAGGTAGGATTAGGGATGTAGAATATGTGCTTTATAAGTATTAATAAACAGACAATATGTTAATAATAAGCATGCTAAAAAGCTACTAGTTAATAGTGAGAATTGTTTCCTATTCTAAAGTGTTACCAGCATTTCTAAATAAAAAAGTAAAAGTAAAACCATAAAAACTAGCAAGTCTTAAATAGCATGGGTATATTTGTAGCAATAGCCAAAAATACATTGTATGGGTCAAAATTATTATTTTTTTATGCCAAAAATCATAAGGATATTAAGTAAAGATCTTGTTCCATGAAGATATTTTGTAAATTTCCTACTGTAAATATATAAAAACTTAATTTTTGATTAGTAGTTTGCATTGCTAAGAACTTCATTTGAACAACTTTAAAGTCAATTTTCTCAATATTTTGATTTTTTGCACCCTAAGATTCCAGATTTTCAAATAGTTGTATCTCGGCCAAATATACATACATCAATAGAAAGCTTATTTATTAAGCTTTCAGACAATGTATAAATCTCAATTAAAAAAAAAATACCCTTATGACTGATTTTTGTGGTCCAGGGTCACTTATATACACACACATATATACATATACATATACATACATGCATACATACATACATGAACTATATATTACCTATATATAACATGAACTAAGAATGAACAATACTTCTACAACATAGCATTTATCAATCTTAATTAATGTTAATTTTAACATTTACTAATGTATTATTAAACATTAGTTAATGCACTGTGAATTAACAATCTGTTTAATTACTGGTTTATTAACTAACCTAATTTTGTGTGTGTGTGTGTGTGTGTGTGTGTACTTGTTCTTGCTACATTGTGTGTCCCCACAAGGATAGTAAAATCTGAAATGTTTGACATTGTGTAAAAAACATGACAATGTAACAATGTAACAATGTGACAATGTAAAAAAATAAAAAGATTAAAAATAGTAAACTATTTTTATCTGAAAATGTGACAATGCAAACAGGATTTCTGTAAGGGGTAGGTTTAGGGTTAGAGTTGGGTGATGGGATAGACAGTATAGTTTGGTCAGTATAAAAACTATAGAAGTCTATGGAAAGTCCCCACAATTCACAAAAACGAACGTGTGTGTTTGTGTGTAAGTGTGTGTGTGTGTATATATATATATATATATATATATATATATATATATATATATATATATATATATATATTTGAACTGTAGTTAGAGAATAAAATTAAAATGAAAAAGATTCAACAGAGTCAAGTTTGTAATGCAATTCACACATCAGTGTTTCTTACAAGTGCAAAGTGCACAAGCATTCACAATGTCTATATATTGTACACACTTAAAGAAATAATCTTTTAAAAGCCTTGATAATTAAAAATAATATTACTGAGTTGTGGCACAGCCATCTGGTGCTGTCATGTCTTCAATGAAACTGCTAATTTCTCCTGCACTGGTCAACTGTGGTTTAGAAAATGCAGAGCAAAACACAAATGAATTCTCAGACTATGATGAATTCTCCAGTGCGGAATCAGGAAGGAACAAAGAAGCTGATAATTGGCACTACAGGAGTGCTGGTCATATGTGAGCAACTTGGCGTGGGAATTTTGAGAAGCAGGCAGTATGAGATCTGCTCATACAATATAGTACCATATCTGAGAAGTGTTGTTCTAACTGCAGTGCAACCTATGCAGAATTCAACATGCCGAATATCAGACACAATTTAAACAGTTACCTTCTTATCACAGTCAGAACATTACCTGATAAAGGTAATTACCTGGAAGTATCAGTCATCTAGATCATTACAAACTGAGGAAGTCAAGTCCCGCCATTGAAAATATGGAGCCGAGTCTTTCCATGGTGGAAGGGGAAAACGTAGTAGTCATGCATTCAAAGCTGCTCATGCCATCCACGTGAAAAGCAAAATATCTCTGTAAAATAACAAGCAATTCAAGTTGGCTGACGGTAAACAGAATCCCACATAATGCCTCATGTTTTTATTGGTTTAATGTACAATTTCTGGATTGAAAGGATCCACAGTTTAGGTGAATTTAACTCTGTCCATGTCAAAGTTAGTGCAAGCTAATGTGTAACACAGACAGAAGTGGGAAAAACAGATTGAGCTTCGTGTGGATGAGCAAACTCAGTCCCTAGAGTTAATTGTATGGCCCAGGTAGCTCTTGTTCACAAGTCTTTAAGCTCAGCTGCACACTAACAATTGAGCACAGGCTAGCTGCAATCAAAACAAAGACATCCATCATGTTGTTCAAACCTTCTGCGCGATTCATCCCAACATCTCACTGAGATAATGAGGACCCTGTATCTTCCTTTCGAGCTTAATAAATCACACACTAGTTATTACAATGGTGCTTCTGAACACCTTAAGATACAAAGATTGAAATAAGTGCAATCTTGTGAAATAAGTGAAATAAGGATAACTGAGATAATATATAATCTTAATTAGGATAATTACATTAATACATATTTCTTTCATGGCTGTTCCTGTGTTTTTGGTCATTATTCTTCTTTGAAGTTGGTGTAGTAAAATCGTATCTCTATCTGGGATATTTGGCTCTTCATTTCTATCTCTTGTGCATTTTAAATGTCTGTTTGCATGCTTGGCCTCCAAACGTGAGATATCATTTGCTTCGAATGAGAGCAAATCAATGAAAAGTCAAATACTAAGAGAAAGGAAAAGCTGCTTTTGAGATTGGAGATGCTTGTCTAACTCCATTGGCTCCAGTTTAAAAAAAATGCTTAGGCATCAAAAATCTTGAAAATCCAAGGCTAATAGTGGTTGTTACTCTACAACATTTTCTTGGTTGTAGATGCAAAAATATATATTTTTTAAAATAATCCAATAAAGTTATCACACAGCATCCCAATGGTTTCTGTGATCTGTAGTAGTGTTTCGGTAAGCTGCTGTTTTCCTTGACATAATCTGAAATCCATATTTTTTCTTTGTCCACATACATACCACTAATGCAGAGTGTTAACATTTTGTACAAATATTTTGATACAATATTTTTATACTGTACTATCAACGTGTGCCAGACTTCGATACCTGTCAGTGAGCTTTCATTGGGTAATTTGTTTCCTGTGTTTTGTCTTAATCTGAAAAATAATACAGAGGGAAATGAGCAGTGATGTTATGAGCGAAGACTGGACGTCTATGCCTACATGTCATTGTGAAAGACAATGTGAATTTTGCCTTTAATCACCTTAGTGTTAAAACAACTAATTAGCCTCTGCGGCTCACTAACGATGTGTTGACAAACACATAGGATAAGGCATTCGAGTAAATAGAAGGCGGGAGTTAACCGTTTCTCCTCCCTTATCTCGTATCAAAGGACAAAGGGTAATTAGAAACTGTTGTGTGTGTTAAACAATATCTTGTAAAAAGGAAAACATGCCCTGACAGAGGGATTTGTCTCAGCAAATATTCCTGTTTAGGAGTGTGTGATTCACTCTTGGGGTTCTTGACATTCTTCAGATAACTGATGAACTAGTTCAGGTTTTCCTTAGTCTATTGACCTGCATTATAAAATCGGTAAAATGCAAATTAAACAATCAGATTCTTCTAAAACAAATACAACAGTCAAATTGTAGCATGAAAAAAAGTGAAATGAAAACTTTATTTGCTTGTGTGTTTGCTGGGCGGGTAGATTATTAAATAAAACAATAAATTGTAACAATGAAATAAAATAGAAAATTGTAAAAAATTGTACTCAGTTCAACCACGCATTCATTAAAATGGTTTCATAGGGGCCTTGTCATTTTAGCCAAACGCATTCACAAGGAACTATATATGCAGAATACACACCTGGAGTTAAGTCGTGTTGTCAAGACGAGGTTATTCTTTAAGGAAACAGCAAATTGACATAGGAAGTTCTTAAAAGCGAACAATCATGTCACTGATATACCCTTGATAAAACGGGAAGCTGAACCATTTTCAGGAAAATCAGCATGAAAATGCAGGCTTCCTGTAGCATCAATATAGGTCAAAGGTCACCTTTGTGCATTGTCTGCGATCTTCATCCACCAAGCTGCATTGCAAAAATGACTTGTAGTGAATGGCAAAGATATGGCAAAATGGGAAATGACTGTAATTTGCTCAGGAGCCCCACAGGCTGAGAAATAAAGTGAAAGAGGCACGGAAAGCTGCTTGCACTAGAAGAATTATACGTCCTGGTGATTATAGTTCAATTATGATGATTTTTTGAGAGTGTTTGCACAGTGGAGGGACCAGCAGAGAGAAATACATAAGAACTCGAAGGTTGGCCTATATACCTCTCCTCTAGCCTACCTTTGGCTCACAGTGATGTGCACTAACTCTTGGTGCTTATCTATCAGGGGCTAAATAACTGTTTCCTTTCCCGCCTTGGTCACACCAACCAGAACTCGCCCTCAAAGCTATGGGAAGTGCTTTATCCCACTGAAGGCACCATTAAGACTTAAGTGGAGCCCCCCACATTTTATTGGCTTTTTAGCCTTTTACACAGAAGCCTCCATTAACACTGATGGCACTCCAGAGTCCGTCTCCAAACTCCCTGATAAGAGTATGGTACAGCGTCATCAACCTATTGAATCTAAAATGAATCCTGAGCAATATCAAGTATAGTACACACACTATAGGAAATGTGCAGAGGAAGGAAACACATAGTGGAAGCTCTAGGCTGGAGTTAAAGGGATAGTTTATGCAAAAATGAAAATTCTGTCATAATTTAGTGTCGTTCCAAATCTGTTTAACTCTCTTTATTCGTGTAACACAGAAGAGGCTATTTTTGGTTGCCATTGCACTTTGAAGTCAATAGGAGCCAAAACTGTTTAGTTATCAACATTCTTGAATAAATGATGATAGAATTTTCATTTTTGGGTCCCTTCAAAAGAGTCCACTTCCAGAATAAAAATTTCCTGATAATTTACTTAACCCCATGTCATTCAAGATGTTCATGTCTTTCTTTCTTCAGTCGTAAAGAAATTATGTTTTATGAGGAAAACATTCCAGGATTTTTCTCCATATAGTGGACTTCAATGGGAGCCAGTGGGTTGAAGGTCAAAATTTCAGTTTCAATGCAGCTCTACGCGATCCCAGCAGAGGAATAAGGGTCTTATCTAGTGAAATGATCAGTAATTTTCTTAAAAAAAACAATAAATAATAAAAATGTACATACTTTTTAACCACAAATGCTCATCTTGCACTAGCACTTGCACTAACATATTGGAAAGGTCATACGTGTAAGTTAGCGCTTCGTCTGTGTACTTGGTTCAAAAGGTATGTCGTTTTCTCCTCCAATCATCCGACATCATAGTTTTACCTTTATTTTTTTTGTAAAGGGCGTTTGACTTTTGTGAAAGACAAGCATTTGAGGTTAAAAAGTAAATACATTTGTATTTTCCTCAGAAAATGACTGGTCGTTTCAGTAGATAAGACCCTTATTCCTCGGCTGGGATCGTGTAGAGCCCTTTGAAGCTGCGCTGAAACTGCAATTTGGATCTTAAACTCGTTGACCACCATTGAAGTCCACTATATGGAGAAAAATCCTGGAATGTTTACCTCAAAAACCTTAATTTCTTTTTAAATGAATAAAGAAAGACATGAACATTTTGGATGACATGGGGGTAGTAAGTTATCAGGAAATTTTCATCCTGGAAGTGAACTTCTCTTTTAAGGTTACTGCTATCCAGCTAAACATGGAAAAGAGATGTTTGAAATGTGTTTCTTGAATTAGACCGGAGTGCAAAAAAATGACACACTGAAACACCTGATTTGAGAAAGGCTCCCAAAATGAAACATTACTACAACTGGGTATGCCAGGCCATGACAGAAGGAAACGAGAAAACTCACTTCTGCCTTTCGGAATTGTCAGTTGGCTACTGGTGTTGATTTATACAATCAATAATTCAAAAAGTTGCTTATTCATTCTTGCGTTGGCCAGCAGCCTCATCGGCCCCTGCCAGAGAATGTCAGCTGCAGACTGGGTCTGACATGTTGCACATGCAGAAATGTGACATAAATATTTCAGAAATATCTAGCGCTAGCCAATGGCACCTTGGCAAAATGGGCCACCGCTGGACAAGCCGTGGCTTTTATTGGCCATCTTCTTGCCTATTATGGATAGGAAGGCATATATCCCGAGCTCCCTGATTGTTATCTGCTAATAAGCATGGCCGACTGAAATCTTTTCAGAGCAAATTGTTGAGGACATCTGGCAACGCTTTCTCTGTGATGCACAGACCGCTGAATGTCCCTCTCGAAAAGGTTGGCATGGCAACATCTGACTGCTATTCAACAGCAGTACAGTTTGAAAGGTTTAGGGCCTAGTTGAAAATCCATTTGGGCCACTACCTGAGTATTTTCCCCCAGCATTCTCATGTTGAAAGTGCAGTAAATCTTACCTTCCCAAAACCCCTTGATATGAATCAATGACAGCTTTGTTCATTCAAACTCAATAATTATTTTTCCCTGTACTGATACTTGTTTGTGAACCCAAATTGCGTGACCTTTGGGCTTTCGGTGGACTATTTTAAGGCCCATTTTTCTGACCCGTCTGTACGAAATGTTTTGAAACACGATTTCAAATCAGCACCATGAAAAGATGAGCAGTGAATCAATAAACGTCCAAAAATGTGGCAGCTGGTGGATAGACATGACACAATAGTGCCCAGAGCAAAGCCAAGGACAGAGCTGCTGTGAGGCTCTGCTCTGAATCTACATAATAGGGTACAATACAAAATAATAACACACACACAAGCAAATACAGTGGGAAAGGAAACATTTTTTGTAAATCTCACTTTCATAATATTTTAATTTCAAATCACCAGCTTAGGTCAATGAGTCAAAATCATCTAAAAAGGTAGAAGCAGTAGGCTAGGTATGAATATACGACAAATACATATTGGTATTAAACAAATATTTATATTTCAACATTTATATGAACACACACAACAAGCGAGGTTTCATGAGTTGTACAAAAGTGTTTTATGTTAATGAGGAATTAATTTCATTTAAATATTTAAAGAGTGGGCCATATGTGTTTTTTTGTTTTTTTAAAGTGTCTTAATATTGTGTTGAAGTCCCCTACAACAGGTTTAAATGCATCTAAGGTCAGAAAACATTGTAATTTTCTTAGAATATACATTTGAAGGGTTTATTTGCAAAAACTCTTTATTTTCAGAAATCTTTTTTTATTTTTTATTTTTTTATTTTATTGTGCATTACAAGTAATATCAATCAAACTACAGTTGGGTTGTTTTAAGTAATAATAACTTATATATATATATAGATATATATATTTTAAATGTTTGTTTTATAGCAAAAGCAGATAACTCCAAAGCAGATAACTCCACATTTGAGTTGTTCAGCATTTGTTTAATCTTTACAATCTCATCAGCTGACAGTGTAGATGCCTGACAAGCTTTGTTGCTGTGATCATAGACTGTATGGTTGTGATTATTCACAATACAGGGAGCAGCTTTTCCTTTACCATTGTAACATGCTGCTTTAGCAAGGTTCCATGAAAAAGTTTTAGCTTTTATCTTCATTTTACACCCTAAAGAAGATATCACAAGTTCAGGAAGTTTGTCGAAATTATCCATCATCACTTTTAGTCAGCTTTGAAGAAACTCCTCTCAGCGTGTCTTTTCAAAGTGAGAGCAGCTATGTCACCTGACCTGATTACAGTGCACTGATTCGCTAAAATGGATTTATTGGCTTCTGTTCACAAACAACAAGGGAGCTTGTTGGCTTCTGCAGTTTTTGACACGTGTTTAGGGTTTAAATAACGCTATGTGTGGAGAATAATGCACGGCAAAATGACTTTTATCAGTTTTTGCAAATAAACTTCATTTATACAGAGTCATTTATTTATCACAACGCATGGACAGTTTCTTAATATTATCATTAAACCCCTCCCTTCCATAAGCCTACTCTGCTCTGATTGGTCAGCCGGCCAAGCTTAACGTTATACATCATATATTAGCACAAACAATAGATATTTTGAGCTCTCACTCAAAATATCAAATGTACACATAACGTATCAGTCATTCTTACAGGTTGTGGTTCGGAGATGCTTGTGTCTTTTTGACATGGTGTAAACACTAACTAGCGGACGTTTTTGAGGGCAGGTCAGAGTGTTCATATTTCATGGGCAGATGGGGATTATCCTAATATGTTACCCAGTGACGTACTGTAGATCGGTAACAGGTAGGGTAACCACCTGGCAATAGGGCTGTTGTGGGACATAGATGTGATTTTGCGGGACAATGCGGGACACGTGTGAGACTGATACATTTTCTACTGTTATGCTATGTAAATACTGATTACAAAGCGCATCTTTTTTGTGAGAGTAAAGGGAATCCACCTGCGAGAGAAGAGATTTGTACTCGCGCATTTTGATGTGCCCCATATTACAATAATGTGCTCTAGAGATTTGTCATTAAAATAACGCCATAGAAACCATCTCAAACTAACTATTAAAATAAAAAGAAGGTTGCATCTGAAAGCTGCGTCGTTTTTTTTTTTTTTTTCATTGGTTAAAATGAATGGAGAATATCGTGTTTGTCCGTGTGCGCTTGACCATTTCCGTCAGTGGTTCTAGATCACTTGATGAGGCCCGCAGATCCTTTGCGCATAAACTATGCCACAAAAAGAATAAATAAAAAGCTTTCTTAAAAAGACAAAAGAATGCATAGACATTTTCTTAATATTATCATTAAAAAACCAACAGACTGATGAAAATGCGGCACATTTTCTCAACAGGCGACGTGCGGGACAAGGGGTGAAGATGCTGTGCTGTACAACGCAAAGCGGGACAGGTGGTCACCCTAGTAACAGGCAGAAGATTCGAAAATATGACGACTCCTTAGGCCGATTCTGAGTCGACTCAGATCTTTATGTATAATGCACTTTTTTGATTAACAACTTTGCAGACTGTTTACATTGAAGGATATCTGCATCACAAACTAGAAAGATATTTTTCGAAAGCCCATATGACCTGCTCTTTAAGCATTGATAATTTTTTTACTAATGTGAGGCCATTGTATCATTCCAACGAGGTGAAAAGGGCTGATTTTTGGAGAGACAGCACGCCTCAGTGCTCAGGGCAGCACTACACATGTAAATGACCCCTGACACTTCAAATGGCAAATGAGACACTCCACTTACAGAATTATCTGAAGTGCGATGCATTTCAGGATATCATCTCATCTACACTAGCCGGAAGGCACCTAGAGCTCACACCCTACACAAAGCTTTGATCACACATATCAAAGCTTCACCTATATATACAATATTGTAAATAACACTGAGGCAGAACAAAAAAAGCTCAAAACTGGCCAAACTCACATTTACAAGTGCTTTTTGTTTGCTTTTTACACAATATATATATATCTAATGTCATCTGCTATAGATTTTAAAAAACTAATATATTGCACACTTACTTTCAATGGGTTTAACTGATCATGCACTTAAATGAATTACAATCCATATGACTTTTCTTCACTTTCTTGTTCTTCCTGGAGAGTCTGACTCTCTGGACCACTAATTACTCTGATGTTGCCACTTCAGAGCCGTAATGATCCTATAATGCTCAGATCAATATGAAGCACTACCTTTTTCATCTGTTCTAAAATAGAAAAGATGTGTAAAACAGCCTCATTTCTTCTTTTGGCTTATCATTTCTCTCCACATCTCCTCTCAGGTGTTAATCACAGATCTCAGAGGCATGGTGTTTTTAGTATGTTAGCACGGATGACAAAAACCTTGCTTAGTTAAGACGATTTCATTTCTTCCATGACAACTCTCTGAAGATTTTAGCATGGTAATGGATATGACAATGTTAATGTATTTGGTCTTGGCGGAATAGATCTGCTACGATGCTGCTGAATTGCTGCTGCTGTTGGTTATTGCTGTAGTTGTAGATTATTGCTGCTGCTGCTGCAAGCAAGTACAGGAACTTGCTACTGCCAAAGCATATGGCAATATGGTGCTGTGAGTACTTAAGACATACTGCTGCTGCACAATAGCATACAAAATAACCCGTTGCAGATCAATACAGGTGGAGCTGGGGAAGGTGGAGGGTTTCAGAGGAACTCAAAGCACGTTGCTGCGAAAGGCTCAAGTGAATGCCAACTAGCCATTTAAAGGGGTCATCGGATACCCTATAATGATAAAAATCCATGCAGTGGTTTTTAATTAATCTGTAAAAATAATATTCCCTTTTTTAAATCGAGCCATTCTCAGATGCCTGTCACTGTGGCGTCACACCGACAGAGGCCGCTCCCCCCATAGTTGATTGACATGAGCGTCTTACCTCAGATCAGCTGCCACAGTCCGACCTCCATTGTTTCAATGCCGGAGCAAGAATTGTAAGTTAGACAAGAATATCTCAGATTGAGCGATTGAGGTGTGTTGCTGGATGTAATAATGAACATATGGTCGTCATTTACTCCCGACATCTGAGCCGCTGAAGATGCAGTGGATTATGTTTGTTTGTGAAGGGAATGCGGCTCCCGATCTACATAAATCCGTCTGTGTTCGCGCGAATCATCCAGCTTCACTTACAGCAGAAGTGAGTATAAGGTTTTTTTTATGAATCTTTGTGATCGCCTTTCCTAATAACCTGCTAGTTAGCAAGTTTAGCGGCTAAACGCGGCTAAAGTTAACAGGCTCGTCACTCCACAGAGAGTAGAGAGGGGCGGGGCGAGCAGAGCTCATTTGCATTTAAAGGAACAATCCCCCAGAATGGGATGATTTTTGCAGAACTCATTTTGGCAAGGTAAAAAGGGTGTTGTTTTACACTACCATTGAGAATTTTTAACCAAAGTATATTATAGACTTTTCATTAAGACCCTAAAGAATCATATCAACTTGTGGAAAATGGGTATCCGATGACCCCTTTAAAGGTAAAGGTTCAAAACTCATTGGCTGTGTACGCGACATGAACCAATCAGCTTGTGCCAAGTGGTATAAGGCTGTGAATATCATCAGTTACGTTAACACCCGTCAGCCTGTGCCATCTTGAGTTTCATGAAAGAACTAGGCATTTATTTTTAAATTAGAAGCAAATTACTTTTGAAATCTGTTTTACTTTTGAAAACTAAACAAACAAATACTGGTAACCTTAGGTATCTCTTATAATGTTGGAATCTTTGTGTCTTCAAGTGGCATTCTTCAACTCTGAATCACATCAGGATCCATTAGTCTATTCAAAATTACCGCAATTAATACTTCTGCATTAAGCCCTGACAGGAATTATTCTCCTCTAATGAGTTACCAATGTGCAAAAATGTCTCACCAGATTATGTGACTAGCAATTATATTTTCAAGACCCCAATTGCCTCAAATGAAAAGAAATTTGACTTTTTCATCAAATGATGTTCAGTCTAAAACATACAACTTCGACTTGAAATGCCACAGCGTGAATCTTAATGCTTATTTTAAAATATTTAAAAAAGGAGCAACATGCATGAACGTGTATTATAAGCTTTTTTAAACACTGATACATGCTGATGTCACATTTTGTCTGATTTATGTAAATAAATGTTACTATCAATGTTACCAAAATGTGTTTCAATCCCCCTAAGCTCTTTTTTTTCAGCCCAGTTGCCATGGCAACCTCCATTCAGCCTGTTTATTAAGGAGGAGTCATGTTTAATTGATCCACTAATGCACTGCCGCGCAGTCACTGGCTTGCAGTCTTTTGTTTCCAGGTCATATTCTAGGTTCAGACATTTACATAAAAGCATTACATTTGCTGAAACCAGTCATTATTAGTAATTTTCCTCCTTATCCACTGGTGATGACTGCAGTATAAACACAGATTCATGAACGGTAAATATTACGTTGTTGAGGAAATATTATATTGTTTTTTTTTTTTTTTTTGGCTCAATATGTTTAGTCACAGTGGAAACTGAATACACAACACTGACTGGGAAGTTTGTATGACAGCCAGATCTCTGCTAGTGAGTTCTGCTGGAAGGTGCCTTTGTGTATCAAACAAATACTCCCACTACGTAGGATACAAATTACCAGATACATTTTGGTTTCACCAAATCCCCAGGCACGAGTAGACTAAACAATATCGCAGGATTATTGTGCTAATTATGCAGTTCTCAACATGTGAAATGTTCTGTGAGGGCTGTTTGGAAATGCTATTTACAGTACATGCCACTGACATCCTTCTAAAAATAATACACCAATTATAATAGACATTCTGAAAGTTTGCATTAAATATTAATTTCTTTTTTAGCTTGCATTTTACAGTTAACACTGTAGTATTTTTCAGTAAAACTAAAACAGTAAAACTTGTTTTCATGTGCTAAAGTAAACAAATAATACAAATGAGGTAGATTTCAGTAGTGTCATGCTCAGGCTTACCAAATACTGGAAGTGTTTGCAATATTAAAATTCTTGGTATGAATTATTTTTCTGGCTTCATGAGATAAATAAAGAAAAATGTAAATGTAAAATTGTAAAGAAAAATGCACTTGGTAAATGTGAAGTAATTTTCCATGCAAAATCAATTCAGCAAGACTCATTGAGGGATCAAGCTAAATCATCCTTGCTGCTGGCAGGTGGTGGTGCATTTAATTCAAGAAGTACCAATCACCGAGTTCGAACGTGATTAGACAATATGTATGAATTATATGCGTCAAACTCAAGCTTCAAATATCTGATCTGCATAAATCCAGCAATGTCATTTCACATATCAGAGACTCAGAAATGATGGCAGGTAAAAAGTCAGTGTTTATGAATTTCACTTGAGCCCTCCAGCGCAGGACAGTTGTTTATGGCCACACTGGACCAAAGCAACAGATGTGCTTTACACACTGCCAGTCCACATAAGACTCCACTGCTTGAGCCCAGGTGTGCAAATACACAGCAGCTGAGGACAAGACAATCTGTCTCCAAAGATAGTGAGCAGTGGTTAAGTAAACTTGTTCCTTGATAAAGACCAATTCAAATTTATTTCAATGCTACACTTCTTTGGAAGTGTAAAAGCGCTTCCAAAGACAGTTCTCGCACACCTGGACATTTTGTTCCCCAAGAATAGGATGAAATAGAAACTTAAAATACATGCTCTAGCTTCAACCCCTTGAGAACAATACAAAATGCAAACATACCAACATCCTAAATTTTAAACTTTTGAATTGGTTTCCTCTTCTGTAGATTCTAATGAGATGAGATCTGGAGCAACTTTACCGCTTCACAAGGTGCATGGAAACAAACTATGCAAGAATGTGAAAAAAGAATCCAGCACTACTTGTAGGTCTGTCAGTCAATTAAAAAATGTAATCTAATTAATTACATGATATTTTGATTCATTAATTAATCTAATTAATCGCAAAACAAATTTGACTGTGAAAATACCCACAAAAGATTATTTAAAGCTGTTTTTGTGTTAAATGAGAAAGCATCAAGTAGACATTTCAAATTGTAACATTTATTACTCATAAACATTTAGGCTGCAACGTAAACTATGGAACATAAAAGAAGATAATTTGAGAAACTTGATTAGTTCTGAAAAAAACATGATTAAAATATTTTAACGCAGTTAATGCGCTGGCCCCGCTCCCAGACTTGTACATCATCTCACAGTCCATATAGTTGACTGATGACAAATAAAATGCAGGGCAACAACTCCATAAATGCAGTTATGCCCTAAAATTCAAGATATTGGTGCAAAAAAATGCGCATTTTGAACGAATCATGTGAACAAATGATTCAAAGGCCCATTCATAAAGTGAGCCGTTTACTAAGTTCCTGAATGAATCAGCCTCGAACGAATCGAATGAAAGACTCATAAAAACATCTACCGCCACCTGCTGGTAGATTTAGTTTCTTATTTATCAGTAGTCAACTATATGGAGTGTAAGATGTGGTACAGATCTGGGGGCGGGGTCAGTACGTTAACTGCGTTAAAATATTTTAATCGCGTTATTTTTTCATAACTAATTAATTAAGTTAATGCATTAAACTGACAGCCCTAACTACTTGTGATAAAGGGGACTTTAATACTTTAAAATACCTTTTTACTTTAAAGCATTAATGTCCCCTTTATCCACGTAGTTCTGGATTCTTTTTTCACACTCTTTTGTAGATTGACATAATCAAGAGGTTTTGTAGCCTAATTCGCTTGAAAAGAAAAAGTGAGACTGACGTCAACTTTCATGCTTGCCTGCATCAGCCTATATTCATGCAAAGCATTACAGACAATCATGAAACTGCGTCTTGAAGAGCATGATCCCAGGTTGAATTATTAATTACACAAGTCAGGGGTACGTGAGTGGCTAATTACAGTTGACAGATTGCAATAAATGTCTTGTAAGTAAATGTTAGGTTTAATGTCTTCATTTCTAGAAACCCCAATTACGCATGGTTAATTTACATCTGTGCATAAAGACCATGCAAAAACTGAAACAATATTAACATTATTAGTGTTTCATTATATATTTACACAATGTAAAATCATGAATAATTCCCAGTATGAATAGGGGGGAAAGGCTTTGTCTTGTCATCATAAATGCAGCATTAATGTATTCTTTGTTTCTTTCTTCACTCATCTGCTGCCAGTGTCAAAAAATGAAAATTGTGTCATTATTTACTCATGTTGTTCCAAATCTATAAGTCTCTTCTTCTGTGAAACAGAAGTTTACACACATTCACACACACACATCTTTCCCCAAAAATTTCTTGTTCCTCCTCCTTGTCTGTAAGATTCATGTCCAAAAAAGCAAAAAAGAAAGGTCAATGATCTTTGGAATAAAATAGCCAGCAATCAATAAGATTATTTAATAAAATAAACTCTA
The DNA here is from genome assembly GCA_036247105.1 of Cirrhinus mrigala. Classification (NCBI taxonomy): domain Eukaryota; kingdom Metazoa; phylum Chordata; class Actinopteri; order Cypriniformes; family Cyprinidae; genus Cirrhinus; species Cirrhinus mrigala. The sequence goes on along the minus strand of CM070011.1, from coordinate 22,364,935 downwards.
GTGTCTAGTGTGTTTTTCTTTCTTTAAATTCTGTTCTTGTTCAATTAATAATAACAGTAAAAAGTTACATTTGAATAAATACATTTTGTAACTGTTACTGTCAGTTGGCGCTAGAGGTGAATGAACAATGCTTTTCTTTGTTAATTTTGTCTTCTTTACACCCCTTCTCTCAAGCCCAGTGCTTTTAGTGAAGCTTTAGGTATACATGATTACTTTTGTGTCTATGGAGGTTTGAGTGACAGAAAGATAAAAGCCATATAGATGTTGCTTTTGTACATCTTTAAAAACAAACTATAGGACCCAGAGGCCGGACATCTCACAGGCCTTTAATAGGTGCAATTATTGCTTAACAGCCCATGGTTATACCCATCATACGTCCTCCTATGTTGAAATGTCAGCACTATCGCCAGGCTAAACAATCGATAAAAAATGTTACATTTAGTGAAGGAGGGGTATCAGATGTAAAATCGATACTTTTCAGAAGCGCTCCGAGTGTGCGGAGTGAATCTGAGTGCTTTATATTCTTAAACCGTAACTTTTAGCAAAGTCCCACAAGTATTTCAAAGACAATCGGCAGAACAAAGTACTGATTAAAATGGAAAGATTGAACCATTTAACAAGGTTCAAATGGACCATTGATTGTACATTGGTGAAAAAGTGATAGATGAGAGTGAAAGATGTGAACGGCACGTTTCTGATAACTGGACATGGCTGTTTCTCAAGGCCGTTTGAACAATAGGTTAGTCTCGGAGACGCTGATTTACAGAGGACGGTGAATTGAAGAGGGACCCATGGGGACACTGGATGTCCCAAAAAAGAATCTTGGGCTGATTGCAAGAAAGACTGGCCTGATTGTACGAGATTTTTGGGGCCTATGCAGCACTTGTCCATGATGCTTCTACAATAGGCTGTAAATACATGGGATAAGGTGGAGATCCTTGACCTAATGTGATGACATTTTCTGCACTGTCCTCCAGGACACTGCCTAAAAGCAACAAGGCATCTCTACAGATCGAGAGGAATCATTTTGCTCCACTAAGTTCTTTGTAATCATATTTTTGTAAAACGATACTGTATATGCTATGCTGCGAATTTGTGAAGTAATCTGAAAGACAATTTCTCAGTGTGCAATTTATTATGTTTTTTTCTGCTCTCATAATCAAAACTGGATCATGAAGTACTTCTATAATCTATATCCACCTTCTTTTTTTTACTGTAAGAGAGGGTGTGACCATTTGTAAATTTTGTGGGTCTGGCTTCCGGTGTCATCCGTGTCCAGCTATTTTAAGCTGCAAAACAGCTCGTTTTGCTGGCTGATATTGCAAATGTGTCTTACCATATTATTTTAATGTATAATTTTAATTAATGAAGACAAGGGTGATTAAAGGGATAGTTTGCCCAAAAATTAAAATTACCTCATGATTTACTAATCGTTAAGCTATCCTAGGTGTATATGACTTTCTTCTTTCAGGCGAATACAATCAGAGTTATATAGAAAGATGTCCGGGCTCTTCCAAGCTTTGTAATGGCAGTAAATGGGGTTTGTGCATAAATCTAAGTGCATAAAGCCATCATAAAAACTGCTCCACATTAATAAAGGCCTTTTGAAGCAAATCAATGTGTTTTTGTAAGAAAAATATCCGTATTCAGGGCTCCAGACAAAAAAATCAATTCAGGAGCCATTGGCTTCTGTAAGAAACAAAATTAGGCACCAAATAATTTTTTAGGTGCCACAAAATAAACGTGTTTTGTTTATTTATTTATTTATTTTTTAACCCTTTAACATTTCAGTCATACTGTCATGTGTTTATGTCTCATCTTTTGTCATCTTTATCAGCATTTTAATCTATCGTGTAGATGTCCTGGGAACTAAAAGTTTTTTCCAACTTGAGAACTATACACATTCACAAAGAATTGTTTATTTCACAGAATTTGTGCCAACTATAACTATGTCAGCATCACACAGGAGTGTAGTTTGGGCTCCTCCTCAATGCATCCTAAATGTTGTCATATGTCTTCTATCCAGTCTGTTTTTCTTCATTAGTAACATTCGCTTTTATAGGTGTCGAATTTTAGCTTTAGATCCTTGCATTGTTTCTTATCATGTAGACGACATGTTAAGTAAAAATATGTATGTGTAATATAGTGCATAAATTTAGCAGAATGCTCCTCTTTATAGTTATTTTTCTAGCTGACTGATAAGCTTATGGATGCCAAATGGTTATTCTGAGATAAATGTATTGTTAGGTGGCATTGTTTGTGCTTTACACGTTTGAAACACTGAATGAGTGATTAGCTACATAAGATTATTCAGTAAGTTGTACTGGAGGCTATATTATAAAATAGCCTAACTTTTGATGTCTATTCCATTTTGAACTATAGTAGTAAAGAGAAAGATATGATAGTTTAACTTAGGCACTAAACTAAAGCTGTCGTTCATGCCGCATTAAGGAGTGCCAAAACCGTATTTATCTTTGAATTTTGTTATGTTCGTTAAGTTGATACTTTGTTTATTAAAAAGTAATGAAGCATTATTGTGATTACTGGACGGCAAGTGCACTACAAATGATATGATGTTCATGCATTGATAAAACAGCATATAGACTAAAGATCTTGCTAAGAAGAAGCCATAGTGTCAGTTATAAACTAAAATTGTTAACGATATTGTTCATGTCCACACAGCTGACAGTTTTACCTGTTGTAGTTTGTTCAAGTTGTACATGAAATAGATACTGCTTTTCTGCACTTTCACTTCGCACGTCTCCGTCATTTCAACCTCTCTCATGCTGCACAATGGAGCTGCTTTCAGCAGTTGTGCTGTCAACGCTAAAGTTCGGCAGAGATGAGGACTGTTTGAAACACTTTTTTCCTCTAAAACTTTGATGCGCATCATCTCAGTTTATGACGTCAACATAACAAATGATGTGATCGCAAAACAGTCAGGAAAAAGGCATTACATGCACATTTTAAAATCATAACATGTAAATTTATGTAGTCACCACTGGCCACCTCAGCTGAAACTTTACTTGCAAATTAATATCTTTGGTCGCAAATGTGACCGTTTTAGTCGCAGTCTGGAGCCCTGGTTTTTGAAACTTAACATAAAACATAATCTGTAGTAAGTAAATCAGTGGGTACTTTTCATTTTTGGGTGAACTGTCCCTTTAACAAGAAATGTAGTAATTAATAGTACTTCTGAAATTATGTTTTAAATCATATACACTCACAGTTAAAAAGAAAAGCAGGAGCATGTCATCTCACGGAAGCCACTATGTTGGGATTACAATGAGCAGCTGAATACTGCTTATTAAATCTCAGTGACCACATTTGGACACTTCCTTAAATTGAAAAAAATTAATCATGGCTGACAACAAAATTTCTTTTAAATTAATCATGGCTGACAACAGCATATTTCTACAGGGGCAAGCAGTATAGTGTCAGTGCAAGTCCAAGACGACTGAACTGTAAGCCATTTCAATATAAATGGAATACATTACTAAATGCAACTTTAAGTAGTTCACCCAAAAATTCTAAATTCTGTAATTAATTAAAATTCTGTAATTGTTCATTTTTTCCCCATTTACTGAAGCTCATGTCATTCCAAACCTGTATGAGCTTCTTTCTTTCTTTTTTGCGGCCCATTCAAAGCTCTCTGGTAACTAACATTAGTCAAAATATTTTCTTTTGTGTTTGGAATGACACAGATCACATAATTTTCACATAATTACATGACTAATAAACCAGAAACTAACCTAATCTAAAAGTGAGACATATTGCTGCCTAAGCCAGTATGTAGGAGATCACCAGTGTCCAGTATTTATACATTTAATCAATTATACCATTTAAAACAATATATAGGTTATACCAGTCGGTATAGGAAGTAGCCAAAAGCTAAATTAGCTTCTGTTTTCAGTTCACTGATTCACCCCAAAACAAATGCAAGCTGCATGTGACGTTTTACATACAGTCTAATTCTGAGCGAGCCACAATTTAGAGCGCTAGGCCAAATTACTGTTATTGAAATGACCCGAGATGAATGATACCTGCCTCCCCGCTTTCCAAAACACAAGTTAATTAATTTGTCCAGAAGACTCTGTGGCATCTGTACAATTGCTCGGCCTGATTTCATCTAGTGCAGCCTCCTGGCTTTGAGAGCACTATTAAACATTCTCATATGGAGAGAAGGGAGGAGAATATAATTACAACCAGTGTGTTAGTATCAAGTGGGACCTGAGGAATGTCATTTAGGTCAGACAGCCATTCCTTAATCAGATTTGCTCTTTTCTTTTTTTAATCAAGGCATACAATCATTGGCCAACGTGTCGGGTTATAATGTAGAACTGTGGCCTAATCTTTCACACTCACATTTTACTGCCTTTTGTGTGTTTAATCTTCACTGCTGTCAATCACAGCCAGGGTTGATTACTGCAGTATTCCACTGTGTGTTCCTGAGGAATTAAATAGGGGCATGACGGGAGAGTGACATTGGAGGTCTGGCAACCGATATGCAGATTTGCCTTGATACAGTGTTTCCGGACCCACCCACAGGTTCAAATCATAATTTCGTGCTAAGCCGTGAACTTCTTACCGTGCAACCTACAAGCATCCTTGCTTATCTGACGACACTTGATGTGACTGTTAAGTGACACGGACAAGGGCATTGTAAGAACGTATTAAACATCACAATCTAAATCTTTGATTTCTTATATTCTTAGGTAGTGCTTCTGATAACACACTTGATAACAAAGAGAGTTTCAACTACACACATTTTCATTAGCTTCTTCAAATGTAAACCACCTATAAATATGTATGTATGTATGTGTGTATACATATATATATATAATCCTAGTAAGCACCTTCTTAATAATTTATTCACCCCTGTGTCATCCAAGATGTTCATGACTTTCTTTCTTCAATTAAAAAAAAAAATTAAGGATTTTTTTGAGGAAAACATTCCAGGATTTTTCTCCATATAATGGACTTCAATGGGAGCCAAAGGGTTGATGGTCCAAATTGCAGTTTCAATGCAGCTTTAAAGGGCTCTACACAATCCCAGCCGAGGAATAAGGGTCTAATCTAGAGAAACTAGGGCTGTCAAATGATTAATTGCGATTAATCACATACAAAATAAAAGTCTGAGTTTGCCTAATACATGTGTGTGTTCTATGTGTAATTATTATGTATATATAAATACACACACATTCATGTATATATTTAAGAAATATTTACAAGTGTATGTATTTATTATCATTTTTATATAATTTATATTATATATAAATAAAAATATTTTGTGCATAAATAACATATTTCTCTTAAATATATACATTAATTTGTGTGTATTTATATATACATAATAATTACACACAGTGCACACATTATTATTAAACTCAAACTTTTATTTTGTATGTGATTAATCATTTGACTGCCCTAAGAGAAACGATTGGTCATTTTCTAGAACGACTAAAATTTATATACTTTTTAACTGCAAATGCTGGTGTTTCACTAGCTCTGCGATGCGCATCTATGATTTCATGCAGTAGAGGAGAAGTCCACTTCTAGAACAAAAATTTACAGATAATGTACTCTCCCCCTTGTCATCCAAGATGTTCATGTCTTTCTTTCTTCAGCTGTAAAGAAATTATGTTTTTTGAGGAAACATTTCAGGATTTTTCTCTATATAATGGACTGGTATTGTGCCCCGATTTTGAACTTCCAAAATGCAGTTTAAAAATCGGCTTCAAACGATCCCAAATGCGGTTGTAAATGATCCTAGCCGAGGAAGAAGGGTCTGATCTAGCGAAACGATTGGTTATTTTCATTTGAAAAATACAATTTAAATACTTTTTAATCTCAAACACTTGTCTTGTCTTGCTTTCCCTGAACTCTGTGTGTTCTGGTTCAAGACAGTTAGGGTATGTCGAAAAACTCCCATCGTATTTTCTCCCTTAACTTCAAAAATCAATTCAAAATCATCCTGCATCACTGCAGAAGTACCGATCCAGTCTTTGCAAAGTGAACATGCAAAGAAGATCAAACACCCTTAACAAAAAAGGTAAAACAGCGATATAAGACGATTTTGAAGTTGAACATGAGATGGGAATTTTTCGACATACCCTAACTATCATGAACCGGAACAAAAACAGTCTAGACAGAGCAAGACAAAACAAGTGTTTGACATTAAAAAGTATATAAATTGTACTATTTATATGAAAATATCCGATCGTTTCGCTAGATAAGACCCTTCTTCTTCGGCTGGGATCGTTTACAACCGCATTTGGGATCGTTTGAAGCCGCATTTAAACGGCATTTTGGAATTTCAAACTCCGGCACCATACCAGTCCGTTACATGGAGAAAAATCCTGAGATGTTTTCCTCAAAAAACATAATTTCTTTACGGCTGAAGAAAGAAAGACATGAACATCTTGGATGACAAGGGGTGAGTACATTATCTGTTCATTTTTGTTCTGGAAGTGGACTTCTCCTTTAAGTAATCATGTAGGAAATGTCACACATGGTTAGTTCGTCTGTGTACTTCAGTTCAAAAAAGTTTTCTCTTCCAGCTTTTTTTTTTGTAAAGGGTGTTTGACTTTTTTCACTTTGTAAACACTGGATTGGTACTTCCACCTATGTCACGCGGGCATGATCACGTAATGCTTGAAGTCAAGATAGTGCAAGACGCGCATTTGTGGTTAAAACGTATATAAATTTTCATTTTTTTAGAAAATAACCGATTGTTTTGCTAAATAAGACCCTTATTCCTCGGATCATGTAGAGCTTCTTTGAAGCTGCACTGAAACTGCAATTTGGACCTTCAACCCGTTGATCCTCATTGTAGTCCACTATATGGAGAAAAATCCTGGAATGTTTTCCTCAAAAACCTCGACTGAAGAAAGACATGAACATCTTGGATGACTTGGGGCTGAGTAATTATCAGAAAAATTTTATTCTGGAAGGGAACTAATCCTTTAAATTGCCATGGACTCTATTAAAGCATTCCTTCAATACAACAGTGACTGTTGTTAAAAGCCAAAGAAAAAAGCTATGAAGCACTTCAGAACATCTGTCTTTTCTAACAATTCAGGAATGTATCAGCTATAAAAGTTATATGGCTCCTAAATGTTTCATTTTAGAAGTACTGTAGTAATGTTTGCCATTTTCAAGAAAACGTATGGTAGCAAAAATTGTTTATTTCCATTTGATGAGCAGTAATCAGATAATATGGTGTAGCGTACTGATCATCGTCTCTTTCTGTGAGCACACCCCATTTGCTGTACAATGATTGATTTACCATTCGCTGTGATCTATATATACACTCTGCAGCCCTGTGTATGCGTATTCAGGAAATATATATTGGACGAAAGAAACAGTGATACATTTATCTAATCGTCCTCAGAACACCCCATCGCGCTGTGTAATCAATAAACTTGTTTTAGGCAAAGCACCTTTTCTAGTGACTCAGACATTAACCCTCCATTAACTATTTCAGAGGCTGTTAAATGCACCTCAGTCAATAATGCTAATTTGAAAAGCTATTGTATAAGCTGTTAAGAAATGTGTATTCATATTATGGTAAAGTGGCAATCTTTATTATAGGCTATTACAAATTGCAAAAAAGTCAATATGGTGAGGGGAGATATTTCACACCGGGGTGAATTATGGTGGCGGAGTGGAGTTCTAAGCACTAATTTTAGTAGAAGGACAGCTTTTCTCCTCTTGGTCAATGCATTTTAGGACACTGATATTGAAGTGATGGGGAGACCCTCTGCCAGGCTTTAACCTCAGCCTGTAATTAAGCCAGATGGAAGATAATAAATGTTCTGCATAATTGAACATTACTTTACTGATGGTTTCGAGCACTCATAAGGGGAACCTGCTGGGGTCAACATTAATGTCCATCATGTACAAAGTGTAATCAGTTTTATACATTGATATTCTGTAAGGCAAAGGGGGAGAAATGAAATACATTTTTGCAGCACACTGTAAAACACAAATATTCCAATTAGAACTAAAAGAATTTTATTACACATATTTACAGTTCTGGCCGTGATCGATAATGTTCCAATCATGCTAAAAACAACAGATATGATGCAAAACACCAGTTTACTGAACCATAGAGAAACTTTCTTTCTTTCTTTCTTTCTTTCTTTCTTTCTTTCTTTTGTAGTGGTGCTTTGTACTACCCAGAAATAAACCAAAGAGCCT